>CM060603.1:32669568-33869568 GCA_030578255.1 Tiaroga cobitis
GAAAGAAGCTTGGCATGAACGAGACTCCCGGTGATGGGAAAATGTCTACCTTTTATACCTGATGGAGGAAGAGCATCAGAAACAAATGCCCTTCTGAAGCATAAAGTGCAATCATCGCCGAATCAGGTCACACTGAAAGCCTGATTCAGCGGCAGCTTGCCACCATGTGTCAGGAAAACACCTACTACCTACTACAGCAAGGTTTGGGGTGACATCATGAACAATCAGAAGAATACCATGTAGCACTTGGTGTGGTGACCTCCTTTTTCCAGTAAAAATGTCTAAATGCATTAAACCTTAAAAAAGTATGCTTCATGTGGTAACATCTAAATGTATTATTCAACTCAAAAATATTATTTTATATCACTGAATAAACTTATACATTAAGTTCCACGAGACAAAATAATTTATAGAAAAAAGCAGCAACCTAAGATTAACATTCGATTTAGGTTTAAAAACAGAAGCAGAAAAAAACAATGAATCAATGTGATAAGAAACATAAACTTGATTCAAAATGTATTCTCTGAAATATCATAAAAAATGTGGCCAGTCAGTAAAATAAGTGAATAAAAAAAATAAAAAATAAAAACAATTGAAAGAAATTTAAACTTTTATTCAGAAAGGACTCATAAAATTGACCAAAAGTAAAAGTAAAGAGTCAAGACATACAAAATGGTTCAAAATATGTTTTTTTTTAAATACATGGTTTGTTTGAACTTTTAGTTCAAAACTGTTTGTAAGGACAGATCTTGAATGCCTCTTTTTAGAATTTTCTTTTAGTCATAGCATTTTTTGATCAATTTTAAATTCACAATGAGCCTCCCGAGACCCCATATTTTCATATTCTAACTTTAATTCCTTTTTTCTTTTTGGAGCATCTCAAAGTCATCACTAGGACTTTGTTCTAAGCACAAATGGTTTCGGTGTTTACTATGCACGCTTACTGGTTTCTTGCTGCTTAGCTATGAAGTAAATCAGCCTTCCTATCTATCTGCAACGGATCATATAGAGGTCAGCATGGCATAAGACGCTTGCTTGGAAGGCATGAGAAATTGCTTTAAATTGAGAAAATGGCTCCAGTGACATGAACATGTATAAGGTTAGACTGGATGCCAGCGAGATGGATCCAACTGTGCGGGGGTTTGCTATCTGGAATAGCTCTGTTCAGAATCTGCTCTGGTCCAGAAGTGGGCGGTCTGCTGCTGGTGATCCACTCCATTTGAGTGGGCAGGAGTCTCCCCTTCTGCTGATACCATGCTCATTATCGCAGCTCTAAAGCAGCCGGTGAACATCTGGTACTGGTAATGCAATAAAATACATACTGCCCACACTTATATTTACCACAGCTCATGTGAAGACATCTGGAATGAGGACATGCACAATGGCTGATAAAAACAGGATATGGAATTTTTTTTTTTTTTGCTGATTTAACACTTCCTAAGCAGTGTATAATAAGGACTGCACTTTAGTACACACTGTCTCTACACACTTTTATAGTGTCTGTGTATAAAGAAGTGAAAGCAGCTCTAGTATCTGGGACGTCTCTGGGAGTCTCTCTACAGATTTGAGCACCCATTCTGTTTACCAGATCTGTATTTGATATGATTAAGAGAAATTGAGAGGACAAGTAGAGGTGTGTAGGGGGGAGGGGAGGAGGGGCATTTTTATATTTAAAAAAAAACATCATTCTGTATGATTTCTAAGAAGAAAAAAAAAATCCCCACAAGTTCAAAACCACACACACAGACACGATGGGCAGGAGCAGCACTGTCTCTACAGGTGCTCCAGAGCAGTAATTGAGCAAAATGCACATAAATACAGATGCTAGTTCAGAGAGAGAGATATAACTTTAAATGCATAAAATAAAACAAAACATTTTCTTGCTTTGTTTACCCATCAGCTGCTTTCAATTCAATTTCAAGAGCTCAACATGTTTATATGTTCATATCTAAGCCTTTTAGGAGCTTTTGCAAATGTATCAAAGGTAATTTACACTGCATGCCTGGGACTTATTGCCAATAAATGTATCCATTTTCAGTGGCTTGGGAAATATTACAGTAAAGTTTGTTTGGGAGAAGTGCCAGCAAGTACAATTAGACCAGTATTAAAAAGCAGCTTACAATATGGCTGCCCGCTGCCACTAAAACTCTTTGTGTGATTTAGATAACAACAACAAGCAGAAGTATTAATCGAAAGAAAAATAATTGACTTTATTTATACTAAATTATAAAGATTTAATAATAATAAAATTTTAATATTTTTAATTTTAATAATAACAATACATATAGTGTGGAGTGCAATAAGGAGTAGACAAGAGACGGAGATGCGTCGAGTTAGCTTTACTCTCCACTTCAATAAATCAGAACTGTACAGCAGTGAGATCGACACAACAACGTTATACCAGAAACTCTAACTCACTTCCCCTTCCCTTAAAGGTATATTCCCTTGGTGAATGTCTCTCAGTGTTATTTGTGGGTCACCACAATAGTAGAATACTACAATAAAATGTAGCACATACACAGTGCATTCGGAAAGTATTCAGACCCCTTTATTTTTTTTCACATGAATCTACACTCAAAACTCCATTATGAAAAAGCAAAAACCAGAGGGATGAGAGTTTTTTTTGGCATTGGATTGACCAACATATAGAAAAAGCCAATCATCCATATGTCACTAGTGGACTTCATATTAATACATTTCCAGAAAGTGCTGAACATGCATCGATTTACATCAGGATCAAAAGAAAGGCTGGTTTCACCTGTGCTTTGGGAATTACACAGAGAACTTTGAAAGGCAGAGGGCAAAAATGAAGGCTGCAACCTTCAAACAAATAAACACGGCTGAAAGAGCCACGCTCTATGGTAATTGTGCAACTGTTTAGCCAAAATCCTTTTCATTTCAAAGAGACTGAGGTGAGCAGACAGAGCAAATAAAAGAGTGCTGACCAATAGGGGTGTGAGACCGACGGTTATCGGTCTTTGTCAGGTGACGTCACACTCGTGATACACGAAGTGCATTATGGGCGCGGCCGCCATTTGTAAGGTATCGATGCTGGGGTATTCTATTGTTGGAGAATTGTTTTTTTTTTCATTCTTTTTTCAAACTAAACCATCCTTAACATGACACTATCATCATCATCAATACAGCAAACCTATCTTTGCTGTTACTAACTTTACAGGATTTATTTACATTCCTACCGAAGGATACAGTAACTTGGTGAAATGTCCGCGGGCTCTAAGAGATTTGTAGATTTCAAATTGTTCACTGGTAACGTTATATGCGCTTATACCATAAACAAGATAGTTGACAATGCCAAAGTATGAGGATGAGAAAGCAATGCGGGATCAGCATTTCAACTTACTGCAGTCAGCTGAGCTCATATATGGATCTACGTTCTGAATGGATGACAATTTCGCCAAATAACGGTACCTGCCATATTTATCGAGTTTATTGCGGTACGGCATTTTCTCAGTTTTCTTGTGCTTATCCAGTTTTGCGAGTTATTTACTTGTTATCTCTACTCTCGTAATCTCTTCAATGTTCACAGTCAGTAGCGATACCTCAAAAATGGCGCCGCGGTGACGTCACACACAACAAACCCACGTGTCTGACAAAGACCGATAGTTGAACACCGTCATTAGAACTCTATAACAGCCAAAACCGTGTTATTAAAATATTTTTCATAGAGAATGTTTAAATACTAATATCAGCTTACGAGGGAAACGGAGGCGGAGTTAGTGGTGGTGCTTCTGCTACTGCTGGAGATGATTCGGGAGAAATCTCTGCCCCTTTAACAATCAGAGCGCGCGCTGACACGGAGTAAAGTCTTGATTATACACGACGCGTCCGTTTCTTTTACTGTCTATGGTCCGCACGAGCGCGAAGGTGCGCGCGGCAAAAATGACGGGTTGGGTTCGCAAGACCCCATTTTGCATTGCTGTGTGCACAGCTTTTTTTGTAACAGCGCGCGCGGCGCCGCATCCAAGGATGAACGACTTAAAGCCGAATCTGCCCAAGCATGTATCACCGCACCGGCACGTCTATATTGCAGTTCATTGCAAAGTTTTTTTTTTTGTTAAGGTTTGTTTACTGTGTGTGATTTATTTAAAAGAAAACACGTTCATTGTAAAGTTGTTTTGTTTGTTAAGGATTTGTTTAGTGTGTGTGATTAATTTAATGGAAAGCACATTCACTCTTCTAGTCGTCTTGCTGTTCATTTTAAATAAACGTAGAGCAAGTAGATCAGTGTCTGCCCACCCCCCCCCCCCCCCCCCCCCCCCCCCCCCCCCCCCTCACGACGGTTATGTTATGAACCGTCACATTTGACTCACGTCATAACCGTCATCACCAATTCTGAAACCGGCACACCCCTACTGACCAATGTTAATTCTCCCTGACTGATACCAAGATGAAACTGCACTTGGTAGGCATGTGCCCTCTCAGCCCAGAACATAAAGAACATCCAGTCTGATTCTTTTGTTGCATTCTTAAAACTGACTTTCGTGTCTTCCAAAGTCTGCTTGAAAAAAATCTATTACATTCATCTGCCGAGGTTCATTTGCTCATGGTTTCTCCTTGGCCTTTCTGTATCCCTGCGGAGATTCATCTTTACTTGTTCTTTGAAATAACCTTCTGTCTAATGAGCATGACCTTAGCCAGGTTTAATTAAATAATAAATGGCCCGATTCCTTTCAGTGGAGTCTTTGCCCGATAAGAAGCTCTGTAGAATCACACGAGTGCTTTACTTGACCGTTTCCCATCCCCGCACCAGCTATCCAACAGACAGTGAATAACACAACAGCTATAAATGTCCTTTATGAGCACAACACTATGAGCTCAATATTGATGTGGGTGGCTGAACTAATGGAGCTGCCCGGATTCTGCTGCAACTAATGGCGATTGTAGATTTAAAAGCAGCATTTATTGGTATCCGTGTAAAAATATGTTCCAACCGAGGTGTAAAAGTTTAATGAAAAATACAGTATAATGAAAGTGTAATGGCTGAATCAAATGGTGGAGTAAAAGTTTTGACAAATGACATTGGCAGCAAGCTGGCGCTCCGTATACAATATATTAAGTGAGGGTTTGTGTGTATCTGTTAGCAGTGTGAATGTCAGACTGCCCATTTTGCAGTTGAAGTAGCAGAAGGAGATTCGGTTTTCTCTAAGCAGCTCAGAGTTCTATTGCTGCCCTATAGCTGGATTTCCAGCCCTTCTCAAATGTAATGGATGACTGGAGGATGCTTTGGACCCATATGCCCAAGCCAAACACTCCGAAAGGCCACAGAATCCCCACTGAAAGTCAGGCCAAGTGTTTTGAGGCTGGGTCTCAAGGATCTAAGACCCTCCAAGTCTTTTATAGTCTTCAGCCATTCCAAAGTTAAACATTTGTAGGTTTGTAGTACATCTGTAAAGCATTTGTACTGCTAGTTTGTAGACTGAATAAATAGTGAAAGCAAAGTAAATGTTTTATTCAGATGATACTTTATTTGTTTTGTCTTCCGTAGAGTGACAATATACGCCAATTATTTGCAAAAAGCTTTAAAAACCTCTGGACTACAACAGTAGGAAGAAAACAATTAAAAATGTTTATTTGGAGTTATTTTTTTAAATTGATATTTAATTAGGATTTCACTAAAATCTGTAATTTTCTGTATATAAATGGATCATGCATTCAGCTTTGCCATCACAGGAATACATTAGGTTTAGGGGTAGGGTTGGTGGGGGTAGGGTCCATAAAACATGGAAACCCAACATGTGTGTGTGTGTGTGTGTGTGTGTTTGTTTGTATTTTAGTGTAATTAGTGCCTTGAAATGTATAAATGCTGTTGACTAATTCTGTTAAAATATAAGCACTGAAGACAGCCCGTGACGGGCTAAAATGTTTACTTTTTCTTTTTGTGCACAGTCACTTTTCCATATTACTCTCATTAGCAGCTGACTTAATATGTAAACCAAATCACTTCATTTAATCTTGGCTTCATTAGTGTTCTGTACACTCCTGTGGTCCTTACAGGCCACTGGACTACTGATATTTTTTTCTCTTTGCTCTAGCCACCTGGTTACCAAGGAAACAACCTCTTTACCATATGGCCGGTGTTCTATCGACAAAGCTGCCTTAAGAAATGTGTCCACCATCTTGTTACTGTCCCCTATCCGAAAAGTAGGTGCTCCTAGACCATTAATGATGTCAGTGGTTGCAGAACTAAGAGGTCACAGATCACTATACAGCCAATAATGTGCTTATCAGCTTCAACAACAGTCAATCAGATGAGATTTGTAGATGTAAATGAGGACACCATCCTTATGAGCCAATTGGCTTTAAATGGCACATTCCACGTGCACAGGGATAAATATCTTTATTTAAAAAAGGGTATATTGTTTCAGTAGCACTTAAAGTTTCATTTCAGTTTATTAAATTGCTGTCTATGGAGGGGTCAGAGAGCTCTCCGATTTCATCAAAAATATCTAAATTTGTCTTCTGAAGATGAACGAATTTCTTACAGGTTTGTAAATAATGTAAGTGAAGTAAATAATGACAGAATTAAAATTTTTGGTTGATCTAACCCTTTAATCTTAACATTTACTATATATTCAATGTAATTTAATATATTCTATATATTTAAGATCCAAAGTTGAATCTGTTAACACATATTTTATTAAAAAAGGTTTATGTATTATTCGTTTTTGTAACGCATTAACTAATGTTAACAAATGAGGCCTTTTTGTATTGTTTTTTTTCTTCTTTTTTGAGGGATGTTTTGTATTGTTTGATCTAAATTTAATATGAAGTAAAAACTTTTTATTCGGCTTTTTTTTTGGGGTAGCCAACTTTAAAGGCTCTCCTTTAAGAGTACCGATGCCAATTTACAGAAAACCTTTTGAAATAGCAAAAAAGGTTACCAGTCGATGGAAGCCAGTTTCCAGCTCAAAGTAAAAATATAAAAGGTAATTTTGAGAAAATTAAGTCACATTGCGTGCTATAAAGTCAACTGGGAGAAATAAATCACAAATATAAGATTTTTTTTATTTATTTGTTTACTCTTAAGCGGAAATGGGCTTCCAAACCAGTCAAATTATTCTCAATAATCTGGTTATTTAAAACAAGAATCTGATGAAAAGCTACCGGGTATAGCATGACTGTCAATACATAAGTTATGAGATTCAACACATATAAGCCCATTACCAAATCAG
Organism: Tiaroga cobitis; assembly: GCA_030578255.1. NCBI lineage: Eukaryota > Metazoa > Chordata > Actinopteri > Cypriniformes > Leuciscidae > Tiaroga > Tiaroga cobitis. The sequence goes on from CM060603.1 coordinate 32,676,762, forward strand.
AGACATAACATTATGCATGTAAGAGTTAGTGGACACACAGTGATACATCATAATACATCATAAATGACATCCATGCATGGAATCATATGTTTTTTTGTGCCGCGGGACTCTGGAAATATCCTCTTTGCTGCTTTAAAACACTGCACATAGCATAAGTATCTATTTACATGCAAATAGGCAGTGCGGGGATCTTCTCTGCTTATCTGTATTGTATAATGTATACAGCTCATTCATGTCAGAGAACTTCACTGTTGTGTTTTCATCTCAGAGCATCGTCCCTGACAAAAAAACTAGAACATATAGAGTGGTCTATTACTTCTCACCTTGGGTGAACAAAAAAATGCGCAGAAAGTAAAGATGACAGAAAAGTGTGTCCACTTACAGTTTAAGCCCCTCAAAAGAATTATGATTTGTAGTTACTTTGTTGTCATGGCAACAGCCACGTAAAGGCCAAACAATCAGTCAAAGCAAGTATAATGGAGGACAGTTGTGAGGTCCCAGAGAGGACACCCACAGCCCTTGTGCTGATTGGCAGAGATAAGGATACAAAGTAAATTCTCTGGTCAAGCAAGGGATTGAGGATTTAGACAAACAATTCTCCTATAACTATGACCTCTCGGGCCACGGGAGGGGTTTTATTTGCATTCGTCTGCAGGGGTTTAACGCGCTGAGGATTTGCGATGGTGTGCTGATGGAGGCAGCATTGTTGCAGAGGGGGCTGTTAATTACTAGGATTAATTGATGTTTTGATTTACGTGTAAATAGGGGAAGCTGTCAGTACTTGACACCCAGGGAGAGATGGCATGAAAGTGGATTAGTGTTGTAGAAGCACCCAGGCTCTCATTAAGCGTGAGAATTCTAATGTAATGTAATGAGAAGCAGCTTAAGCAGGCTAATGCTCGGGCTAAAATATTAGCTCCTTTGTAGCATGCTAAAGTCATTACCCACATTGCTGTTGCCATAGTTACGGGAAGACAGGTAACTGTTGCATTAACCATGCGAGATGCTGTAGAAAATACAAAGTGATGTGTGAGGTGCACAGAGAGGCCACACGAGGAATCTTCCAAAGGGAAAACATGAAATCTCATTTTGTGGAGCAAGAACTAAAGCAGGGTGCACAGGACGCCCTCACAGTATTAATGTGCAGGTGGGCTCACAGCCTATGCATGGGCCCCTTCATGACATTATGAGCGAATTAGATTATGGTTAACAGTTCCTTATATATACACTAAAATAAAAATAAAATAAGGTCGCTGTTTGGATTTAAATAGGCAAATGCTTAAGAGTCTATGATCTTTATTGCAGTGATTATCACGTTTCTAGCATGTTATTTGTTTATATGTTTCAGATCTTCTAATCCTAATTGATGGAGTGTTTAGCTTAACAATAAGCTAAATAACCATGTAGGAAGACACATCATGGCCAAATGCCAGGATGACAAAGCCAAGATTTATCAGGCTCAAATTCATTGAAAGTCTTTGGGATGTGCCGGAGTAAACTCTACAGAGCACTTGACTCCAATTGCGTTGTCAATACAAGATCATGACCAAAAATAAATACACCTCTTGATGGAAATAAGTGTTGTGATGTGCATCCTAATAAACAAAATAATCATTACAATAATGATCCAAGCATAGATTTAAGTATCTATTTAAATCCAAACAGCAACTATGTTGGGGGCTGGGCAGTACACACACACAAGCGTGCGCAATACATACGTTTGGCGTGGGATCACTTGCCTCTATTACATCAAATGTTATTGATGCAAAATACAGAGACAGAGAACAAAACTATAATCCTCTAAACTGTCACTTTAAACACATGTGCTGTCAGCTGACTCAAGCAGGTGTTGTTTTTAACCTTCCAACCTTTATTTATTTATATAGAAGGATTTTGCCTTTCGTTTCAGAAGGAGTCGAGGAATACCCCCTGTGCCACATCTCTGACACCTTCCAGCAATGCTTTGAGATATAGTTATGATATATAAACAGCAGGAACATCTGCCTTTCACTGCCTGGCTGAGCACTAACAAACAATACAACAAAAGGATTGTGCTGAGGAAGGAAACTGTATGCTAGAACAGACAATGAAATGTAATCAAGGATAAAATTGGTGGATAATTCAGTACTTGCTGTGCTTTTCCAAGAGAACAAAGTAAAGGCTTCAAATCAACCATTAACAATGTTTTTCCTACTGGATTCATTTAATGATTTCATAATTCATTATTAAAAGTAAATAAATATATCACATCTCAATAGCAGCAAAAGTGTTTTACAATACAACATGAACACAATAAGTACATTGGACTTAATTTTCGATGTAATGTATAGTACTTAAAGCCACTTAATATAAAGTGGGACCCAAAAATGTCTTCGTTTTTTTTTTTTTTTTCATACAGTGAAAGTTAGAGGGTTTCAGTGTTTTGGACCCCAGAGACTTTCATTGTATAGACAAGATCAAATTATTTTGTTTCCACAGAAGATACTAAGTTATACAGGTTTGACTTTGGAGCAATAAAAGGGTGAGTAAGAGTAATTGAACACAGATTTGTTTATTAATATAATAAAATGCATAACAATAGAAGGAAGTAGGGAGGTGAACATTTTGTGGTGGTGTTCCCTTTTTCTCAAATCAATGAGTCACGAGCAGACACAAGGAATGTTTTCCAAGACTTTGTTTCATGGACACTGTAAAAACCGGTGTTAAAAAAAAATTCACCTGACAAATAATGCTGAATTATTCAAACTAAAGGATATTTTCAAATCAGACAAAAAGAAAAGAAAAAGAGAGCAGCAGCGGGTGTCATATTGTTTAAGCGTACATGAATATTTAAACAGGACCACAAACTTTGCTAGAGCCTCAATACATTTATTTGATTAGTCTACACAGCGCCAATAGCAACACCATCCTCATAGCAATTCATGGTTTTTTTTTTGTAGTTGTTTAAATTTAACTGAAAAGTCGGAAGACAGAACAGAGATGTGAATACAACCAGAATTCTTCCAGATTAATTTCCTGTTTCTGATGCTACTTCTTCCCAAGATTTTAATTTCCAACAAACATAATCTCCACCAGTGATAAAGTGTCAGGGGAGCAAAACAGAAGCTTTGAGCAGGCTATCAGCCCAGAGAGAAGTGGAATACTTCCCAAAATCTGATATTGTAGGAGAGGCTCATATCAAGAAAATATGTGATGCTCTGGCGTCAGCAAATCTGTCTGTGATTGGGTGGGGAAGGAGAAACAATAAAACGATTCTCAGCTATATATCTTGAAGATTTTCAAATTGATGTATAATGGCTGAGTGTGATGCAACTTTATAGCAGGCTGCCCCAGCAAACAGTCCAGTGATGAAGTGTGATGAAGGAGCGAGACAGCAAAGCATTTAAAAAGAGAGACTGCAGAAAATTTCTATTTTCATTCCTAAATGCCAGTAAAGGAGATGTGTCCGTAAGGCAGAGTCATATTAGTGTCACGTGAAGAACTCCTCCACCTTCACCATCTGCTCTGTTCTTTTCTCTCCCTCATATATTTGTTCTGCACATAAAACTAGTTTCTTTCTGGCCTGCAAAGCAAAAGAGCCCATATCTGTATCAGTGCTTTATGAGGACTGTATTCGTGGAGCCTTCATTATTTTTATAGCACAATGTCTCTTTCAACACTAAATAATTAAAACATTTTATGCAGTCATATTTGACTCAGCATGAGGCATTTTTAAAATTAAGTGTTAAGCTAAATGTCTCTTTCAGGCTCAGTGTCTCGGAGGAAAGAATCGTTATTATACTAAAAGTCTAAAATCTGATTAAATGAGCCACGTTTGAAGCAGTCGTGAAACAGTGAATGTACACACACCTATGGCAGGAGATTAATTGAATTCTATAAATTATTATTTAGAATTAAGCTATTTCATACTTCCAATATTACAGTAAAAATACTTGTATCCTTTATCATATGTGGCGACTATATTAAAAACCACAAAAATGCAATATAAACAAGCAAGGTTTGAAATACAAAAAGGAGACTTACATGCTGCAATCACATAAAAATAAAAGTAAAAAAGGGCCTAAAGTTAGGGCAGGCATTAACATTAATACATTTCCATGCTTTTTAATCCTGGACATAAAGTACCACAGTTCTTCATGTTTTAATTAGTGGTCGATATTTGGCATTTTTTAAATATCGGCAAATACGTTTTTCTGATTGGCAGATGTGTTAGAAGTGGGACTTTTATTTTGACGGGCAGCGCTGAGAACGCCAGTTCCTTATCACACAGCGCTCTCATTCTCTGTCTTCATTAGGTTACTGGTTACGGTCTCTGTTTAACAGTCATATCTAATACGTGATTCGACCAAACTGTTAGACAAAGAAAGTAAACAGTATGTGAAAAAGTAAGGAGTTTGCTTTTATATTATTAGTAACAGAAAGGCAAAAAGTGTGTGAATGATTTTTTTACCTTGATTTCTTCCGGTGAAAACGAAAGATGCTATTTCTGTTTCATCATGACTTTAATTGCATTTAAACCAGCATGTTCCCAAGATACTGTGGCACTAATATAAAGTATCTGCTACACAAAATAAATACAATATAGCTTTGATCTAAATTCGGAGAATCATGCTATCATCAAATATCACTCAGCACAAATTCCATGCAGCCAATTGGTTAAGGTTAACCTCGGTTAAGGTTAGGGTGTAGGGTAGGGATAGGGGTTAGCAAAGTCCTTTTAGGCAAGTCATGCCACTCAGTCGCCATTTTGGCAACGCCTCCGGGCAGCTATTTCGGACTAACAAGACCAGGCTCCTATCTAAATGAATGGGCAGAGAGTCAGAACTGCACTTTCACTGGTCACCGGGAGATAAAAACTGCTTGTATAGAAACAGCAGTAAAATATGATAAAAATCGCTGAAAAAGTTTGATGACTTTGCCCCAAAATAAGGATTAAAAGGTATTTTTCCCCACAGGTTATACGTTTACTGCGCAAGGGTTCTCGTCTCCGCTGTCGCAAACCTCAACTGTGCGCATGCGTCAGTGAACCAGGCGATAGGCTTACATGTTTCCCGGCTTGACTGTTAAAAGCAGACGATTGGCTTTCCAGCAGGAGGGGCGGGGCATGTGCATACAACCGCCATCTTTGGCATTACCGGTTTTCCCTTTTTAGTTGTATTGAGGATTGAGGAAGTGGCATGTCTCTATATAAATTGTCTCTGGGGTTAGGCACTCACCACTGTGACTGACATGAGCAATGAAATCTTTAGAATCGGCTGCGGGACAGAGTTTGAGCTAAACTGGTTAAAACAATCACGTTGCCATATCACTAAATGTTAAAGAGATAGTTCACCCAAAAATGAAAAAAAAAAAACCCCCATCATCATTTACTCACCCTCATGTTATTCCAAACCTGTACAAGTTTCTTTCTTCTGTTGAACACAACATAAGATATTTTATTGCTGGTAACCAGAAAGTAAACAGTAGCCATTGACTTCCATGGTATTTTTTCCTACTATGAAAGTCAATGGCTACCGTCAACTGTTTGATTACTAACATTCTTTAAAATATCCCCATTGTGTTTTGAACACAAAACAACTTGGAACAACTTGAAGATGAGTAAGTGATGACAAAATGTCCATTTTTGAACTACCCATTTAAGTCATTAAAGCATAGACATAACAGTATGACTTTCTGTAGGCTACACTGTCAAAAACAGTGACAAACAGTTTGGGGCGGCAGTGGCTCGGTGGTTCATGTAGGTTGTCTACAAACCGGAAGGTTGGTGGTTCAATCCCCTGTTCCACCTGGCCAAGTGTCGAGGTGTCCATGAGCAAGACACCTAACCCCAACGGCTCCCGACGAGCTGGATGGCGCCTTGCATGGCTGACACCGTCGTTGGTGTATGAGTGAGTGAGTGAATGGGTGAATGTGAGGCAAATTGTAAAGCGCTTTGTTGGCCATTGGGTCTGTGAAAAGCGCTATATAAATGCAGTCCATTTACCATTTTACCATTTAAAAACAATATACAAATAAAATTTGACTTGACTGGTTAAGAGTGGCTCTCACTTTCAACAGACCAATAAGTAAAAACAAACATCAACATAGCACTACTGTTCACATTTGTGATTTCACTGCTTAGCTGGCCAAATTCCCAAACCATTTAAAAAATTTATTGTGCATGGTGGTCACAATTCATCAATCTGGAGGCACAATTGTAATGACAGCAATCCACAAGGATATTATTAACCCTAAAAATGTGAATGAGAGGCAACAGTGAATGTCATATGGTCTTTTACTTGATGATCGATTCACTGACCTTTAGTAAAGACTGTGATAAGTCCAATATACAGAAGTCAAATCTATTTCCCTGAGAGAGATTAAGCTTAACTTGAGGTCAGGGTAAGGTCAAGAACATGGCAACACCATTTTAGAGGGTGAGCTGAATGAAACCCCCAAAACGGCTGAAAAGAGTGCGAGCGAAAACACTTCAAAACCCAAACTGGACGCTTTCATACAGGGGGCATGGCAGCTCCAGACTGAGGTCATTTGTTCTCAATTTCATTGTGTTTGAAAAGTGATCTATTATAGCTCTTTGTAGGGGAAACAAACCATCTTACATACCTTTCATCTAAAACTGAAGAATGCTTTGTCGTCTTAGACGTATTCCCAACTGAGGGAGCTTTTCAAAGTCCACTTGATAAACTCCTTAGATCAATACTATAATAGCTGCAGAAAGAGCCAGGATCATAAAATATGTATTTTACACCCCATCACCGTGGCAAGGCTATATTGCAGCTGTTTGGCTCAAATCTGAGTAGATTGACACTATGGGAAAAAAAAGTTTGTGACATTGAAGCTTGGATTTCGTCACTTGATTTTAATTCCAAGGACAGACAGAGATACCTTTAACTTCTTTAAGGGTCTTTCAAAAGGACTACTATGTGAAATTGATGTGCTCTGCTTGCTTCAACCCAAAGGAAAAGCTCTCAAAGACCTTTCATTCCCTTCGAGACTGAAGAAGGGCCTGTCCCTTTTGGTGGTGTAATTAGAATAATAGCCATGTCAAAACAGGAGGAAGTCGTCTCTCACGTGGATGTAATCCCTGAGCAGTACCGCTAGCTGACAACAGGAGGAGGTGTGGAGATGGAGAAGAAAGGAGAGAAGGAGAAAGAGAACAGAGATGTGCAGAAAGGAGACGACAAACAGGAAAGGGTACGGTGGCAGAGACAGCTCAACGCGCTGCAACTGAAGCAAACACAAGAAAAAAACGCGTGCAAATAGAAAAAAAACACATGCAAATAGAAAAACACGCGTGCAAATAGAAAAAAACACCTGCAAATTAAAAAAAACACATCTTCATCAGTTTCACAACACACGTGTGCTCCAAATACAGAAACGCGCTGCAAAAGTTCACAACACAACCAAATACAGAAACGCGCTGCAAATGCTTATTGCTCGTGAGCTTCCCTATGCCCTACTCCCTTCGAAGGGTAGACGGCAGAGCCCTTAAAGTGGGCTTTTGGAGTGAGCAGGGCTCTAGTGTGCTGTTAGGCAGCCGTGTGGAGCGCACTTGATGAAGGAGCAACGAAAGACAACGTAATTCCTCATTATTTTCACCTGGGATGTTCCCATGACAACGCAGCACGGTGTCCATCAGCTGGTCTTACGACAGATATATAATGCTGTTAACATAACGGATGCAAATACATTTTTATTTTTAGTTTACAAAAAAGCTTTTAAAATATGCGTTATATATCTGTGTGTCTCAACTTACTTACGAGACTTCAAGAGATTTCCACGACGCATGCGCGAGAATTGCGATCTCCTTCAACTACTTCAGTTAAGTTCTCGCGCGTGCGTCGTGGAAATCTCTTGAAGTCTCGTTTCAGGCCTACAAGGAAGAAAAGGAATAGTCGAATAAAGTCGTTATTTTTGTTTGTTTTTTCGCACAAAAAGTATTCTCGTCGCTTGATAAACTTATAGTTGAGCCACTGTTGCGACATGGAATATTTAAACATTTTCTTTAATGACTTTCTGGGCCGTCAAGTTTCATTCCCTTAGGGAGCCTATGTAGCAGTCATCCACCTCTCAGATTTAATCATAAATATCTTCATTTGTGTTCCGAAGACGAACGAAGGCCTTACGGGGTTGGTACAGCATGGGGGTGAGTAATTAATGACTTAAATTTAATTTTTGGGTGAACTAACCCTTTAACTTTTACAAAGAATATCTCTTTGACACTTCGAGCTTTGTAACTCGGGAGATCTTATACTTGCACTTTATAACTTGCACTTAGCTACATAACACACTAAAGAAAAAGGAAAACAAAAAATCAAATAATTTGAAACCTTTAAAAATAGAAAGTAGAACAATTCCTTAGTAGGCCTACTTAACACTTCCATAACACTAAATTTAAAACATTTGTGTTTGCCATAAGGGAGAAATAGCGAAAGAGCAGGTGTGAGGGAAAAGAGGGAGAGAAAAACTTTAGAGAGTGTAACTGTAGATATAGATAAAGCTCTTGTGAAAGGTGGGGTGGGGGTAGGGATTAAACGAATATTAAATTAGCCTTGCATATCGATCGCATGGCTCCAACTGAAATGGCCACGCTGCATATCAGAGGGATTCAATTACAGTCACATAATCGCCTCTAATTCCCTCCACAGTCTGAGTAAGACAGACAGAGCAGCAACCTTCCCTCTCTTTTTCATTTTCAGCCTAAGAATATCTTAAGGAATTTATTCTGGAGCATTCGGATACGTTTTCCACTTCTAAAACAATACGCCTAGTATTCTACAATGACCTGAATGACTGAGGATCTTCATCGATTTGCTGGGTCATTCCTGTTATGCACCTTTTGAACCCTGCTGCATGTTGAAAGTAAATAAAGAAAATAAAGAAAAAAATCAACTTGTATTGTAAAGACGTTTTTGTATAAATAAAAGGATATACAGTACCAGACTTTAGAGAAGGGGTCGGCAACCTTTTTGTCATTAAGTGCCATTTTTAAGTTTCCGAGTTCATCACTGTGCCACAACCCATATATAATTGAATTGGGTGCCAGCCAGTTCAAAGACTCGTACAACTGACAGTGGTGAGTTCTGTAGGGACATTGGAGCACAAATCTACAAAGACTATTATATAGTACAGAAATAGGTCGAAGATTTAAATCAGAGGTGTTCCCATAAATGGCATCAGCATAGTCAAGTATTGGAAATATTAAATGAGTAATAATTCTTTTGCGAACCTGTTGTGAAAAGCAATCAGCAGAGCGATAAAGTGACTTCAATTGCCCGTATACTTTCTTGCAAATTGAGTTAATATGAGGTTTGAAGGAAAGCCGAGTATCAAGCCAAAGAATTTTAAATTCTTCAACTTTTGTTAAAGTTGTTCCATCCTGGAAACTAATAGACCAATTATTCGATAAAGGTAAAGAATTATGTCGAGTGCAAAACAACATACTTTTAGATTTGCTCCTGTTCAATAAAAGTTTATTAGAAGAAAACCATTTCTGCACTGAGTTCAGAAGTCCATTTGTAAAGAATGTTGGATTTGTAAAATGTCAGAACTGGAAAAGTATATTACAGTGTCGTCTGCGTATAAATTAATTGAACAGTCAAATTTGCGGTAAATCATTAATAAAAATGGAAAATAAAAGAGGACCTAAAGCTGAACCTTGTGGAACACCTTTATCTATCATTTTGAAGCCTGATTGGCTGCCTTGAAAAGTAACACACTGACTTCTGTGATGAAGAAAATAATTAAAAAATAGTAAGGAGTCAGAAGAAAGTCCAATAGCATACAATTTATCCAAAAGAAGATAATGATCAACCATATCAAATGCTTTGGTAAGATCAATAAATATAGCTCCTGTCGGCATATTACTGTCAGATGCTGACAGTATGTCATTTGTGAATTTTAGAAGAGCAGTGGTGGTCGAAAAATTTGATCGAAAACCTGATTGATGTGGGGATAATCGATTTTGTTTATTAAGATATTTAGAAAGTTGGTTAAAAATTATTTTTTCAAATATTTTTGTTACACTATTGATAAATGAAATAGGTCTGTAATTATTAATATCTGTGATATCACCTCCTTTATGAAGAGGAATTACTCTGGCGCATTTCCATGAACTGGGTATTTCACAAGTTGCCAACGATAAATTAAATATATCAGCCAGGAATGATAGAACACAAGAGGCGAGTTTATAAAACTTAATCTCCAGCCCATCTGGGCCAGCACTGCATCCAGAGTTTATGCCATCAATAACCTGCTGAACATCCGCTGGAGTAACAGTATTAAAGCAAAAGGATCTATTGCACCTGTTCTGGGTCACAAAAGAATCCAAGTGAAATCCAAATTCACTCTATTGATGTTCTAAATAGATCTTCTGGTGAAATAACAAGACTTCTCTCTGGTGATGTATGCCAGACTTCTCCAATCATGAAGTACGCTTAAACCCCGCCCATTATTACAACAGCTAATGGCTAGAATCAAGTCCCTGCCCTACTTTTTTTTCGAAAATACATTTAACTTGTGTGACAATACCGAAAAAAAGATCCGTCGCTACTTGGGTTAGGCTAGATTTTAAATTTAAAGAACTGGATTTTTCAAAAGACTAACAGGATGGAAAGTGATTTTGAAGGACACTAAAAAAAATCTATATAATTATCATGTAAAACAATATTTCTAAGCAAATATGTTTCAAATATATTGATTACAGAATAGAACAAATATACAAAAAACACCAGCTCAGATCAAAGAAGTGAAACTATTTAAAAGTCCAGATTAACATTAACAATTGCAGTAGGCAATGCAAATGTTAAAGTACAAACTTGAGACAGACAAATCAGTCTATATTTGGCCAGCCTTTAAAAAAAATATATAGCAATAACAAGCAATCTTTCTGAACGTCCTTCTTCATTCTCATCCAATTTCCTTTCATCATTTATTCATTAGCCATATTTATTTAGGCAGCAAACCCTCACCGGCCGATCAATGGCTTATTTACTGAGACGGGGGATCTTAGGGGCCACAGTTTTATTAAGGGCATTTCAAGTCAAAATTAACTAGGCTCTAAAATGAAACCAATAACCAAATGGATTAAGGACGAGGTAATTTGGTAGTCAGTGAGCAGATGACAGAACAGAGCCAGGGGTAAGGAGACAGTATTGGACAGTTGTCACAAACCCATAGTTTTCATAATTTTCCCATTTGGTCCAGTGCTTTGATTTTTACAAACTTTCCAAGCTTCTCTCAAAAAAAAAAAAGGTATGAAAGCTGTCACTGGGGCAGTACCTTTTCAAAAGGTACACTTTTGTCCCTTTTAGGTACTAATATGTACATTTTAGGTGCTAATATGTACCATTAAGGTACCAATATGCACCCTTTATGTACAAAAGTGTACCTTTTGAAAAGGTACAGCCCCAGTGACAACTTTTTTTACCTTTTTTCTGACATTATGTCTAACTTAAGTACATTTTTTTCTTCTTTGAGTTGCATTACAAGGTTCAGTTATGACCACATAATCATTTTCCACCCCTAAGGCTTAATGTATCCTCTGGTAGATAGTGAAAAAAAGTCTAATTACTCTCTAACCTTGACTTGCTCTCTTATTCTTTCATCTAGTCATCAGAACATGGTGTCCTCAAATGCACGTGTACTCATGCACAAATACAGATAAAATCACATGAACACAGGACTTACTCCTTATGGATGCATTCATTTATTATATTCCATTATGTGATCGTGTATTAGTGTCCTAGAAGTTAATGACTAGTTATTGAGTTTAATACGACTATATATAGTAAATGCTTGAAGTCAACATAATTCCCTGCACGCATGTGAATGTGATGCTCTCTGAGAAAAACATAACAAATAAATTGAACACTGAAAAATTAGCATCCCACAGAATGGAGCCAATCGAATATGAATTAGATACTTGGTTACTGGTTAACAACACTATACGATTGAAATACCGGTACATATCGATTTTAGATTAAAAGGGCATATTTTTTTCTTTTGATTAAGAACAATTTTCCCCAATGAATCATTCACTGCAAGACCAGGAATGAGCATTAAGAAATCATGTAAAAAGTATCAATTTTATTTTCATATTGAATCAATTATCAATTATTACATCAACTGTTATTACTGTATATACTGATGAATATCATTTAGTCTCCCCATCATGCCCCGTATTCTAATTATTAATAATTAATGTTTATAATTTTGGTGCTCTCTAAATTTTAAAAGAAGCACGGCACTCATGTATAAAGCACAAGGGCATTACTTAGTCCTAAAAAAACTCCCATCTGTCTCATTACTGAGTTTATGATGTCTATAAAGTTTAATTAAAAAAAAAAAAAATTCTTTCATCTTCTACTCATATCGGTAGCAAAGCTATGACAGCAGTTGCCAGGCAACTGACTTGTGCTATTGTACCTTGAACAGCGATTTTGAGGATCTCTGCAATAATTTAAAAGACGAGACTTCAGTAGCTTCATTCTGCAAATCTATTTTTTAAAAGAAGTTTTGGGATAACTCTCCTTCAGCTCATTAAATCTTTCAGGTCTTAAAAGCAAAAACATCTGAAAACAGCACACACAAGACCAGTGAGCAACACAACATGACAATGCTATCAGGCTTGTGAACAACTGGAATTCTTATTTACATCCTCTGTCAAAGAAGTGTGCTTCACCTAATGAAAAACAGCAACACCAGAGACCAGAATCCAAAAGTCTGTAACTGCCTCTTCTCTTTCTCTCATCTCTCCGTTAGAATTGAAGACATTCTGCTCAAAGCCAAAGTGGCTGGTGATAATATGGCTAGAATGTTCCAGTGCCTCTTGCCACGTTTATATGAAAAACTAAAAAGAAAGAATCCAAAAATCAAGATTTGTCTGTCGCTGAGCAGCTATTGCAATAACGCTGCTCCAGCTCTCCAGGTTTTCCATTTGTTCCACGCTAGCATGAAAAACCCTGCTCAGAACTATCCTGAAGCTAGAGAAATCACCCAAACTTAAATGTTTATTTTAAAAAATGCTCTTCGCTCCAGGCAAAATTAGACTATGCACAACTCTGAAACAACATGAACACAGTTCAGACAAACAGGGAAAAGTCCCAGTGCTGTTATAATAAATGTCAAATCTCATGGAACACTGTCTAATTAAATTAGAGCTAAACTAACTTGTTTAATTAATGATAGCACCAAGAGTCTGAAAAGTTCCACAATAGCTGTGGTATGGAAAAGAAAACAACGGCATGTCCTAAACTTGTGCAACACAATAAAGCGACAAGTGAAAAAACTACTTCACCCATGTAAATCTGAGTTTTTTGCCCTAACCAGCCGTGGCCGGGATAAGCGAAGCGACACATTTTCTACATCTGTGGTACTCATCCAAACCATTCGGATTAGCTGTGATTGTTGTGTTGCACAGCATTTAGACATACAAATTGCTTGTCGCCAGAATCTTGTCGGACATGGTGTAACAGATATGAACGAAACAGGAATCGAAGTGGAGGAAAAGAGAAAGAGAGAAAACCCATGTGTGATCTCAGCAAGCCACTGCACATTTGCTATTTAATCAGGGTAGCAAAAGTTGCAGATAAAATATAAAAACGGATAAAAAGATGCATGGAAGCAATCTTCTAGAATGAACACAATGACTTGTTGATGTGTTACATCCAAAGCCTGACTGCAACTAGCTTTATGTTGCCATGACAGTGAGAAATAAAATACAATAAAAACAAAAAAACATGTTGTTAGGTAAACTTAAAAAATGTACTCAATGTGGTATCATATAAACACTAAACAATCGTATTTTATGCAACAACCACAAAAAAAAGACACATCAACAAAAGTATTTTTAAAGGACAGATCAGGTAGGGAAAGTTAATCGAGGAGAAAATGTTGCAAAATGTTTTTTATATTTTAAGAAAAACATGATATAAATGAAATACAATGCTAGTCCAAAATATATATAATAATAACCATACATTGGATATCTCTTAAAGTTTGAACACATTACTTTTTGGAACGCTGACTGGCACTGCCGCAAGAATGCTCTATAAACTCACTGTCACTGCTGTAGCTTGAGCTTATATACTGCTGTGAAACCGTTTTTGCAGATCGGCTCTCTTCATTACATTAATTCCCAATGGAATAACCTAGTGACACATAGTATCAGGCTCCCATAAGTCCCTGGAAAATATGACACAAACAATGGTGCATAAATTGGTATATGAGGTCATAATTACATGGTGCTGTTTGTACAAGAATTAAATATCCTGAAAGCTATTGAGCAAATTACACAAATCCACACATCTTTCTAGAAGCCTGTGGTATAGTAATTATGCCTACAGACATCTGTTGTGAAATGGGTTTTTATATTAAGCTATAAAGAATGTTATCAACCTCATGTATGTGACTATAAATACAGATACAGCATGGCGCAGTGCTGGGCTCAAGAGCCCCACTATGCAACAGACAGGAAAAGAGATGCATATAACCCCTAGCTTTCAAGTCACTGGTGTTTAAGTTCATGGGTAAGGATGGTGGACATCCCTCAAAGACGTTCAGATTTATTAAACTCATTGCGGGTCATTCACTTTACCTCGCACCGCATCGATCTGCCCTTTTACATCTGCATGAGCCTCCATGCTGTACACTAATAGGGAGTAATAAAGTTACTTTGTCACCACAGTAAAACCTTCAGTCTTAGCTCTCCAGTGTCCAGCAGCTTATAAGACTATGCAATGAACACAAGCAAACCCCTCTTCACTGCTCCTTACAACTCTCTACTTACTGTTTCAGGACAATACGGTAGTCTAGGAACATATACAGACTCAACATGATGGTGTAAACACACAGTGAGCAGAACCACAGCCGTGAAATGGTGACTGCATTTTTTAGTACATGCTTTAGCAAACAAAACATAAATGTATGATTTATTTATTTAGCAGTTTATTTGTTTGGCAAAATTTAACACTTCAGTTATGACAGACAGTGCAAAGTTATTATTCAAGACGTCACATACATTTCACAAGCAAATATATAGAAAAAAAAGTCATACTAATACAATGCAACCCTGACCCTGTTATGTCTAGTCATGATCCCCCGTCAGAGAAAGTGAAACCTGAGAAAGATTTAATGATAAATTAAGAGCTATAACATAACAGCTCATATTTCACATTACACCCTGCTCTCTCTCTCTCTCTCTCTCTCTCTCTCTCTCTCTCTAAAGCATCATTAGGTAATTGACTACCCAATAATTACTGTACTCTCATAATCATTCTCCCAATTGCAGCTGAGCATTTGCATTCAAGATATTTTTTTTTATTATCGACATGGTCTTAAAGGGATCATTCTCCCAAAAATAATCATTTACCAACACAAAAATAATTTACCAACACACTCTCATGGAAATTCGTAACTATTTTACATTTTGGCAAATTGGTAGATCATTTGTAGGAATTTTTATAATCACATTTGTACATTTTTGGCTTTACTGCTTTTGACCCACTGACAGTTAGGTTCAATGCGGAACCTTCATGCTTACTTTTTTATGAAAATTGTACTTTCCGCATGAATTACATTGTACAAAGTCAAACGAAATTTCCACCTCGTAACATAGTTACGTTTTGTTGTCATTTACTCGCCTTTAGTAGTGCAACGGATCACAAAACTCATGGTTCGGATCATATTACGGCTATTAAGTCACAGATCGGATAATTATTCGGATCAGCAAAAAAAGAAAGGGGGGGGGGGGGGGTCGGGTAGAGAGAGAGCATATTTAGGCCACGCCCACACCAGGGTGGAAAACAATCCAACCGTCTCCATTGACTTTGCATTGCGAGAAGCTGCCTCCTTTGTTATGATGGTGAGGAAGGAGAACCCAGACAGAGTACACTAAACACACGATTTATTGATGACAAAAAGGGGAAAATAAAGCCCACGATGGGGTAAAACAAGACAAGGGAGAGGATGACTAACTAGACTATGACGTAGACAGATGACTAGACGCTAACTAACAGCAAAAACACGAACAGGATCTTCACAGGACTCGTAACTAAGACAAGATACTCACAGGTAATATTTCTCAATGACTCACGCGTAACTAAAGCAAACACAGGCAAGATGCACAGAGTGTAACACCACAGCAGGTTTCACAATGAACCGACACAGGACAGCAAACACAAGGGGATGATAAAGGGAGACACTAATGACAAGGACAGGTGAAGCTGACTAGACAATAATGACAAGACGAGGATAACAGGGGGGCGGGGTAACGTAACAAGACAACACATGCACATGGCCCAAACAACAGGCCATGCGCTTGTACACAAAACATGGGTCTGCCATGATCCTGCCACAAGACCAGGGAAAATCAAGGACATGATGGCAGAATCATGACATCCTTGTCATTTTTGACTTATAACAAAAAACAAAACAATGTCTAAAAGCTGCTATGTGACAATGTGTACAGCAAACAAGCTAAGAAACCCAGAAATAAGTTTTTATAATCTGTCGACCCCAAAAAACGAGCGTTTAAGCACACAAAAGTGGATAGAGGCCATTGAAACAGAGCACAAGGTGTCATATTACTCTGAAAACTACGTCCACTGGACGGGAACATAATCGGTGACAGGATAGCTTAGCTTACAGAAAAATAATATATAAAACTGACATGTGGATATTTTACTTACTAGTGACAAAATGTTTACTGCACACGTAGTGTATTTTTTAGTGCATACTGAGTGTCAGGATTCCACAATTTACCCATTCGTTCCAGCCCGTTTCCACTTTTGTTTCATTAAACACTCGTTTTTTGGGGTCGACAGCTTATAAAAACTTATTTCTGGGATTCTTAACTTGTTTGCTGTCCAACTTGTCACATAGCAGTTTTTAGACATTGTTTTGTTTTTTGTTATAAGTCAGAAATGACAAGGAGGCAGCCTCTCGCAATGCAAAGTCAATGGAGACGGTTGGATTGTTTTCCACCCTGGTGGGTGTGGTTTTCAGATTATGACGCGTGTCGCTCTGTCTCTATTGGCTTTCCATTCATTAAAGCACAAACTACACAAACTACGGGTACTTTTAAAGCAAAAAATAGCCTAAATAATTAAGTTCAAACATTGAACAGTCAGTAATAAAAATACACTAATTACAAGCATAGATAAATACAATAAAACAAAGTTAAAAATAAATGTAGATATAACTGTAGTATTCAGCAGGTACAGAAATGTAATAATCAAATGAACTCTATGGATCACAGTATAAATTAAATATAAATTAATCTTTGTTAAAGCTGTGCTTTGTTGTTTATTAACATTAATGACAGAGATATTTATAGGTTGCTGTCACGTTATGCCCTAATGCATGGACCCATAATGAAACGCATCTAATTTTCTTCTCAAATGTTTACGTTCTCTTAAGACCTAACAAACTGTGTTTACGAGAATACTTGCTGGGGTGGTATTTTGACATCATTTTGGGTGTAAGTGTCCATTCAAAATCACGTTGTGTTTGTGTTTTATCTGAAACGCAGCTCTCTGTGTGTGAATGCTTTGGGGAGTGTCCTGTGCAAATTGGCAAGACAAAACGAACGCAAATAGAGAACTTTCACTCAGTGGTGGTTAAAATTTGCAACTAAACCGTGAATCACATGCATGCCAAACAGTGGGGCTTGGTCCATTCGGATCACGGATTAACTACGATCCTTCACACCTTTGTGTTGTTCCAAACCTGTATGATTTTCTTTCTGTGGAACACAAAATGAGATGCAAGATGCAAAAAAGATGCAAAATGATTGGTGACCGAGACAGTCCCTGATGCAATAATCTTTTGTGCTAAACAAAAGAAAGAAAATCTTACGGGTTTAGAACAACATAAGGGTGAGTAAATAATGACAACTTCAATTTTTGTGAACGATGAAGGTCCTTCTCTACTAAAACCTAATGGTTTTTAAATTATATCAGCAGTTGCACTGTTGCATTAGCACAATGTGTCAAGAGAGATATAATGCCTGTACACTATGGCTTCAATATTTTGTAGGGCATAATTACTGAGCCTGTATACTTTTATGTACTACCAATGGGTAAACATCACATGTACTGCACAACATTCCTAAATTATCTTTATTATTTATTAAATCACTGCACTATTTAATCTATTCTGTGTAATTAGTGATCGCATGAGGTCAACCTTCAAGTAAACATGCTTCATAGCACTAATTTGACAATAGATATCTGGAGATTGATCTCTTTCAGAAGCGTATGAAGCACTAACCCCAGTTTAATACGCAAGCGGTGCATTCATTCAACAAACAGACAGAAAGTAGACAGAAGCTGTGAGCCTGAGATTTCAGAACTGTTCTTCGTTCTGTTTTACTAATGTATTTTTAATGGCAGAAACAGATACTGTTGCCACTTGTGACGCACTTTTTGCTATTATTCTCTTTTTAGAGGAGAGTGGGTGAGGAAAACAGAGGCGTAATTAGGCATATTTAGAGTTCCACACTTCAAGCTTATTCCACTGACTGAGCAGAAGGAAACACATTTCTGCTGTTTCGTGTCTTTTCATCGGGTCTTTGTTATCTGATTTGCTGATTATCTGATATTATTTCTCATGCTCGCCTGGATTAGACAGGCTGCAACCCTTTGAACCTTGTTAACAACACATGTAATAAAAAGAGTGATGGTATTGATGATAAGTGATGAATTATCATTGGAATCTGTCCTTGGGGTCACACAGTTGAAATTGTTGTAACCCCATTTTTTACAGACAATGAAATCCATGGCAATGTGCCCTGTGCACGCCACGAGAAAAACAAAAGTCATGAAAGATGCGGAAGGCAGTGAGATGAAATCAGCCATATTTCAATGTGAGGTGAGAAACTATGTGTTTGTTTTCCAACTGTGTCTGCAGGCTATCACACCACCTCTGTGAGCTCTTCAAATCTCTGTTGATTCTTTTAAATTCCATTATGTCAGTCTGCTTGGCCTGCAGGATTGTGGAAATATAACTTAGCCCAGCCTGCCATGCGGGAACAGGTGCAAGGTCACTAGTTTTAGCAACTTTCATTCCAAAAAGATATCTGGAATCTAGCCACGCATGTTTACCCCACAGTTACTGGTCAAAATAATATAGTTTATTCCCCGTGCATGGAGGGACCTTAAATGTTTTCAGTTTCCTTGAGGAAATGTTTGTGTGTGTGTGTGTGTGTGTGTGTGTGTGTGTGTGTGTGTGTGTGTGTGTGTTTTATGTGTTTGTATTGGAGCCCTACAGACAGTATCAGCAAGGCATACAATTGGGGTCATAAGGTTTGTACAAAACATCTTGATCAATGCATTCTCTCAAGCATGAGTATATGACTTATATAAAAGTATTTTTATACATTAAAAGACCTATGTAAATAAATATTGAACAGTTTATTGGTAATGGTCCATGTAACTTCAGATAATTTGTTTTCTATTTTTTGTCTTCAGTATGGAAAAATGAATCAATTGTTCATTTATTACATATTCAACTCTTCTCAAGAACATAAAATGTAGCATTTTATATCTAAACAAGTATTATTAATAATAAATGAGAAAAATGCAAAACAGAAGCATTTTTTTTTAGCTGTGGTCAGGCCTTTTTGACTTTAATCTTTTTTTTTTTTTTTTTTTTTACTTTACTTTACCGTTACCTGCAAACGTCTATTTATATTTCTTTTGGTTCTTTGCAGTCTTTTTATTGTCATGGCAACAGTTGAATTGGATTTTAGCAGAAAAAAAAGATTTAAATTGCATAGCATTAGAAAGCGGAGAAGTAGAGAAAAGAATTAGAGTGAGATGAATACAGTTGGTGTTGGTAAGAACAGAGAGGTTCTTTGAATCAGACCCATGAATACGCTTGATGTCCTGTCGTGTTTGTGAATAGAGAGGTTTTGTGGTGTGGATCAGTGATGGATGCCAAGGCTAGCGGCGTGACATGCTTGCCATTACTCACAACAAGCAATGAATTCCTGAGTTTGAGTTAACAGAAAAGATCCTGGACTACATCAAAAGCTCTTCAGTGTGCAATAAAACAGAGGCCTCTCTAAAACAAAATGAAAAAGAATGACACCATTGCACCCATGTCCCTATATAAAGATATTATGCTTCAGTATGGGCGTTTGTCAGCTCCAATTTAACTGCTGTTTGATCATGGCTCTGACTACAATTGAAACAAGTTAAAATTTCAATAATCATACACAACTACTTCCAATTCTCTGAGAAATGAAAGGTGATTTCAATATACAGGAAGCAGTGATGCATCAGTATCACATACAAGAGCACTAGATAGGGCTATTGTGTTGTACTCACACAGATATCATCAGGTCATTGTGTTGAAAACATATGCAATTGCCATGAAATTGTATTTATGGGAATGCCTCAAGCCTTCTTTCATTTCCTCTCATGAACTTTCCAGACATGCCAAATTGTCTTGCATATTGCATGCAGTCTGAGTACTCAGCTCAGATTCTCTCAAACTGATGCTCCATTATTAAGTAGCTACAATAGGCACAGAGAACTAGAGCTTGCATATTTGCAAAGGGCAGTGCTCTTATCAACACTTAGTGTCAAGAGGATGAGAGAAATATGATTAATTTGCCTTTTGAGGGATTCATCCAATTAGAGTCAGGTGAAGTTCCTTCCATTCCATTTAAAAGTTCTCTTTATCTACGTCGTTTGAACACATACGCATTCTATAATGTAGCTTGCTGCTGTTATTGAAATGCAATGACATGTTTTGTGGGCTTCATCCAAAGACTCAAAAGGTCAAGCCCGTTTTATTACGTCACTTACGCATTCATCTGTTCAATGTTCAGGACCGAACGACTACAGTATTCAGGCACATTATGAAAACATGTTATCACATAAGTGGTCGACCGATATATCGCCAAGGCTGATTTTCTGATTGGCCGATGTGTTGGAAGCGGGACTTTTATTTTGAAGGGCGGAGTGAGAAACCCCGGGGCCCAGTGTTGCCAGATTGAAAACATCCAAGTATCGTACCAGAAGCTATAAAGGGGGGGGGGGATTTGACTGGAGTGTTGACCGGGGGGTGGGGGGTGTAGCTTTCATGAGGCACACACGCAAGGTCTCTCGCTCCCTCTCTGCCGTGCTCTCTCACCTTCACTTTCTCCTCACAATCATGACGTAGATCACAAAATTCTGAAATTATCGTACATTATGGAATTTTTTTCATTATTGATCGTACAGAGGTCAAAATTATCGTCCAAATACGATAATTATTGTACGTATGGCAACACTGCCGGGGCCTGAGAAGAACACTGTCGTGCAAAGGCAAAAGACCGTAACTTCGTTTTTGGTCGAAAATTAGTTATTGATATTTTTGGCACATTCAAGACCTCCTTTGTCATGTGGATAAGTATCTTGAGTCAATTCCGTTGTTTTTTCGAGAAAATAATGGTTTGTCTTAACCGTAACTTCCAAAAGCCCATGAGAAACCAAGGCAGAACACCGTAACACCAGTTACGGCTCTTTGGCTTAGTTTTGGAACGCTCATATTGAGTTACGGCACTCTGCCTTTGTTTAGCCGCGCGTCAATATGAAGTTACTGTGCTGGCGTTCTATCAAATAATGCTACCAATCAGATTATACGGTGTTCTGCCTTTGTTTTACTCTCCATTAAAATTGAAATTACGATGTAGCCTGTGTACTTTGTACAGCTACCATCCGTCCCTGTAACTTCTGATGTCCTCAGAGCTTTGTCCTGCACTAATGCGGTCAGAACATTTCTTAACCCGCTCCATCGACAAACGTGCGATATCGATTGCGAAGAATGCAGAGTTGACAGAAAAATGTTACACATGCCGCAGCAGGTCTCAATACAACAAAGAACTAAAGCCCCGCCTCATCCAGTTCGGGTACCGGACCTAGTTGAAACAATCATGCATCTAGCTGGCAGAGTGCCAAAACTTCGCCGGCGCCTTCAGCTCCGCCCTGAACATGGTCGAGCCAACGCGGGTCTAATATCACAGAGTGATAATAATGAAGCAACAAGGATATATTGGCGCATACAACATACTGAAGCAAGTGCTGGTGCATACAACATCAGAACAGCTGTTAAAAGCATGCATACATAAAAACACAGCGTCAGGAATAAATCCGCGGGACGAGCGAAGTGCACGCACAATAATAGGGCAGGCAGCTGAAACCAACGCATACTGAAAAGACGCAGAACACAGAAGGTTGTGCTATAAATGCATTAGTCGTCTAAGTAGTCCGGAACGCGCTCCCTACTGAGTCCTAAGGACTAAAGCATTGCATGCTATTTTTCGTGAACGGAGCGTGACACATTCGAACACGAATCTCGGTAAACGCCTGTGAAAGTATGCGTCTTTCAGATCCACCACTATAAACCAGTCTCCGGGTCGAATGTGCGCAAGGATCTGTTTTATCGTGATCATTAGGCCTACATTACATTATAACGCGTGTTTAGCAACTCTTATGCCACTCGGTAGTACCACTTGAAGATACTCTTTAGTCTTTACCGCTATGGAGGTATTTTGTCATGTCTAATGTATTAATAGGGCCACCAGAATGCAACCAAAGCACAATAACTAGAAGGCTAGGTAATTGTAAATCATACAAAATAATTGCCATGATCACTAGATTTTATACAGGTGTTACTATAATGATTTTGTTAATGGTGATCAGCAACCAAATGAAGTGCCTTTTGCCTTGGCATGACTTCTCACTTTTGGCTGACAATACAAAGGCAGAGTACAGTACAGTAACTTAAATAGTGGTCAAAAGTCAAGTTTGAGCTCAAAATTTCGTTATGTAGATTATTTCATTACTTAAACATCTAACTGCCAGATTTTCAGTGTCCTACCTATAATTAATTTGGCGGGACAACTAAAAATCTTTAAAGTCATTTTTCTCAGTTCCACACTCTAGCGAGTTAAGGCCTTTTGCCTTTGTAGGCTTACAGCTCTCACTCACATTCTACGTCGTTTACGATCGCTGTCAGTCATATCTAATACTTTGTGACACAGAACTGGTAAACAAAGAAAGTAAATAGTATGCGAAAAGTAAAGCGTTTGCTTTTATATTATTTGTAACAGAAAAGGCAAACAATACTTTCTTATTTACCGTCAACATTCAGCAAATGAGCATCTACATCATTTAATCAAATCTTTGAATATCTAATAAACATTTAATTTCACAAACCTTGCAGATTTAATCAACTCCAGCTGTGATATCTTGTGAAGTGTGCATTTGTAGCCTGCATAAACGTGTTACTGCGACTGACGGTCGGTCAGTGCGAAGTGAGTGAATGCGAACAGAAGATCAGCTTCACAGGAGACGCGATCGAAAAACTTTAAATCCTTCATTTTAAAATATGCTGTGCTAAATCCAGTTGCCCACTGTGTCATATTCATAATCGTTTTCACTGTGTGCTGTATGTAAAATTAGGCTTACCTTGTCTTTATTTGAAAAAATATGATTACCAGTGCGCACAAAATTACCAGATTACTGAGTGCCCTGTTACAGTGTTTACTTCTTTTTTATTCATATATTTATATATACTTTAACAATTACTTTATTTGTGAAAAATACTGTAATAGGACTGCAGATTCAAGAAGTTGCCATCTAAAGTATAGCATGTGTATTTAAAAAAATGTTTTCGAATTTATTAAATATTGATTCAAATAAATATAAAGTATATATATATATATATATATATATATATATATATATATATATATATAATATCGGCTTTATATCGGCCACCCAGCTCTCTAAGATACAGTATCGGCATCTGCATCGGCCATCAAAAAATCAATATCGGTCGACCACTACATCACACCACAGTATGGATTATTAGACATTATTGGACATATACCCAACAGTGATACGGCGTTACTGCATAAAGTTTACAAAAATGCTGTTAAAACCTGATGACCTTGAAAAGTGTAATCTATAAAAAGTGTCAATATAAACTCCCCTTGGAGAAAAAGTGTGTCTAGGTGTGTCTGTATGAGTGTGTCTGTCTGCACACTTATTCTCAACAAGCTAAATAATGGGTTCCGAGTAAAAGGAGAAAATAAACAAACATCTCTGGTGCAAGGTACCTTGGCAACAGCTCACTGAATCGCTAAGAGATGTTGACATGATGCGAGAGGATATTGAGTGGAGAGGCAAACACCTGCATGGGGGATTTTCAAAACTTTTTAACTGTAAACATTTAACGGTTGACAGGTTGAAGCATTACTAAAGCAAAATATCTATAAACCCAGAATACTTAAATGTTTTGCGATGTCTCCAGGCTATTAAGCACAGCCATTATTTATTTTACTACTGCGAGAAAAAAATTTGAGTTCAAATCAAAATGCAGAAAGTTCAAGAACTTTCAAGTGAAGGGATAAATAAATAAATAAATATAAATATAAATATAAATATATATATATATATATATATATATATATATATATATATACACACACACAGTATATATTAAAAAATAATAAAAGAGCAATGCAAAATGTAGAAAATGAAGAAAAATGCCAGAGCTGTGGTGTAGTGGTGAATAGCCTAGTGGGATGTAGGAGTTTTTAAACTTTTTGATACCTAATACTCCAAGCATGAAGATCCCATTATGTTTATTTTAACTTATATGATTATAATATGAGGTACCTTATATATTACAGTATGAATGGCTTACAATACACACACTGATCAGCCACAACATTAAAACCACTGACAGGTGAAGTGAATAAAATTGATTATATTGTTACAATTTGCACCTGTCGAGCAGTGGTGGGGAAAAAAATCGATTCTGTTCAGTATCGCGATATTTTGTGCACGCAATTATATCGATACAGTAGCGCAAAGTATTGCAATATTTAATAATAAAATTATCTGTTTTACTTTCGGGTTTTCTCCATTGGTTTTCTCTGAGTTTAATTTGCATTTGCGTATTACATCCACCAGGCAGGCCGGCGAAGGCAGTGTATGTTCTGGGCAATGTTCTGCTGGGAAACCTTTGGTCTTGCCATTCATGTGGACGTTACCTACCTAAAGAATAGTTGCAGACCACATACACCTCTTCATTGCAATGGTGGTCCCTATGGTCCCTGGTGGCAGTGGCCTCTTTTAGCAGGATAATGCACCTGCTCAGGAATGAGAACATGACAAAGAGTTCAAGGTGATGCCTTGGCCTCCAAATTCCTCATCTCAATCCAATTGAGCATCAGGGGGTGGCATGTCTAACCTTTCATTGACATACCCCTTAATAGCTCAAATTAATACATTCATCGCTGTATTTAGCTCGGGGTTAGCATATGCAAAATATTGGAGCCCTGAAACGTCTGCCATTACTCCTCTACTTCTGATTCTTTTTCAATCTTTTTTATGATTTTTCCTTTTGCGTTTCTCTGTTGCCAAAAACTGTTTCCCACCTCTTCTTAATGCCAAAGAACATTTCTCAAGGTTTGAAGGGGATTTTTTTTTTTTTGGTAGCCAATAATAGGCTGTGCCAAAAAAAAATTTAATTATCTTTTCATTTGCTCTGGTTTGGTTATTTATAGAAGATAATCGCTGTGCATTTTTTGTGGAAAATGAAGGGTTCATTTGCATTCATTTGCATGCAATTTGCATGTAAGACTTCTTGTCTTGAAAGAGCTGCCTTGCTTAGAAACTGTATTTCCCTTTCCCCTCATATAGAATAGCAGCTTAAGGTTTATGTTACTTGGTTTGCACATTAACAGATAAGTTTCTCATGTTGTTTATGTGTAATGAGCCTTCCCATTTCCCCTCATTTTCACTCTTGGCCTGTCAGTGAAGTGAAAGCAGACAGCAGTAAGACTGCAAAGAAAATAAGCCCATGTGTCTATTCTCAAGTTTCAGCAAATGCGAGTGGTGTTAATACAGTAAACACACACACACACACACACACACACACTATGAAGGGTATTGAAAGGCACACAATATCTGTTTATTTGGCCTGCTCTTTACAGCAGGAAAAAGGAACAGTACTTTTAATTGTACTGGTTGGATGCATGCTAATTGAAATTCCCTGCTATTTTTCAGACAAAGCAAGCCAATACAATCGCAAAATTATCTTGTTAAACCATATTAATTAGAAATAACAATGGAGTCAACACAAATCAATTGAAACTTCAAGAGGTAAGGAAATTACATTATGACTGAACTCTTGCCTTGGGCGAGTGTGGGGGACTAGATTAACAGAGTGATCCTAATCATGACTTAATCAGGGAGAATTATTCACTAAAGTGGGCTTTAGAGAAGGGCTGGTCACGATCAAAGGATCCCACCACAGTTGTTTGGCTCTCTGTGAGAGAGCAAAGATTTCAGAGAATGGTTAGAAATGTATCAAAACAGACTATAGTAATGTCATACTTATTTTTTGGGGACGGAGTTTGGGAACGGAGAACGTTCGGATTATAACCATTATAATACTTATCCAGTGGTGTCGCTGCCGTAACACACAATATATCTATATATCTACAGCAGGGCCAGTGTGGTCTGACTCCCAAATGATTCTGAGTCTGTTACTATGGTTTTAGTGAATCAAAAACATACAGCAGATGCAGCGTAATCCGATTCCTGAATGAATGATTCTAATGAGTCAGTCATTTTTAGTAAATCGGAAACACACAGCACAACCAGCGTAATTCGATTCCTGTATGTGAATGATTCTAATCATTCGGTTCTCTTGTAGTGAATCATAAGCAGACTGTGCAGCCTGTATAATTTGACTCCTGAACAAATGATTTTATTGAGTCACTTATTTTTTTAATAAATCAAAAACATACAGCACAATCAATAATACAACTCGATTCTTGGATGAATGATTCCAACGAGTCAGTTCGTTTTAGTATATAATAAACAGTCTGCACAACCAGTATAATATGACCCCTTCACCAATGATTCTAATATGTCAGTTCTTTTTAGCAAATAAAAAAATACAGCACAACCAGTGAAATCAGATTCCTGAACAAGTCTCTTTTTTCAAACAGGTTGTTCAACATGTAGCAAGTTAAAGATAAAGATTATGAATATTAAAAAGAATAAAATAATGACATGTTATGTTTGTTTAGTTCTGTTATTTAAATATGTTACTGCCAATTATTGGATTTGCATTTGCTGTTTCTAAAAAAAGACAACAGTAAACAATAAAAGGCTCCCTTGCATTTCAATTCACACCTTCAATTTTGAGCCTCCATGCAATTTCGTATGCTACTCATTAAGATGCAGTATATATATGAGTGAACCCTTAGGGTGTGCTTGGATTACTAGTATGCTTGTGAAATGAGCTGTCAGTTTGGGAGACAAAGTGCACAAAGGTTGACTACATAATGTTTTTTTTTTTCTTCTCTTATTCTCTGCTTTCTCTTTGTGCTGTCATTTGCTGTGTGAAACAGACATGCATAAGAAAACGGAATGATTTATCTTTCGGCATAAAGTAGATTGCACTTCACATCAGAGCTATGAAAGTCTCTAACATTTATCATGATAAGTGTTTGCTGTTAACTGGTTGTCCTTAAGGAAAATGTAGACCTTGAGAATAAGGCTTTATAGGACAAGGCTACTCTTGCTCTTTGTATTGTTCCACTACTTTATCAGCGCTGCATGAAATACAGTTTGTGGGGGAAACTGAAATACCTAAACACCACATACAGTACAGAATGAAAGACTGCTGATGGAGGTAATGCATCTGTAGCAGAGAAAATGAAAAAAAAAAAGAGATAAAAAATCATTTCATTTAGGATTTAGATTCCACAAATCCTCATGCATTTCCATTTGACACTGAAAATTAATGATTTTTTTGTTGTTTTGGTTGAGTAAGGCTGTGGTTTGACATGCGACAAGTGCTTGAAATGAATTATGAAACAGAATTTACATTCTGATTCAAGTGTGTGTGCATGCGGCCTCCAGCACGAGTGATTGAAATTACAAGTGCCTTCAATTTCCAACAATTTCAACCTCGTTAAGAAGACGCTCACCTGCAAGAGCAAAAAATGAGCTCTCTAAAAACAGAAGTGCTCCTCTGCCATCTAAACTGCTCTTGTTTCCTTCCTTTCTATCCTTGCAAAACATCTCTTATCCACTCCTATCTTCCGACACATCGTCTTTCCAACCCTCCACATCCCTTGCAGACACCCATGTCCTCACCAAAGATCTCAAAATCTCTTCACCATTTCTATGGGATGATTATAGTATCAAAATGATTAACACGTGCAAGCACACTTATCAATGAACTTGATACATGTTGCAGAAATGTTTTATCCATGCCTTTCAACTTGCGTGTGCAAAATTCAAAATTGAATGAATGTGAAGCAATTTGTTCAAATAGAGACATTTTTGTGAATACAAATGTTTTCCTTTGTATTAGTGTATCATAATTTGCACATACAACACAGAAGATGTGCATGTGTGGATCAGGTGACACGCGTGCATTCATTGACGTCTTTTCTGAGTCGATCTCATTTGATTCATTTGGATTTTGAGACTTTCTTTTCGCGGTTTTTAAGCATTTCACAACCCACACACAAACAACTACAAATGAATAGGCCTGGTGCTAATTATTAATGTGTGCACAACTACCCATCTTTTTGACAAATTCACAAATGTGCGTCACTACATTTAAACTAATACAATACAACTTGTGTGTGCAAAATCCAAAATCACATGAATGTGCAGCATTTTGTACAAATAGAGACATAGTTGTTAATACAAAACCTCGATTTTGTATTAATGTAGGCCAGAATTTGTGCATGCAACAAGTAAGATGTGCATTTGTGGATCAGGTGACACGCGTGCATTCATTGACTCGTTTCTGAGTCGATCCTATTTGATTCATTTGGATTTTGAGACTTTCATTTCGCGGGTTTCGCCTGGCAAGATCCACACACACTGTCTGAGAAAAGCTGCTACCACTAGATGGCAGTGTTCTGCTAAAACAGACAACGGCAGCATAATCAAGCGTTCTTCCGCATTTAAGACGCTTAATGAGAGTGATATTGATGCACCAAATTTAGTACACAATAATATAGGCCTACCTTATTAATAAAGCATACTTTATAGAGGCAAACATTAGATCAGATTATGAACAACACCCATAGAAAACCATTAGTTGCATGTTCAATACGGTATATTGGCTATTGACTAAATTATTGTCTTGATATTGACTAGACTATTGACTTGATATAAAAATTACTGTAATTAACCAAACGGGTTTTGGTGACTTAGCCTACTACAGGTGAATAATGTAAAATTTCACCTGACTTATCACTAGGAACGTAGGCTACTACAACCTTTGGAACATGAATAGAAAAACAATTTACAGTAATTTAAAAAATTGTACCGTTCAATCGAGATATTGGCTGGACATACAGTAACAGGAGGGTAAGTCAGTCTGCCCACTAGACTTCCAAGGTTATAATATAACCTTGGAAGTATGTTCATTTGAATGAATGACTGGACGTTTATATATTTTTTTTTGACTGAGTGGAATTTGCAGATGGTCCCTTTATAAAATGTGGCGAATATTAAAACTAAAACTTACTTCACTGCGCTCTCGGACCGGTTGCTCTCCCATTCACATGCAAAGTTAAACGCAACTGCAGGATTTCATGTTAAGCTTTTTCTTTTTAACAGGCTCGGGAAGGAAAATTTTATTAACTTGAAACGCCGTGCGTTGCGTTCATGTAGTCTCTTGTCTGTAGGCTATATAGTTTTCCTCCCATAGAGCACATTATAAAGAAAAAGCTTAGGCCTAACGTCAATGCAGGGTGATATTTAAACTCTGTAGCCAATCCACCTTACTGACCATGCAACGCGCGATTGCACGTTAAGCGTTTTATAATGGTTTTCTACGGGTGTTGTTCATAATCTGATCTAATGTTTGCCTCTATAAAGTATGCTTTATTAATAAGGTAGGCCTATATTATTGTGTACTAAATTTGGTGCATCAATATCACTCTCATTAAGCGTCTTAAATGCGGAAGAACGCTTGATTATGCTGCCGTTGTCTGTTTTAGCAGAACACTGCCATCTAGTGGTAGCAGCTTTTCTCAGACAGTGTGTGTGGATCTTGCCAGGCGAAACCCGCGAAATGAAAGTCTCAAAATCCAAATGAATCAAATAGGATCGACTCAGAAACGAGTCAATGAATGCACGCGTGTCACCTGATCCACAAATGCATATCTTACTTGTTGCATGCACAAATTCTGGCCTACATTAATACAAAATCGAGGTTTTGTATTAACAACTATGTCTCTATTTGTACAAAATGCTGCACATTCATGTGATTTTGGATTTTGCACACACAAGTTGTATTGTATTAGTTTAAATGTAGTGACGCACATTTGTGAATTTGTCAAATAGATGGGTAGTTGTGCACACATTAATAATTAGCACCAGGCCTATTCATTTGTAGTTGTTTGTGTGTGGGTTGTGAAATGCTTAAAAACCGCGAAAAGAAAGTCTCAAAATCCAAATGAATCAAATGAGATCGACTCAGAAAAGACGTCAATGAATGCACGCGTGTCACCTGATCCACACATGCACATCTTCTGTGTTGTATGTGCAAATTATGATACACTAATACAAAGGAAAACATTTGTATTCACAAAAATGTCTCTATTTGAACAATTTGCTTCACATTCATTCAATTTTGAATTTTGCACACGCAAGTTGAAAGGCATGGATAAAACATTTCTGCAACATGTATCAAGTTCATTGATAAGTGTGCTTGCACGTGTTAATCATTTTGATACTATAATCATCCCATACATTTCCCCTTTCTGGGAAAAGAAAGAAATTTCATTTCTTCTATTGTCTCTTCTTCTGAAGAGTTCTTCACTATCTGTCTGGCTAAACAATATTTACTTTTTTCCGTTTCCATTCCTGTTCGCGTTTCCCAGCTGTTTCTGATACAGAAACAATTTTAAAAGCATCAGTTAGATGCAGAAAGCATAATGGTCGTAATTCCAGCATCCTGTACTGCCCTTTATTCTGACATGCTATACTATATATACACAATATATATATATATATATATATATATATATATATATATATATATATATATATATATATATATATATATATATATATATTTAAAGGTCAGCCGGTAAAGGTAAATCCTGACAGTAGTGTTTTTAATGGCAAAAGAGGTTTTGCACTGGCGCAAGCTGTAAGTAAATCTTGCCCCAAATGCTATAGTAGAGCTGCACGAATCTGCTCATTGTTTTAATTTAAATATAGATCACAATTCTCCCACAATTCTGACTAGACAGCTAAACAAAATACCATATAATTTATTAGAGGTTCTGACAAAATATTAATAGCTGCAGTCTGTTTAAAAAAATATTGAATTAATTTGAATTAATTAAATAAATCGGTTTGAATGAATGATTCAATGACAAATACATGTTTTAAGTCACTTGTCACCTCCTACTGGTGTAACAATTTGTGATTAATGTAATCTGAACTAGTAGCACCAAGTTACTTTCATAAGGCGATTTCCTCCATTTTGATCACTATATTCTCTAGCGTAGACATCAGCGTTTATATCCGAACCATTAACTTATCCCAGTACTTGTGTGATCATTTGCTTTACAGTATTGTAACACAGAAATAATTATACTGTGTGGTTGAAAAGGTATGTGAAGCGGTTTCATACATGCATAAAAACGGCTCTCTGGGTCAGCGGCAGGATGAACGCAGATTTGAAAGTTCATTGTGATCGTACTTGTCAAAGGTTTAATAGACACTGACATCGACAAATCACTGTCATTTAGAAATAAGATCGCTTGGCTGTTTGAATTGAGATCACAAGCTTTCAAAAATTAATCGTGCAGCTCTATGCTACAGAATGCAACTTTTATGAGCATTATAAATAACTACATCAATTACAAAAAATCACACCACATGAATATTAAAAATGATCTAGTGAAGGCAAAAAGTAATTAAAATTCTGGAAAATACAGGACCTCAGATACACGGTTTCCCAATAGATTTCTAAAAATACTTATAGATAATATAATCCCCAACATAACAGAATGTTGCTATGTAAAAAAAAGAAAAAAAAGAAAAAGAAAAAGAAAAAAGGTGTTATGGTCATGGTGAACAGGTCATAGTTGTAACTATATCAATGTATAAAGTACAGTTGGAACTGTAGAACTATCAATTTTTATTGCATAATAGCAGATCACTGCTTGTTCAGATATGCCAATCATTTATCCAGTCGTGGAAAATAACATTGCCAATAAAATGTGCTAGAAAAAAATTCAGATTTATTTTACTTTCTTTTGCACTTCACAGCAGATCTCTCTAACACTCTTTTCCGCTCTATCCCTCTAATCTGACCTGCTAGAGCATCGTATTGAGTCCCAGGATAGCTGCTCATAGATGAGGTGCTCTGAAGTGGAGTGAAAGAAACTCTTTTTTTTCTACACACAGTTATGATTTTTACCTTGGCAGATATCACATCATTGCTATCTTATTCCATTATATGGGTGGATGAGCATCACATGGAAACCCACTGTTGTGCTTCATTCAGCATGGGAAGGTCATGTCGGGCCTGATAAGAGGGGGGATTTTCTCTGCCTCAGATTTGGCACAGAAACATCTTGGTTCATCCAAAGTGGCAGAATCTTCAAAGGTAAATCTTATGTGTATTAAACAGTTTAGAATATTTAGCAGAGGAAAGCGGTGCAAAACATCTGCCGAGGTTACAGGGCTGTGAGGTTGACAAACATCGTTTTTTCGTCATTCTTTTTTTTTTTAATGGCCAGTTCAATGGGTAATCGTCACAGTCCACATACTGTAGCCTTCAATGAAACAGAGGTTGCTGTAGTACACTAGCACCGCAGAGACTGGAAGGAAGGTCTAATCTTTGTAATGTTTGTATCAGAGATATGCAAAGCTACTAGAATCTGTGTACTTTCAGGCTCTATGTCTCAAGCACTGACTAACAGGATTACACTGCTGTTAGTTGGGTTCTTGGACACTACGTTCACAAAACCTTTTAAAAGGCACACTATGCAGGAATTCCGTTTTTGTCAAACAGCGACCCCTAGAGTTGCTGTGGAGTACTTGTATTTAACGTTACTGTCGTAAATACCACTCACGGCCTGATACCCCTTCGAAGCTGTTAGGTAAAAATCTTGCATAGTGTGCCTTTAAATAAGAGATGTGTTTTTGAACTCAACCTGAGTGCTCGTGTCCGCTGCTATCAGTGTCATGGATACATAGTGACTCTTGTGGCGGCGCGCGCGCAGTCTTCACTCGGACGTGCTCTTCAAACTATCGCCGTTGCAGAGACTATTTATTCCGGTGAAATCACAAAATAAAATGCACACAAACTTAGAAAGATTTACTTACTAGTCCATCAACAAGATCGCCAGGTCAGCATCACTGTTGCATCCAGTGCTGCTTTTTAGCTCGCGCCAACAAAAAGCCCGACCTAGTGGGACTGTATTGTCCTGTTCTTGATGAGGTAAGATTCTCTTTTCCTTTTCCTAGTCTCTTCCGACCGCGTTTTCTTTGCTTTTTCCATTGTCGAGTATCACGTCTGAATTGAAATGCGCGCAAGTGTCTTCGTGCTTCATGTTGTTGTTGATGTGTGTGATGTCGTTGCCGTAAAGCATGTCGTGATTCTCGCGAGATTTGTCGGGGGCGCTCCTCTCAAACTTGCATTGCTGGTTTTTCCAGCGGCGTCCCCCCCAAGCTTTACTACCAGGACGATTCGCCCTACTATGAGTTTGTTTACCACCGACATGACTTTGAAGCTGTTAGCCTATATTAAGGTACAATTCTTGCATAGTGTGCCTTTAAGTGTCTAGTTCTTAACGTTTTCTTCTCTAATAAGTTGAACTAAAATATCTTTAAAATGTATAAATTTTATAAATGTATATATATATATATATATATATATACACATTTATAAAATTTATACATTTTAAAGATATTTTAGTACAGATTTATATATATATATATATATATATATATATATATATATATATATATATATATATATATATATATATACACATTTATAAAATTTATACATTTTAAAGATATTTTAGTACAGATTTATATATATATATATATATATACAGATTTATATATATATATATATATATATATATATATATATATATATATATATATATATATATATATATATATATATATATATATATATATGTTGTACATCAGCACCTTACACACACGCCTGGTTCACTATCTTTGGGGACTCTCCATAGACGTAATGGTTTTTATACTGTACTGTTTTAATCTGTATATTCTGTCCCCTTACACTAACCCTACCCCTAAACCTACCATCACACAATTTTTTTTTTTTTGTGCATTTTTACATTTTCTAAAAAATAAATAATTTAGTAGTATGTTTATTAACCCATTTCCCTTGTGGGGACTAGGGCTGTCAATCTTCCTCTATAATACTATTCGAATTCCATTCCATATTTTATTTAATATTCGAATAATTTTCAAATATTAAATGCTCAAATTCATCCTATTATTAATATTTACGACATTACTCAGCCTTACGGATCGCCAATGTCACTATTGAATATGGTTGTTGTTACACGTTCTGTCCACTAGATGGACATCTAACCTTACAATAAACATTTTATTTGTGCTGAATATGGTTGAAGCACTACTGATGGTTTTCGGCTAATATCTCCGCTAAAACACCACCAAAAATTCTGAAACTTATATCATTCTTTTCAGTTCGAATAGACGGTTCCAACGAGTTCGGTGCTCGCCGAATCCGTTGAGTTTACACCGAGATATTTGCGCTTCACGGGCGCTTTGGGGGGCGCTTCCACGTTGTTAAACATTTACCATTTTTGAAAGTCACTGTAAAAAATGATCGTGATTTTAACGGTAAAACACTGTAAAAATGCTACAGTGAAAAACTGTTAATTGGTTAACAGAAAGTTTCCTTATTATATACGGTAAATAACTGTGATATATATAATGGTACATTTAATTAAATTTTACTGTAAAATACCGTTAAATTTACAGTTTTTGGAAGTGAAAAAGAACAAGTCAATGTATAATTTACAGTGAAAAAATGTAAATTGACATTCCCACAATTCCCTGCGTGACACTTCACGTTTGATGTATTTTGTTTTTAAATCACTGTTTCTTCATAATTTTCTTAGTTTTTTTCTGATCAGTTATGTACATTAGGGTTTTATGTTACATTTAATGTTGTTAAATTAATGCTTATTGCATTTTTTAAATTTCAACATGTTACCATGATGGTGTTTAATGTTTGTGTGAATGACACTGTGCAGCTTCTGTAAATTAGTATTAACTCTCTTGTGGATGAGCTGCTTAAGATGAGCTTTGGTTGACCATTTGACTCTCATCACTGCTGTGATTGTTGGCTGTCAGAGTATTACAATGGGAAAAAACAGATATTAATACTTCAAAAAGTCAGTATATTAACATTATATCAGATAATGAAATACGGTTTATCGCTGTAAAATAATATACGGTTAAAAGTTGTAAAACCTAAAACGTTGCTACCGTATTTTTAACAGGAACACACAGCTGCCAGGGTTTTCCAGTAAATTTAACATTTTTTTTTTTACAGTTGTTATGATGATACAGCGTGGATAACGTGCACAATTGTTTTATGATTCAACAACTTTATTGTTCATCAAACGAAACAAAAGCATTTCATTTTCACATGCGTGTAAGCCGTGGCGAGAAAGTTAAAAATTAAAAATATACATAAAGCAATATTCGAATAGTAACTTCAGCATTCGAATAGTATTGATTTTTTTAATATTCGAATTATATTTGAATTTCGGAATACGTTCCAACAGCCCTAGTGGGGACCGCTGGCTGGTCCCCACAATGTAGGTGATCTCAAGTTTTACTATGGGGATTGGTCCCCACAAGGTAATATAAACCTGCACACACAAACACACAGGGTCAATAAGATTTTTTTTAAATGTTTTTGAAAGAAGTTTCTTATTTCCACCAAGGCTGCAGTGATATTGTGAAAGATTTTTACAATTTAAAATATTTGTATTTTTTTATTTTAACATTTTAAAATGTAGCCTAATTTATTCCTGTGATGGTAAAGCTGAATTTTCAGCATCTTTACTCCAGTCTTCAGTGTCACATGATCCTTCAGAAATCATTCTAATATGCTGATTCAGTGCTCAATATTTATTTTCTTATTACTATCAGTATTGAAAACAGTTGTGAGTGATAAAACGGTAAAATGTAATACATTTTCATGCAATATTCTTTGATGAATATAAAGTTCAAACAGCATTCATGTGAAATAGAAATATTTTGTAACATTATTCATTTCTTTACTGTGAGACATTTAGCATTGTTTTTTTTCCCTGCTGTTCATCCCTATCATACCCATTTTTCAGTGCTGATTCACAAGTTAAGAACTATACTTTATCATATGTAATGTTCCTCGATCTAGCAAAATGGGCTAGTTGTCGGTGAACTGGACCAAAGACTAGAGAATAGGCTTTTATAGTGTCTGGGGAGTGCCAACTCTCATTGTTCCGGATCAATGAATTGCAAATTGGAAGATACAGACACGAAAATGGCTTCCATCTTTGTGAATTTTCCTCTCATTGATTCCACACTTTCAGCGGCATGCAGGCATTTTGTTTCATATGATGAGTTGTGATGTTTTAACAATAAAATCAGTATCACAAGCATACTCAATAATACATCCATTTCTGTTTCTCTCTCTCTCTTTGCCTATTCATGAGACAATGTTTGTCTGCATATTTGAAAATAAATCTGCTTTGCATGCATTCATAATCCCTCCCCTGACAAAAACCCATTGCAAATGCTCCCTATATTTGCATCATAGCTTCAGGCTATAAGCTGTAACCACAAAATTCACATCCAATTTAAAACCGTACAACACCACAGCCTATTGAAATGAATCGCACGATCTTGCTCCCCCCCCCCCCGACAGTACTCTCAGACCAGAGGCCGTTAACAGTGTACACATGGCCCTTCAGCTGCAGTGATATTGGCAGGGGGCTTTGGTGAGGTCTCAACCTGTGTTCCAGCCCCATGTGGCAGCACACTGACAGATGGGATTGGTGCCGTGTTGTTGTGGCAGTAGAGGCTTACCTTCTCAACACTAACAAGAGTCAAGATCTTACACACTACCCAGCAGCGGAGGAGAAATCCAATGCCGACCTCCAGGATAGGATAAGCAAGCAGTGACTTAGTAAGGCTTTGGAAGTGCCAGCTTGGCTGAATCACAGATTTTCTTTCATTTAACACCTCCTATTGTTCTTTTCCGTTTATACTTATCAACATTAAAAACAAAATCTCACTTGTGGCATGTTTTTAAATTTTAAATCAACTAGAACCCCACTTTTACAAAGGTACATTGTCGAGAACGGCAGTAATGTAGGGCGATTCTGCACGCAACCTATCAGATGCATGCTTGCTTGTGTGGATACAGTCAGTTTTGACCGCAAAAGATGCGGTAATGATGAAAATAATTATATATATACAGTATATATACAGTATATATATATATATATGTATATATATATATATATATATATACACACACACATACATATAAAAGTAAACAAATACATTTTGATTTAAATATTTTAAGTTTGTGCTACATTTTATGGGTCACCCAGGTGAGGGTGTCTGAAGATCAAAGACCCGAAACACCCTGTGACCCTGGGTCCTTCACTGAAGATGTGTCCAAGCTGCACCTTTAAGGTGTTTCAAATCTAGCAGAACTGGCTTAGCCAGTGACTTCCAGGAAAGGCTGGATGACGACCGTGAAAGTATGGTGACGACTGGAGAGACAGTGGACAGCTTGGAGAGACGGCAATCGGTGCAGTAGAGGTTAGCACCCTGAGCTGCAGCTCCTGTGAGGGGGCAACCACACCTTGCTACAGAAAGCCCTACAGAAAGATACCCCCAGGGGTGCCCGAGAGGGGGGGAGGATGAGCACCCCAAACGGACGGATTTCACGGTACCTGATATACGCAATGGATTTTCGACGACGACAGCAACCTGCGTTTGTGGCAAGAGCTGTAAGAACCTCAGAGGCCTGAGGATTCATCAGGCCAAGATGGGCTGCATAAGGAGGAAGCAAGTGGAGCAACGCATAGAGCCAGTGCTAAGCACTGATCCTGGTGAGACGGAGGTGGAGCAGGAACCGGAGTCACCCCACAGTGTCCAGAACCTCCATGCTCGACATGCTACACCTAGCAAACCATCAGAACACCGGCGGGTTTTATGGCCTGCTTAGGGGTGTAACGGTACACAAAAATCACGGTTCGGTACATACCTCGGTTTTAAAGTCACGGTTCGGTACGTTTTCGATACAGCAAAAAGAAAAAATGCCAGAGAAATGTCCTATTTGTTAAAAGAAAAAATATTTGTAAATAACTGAGTTTTCCTACATCTTGAAACTTTCAGGTTTATAAATGGGGGTCATCTTTGAAGGATGAACAAATAATGTTTTGGTCATCACATTAAAAATAACATTTAAATATATAAATTTATTTATATATTATATGAGTTTTGAAGTGCTGGAAAAAGATGTGTGAAGTACTTGAAAGCATTTCACTATTCCAGCCAAACTGGTTACAGTTAGTGTTACTATATTAAATCCATGGTGAATGTTGCTGGTCTGTGGACGTAAAGTATTAGTTCATTCACGGCACAAAGTTTCTCCTGGTTTCCACGTCAGCGCTGTTTGATCTAATAGGGATCTACGGTTAATAACGGAGAAATGTGAATGCGTCTCACTAGATCTCGCAGCAATGTTATTACTTTAGTGGCGAATTCAAATGTTTTCTTTACTGGATCGCTTAGCGCTGTGTTGTAACAGTGTCGCTTGATCGAGATCGGCTCGCGCTGC
Source organism: Tiaroga cobitis (assembly GCA_030578255.1). NCBI lineage: Eukaryota > Metazoa > Chordata > Actinopteri > Cypriniformes > Leuciscidae > Tiaroga > Tiaroga cobitis. The sequence continues at coordinate 32,715,693 of CM060603.1, forward strand.
ACAGATGTTGCTGGCCCGAACTGATAAACGATCCGTGAAGCACATAATGAGTAGCGCAGTTTCGTTCCGCTTTCATTACGCTTGCCATTTGATGTTGCGCAACGTTGTGGTGGTCGCGCCAGCGCGAATTTTGTCGGCAGGAAAAATGGTCCAAGGAATCGTTCGGTTTGTATGCGTACCGAACCGGCAGCCTCGAACCGAAACGGTTCAATACGAATACATGTACCGTTACACCCCTAGGCCTGCTGCAAACAAGGAGGCCGAGTGGCGGCAGTTTGACGAGGATGTTGAGGCTACTCTAGATGCATCATGCAGAGGAGAAGTTGATCAGCGACTGCTGTGGATGAGCATTCTAATCATCAGCATCGGTGCAGAGAGATTCGGCATCAAAGTACCGAAGGCTCAGAACACCGCTAGGCCAAACCGGCGTGAGACCAAGATCTCCCAGCTCAGGAAAGAGCTGAAGGCCCTAAACCGTCAGTATAAGAGGGCGAGCAAGGAGGAAAAGCCAGCCCTGACAGAGCTCCGGGACATCCTGGGGCAGAAACTTATCTCTCTACGGCAGGCTGCTGAGAGGCACAATAGGAGAGGCAGAGAGAGAGATCGCAAGCGAATGGCCTTCGTTGCAAATCCCTTCAGTTTTACTAAGCAGCTGCTGGGGCAGAAGCGGAGTGGGACCCTGCAATGCCCAAAGGAGGAGATCAATCAGCACCTCAGTGACAAATAAAGCGATAGCAGGAGAGAGGAGAATTTGCCCACCTGCAGAGAGCTACCCACACCACCAGAACCCTCTTTCCAGTTTAACATCAAGGAGCCCACCTTGGCAGAGGTTAGGAACATCATACGAGCTGCACGTACTAGCGCAGCTCCAGGCCCAAGTGGAGTGCCATACAAAGTCTATAAATATTGTCCGAGACTCCTGGAGAGCCTGTGGAGACTCATCAGGGTAGTATGGCGGAGGGGAAAAGTGGCCCAGCAATGGCGTCACGCAGAGGGTGTTTGGATACCAAAGGAGGAGAACGCGAGTGACATCACGCAGTTCCGCACCATCTCTCTGCTCAGTGTGGAAGGCAAAATCTTTTTCAAGATTTTGGCCAACAGGTTGTCTGAGTATCTCCTGAGGAATTCCTACATTGACACCTCGGTGCAGAAGGGCGGAGTCCCAGGCATTCCGGGCTGTCTGGAACACACAGGAGTGAAGATCACTGAACTCATAAGGGACTACTACAGCAGTTTCAGCCTGAGATTCACCTCTGGAACAGCAACATCTGCGTGGCACCGCCTAGAGAAGGGCATTATCACAGGCTGCACCATATCGGTGGTATTGTTTGCCCTAGCGATGAGCATGCTGGTCAAGGCGGCTGAGGTGGAATGTAGGGGCCCCCTGTCCAGATCTGGCATTCGCCAACCGCCAATTCGAGCCTACATGGACGATCTGACTGTCATATCAACATCAGTGACAGGGTGCAGGTGGCTCCTCCGCGGTTTGGAAAGGATCACGGCATGGGCAAGAATGATGTTCAAGCCAGCTAAGTCCAGATCCTTGGTCCTGAGAAAGGGGAGAGTGGAGGAGAAACACCGTTTTTATGTGGATGGAATCACTATTCCAACAGTGTCAGAGAAGCCCGTGAAGAGCCTAGGGAAGATCTTCGACAGCACCCTGAAGGACAAGGCAGCGGTGGAACCAGCCCACATGGAGCTGAAGACGTGGCTATCAGTAGTGGACAAATCCGGTCTTCCAGGGAAGTTCAAGGCATGGATATATCAACATGGTATCCTGCCAAGACTCCTGTGGCCACTACTGATTTACGAAGTCCCAGTATCCCTTGTGGAGGGCTTTGAACGTAATATCAGCCAATACCTGCGGAGATGGCTGGGTCTGCCGAAGAGCCTGAGCAGCATTGCTCTGTATGGGCACAACAACAAGTTGCAGCTTCCTTTTACTGGCCTGACCGAGGAGTTCAAAGTCACTAGAGCCAGGGAGGTGTTGCTCTACAGAGACTCAGCTGAGAGGAAATCTTCAGCTGAGAGGAAAAAGAGTCTCTTCGGCAGGCATCACGGTCAGAACGGGGAGGAAATGGCGAGCGCAAGAGGCAGTCGACCAAGCAGAAGCAAGACTGAGACATAGGGTCTTAGTTGGCTCTGTGGCAGTGGGGAGAGCTGGTCTAGGTAGCCACATAAAACCACGCTACGACAAAGCCCAAGGACGAGAGAGACGCCAGATGGTGCAGGGAGAGATTCGTGCTGAGGTGGAGGAAGAGCGTCTAAGTAAGACCATGGCAATGCGCCAACAAGGAGCCTGGGCCAATTGGAATCATGCAGTTCCCCGGAAGATCACCTGGACAGAACTATGGAAGTCTGAACCCGCAAGACTTAAGTTCTTGATCCAGTCGGTGTATAATGTCCTCCCAAGTCCATCTAACCTTCATATCTGGGGCCTAGCAGAAACAGCGACATGCCCTCTGTGTCCGGCTCGTGGTTCCCTGGAGCACGTCCTAAGTTGCTGCCCTAAAGCACTAGGAGAGGGGAGGTACACTTGGCGCATAAGGTAGTAGCGGACACCATCTGCACCGCAATCCGGGAGTCTAAACATCAAGTCCCAGTGAGGCACAACATCGCCTTTGTTAGGGCAGGGGAGAAAACTCAGGGAGAGCGTAAGGCCTCAACAGGACTGCTAGCCTCGGCCCATGACTGGCAGTTGCATGCGGACCTTGGGAGGCAGTTAAAGTTCCCCGAGCACATAGCAAGGACGTCACTGAGGCCAGATCTGGTCTTAACATCTGACTCAACAAAGCAAGTTGTGCTAGTGGAGCTTACTGTCCCCTGGGAGGACAGGATGGAGGAGGCTTTCGAAAGGAAGAAGGCCAAATATCTTGAGCTGGTTGAGGCATGTAGATGGAGAGGATGGAGGGCCCGCTGTGAGCCAATAGAAGTGGGCTGCAGGGGCTTTCTAAGTCAATCTGTGCACCTGGCATTCGGGCTCCTTGGCATCAGAGGGTTGCGTGAAAGAAGAGCCACTAAAAACATCAGTGAGGCCGCCGAAAAAGCCTCAAGGTGGTTATGGATCAAAAGGGGAGAAGTATGGAGTAGCGCGCTGCTTGGACACAAACCGGGGACTGATCAACCCCGGTTGGGTCGCCCAGGTGAGGGTGTCTGAAGATCAAAGACCCTGTGACCCTGGGTCCTTCACTGAAGATGTGTCCAAGCTGCACCTTTAAGGTGTTTCAAATCTATGTAATTTTACAGTAAAATACCTTTACATTTACAATTTTTGGAAGTGAAAAAGAACAAGTCATTGTATAATTTACAGTGAAATAACGTAAATTGACACTGCCACAACTCCCTGCGTGACACTTTAAATTCGATGCGTTTTCATTGAAATAACTAATAAGAGAGACTGACACGAAAAATAGCTAAGTACATTAGGGTTTTATATAACATTAAATGTTGTTAAATTAAAGTTTATTGCTTTATTTTAGTGTGTTACCTTGATGGTGTTTAGTATTTGTGAATGACACTGTGCGCACCTTCTATATATTAGTATTTACTTTCATCATCATGTGACGCATCACTGCTTTGGTGGTTGTCAGTAAATTATGGTACAAAACATATATTAATACTTCAATAGGTTGGTATATTTACCTTATATCAGTTAATAAAATAGTTTTATTTCTGTAAATTTAAGTTAAATGCGTAAAACCTAGAATGTTACTACCATATTTTTTTTTGTAAATTTCTTGCACCCACAACTGCAGTATTTTTTACACATTTTTTTTTTTTTTTTTTTACAGTGGGCCAGGTTGTGTTTTTATGTCTCTGACATCTTAGTGACAGCCCAGGTGAGCAGGCTCTTTTTATGATTTTCCAAGAGGCAGTAGAAAGACAAGACAGTGAATCATAAAGAGACTATTCCCGCAGAAAAAAGAAACGGATACAATAGAAACAATTCAGCAGCATGGCTTTCTGCTCCCATTAATGCTCTGGGAGGGACCACAAGCTGAATTTGATACAGAGAGAGAAGTGGACAGTGTAATTTACAAGGCAACAAACATGATCTACAAGAAATTAAATAAATGAATAAATCTAATAAGTTATATACATATAATTTAAAAATAGGTTACATCTAATACTGCTAATAACCCATAAAAGAACTATGTGATAATATAAAAAAAGGAAATACAAAAATTGAAACCTGATATGAAAAATAAAATTTGAGTTTTCACTTTCTGTATTTTGCTTATATATGCCATATCACACAGGCAGGAGTGCAATATAGCTGGTGAACGTGATTTCACCAAGTACAGCATGATCCTGGATCAACATATTTGTTGAACAAATCAGATTTGAGGGACAAGTTTACAGCTTATGTCAAGTTTAGGCTCACAGCCAGGGTTAGGTGCTTCTACATCAGTGTTATTCACCTATCATTTCCCTTTGATTTTAGGGATAACTTATGGGTAGGCTTAGGTATAACAACACTTTTTGGATTTGTACTGGTAAAAACGTAAAACTAATCCATATGAATTGAACGATTTGGTCCAAAATCTTCCGTTTACCATAACATCAGTTATGGTAAACGGAAGCTCAGGCATGTTCGCTTGAAGTGCGAGAAGAACCAATGAGGTTCATTCTTATGTGTTACGCAGCACATTTGAGATTCCGCAGGAACCAATGAGGTTTGTTCTTGCGTGTCAAGAAAGTTCGGTTGAGTTTATGTTTATGTTAGCTGATCAATGTTTACATGTGAATAAAAGCCTAAATTTAATATGTTCATCATATAAAGTGATCGTGTCTCTTCAGAAAATTTGGTCTAAACAGTTGAATTAATTTGGATTAGTTTTACAATCTCTTTATGAACTTTTTGAAGAGTCAAAGTGTCAAAGTAGCATAGCTGTCTATGAAGGGACAGAAAGCTCTCAGATTTCATCAAAAAGTTCTCCATTTGTGTTCCGAAGATGAACTAAAGTCTTACGGGTCTGAAACGACATGAGGGTGAGAAATTAATGACATAATTAAAAGTTTTGGGTGAACTATCCCTTTAACACTTGAGGGGCCATATTGTTCTTTTAACATTTTTACACCCCTATTCTGTGCTTATGGGTTTGGAATTATATAGCGTATATGGAATTTGTCAACTTGTGTCATGGGGTGCTCCAGCAACTGCTAAAATACGGATGGGTGGGTTCCTGGGTTATGATGCACAACCATGCACACTATGTAATCACACTGCTGTAAGCCCTAACATCCTCCTGTATATTGTGTTTATAGAGCAGATGAGGCAGCTCAAAAAAGAATCCACACACTCTATGAATCTAGGTCAACAGAAACAAACGGGTTGTTTTACTCGGGGCAGCAAAGGAAACAGGATTCTCTACCTGCCATGTATCTTGCATCAAACATGCACAAACACAGTTATTTTAATCAGTTGTTAGCTTCGTAGTGAGCAGCATCTACCGATTGCCACCTTGTCCCCATTTTAAAACAGTTGTGACTCTCTCTCTCTTTCCATGTGAAAAAAATAATGTATTTTTCAATATTAACGCATATTCTATTACACCCAATACACAAAATTTAGCTTCCAAATTTCTACCACATTTCCGTCCAAATCTTTGCTATATTAATTTATTATGGTAAGAGAAAAATAAAAAATAAAGATAAAATATGGTTTGATTTGAATTGTCAATGTCATCAGTGAGGGTCCGAACATATATAATATATATATATATTTTTTTTTTTTCAGTTCAAGTTTGACCAGTGGATCTAAACCTTTTTGAGTTCAAAGCCCTTATTATTTGGTTATAAAGATAACCAAATAATAAGACATTATCTAGATTTTTAATCAGAGAGTCAGGATCTGGGTTTAACATCTCATCAGAAGGACGGTGCTTGTTACAGTAGTGTCCCCATCACTATACTAGGGCGTTAGGACCCACACAGACCACGGGGTGAGCACCCCCTAGCCCCTACTGTGCTCACTAACACCTCTTCCAGCAGAAACCTGGTTTTCCCAGGAGTTCTCCCATCCAGGTACTAACCAGGCTCAGCCCTGCTTAGCATCAGTGGCCAACCAGTCTTGAGCTGCAGGGTGATATGGCTGCTGGCGCTATACTATGTAGCGATTCCAACAAAAAAAAATCCTTCCTATAAAAATTCCTTATAATGTTACCAGCCAAGTGCAGAGTACCATGTTCCATACTCACCAAAGCCACTTGTTACTTGAATTTGATGCTTGATGGGTGTTAATTGTGGACCCTGGCTCTATGCCATGGTAGCCAGTTGCGCCATAGACTCATACATGGTTGGAGCACACATGATACTTAGCTTAGCTTTTAGATCTTTGAGCACACTGGTACCCTTACACTGATAGCACTTCAGCAAATTGGTGAGTGAAAGTGACTGGTTGCCTACTTCAAGCATAATGCTTTGTGCTCAATGAGAGCCAGTAAATGTAAAATGCAACATAACCATCCAATGTAAATTGCTTTATGGGTTACATAAATTGGATCCCTGATGCAGCCCTGCACATCCAATTTTAATAAAAAAAACTACACTGCCAGACTGTTCAAGACTCAACTAAAAAGAGCAATCGAATAAAGGCAGCCAAGAAACAGCGTTATAACTGCAGGTGTCTCAAAAAAACATCTGAAGCACCCAGTGCTTGTCACTTCCGGTTTCAGTTATTTTGAAGGCTAAAGGCCCATTTAACCATAAAACATGCAATGCATGCAAACTTCTTAAAATATCAACAAAGAGTGGCATTCAGCACAAACTATACTGTATAGCTTTTTGAGGATGATTTAAATGCCATGAAAACCCCTGCAATGCAAATGGATTTAGTAGCTTTATTCTTTCAATAGAATCCACATTCTCCAGTGAATTGATCCTTTGAGAGCATCAAAACCTTGCTTTGAGGAACAGACAGATGCATGGATGTCCTTGGCTTTAAGTTGGGAGGGAAGAGTGTTCTGGGAATTAATCAGAGCCAGAACATTTGAACTAGCTTAGCTTCAGTCAAATAAATGGGCCACCTAAAACAACACCAATTACCACTGATTAAAATGAGGACACTTGGCGTCTGCTCCTTCTTGGCTCTTCAGTTCCAAACATGCAATTTCTCCATGTTCCATTAGGCAAATGAGAAAAAAAGAACGCTCATGCAAAACCTACGGCAGTGAACCCTCACATCCAGGAAATGTTATTTGAAATTGTGCTCATGCTTCGTACAAAAGGTGAACACATCAGTGTCAGAAATGCTGCCTCCATTTTGTGAATCCTATTTTCAACCTTGAAAAAAAGCCCACAGATCCAAAACAAGCCTCTAATGAACTTCTGCAAAGTGCCACTTTTAATTAGCAGAGAAGGGACCTTAGACAGCTCTCAGGCTATGACAAAGCTGTCATCGTTAGCATGACTAAGAGCTTCATGCAACAGTGAGAGTCCCAGAGAGGAGGCCAATAAGACACAAGAGTAGAAAAACTATGTGGAAGAGAGGAGAGGGAGAGAGAGAGAGAGAGAGAGAGAGAGAGAGAGAGAGAGAGAGAGAGAGAGAGAGAGAGAGAGAGAGAGAGAGAGAGAGAGAGAGAGAGAGAGAGAGAGAGAGAGAGAGAGAGATATTTCCAGAACATTCTCTCAGAAAATGGGATATGGAATTGTCGTCGCTCTGAAACCGTATAGAGCCTCCCATCCATAGTGATTGCATTTATTTCTTGAGCGAACAGTAGACCGAACCTTTCCCTCCAATGCATAAACAGGAAGTGCAGTCATACCTGCAGTGTTTGTGTGGGCCGCTCAGGGTCTCGATGACAAAGCACTCCCCGTCATTCAGGCAATAGGCCAGGTCTTTCTCCTGACATGGCTTGAAATGCTCCGATTTCAAAGGGGGAAGAGTTGGTGATGCTGAAGGATAAAGAAGAAAAGGAAAATTACATCATGTAACAGATTAAGAGGACAAATATGTCAGCTAGGTAAGTAAAAGGTTAGGAGAGCGTTTTTTTATTTTATTGATCCAAAGTTAAACATACTTTAAAATGTCCCACTTTTTTTTGTCTCACAAAAGAAAGAAAGTCATATAGGTTTGCAATGACATGAGGGTGAGTGAAGGGATTGTTCACCCAAAAATTCTAATTCTTCATTTAAATGTTTACAAGCATAACAATCCTCTATTACATTTATGTTCTTAGAATATAATGGCATTGGACTACATTGCAATTTAAAAGTTTACTAGAGGTTTTTTGAACACAATCTATCAGCTTTCTATTCAGATTACACCATTTTAAGCATTGCCAAGAAGTAGTGCATGAAGCTCTGAAGTCTTTTGGTAGAAAGAGCATTAGACCATTAAAATCAATAGCTTTCAACACCTCCCCTTCCACAATACTTTATAAATCTAAGACATCTCCTCAGATGGCCACAAAAAAAGTGATATCAACGATTACCACATAACCACCAGATAATGCAAGAGGCCTCATACCTCTCTGAAACAAGCAACCACATTTCTCCTTGTTACTATGTAGTTGTAACTGACAGGGAGGGGCCTGCTGTACAGTGTGCATGAATTTGGTTTGCTCCAGATGTATTACTGAAGGATGATAGATGAGAACAATGAAGTAATCACTCTCTCTGCCTTCTTAGAATTAATACAGGAGTCTACTATTTGGGAAAAGACTTCATTGTGATTAATGATGCCAAGTTCACTTTGCTAAAGCCAACATAATAAGGTAACCTTGCACTTATTACAGTCCTCACAACGTGTGCAAGCGTACCTGCTGAAAATCTGTAAACAGAACTTATAATATGCCTGAGAGACTTTGACTGACATCAATATTAAATAAACTGGAAATAAAGAACATTTGAAATCTTGCCATGAGTACAGACCATAAACTGAGAGAAGGACAATGGTTAGGTGGACAAAGGTTGCCACGTATGATGAACAAACAAGACATAGCGAAATGTAAAGGACATGGTCAATTACACGAAATTATTTTCTATATGGAAAATATATTAAGATATTATGTACAATGTGTATCACAGTATGTCCAATTTCAATTAACTCCTCATTTAAACTGCTTAAAGTTGGGCGACATGATCACAATTTTAACCCTGATTTGAACAAAAACTTCCAGGTTTCATAATTCTCAATATCACGATATAACAAATTCATTAACCCAACCTACCACTACTTTAGGTTTATTCAATCTTATCCACATACAGTACATTCACAACAAGTTATATATATATAACATAGTAAATCTCAACTGCTTGATTGTACCATCGCAAAACATTTGGAAATATAGGATGTCCAATTTTACCCGCATACAGTACACTGACAAAGCAATATATGGCTAATCTTAACTGCTTGATTATAGTTGCAAAATGTTATCTAAATATTACCTAGAAATCTATCTAAAATATTATATATATTACATCCAACTTTATCCACATACATGCAATATAAATAAAGCAATACTACACAGCAAATTCTTTATATTGTCATACAACTATATTATCACCCAGCTCTGTTCTGCTAAATGCAAGGCATCAAGATATTATAAACATAAGCATCATGTTTTTCTGTAAAGATGCTTTGAACAATGCGAAAACTGCTATACAAATGACTTGGCTATACTGTACAACTTGACTCGGCTCGCTTGTTTGCATGCATGTTCAAATTATCCTTGTATGTGTCAATTAAACAAATTGATTACAAAATATCAATATTTGGTTAATTGCAGATAATGACTGCTGAGTAGGAAAAAATGTTGAAGATTGAATTTTATTATTGAATCCTTATTAAGTTATGTATGGGTCAAAGAACATGATTAATTGCATTCTTTATATCATTGTAATATATAAAAATAAATAATTAACAAATCAACGTTAATTTTGCAAGATTCTTTTGCAGTCACTAATAACTTTGTCTGAGGATCAGCTGTGGGTGATGATGTATTCATGCTCATTCATTTTCAAAATATTCTCCAGGTCTTCTGAGGCTAATTTGGCAAGCGTTCAGGGTGCCAGGTGATAGAACGCCCCAGAGGAGGATCTTAAAACCTTAATAAATAAAACTATAAATGTTTTTAATAAAAACTCAATTCATTTTCCAACAATTGCATCTGGGTGCATTGCCAGACCTTTTGACAAACTGCTGTCGAAATCAATGCAAAGCGCTTGTGCTTTGTGTTCAAAGCAAAAAGGGTTGAGCAGTGGACAAGATCTCTATTAGTCATCCTTCAGAACACTGATGATATTGATAACAGCTTAGTAGCCCATCAGCCTCATTACTGAGTCCTTTCCTTGAGATTCAGTGGGGCTGGTTTCCTCCAGACTGTCAGTTTCCTCTGTCAGGAGGTGAGATAGGGCCAAGTGTCTAAGAGATTGGAAATCTACTCAGACCCTGACATCCCCTCTGTCTTAGTTTGTTTCCGTGGGCCGAGGCAGGTGTGGGGTGTTAAGGGATGGGGTTCCCCAGGGCCAAGCACTGATGCCGTCTCTCAGATGTGACATTCCCCCAGAGTGCCTGGCGGCTTGACATACAGTGAAGGTCACAGAGAATCGATTAGCTCAGAAGCAGCAATACACACAGGGGACAGACAGTGCGGACAACACTCTCAGAGTTAGCTGACGATATATGCGTCTCGCTGAAATGATGGCTTAAAGGGATAGTTCATCCAAAAATCTCATTCATTTACTCACCGTATCCCTTTAAATAAAATTACTTAATGTCATATTAGAACTGAACCCCCCAAAAATTGTCACAAGACCAAACTGCAATATACATACACTTGCTTTTACTTATACATTATATATATATAAAAACATTGAAAAGTATCATATTTTTGAATCAACAGTATGCCCATATGCACAGCAACATCAGGGTAAGGTGCAAATATATATCCAGGTGTTGAGCGAATTTTGTTTAAACCATTTATGAACTTTACCAGCTACAAGAACACCATTTGAAGCATTTAAAATATTAAGCATAATCGTTGTAAGATCTAGTGCAGGGGTGCCCAATCCTGCTCCTGCCGATCGACTGTCCTGCACAGTTCATCCCCAACCCTAATCAAACACACCTGAAGCAACCAATTAAGGTCTTTAGGATGCGTGATTTTCCCCCCCCAAACCACTTCAGTGGAAATCCCGCCCTGCAGCTGATTCTAAAGTTTTCATTGGTCATGTCAATCACTGTACTGATTGCCTACACCAAACACTGATCCCTAAACCTACCCGTCACTGTAACCTAAACCAATGAAATCGGCTGCAGGGCGGGATTTCCGCTGAAGTGGTTTGGAAAAAAAAAAAAAAATCACGCCTTTAGGATCACTTGAAAATTAAAGGCAGGTGTGTTTGCTTAGGGTTGGAGATGAACTGTGCAGGACAGTCGATCGGCAGGAGCAGGATTGGGCACCCCTGATCTATTGTAAACGCAGTGTAATGGTATTCTGTAAGGACTTAGTATCCATGAGTCTCTTTCAGTGTCCAGTCCAGTGCTTTGTAAAGCTGAGCCAGTAGATCTTCTGGTTCTGAACAAATGCATGAAAAGCTTATGATATCAGAGAAGCAAGTCAACAAAATAGCTGCTTATCTATGAATACTCATTTCTGGCGAAATGTCAAATCCCTGACGGAGCTTCAGAAACCCAGCAGCGGAGATTCACTGATACAAATCTTTTTCAAAAAAAGATCACAGTTTACAAGCTGAGGCTTCAATAATTTGTTTTATCATAGATGTGATGTAGTGAATAGCTAGGCTCCACTGGCCATGTCCTCATTTGAATTTCCTCATTACAGAGCACTTGTTGTTGACAAGAAATGTCAGACAATACTGACAATCTCTCTCTGGCTGTCTTACTATCCCACCCATCTCTCTCCCTCCATTTCTCATCTAAATGCAGAGGTCAATGGCGATTTCTTGTCATCACTGAAAGAAGACCACCTCCCATGCCATTAGTTCAGCAGGCCGCTCGGTGCCTGTGGTCCCTCTGTTGGCTGACAAGCTTGGGGCTTTGTTTCTCTGGCCAGTCATTTACAACAGCCCTCAAGTCCCCCTGCAGCACATTGTTCTGGTCTGCAGCCATGCCAAGGTGCAAGTACAGAGCATGGCCAATAGGAAAAAACACAGGGAATAAGTGTCAGGAATGATGGATGTGACCAGAGGAAGAGGCATTCAGTGGAAAACAATACAGCAAGCAATAGAATATGGGAAGATGTTTTCCCATAGGAAGGAAAAATCATAAATGAGAACTTATTTATTTATTTATCTGAGACAGCAATGAGATTAAATGGAGACTTCCTGAAGTCTCCTGCCCCTCACTTGTTTGTCCTGAAGAAAAAAAAACTGTAACAACAACTATTATTTGTATTATTATTATTAATCTCTCTTGTTTCTTGGTTTCAGAAGAGATCCCTGTTCTCAGATTTTCCCAAATCCCAAAGTTAGATAACAAAAGTCAGAGATTTTAATACCATCTCAAACACTCATAATCATATTCTTACAAAACCAATTTGTTCTGTAATATTTAGATTATCCTCACCAGGGGGCCACCAGGGGGTGATAGGGGGTCTGTAAAATATGAGGAAAATTGCATTAATATGCACTTATTAATTAAATACTATTAACATATTTGATAATAATAATTAAGACTGGTCAGCAATTATAACCATGTAATTCTATAGATAAAATAATTTTTATCAGTAAGAAGAAAACAACTCTGCATGATGTTAAACAAACAAACAAACAAACAAATAAATAAATTCCAGATAATAATTTAACTTTTTTTTTGTACAAAGCCTAACTATTATTATAATATTATTAATAATTAAATTAATATAATAAAACATTTTTGGATTTAATGGATTTTATACAAAAAAAAGCTGCCTTAATTTTTTAGGTAGGGGTTCCTTACAAGGGGATCATCAGTTTCTACTTTAAACACAACCAAAAATGGGACCACATCTCACATCTCAAATAGTAGCTGCTACAGTATGTGAAAGGATTCTCTCACTGTCACCAGAGATATAAATGTTCTGCCGTATCTTGTACAGTACCTTTATGATAGCCACACCCAGGAGCCTGATACACATATCAGCACACAGTATGATGTAGGACTGATGATAGTGGCCTCACTCAGAGTTATTCAATAAAGATAGCAAGTCTCCTTCACTCCCTCCTCTTATGCAACATCATTTATCTTCACAATAAAATCTGTTAAGCACCCAGCATCCTACCGGGCATAAAGGCTGACCACAGCCAGTGTGGTACATATGTATCACGGTGTGTCCGTGTCTGCGTGTGTATAGCCCTGTGGTGAAGCACACTTCTTCCTGCTTTATATTCCGATCAATTTCAGTCATGCAGTGGAGTAAAGGCGATCGATGGACGGCATGCAGGAAAAAGCTGATACACCAAAGGATACAGAGCTATGTTAACTGAGAGAGAGAGAGAGAGAGAGAGAGAGAGAGAGAGAGAGAGAGAGAGAGAGAGAGAGAGAGAGAGAGAGAGAGAGAGAGAGAGGGGAAGGAAGTGCATTATATTCCTAAAAATTATGGCTCCAAACGTGATTTGCCCAAAAAGAATATTGTGATTATTTTGACCAATCTTGTGAATTTGACTTGAACCACAATGTAATAGATGCATCTCATGTTGATGCTTTTAAAAGGCTAAAAGCAACAAAAACACATTGAAACCACAAAAATGACAAAATTACCAAGCAATGACTTGTCCTTTTTCCCCTAATCCTGCACTGCCAATAGAAAGAGTTACTTTTTATGTATGTACACACAGCATCATCCTGTGGCAGTGCAGAACAGAAATGGTTCGACGCTAAAAGAGAGTAAAAAAGAACCCTGTTCTCTTTGCATTCTCACAGTAGTCTCAAATCTCTGTTTTCACACCTTAGTTGTGACAGAATCATATTTAACAAATATAATATTATTGTAAAATATTACTATTGATTGGGTGTGCAAAGATATTATCATTATTATTATCATTATTATTATCATCTCTCAATATTTTATTTTTATCTTTAGTAAGGGAGAGTGACCTTGTAAAAACCACACTAGGTCATATAATTATTCTGATTTTATTGCAATTAATTGTGCAGCCCTAATTATACTAATGACTTATACATATTTTTCCGACTCTAAATTCGAATTGTATCTATATTAATACACTTATCAATATTAGTGTGGCCAAGTGGCTATGTTGCCTGGAAACTGCAAACATACAGTTACGGGAGTATAATCGCAGATAATTCTGATCATTATGTACACTGTTCAGAATTGGTTTCTGTTATCATACTGTTGCTGCCGGCTGTAAATAAAACTATAACCCACCCGAGACTGTGAGTTACGGTGATTTTATCATGTTTTGTGTCAATACTAATAACATCTCTATCCGTCTTAAAATCACTGTAATGCAAAGCCTCTTGTGGCTTATTGCTTTACCTTCACCCAGTGCCTAGACATGGCGTCTATCTCCTCCGCACACACTCTCACTCACAATGGCTGCTGTGAGTTGGGTGTGTGCTGTGCACTGCTGCATTGCAGATGTTTGGAATGGGAGTCGAAGTCTCTGCTGTGACGGAGGACTTCAACACGCGCTGATTAAACTGACAAACGTCTTGCATGACACGTGGAGCGTCTGCAGTGCACGTCTGAAAAGAGAGAACTCTTATGTGAGGAGAATAAGCCACTGGTAATGGGATCTTTTATAACATAAAGAGTCTTATGTTACTTTGGCTGGCATCTCAATAGCTCCAGCCATCAGCTCTTTGTGGGCAGACAGTCTTATTTGTCCAGCTGCTGTTGGACAAGAAAATGGATCTCTCTGTGCATTATGAAAACATCCTTTTTTTCACAGTGCATCTCAAATGCCTGCTCTCTCTCTCTGTTTCTCGAACTCTCCAGAACTCAGAGCTGGTGTTCGTCCAGTCTAAACATAACCCTCTTTTCATACATTCTATCCCCTATCACTCGCTCTCTGTCCATTCATCCATCCATGCCATGCTCTCCTGGCCCTGGTCCAGTTCTAACAGCATGTTTTGTCTTGATTAGCATTTGGGCTAAATATCCACAACTCCAGTCCAACAGCTAAAGAGCATTAGCCTCTTTAACAAACAGACAACCCAGAGAGTGTATAAAGCACTCATCTATAGGTGCCAGGATGAAAGCAAAGCTGTTGGGACCTCAACCTTTCAGTCCTCTCTCTCTCTCTCTCGCTCTCTCTCTGTCCCACTTACAGCATTTCTGTCTATTTTATCTGCTGGCTTTGTCACACTTAGCTTTCATCATAAAGCACAGAATTAGACAACCTCTCATGAGAAAAGCTTGACAACATACATTTTTGCGAAGACAGAAATATGTAACCCTAGGAATAAATCGCTGCAGTTTCCGGGTTAAAGGTATTGTAGGTAGGAATTGTATAAAAAAAACTTTTTTCCAAATTTGTTTAAACTTTCTGTATTTATCAATGCATAATTAAAATGTAAGTACTCTGAAAAAGAAAGTATAAAAATCGAGTGTCTGTAGACCTCTCACGACTGTTTTAAAGACAGCTCATTATTTCCATTCACTCCACCCCCTCCCTTCTGGGCTCCTTCCAAAGCCACGCCTCCAAAACACATGAACAAGCGACTCCGACCGCTGAGCTGAAGACGCATTATTTACCTGAGACGAGCGGAGAGGAAGGAGCGCAGTGCATGTAGTGACATCATGTCAGAATCACATGTAACAAAAAAATCTAACTTTATCATTATGAAGATAAACAAATAAGATGTATTTTAGTACTCACTATCAAGTAGCATATTGATATTGGTAAAGATTAAAATATATATTTATTGATTCGCTAACGAGCTAGTTATCTATAAGGCAAAGCTAAAAACAGGTTGCAAGATACACGTTTTTCCATTGCCATCATTTACACACTGTGATGAAGATGAATTTCGTGTAAGTTTCATAACATATATGATGTTCTGCATGTAAGAGTTTATAATGAAAGCATTGTTGACTCTGATGAGGACTACACTCCAGAGACAAGTACCGCATCGTCAGGTCGAGGACAGATCCGGGGTCGAGGGATTTTTTGTTTAAAAACAAAACAAAGGCGAAAAAACCGTGCAGGTAAACTTCCAGGTGAACATGGTAAAAGAGTTAGACAGAGGGTAAATATAATTCTAAGAAAAGTTCCTGGATGCGGATCGGCCTACTATCTGTTAAACATGTATTTAGTTATCTAAAGCAAAATAATGCACAATTCAACACTATAGCTATCATCTTGAGCTAGGCATATATATTATTTATTAGGGCTGGGTATTGACACAAATTTCACAATTCGATTCGATTTCGATTCACAAGCTTGCAATTCGATTCGATTTCGATTACGATTCGATTCGATTCGATTCAATATTGATTATTTTGGATATCAGACAGGTACAATACATAGCAAATTTTCTCAAGGAAAACAAATCTCTTATTTAATACTGTAAACTATGGGAGTCAGTTGTAGCCTATAGGCTTCATTAGCCTACTATAATGTTGAAGGTAAAATATTAACTGATTTGTAGCTATGCAAACACTTAAATTACACTTTTATTTATTTTTAGAATAAGAAAGCTATAAAATAAGAACATTTAAATGGTGTCTGTCATAAAAACTTGCCAGATGTATTCAAACATGCATTAAATATTGAATAACATTAAAAATAATAATGAATATGTAATATGGTGCAAATATTTAACACAATCCTCCTCTCTAGAGTTAAATTTTCTAGCTGACTAACGAGTTTATGGTCACGTTTTTTCCGTCTATGGTTTTTTCTGAGGTAAATGTGACGTTACATGACAAGCTGTTTAACTGACGTCTTTCCACGGTTGAAACATGATTGAGCGATTCCATGTGAGCATGATACGGATTTCGATAAGTTGTACTCTATCTTTTAACACACTTCAGATGCTCATTCATGTCTATTTCGCGCTGTAACTGGTATAATTAATGTGGAAGAGGAGATCATGTGCGCTCCGCGCTGCTGCTTCTCTTGAGCTGAGCTGCGCCAGCGATCTCACGCCACAGCGCCAAAACGGATTGTTTTTGAATTTCGTAAGAAAATGGACGTAATTTGAAATGTGAGACTTTATTTCATATCAATAGTAACAAGAGAGAGAAAAGTTTTTTATTATTGCGATTTATTGGATGGGATGCGCGTTAAAATGTTCCATTCATTCATCAAATGAAAACAGGATGACTAATCGATTCTTGAGATTTAAGAATCGATATCGGTTCGTAAAAATGAGAATCGATTAATATCGAGAAATCGATATTTTTTACCCAGCCCTATTATTTATCATCTCTCTACTACGGATCGCTAAGTAATGTTATGTTAGCAATATTAGGCAGCTACGTGTGCTAATGACACAGGCTTCATGAAAACATAAAGAAAAAAATATGTATGCTCAAAATACAAAAAGAAAGATTTACCTGTCCAGCAGAAATATAGCCATCCAGGCGTCACTTTTCAGCCCCTTGAGGTCTCTCAGTTCTCGCCATCGCTGGAAAGCCACGCCGATATTGGCATGCGTTTTATTTTGTTGTTTATCCAAATACTATTTGTTCATCACCTTTTCTAGTAACGTTACTGTCTTCCTTTTTTTGCCTGGTTTGCCTTCGCGAACTGCATATGTGAATTTTGATTGGTCTTTCTAATCTCTGCCATTGTTTTGCTATTCCTAGGTTCCGTGCCTCTTGAATTCCTCAAATCAAACGGATGCGCGCGCAAGTGGGCAGGTCCTGTGTGGCAAAAGGGTGGTTGCCATGGTTGCGAGAGAGTGACAGTCGCCTAAGCCAATCCCTTGTTTCGTCTCGAATGTAAATAATGAGCTGTGTTTAGTGCAGATTAAACGGTCTAGAGTCACTCGATTTTTATACTGTTTTTATCAGAGTACTTTCATTTTAATTATGCATTGATATATACAGAAAGTTTAAACAAATTTGGAAAAAAGTTTTTATAAAATTCCTACCTACAATACCTTTAATATATATATATATATATATATATATATATATATATATATAATATATATATATATATATATATATATATATATATATATACAGTGAGGAAAATAGGTATTTGAACACCCTGCTATTTTGCAAGTTCTCCCACTTAGAAATCATGGAGGGGTCTGAAATTGTCATCGTAGGTGCATGTCCACTGTGAGAGACATAATCTAAAAAAAAAAAAAATCCAGAAATCACAATATATAATTTTTGAACTATTTATTTGTAGCAGAATCTTGAAGTATTGGGCCGACTTCCTTCCAACACCTGCTGCAGACATGCGTCTCCAATACCATTGTTTCCCCTGCTGTGCTTAATGGCGCCACGCATGCATTTGGTATTAAAACACGCCAGTCATCTCCAACGAACATACCTGACACCATCCAGTGATATAGGTTGTTAAATTTTGACTTGTCAGATTGCAGAACATGGCTCCAATCTTCCACAATCCAGTCCTTTTTTTTCTCTGACAAATAGGTGGTGTTTTTTTGCAATAGATAAAATGAATAAATGTTTTCTTTACTGGTACACAAGCTCTCAATCCAGGCTCTTACAGCCGTTGTTGTACAGTTCAGGATGAAATTGGAGGTTGGAGGTCTCATCCGTGTCTTTAGAAAGCTGTTTTGAGGTGGTCCCACATTCTAGTGATTTTCATCATCCTGTCAAAATGCTCACTAGTCTTCCTTGACCAGCCATAGCACTTTACATTCTGCATGGTAGTGGTAGTGGTAGTATAGTCACGGTTTCCCACGAGACCAGGTACAAATTAGAATAAATGCACATTCACACACACCAATATGCTCTTTGTTGAGCTGACTAAGCAATCCTGGACACAAAATGGTGTCCGAATTCAGAGAAATCCTGGTCGCCAGTATTTCAGGAGTGGGTGAGAATTTGGACCTCAGGCCCCTTGCCCTTATCTAAACCTAAATGCGTAATTCATCTCCTCCCTGAAAGAGGACGACAACACCTTTCATTTGAAGAGCGCAGTGAGTGGTGCTTGTGACTAATGCTGAGATACTGTTGTGATAGACACAGTTGTTAGTGAAGAGCAAACCAAACTGTACACCTCTGAAAGAAAATGTCCTATCTCTGGGGTATGATGTGTGCTCTCTAAATGTCACACAACGTGCTCTATGCACACAGAGACAGGTGGCACTGCAGATTATTCACTTTGTGAGGGAGACTGGGAGCTTTTAAAGGGGAAACACTCCTGATAATTAAACCACAGATTGCTGGATAAAGTGCATTGAGAACATCAAATATTCTCTACTATCCAATAATGGGAATGTCCAGTGAATTACACCAAACAGTTAATCAAGACAAAACATTAGAATAGTGAATTGTATGCCAGCTGTAATTTCACTCTCCCAAAAAGATAATTTTCCTTGTTAAGAGTCAATATAAATGTCACGTTAATTTGTTTGTGCCCCCTGGATAGCATTGTTTTTAATGCCCAATGCAATTTGGTAACACTTTATTTTGATGGTCCCTCAATAGAGATTTGACTATAAAGTAACTTTGCAACTACATCAACTTATTCTACTTACCTGAACCACAACACCTAGAGTAGACCAATACTCTAGTGAGAAATAGTTTACAAGTTACTTATAGTTATTAGAATGTCTAAAGTGGACCATTGAAATAAAGTGTAACCCAACAATATTGGCAGATGATATTACAGTTTAAATTTTCAGCAGCCATTACTCCAGTTTTCAGTGTCACATGATACTTCAGAAATCATAATACTGATATGGTGCTCAAGAAAAATTTCGTATTATCGATGTTGAAAATAGTAGCTTGTTTATAATATTTTTTAAACCTGGATAATTTTCTTTCATGATTCTTTGACGAAAACAGGTCAGAATAACAGCATTTATTTTAAATATATTTTTGGGGGGAATAATGCATCCTTGCTGCATAGAAGCATTCAAATCTTTTAATTTAGAATTTTAAAAAAGTAGCCTGATTTTCCAATTACTGACCTAAACCGTAGTGTGTGTGTGTGTGTGTTCACAAATATGAGTGACTCATATATTATTTATTTATTTATTTATTGTAATTTCGGAAAACCTTACACTTGTTCACTCACAATGCGTTGATGAGCAATCATTCAAAGATCAATCTCACCGTAATGACTCATGAGTTCTCAGAAACCCTGTCAATATTTTAGCTCAATTTACTGGAATCTCTCACTAAACTCAACATTGATTATTCAGACAGACGCCTAGTTGGGGGTTAAAATTCACTTCTTTCCAAACATTGAGGTTGAGACTTACTCCCGAACAAACTACACAAAATGCCTTTACGATTTCTAATGCATCATAAATTCACAGTAATTTATAATATTAGTTCAAGAGTGTTTGAACACTAGTTGTTTTCACACAACCATTCAAAACTGGATAAGTGTCCAGACGTTGCAATGATGTTTATTTTAGGATCAATATTTCAGGGCGTTTGATGGTATTTTTTATACAGATTAATCCATTGTGAGTTTTCTCTCCAGAGAAACACACAGTATAAGACTCTCCTTTATCAGAATAAAAGACACCAGTATCAGTAGCTGTGTAAAAAAAGCAAAAACCCATCCTATAATCTGCTAAAAGTCCTCTTACGTCGCACCTGGAATATAGCTACGAGATGACGCCGCATAGAACAGCATATCAGTTGTGGCCCCTCTCCACCTATCTATCTTTTCCTGCTCTCAGCACAAAGCATATCTCACTGCGATTTCCAGGTAGGACAAAATACAGTGGCCTGTCACCATTCATAACAGGCAACACCCTTAAGGAATCTTTCAACACACGTTCACAATGACTTTTTCACCTTCCCGAAAGCATCATCAAAAATGACAGACAAATCTGTCTGTTTGAGCACATATCCTTCCGGAGGGCTATAAGCTCTGGTTTGAGCCATCAGAGGACTTCATTCGTCTGGAAACGCATAGAAATGTACACAAAATCTGTCGTATACAGTACATGCAGCTAGAGTTTTTACAACCATGCGTGGGAGCAATAACTGCTGTGAATGTGTCCGACATGTGAGACGTCTGCGGACGTCAGCCAGGGGCACATGATGAAATCATCCTAACAAATTTGAGAGGAAACTGAGTTTCATTTCATCACCTCCAGTTCTTCCTGAACCCCCTCATGGTTGTGTTGGCTGTCTTCGCATGAGAGCAATAGCGTGAATTTCTTAATTAAGCTCAAGAGGAAGTTATTACTTTTGGGACAAGTACTGCTCTGTACTTACTGCTATTACCTCAGTCTCTCAACGTATGTGATAATGGAAGAAGGAAAAATGAGAGAGAAAAACAGAGAAAATAAGAGAATGGGTTTTATGTTCACACTCTATTCATTTCAGTTTCTAACAGGTTGTGTAAGCACAAGGACTGTCTTTCTTTCTGACGTTAAAGTGGGACAGGGATTCTGGGGCTCTTCTGATTAAGGATAGGAAGTGACAGATGGAGTGGTACTTGCTGTGTTGTGTGCTAGATGATGATTTGTATTGGCAAACGCAAAAACTGGGAGGAAAAAGCTCTGCTGCTGAAGGAAAACCGTTGTTTCCCAATGCGTAAAAACATTGGGAAACAACGTTCAGGCAATTGAAGTGCATTCTGGGATGCATTCTCGGATGAGCAGTAGAGGGAGGGCTCATGAGCTCAAAGGATTCTGTTTTTCTCAGAAAAGCACCAATCCAATAACGGGCCTGCAGTACAATATCCCGATTCTCTATCAGATGGAAATGAAGATTTTCATCCCAAAACATATTTTAATATCTCTCTGGTTTGAATGTGATATGCACCGATGGCCTTCCCTATACAAATTTAAGATAAATCTGGATTCACTGAAAAATCAAATGGAGTGCAATGAAATAAAGGTGATGGATCAAAAGGAAATCCTAAAACAATGGGTTGTAGGCTGTGATTAAAAATTCAGAAGGTGTGTGTAAAAAAAAATACAAAGCAAAGTAGGTCAGTCCTTCTATCCTGCACCAGCAAAACGTCACTGATGCTCTTATTTCGGAGGATTCCATTAGTTCACCCACTGCTAAACTACACGCGTGTGATTTTCTGACTTCCCGTGGATACCAAAATGAGTTCTTTGTTTTCATCCACACCGTAAAACAAAGCATAGTAAAAGTAGTCTATTCTACTTTTGTGGTATATTTCAGGTTTTCTGAATTCACATTTCACATTATAACTTTATGTGAAGAACAAAATGACTTTTAAGCCATTATACAGTGATGAATGTTCATTCAAACATTCACAATTTTTCCAAGTCAAGATGCATTTTACCAGGGTTGATCCTATGTAAAATGCCATTGTGTGTATACAAACTGTAAAGCGCAAGAATTTAATTTCATTGAATAAGATTTGAGAGCCATGGCAGGGTGAACGATTTTCAGCAGTTCTTTAGCACTTATTCTGTTCCTGCACACAAAATTATACACAGTACTGTTTAAAAGGTCCAGAATAAAAGCCATTACAGTGATATTTTATGGCCTGACAGTAATACAATGGCATTACAACAACATCAGAAGAAAGAACTCCATTCTATGGCAGTGTTTGTTAAATCTGCTTATCATAAGGTTAATCACAATACAGATGTTATCTAGACCCTTCATTATGTTCATTTTCTTAGTGAGTTCAGTGTCAGGGAAAAATGAGGTAACAAATTATATCAGAACTATTAAACAAGAGGCAAGTGCTAAATACCTCTGCCAAACGTCCTCTTCCACTAAACGTGAAAAGCCATTTAACTACAAACAATCTCAAGCATGAGCTGCTTCATTCTTGATAACGCTGAGATTAAATCTTTTTTTTTTCTCAATTAGATTTTCTTTCTACTCTCATTCTGTGTGAGAGACTGGATAGAGGCTGACATCTCTCACGCTTTCTAAGTTTCATGAGGCCTGATTCTTGCGTGAGGGAAACCGAATCCTTGTGGCATAACCAATGGCTTGATTACACAGAATTATGAATCTATCAGAAAATGTGATCAAAACAAACTTAATTAGTCAGAAGTTCTTAAATTAGTCAGAAGTTCAAACTTAAATTATGAGCTGAGCAGACAAAGTAGTACACCTATCCTTCCCAACAGTATCTGAAAAAAATGAAACACATCCTAAATAAAGATAAATGCTTCAAGTAATGGTAAGGAGTGTGTCGGCATCGGTTCACTTTATTCATGCTGTCTAGTCTACTAGTTATGACAAGGGAGCCTCTGTTTCTATGCGTCACACTGGAAAAGGACAGCAGTCACCAAAGAATAAAACAGCAAAGGCGCCCAGGAAGCAGAGACCTGAAACAGGACATGGGTGGCGGCGAATTAGGAACGACAGCTGTGTACCATCACTTCCTGCCAACATGCCTTAATAAAGATGTTCAGTGAGCTTAAAGTTCTTCTGGAAACAAGTCATTTGTTGTGTTCTTGTTTTGCAGTATTTATCCACCATTTGGAGGAGGATTTGACAGGGTCTCCCAACACTCAATGATCATCTTGACTTGTCTCACTGAAGGGTCACCCTAACTAGCTTTTCCCAAGCACCCTCTGAACTCAGTGTCCGGCCTCATTCTCAACCACTGAACATGTAGGACACAGACAGACAAGCACACACACACTCATTGTGTTTCCATGTTTTATGACAGTGGTATTCAAATGGTGGGGCACAGTTCGGTTCCGGAACCCGGCTTGATTCCATCCGGCCATGGGACATAATTGCGGCATTTTACCGCTTCTACAGATTAAAGTGATTTGCGGTTCACACCACAAGCGCTCAGGGTTGTTTACAGCAATGATCTTTCAGCGCTATGTCCTATAATATTTGTATCTAGAGCCAACGTCAATTCAAGCTCTCTCTCTCTCTCTCTCTATTATGATATACAAGCACAGCAGTGCTCTAATAATAAACTTTAAAAAAAACTAGGCTTAACAACAACAAACAATGTTTTTTGTGGTTCAGTTCCATTCACTATCTTTCCAACATGCAGTGGGGCATAAAAAAGAGTCACATTGACTGTTTGTCGGTGTTATTTACACAGCTGTTATTGATTTTGTCACATTTGTGATGTCAGGATGAGTTTGTTTTGAAAATGATCAGTTAGTTCAGCTGATTATAACCCTTACTGTGCTTCATGCACCAAGTGTTATTGTATACCATTTCCTATTATGTTGCAAAGTTTACTTTGATAAACATGAAGAAAAAACATGATCAATCAATCAATCAAAAGTCCCCACATCCAAAGTCCTGCACATGATGACAGATCAAGACATTTTGGTAAAATAATGAAGTAAATTAACTTTAAATCAGTTCAGAAATGACTGCTGCCTTATTTTCAAATTTATTATTAGTATTCTTTTTTCCCCACTAATTTTCACAGTGTATTTTGGAGAAATGACGGTAGGTTGCGTCAGTTCTCCTCTGCTGCTTTTCTTTATGGTGGTGCTGGGATGATTTAAGTGAAGAAGATACAGAGAGTTGTATTTCTAAAGAAAGCCCATAGGGAACTCTAGAGCGCATGCCTGTCTTTGTACCAGCTGGCAGTTCAGGGCTCAGAGAACAAAATAGGGCTAAAGAGAGCGGAGCTGCGCCTAGAATCATAACAAGCAGTCAATAACCATTATAAGCTGATAACAGTCCCTATGTCCTCTGTGACAGATGTCTTTTTTGAACAGGGAGCCATAGGGGGACACAACAGGAGCACAGAGTGCTGTAACAAATATAATGCGTCCAAGGAGAGTGGGCCCAAATGGACACCAGTATTGTGGTGCGACTGTTAACTGTAGGTCAAATAGAAAGACCAGCTTAAAGTCCTTAAAATAAACTGTTCAACAAAGTTGAATTCTACATAAGTTCTGCACATTTCTGCTAGTATTTTTGATTTTTTTTTTTTTTAAGAAAATGATGTGCTTAAATTTTAAATCGAGAGTAAAAACAGTTTATTATGCACCAGGTAAAGCATGGCACGTCACTGAATCTCTCTTTTTCTGTCTTACTATACACAGCAATTTAATGGAGAAATATATTTTGTATTACTGTAGAATACTCAGTTTTGGCTAAACTGTTCCTTTAATAATTTAAATTGTTATGAAACCCCTAATTTTAAAACAATCATAATTCAAGTTATCACGACAATTTTGAAATGTATAACACATCCATTGATGATCACATATTTTAAAGTTTAAACCAAAAGAAAATAATCAAAATTTTTCAGAAATTGGTATCTTTCTCATTACAATTAAAATGAACACGCTTTCCAACTACTAAAAATATGCTTAAGTGTTTCAAAATGGTGTGCAGTCTTCACTTAAGCAGAGCCTTAACACATGGAACACGAAAGGACATATTGCACACATGCTAAAACACACATGAATGCAGACAGATTAAAATGGGATAGCAAAAATGAAGAGTGACACATGGAGACAGAGACTATAATTATACTTAATTTAACTATACTTAACTTATTTCTATAGACATTAAACTATGCAAAAACAGGAGCCAATTGAGACAGAGAAAGCCAAATGAGAGGTGAAAGATGTTAGAAAGGGGGAAAAAATAAGAAAAAGTACACACACACACACACACAGAGAGAGAGAGAGAGCCATCTCAAATGTGCACAAACCCAGCATACCCTTTAAACCATCTTCTCCCCTGGGGATTTAAGCTATTTATTTTCCCAGCATATCATCAAATCTCTTTGTGAGCAAAGCCTGAGAAAAATTACCTCTAAATAATTCCAATGGTCTGCTGTAGAAAGGTTAATGAAGCAATTAAAAGTCTCTTTGGAGAATTAAGAGGAAAGAGAAATCAAAAGTGATCAAACAGAAGTCAGCAGACTCCACTTCCTGGTGCCGTATCAGGCCACAGGTACAAATTTATGCCTACTGTGTAGGGACATGAAATGTTTGCTGCGTGGTGAGTTCTGTGACATCAGAGATGTTTGTCATGTATCTAATCTAATGTCATTAATCTGATGCGATTTCATAAACTTTACATGAACATCCATGTTTAAGCCAAAAAAAGAGATCAAATATGATCCATAATGCAATTTTGCGTGAAAAAGAAGTGAAATCTGGAAGTGATATTGCATGTTTGGAAGTAATGTTGAACTGTCAGGCTTATGATGCAGAAACTTTAGCAAGCATGAAGTATGTGGAATAAAGGCCCTCAGAATAAGTGAGTGAAGGTCGAAATCCAAATGGCACTTTTGTGCCAGGAAACAGGCACCTTCCTGTTGGGACGTCCCAAATGGAAGTGAACACCCTTCTACAAGTCCGTTGACAGTACATGAGATGGTCACTTCAAGAAAATAATTTTACCGTTTATGATCATGTGACAACACGATACATTTTAAAGCTAAATTGCGAGAGAGTTCGACGTAACAAACAGAATAATTTAAGTTTTTCTTATATTTTGATATATTACACACATTTTAGTAATGCATTTAATATGAAGTTTAAATAATTTTCATAGGTATGAATATGTTTAATAGTATATACGTTGTGACTACCAGCAGTGTCCAAAGAAGAGACGGCAAGTTTTATACAGTTGAAAGGGAACTATAGAAGCTTGTTTCCACTAAAGAATTAAACATTTTAAAATAATTTTAAATTCGCAATTGCGTGTTATAAAGTCATAATTGCGAGATATACAAATGCATAAATGAATGAACGAACGAACGAAAGAAAGATGATACGGCTGTGATGCACAGAGATGCTGAGCTACAGGAAATCGCCTGTAAAAGCAATATGGATAGCCGGAATGTGCTGTCTTTTATGACTTAACCTCTGCCCTTCAAAAGACATTGAAATTGATTGCAACTTGATCTCTAAATCTCTTTCTGCAAGCACAACATACACAAACACATATACTGTGTGAGGTAATTGGAGGCTGTCACAGTTGGTGTTCCCCACTGAGAGTTATAATGAATCCCCTCGCATGGGGCAGCCAGGTCTCCAACTTCAGAGGAAAGAGGAGGAGAACATCCTAAAATATATATCATACATGCGTCTTACAGTACACACACTCACACACACACAATCAGGCTTTTGCGTAGGATTTTACAAATAATAAAAAGATGATAAAATCCTTTAGAATGGTCTGATGCCTGCTGATTGATATTTGTGGGTTAAGAGCTGAGAATCCTCTGTGATGTGAAAAGCAAAAATACACAAACACACAAAGTACTCCGTCTCCTTTCTACACACATTGTACAAAAAAGTCCTATCATATCTTGCCTCATTGAGCAGATCTGATTTCCTCTCTCTCTCTCTCTCTCTCTCTCTCTCTCTCTCTCTCTCTCTCTCTCTCTCTCTCTCTCTCTCTCTCTCTCTCTGCCCATTTGTAAATCAAGTGAAATTACTTGTTGCTCATAGTAAAAAAGACACTCGGTGCCATAAGTAAAAACTATCATATCGGTGAGCGCAAAATACGTCAGAATAACAGATGAACGCAAATGTAAACAAGCACAAAATGGAGTTCTGTGGAAAATAATGGTAAGGTAGGTCAACGAGTTTATTTTTTATACATTTCTGCATGTAAGTGGATGCAAAAGACTGAATAACAAAGTGAAGACTACACTTCACTGCAGACTCACCAGATAATATTTATGTGAGCATACGTTAACAAGAACACGGAGACAGTGAAATGAATTTTGATAACAGAACATTTCAGAAAACAGAAAAAATAACATTTGCACATGGTAAAAAAGATTTTATTTTATTTTATTACTTTAATTATTTATAGGCATTATTAGCCTATCATTAAATAATTCACCAAAACATTTTGCTATCATTCCCCCACAATCATGTTGTGAGGGTCATGCCAGTTTTCAGGAAAAATGAAACTTATTGAAAGTTATTTTGTGTCCCACAGGTTTAAAACAAGTAAATTATGACACAATTTAAATTTTTGGGTGAACTATTAAATGACTCTTTAAATGGCCTAGGCTATGCACACACACCTTCATATACCCACATATTCATAATCAAGTGTAAATCTATGTCTTTTCAAATAGATGATCTGATATCCTCTAAAAGGACTTGACTTACCTTCTACATGACCTTTACACACATCAAATGCATATATTGGCATCTATCCATATGGTTATTTGAAATGCTTGCTCCATTAGCAGAATATGCAGAGATTTATAAAGCACAGACTACTAAGATCCTTTAAAATATAAAAATAGTCACAACATTTCTGTATAAGACTGCCTCTCTCTCTTTTTTAATCTGTCTTTGCTACACCCCAATTTACATTGTCTATCCTTCACATTGGTAGTAGAACTGCATCCCACACTTCTTGAACTGTTGCTATGATAATAAATTAATTCTACGAGGAAACATTTCATTCATTTGATAAGACGTTTACCTTGAAATTGCTTGAGCAATACCTGCCTACTTTCTGTGAAAGTTAAAAGCTTCAGGGGTTTAGGTTAAGCAGGCTTAGATTAAGGACACTGCTAGGGAAACGATATATACGGTAACTATTTTAGACTTTATTTTTTTTTAGAATTATTTTAATTAAAACGCCTACCAAAATTACCCAAACATAAACATATGGTACAGACTGTTACGTTTTCTTTCTTTACAAGAACAACAAATCTGAGAAATACAAAAAATATGTAGAAATATCAAATTTGAATTATGTAATTAATCACATCAACTGAAAATATCATTACATTTTAATCTCCTGTCACCCCTAAATACTGGAATGTAATACTTTAAGGGCGGTAAGTATGCTGCCTCTTCTAGCCGATAACAAAAGGGCTGTATGATGGAGTTAACGTCCATGTTTTGTTGATGAGCTAATATGAGTCAACACATTAAACTACAGCGCCGTCATATTTGTAAACATCTTAGTACAAGCAAGGGCATTTGTACTTGTTGAGTACCATAATCATAATTACCAACTCAAGCATGTCTAACAATTCAATCTTGTAGATACAACGCATATAGAAATAAAATAAGGTATTCAAAAGTGATTTTTCATTCTAAACATAGCATCGCAGACACATGTACAAAAACAGGATAAAAAGTGCTGACATGTTTGTCAAATGTAGTGTGGTCAAATATCAATGACTGGACGATGGAAGTCTCCTTGCTTATTACAATCATTGTCCTTCAGTACTTCAGACCATGCTTACCGATTTAAACGTGACCATTAGAAAACTGGTGTATATGCAGCTGAGTGGGAGAGTAAACAGCGCTTTATGTTCGGTTTGAATTCGGGTCATACATTTTTGTATGAGCCAACTTGTAAGATTTCTTGCAATTTCACCATCATGACTTTTCACATGAGACCCAGTTGAAAAGACGGTACATGTGCTGAATGAATATGAAAATATTGTTTGGGGTCTTTGTTTTTGCATGGGCCTCTCTGTATACTGTGAATATATGCATTTGATTTTCTGCAGCATAGAGCATCAAAGACTGATACCCCTCACAGCTCTCTGACCCAGCCTTAGAAGTGACCAGACACACTCTGTTTCTTTCTCTCACTCTCACTCCCCGTCCATTGTCTAAAAACATTTCACATTTTTGTGTTTTTACCAGTAAAAATGCCGAAACATCCTTAAGGCAAGGCAATATATATTCTCTGAAAGCACAACACAACAACATACAACATAACCAGAGGTGGAAAGTAACGAATTACATTTACTCGCGTTACGTAATTGAGTAGTTTTTTTGTGTACTTCTACTTTTTTAAGTAGTTTTTAAAATCTGTACTTTTACTTTTACTTAAGTACGTTTTGTTTGAAGTATTGTACTTCGCTACATTTAAAATCATATCCGTTACTGAGTAAAAAATAATAATACAAGAAAAAAAAAAAAGAAAAAAAAAAAAATCACACTCCGGAAACTACTGCATTGATTGAAGAGCGGGAGAACAAACGCGTAAAAAAGGTGACGCAGACCCAGCTAAAGCTGAAAGTGAAGCGCACTCAAATTCTTCTGAAGCGAATTATGGCCAGTATGAAAATACTTTGTAGGAAAGCAGTAGCCAAAAATGTGGACGCAAAGTGGCTGCAAAAGGAGGATACATAGGATACCATCCCTCCTGCAGATAAAGGTATGTCCCGATCAGGCCAGCTGACAGTCTTGCCTGGGCCCAGGACAAGATAATCTTAGATCAATTATCGAATTTAATTGATTAGACATGTTTTATTGAAATTTTAATAAACAAAACAAACAAATCGTTTCAAGTTTGTTATATTTAAAAGCATTTGTTCAACCAAAAAAAAAAAAACCGTTTTCATTAATTTAACTGTCATTTTAACTGATGATAATAATAGTAACCATAATTTATTAATACAGTTTATTTAATAATTGATTAATACTGTAAACCGTGATATTTTCTGGGACGTTATCATACTGTGAAAATCTCATACCATTACAACCCTTCACGGGAGAGTCCCCCACCTCCGCTGTTAAAAAAGTAACTCAGTAACTTTTACTCTGAGTAAATTTTAAATGAGCTACTTTTTACTTTTACTTGAGTAGATTTTTAGACCGGTAATTTTAGTTGTACTTAAGTAAAATTTCATTGAAGTAGTAGTACTTTTACTTGACTAGAATATTTGATTACTCTTTCCACCTCTGAACATAACATATTACACGGCTCTCTGGAATACTTGGTTCTGATTAGTCAATCGCACAATCCAGAGGTATGCTATACTGATATCAACCATTAAAAACTGATAACACAGGCTCATCCGGGTAACTGAAGTTGTTGCTTTGCACTCACTATGAAAGTTTTTTTCCTGATGGAAGTTGTGCGTTTGGTGAGCTAATAAAATATCCAAACTCAATTCAATATTTTGCATACAGTTATTTAATTGTCATCTGGTATCGCAGACTCGCTATCTTGTTTCATACAAAAGCACCTGCTGCCATTTTGCAATGACTGTTTTGTACACTGTATAATGGATCATAAGATAAGAAACAGGTATACAATTTTAAAACGGTTTAATCAGGAAGGACTTAAAGGAAGTCAGGAAGGAAAAAATAAGTTTTAGGGCTTTTTTTTTTTTTTTTTTACTGGAATCAAGGCAAAAATACCTTGCAACATGAACAGTGAGCAAGAGAGCAAAACAGATTCTTAGTTTCAGTGTCAGGAGTATCTCTCATCACTCAGAGAACAGTGACTCCCATCACCCTTGTCTTTAACTGCTCCCCCTCTGTCCTCTCTTTACCTCACACTCCCTCATCTGACTCACACGAGACATTATTCTTTCAGCATGGAGAATGAAAGGCACAGATGTCACACACTCGCGTCTATAATTGGAGAGCTGATTTTTCTCACATCATCTTTGCAATCACTAATTAATGCTGCAGCCATGCTCATCCTCCCCTCTCTCCCTCTCTCTCTCTCTCTCTCTCTCTCTCTCTCTCAGTTCCCCAGCAGAAGAGAGGGAGAGCTTGATACCAGGCATGACATATTGAGGTCAGAGAGTGAAGGAGACTGGTGGAAGGGAATCTGAGTATACTGAGAGATCGGAGTTGATTGAGATGGTCTGGAAGGGTTTTGGTGCATTTTTAGAGTATGAAAGTCGCTTATAGCTGGTTGGCAGGTTAAACACATTTTCTTCCACACTAATCGCTGCCACACCTTCTGCCTCATCTTAATACCCGTGAACACACACACACACACACACACACACACACACAAACACACGAAATGATCTCTCCCTTTCTGTTTATTCCACTGAAGAAAATCAATAGCTATACTATTAACTAGGGGCCTCAGGGTTGAAAATCTGCTGTGCTTATGTGGATCTGACAGTAGCAGATTTGCCTTGATTCAATTTGCCGTTCCCTCCTGTGGAGCCCGCAGAACAGAGAGGCTCATCTCACGCAGGAGCCATTCATCCATAACCAATGCACGGAGGAAGAATGGAAACATGCACCTAACGTTCAAAGCCCCTCACATGTCTGTCCGGCATCAAGAAGGTTTGGAAGTGAGAGCTGCTTTAAGCTCATGAAAGAGAAGAAGAGAATGTGTGAAAACAGAGTAAAGAAAGAGGGACAAAAGCTTAGTTGATCCGTGGATGTATTCACTCGACAAGCTACTCTAGGGTTAGAACATACTTTGAGAAACAGAGATGAATAATGAATTTGGCACTTTCCATGAGTAGAGTACACTTTGGTGTCCCATTACTTGATGTCCCATTTTTATATATATATATATATATATATATATATATATATATATATATATATATATATATATATATATATATATATATATTAGGGTTGGCTGACAGACATCACGATGTTTAGACGGCATCGGCTAAACATCATGTGTCCCCCTATGGCGTTCCGATCGGCTCTTTATTATAACTTTGCAACATGCACTCGTTACAATGAACGTCTCACTCAACGTCTTATTTTTTTTTTATTCTGCTATTTATTCCATTCAATTTAAGACGCAGACGTGACACAGACGTCACGTAAATCACGTGTGGCAGTCAAGTGTATTGTCAGACGTTTACGTGTCATTCACGTGTGGCAGTGAAGTTATAAATTGTTTTTTTCTCTAACACGGGTTTAACACTCTACTCAGCACAGCTCAGTGCAGTGTGCCAGCGGTTGCGATCGGTTCTTTAATATGACTTTGCAACATGCACTCGTCTCAATGAACGTGACACTTGCGTCTGTCTTATAACGTCACGTCTGCGTCTGTGATTTATTTCAAAGTCTCTAAGAAATTCAAAGTCTTTTGATCAGAACGAGTTAAGAAATATTTTTTGATTGTTATTTTTTATTTAATGGCCATTTGTGTTGCTTTATGTTTTCCTTAGAATAAGTTTAGTATTTTTTCAGTCTTTATTTGTCATAATACTTGATTAATACAATTATTTGTTCATAGCACCAGCTGTGTGTTTGTGTACACAAAATAAAATAAGATCTCTTGTGTTTAAGTACTCATTCCACTCACTCAAAATGGTTCAATTTGTGAAGTTAAAATTGATATAAACCATATAGTAAAGTCCAGTCGTGTGCGTTTTCAATGATTGTCAGTTTACATCAGGTAATACTGAGAGTAGTGTTATATTGACAACGTGGCTAAATATTTGTACCATTTTGTGAACAATGACAGAAGGACCTGCCATTGGGATGGCACTGATATGTTCATCTACAAATACTTTTGAGATTAACTAAGGCTTTTACAGGTAATCCATTGTGTACTGCTGTTTGTATTAATTGTTTTGAGAACTGCAGTCACTGGTAGGAATATACTATGAATGATTCCTTCGTGGAAATGTAACTGAGAAAAACGAAGTAAAGGGTACATTCAGTAATTCAACGTGTCATAAAACCTTGTAATGCATTCGTTTAAATTTAAAAACATTAACTTTATATTTTAGAACAATTTCAGAACGTATTTATTTGATTTAGTAATGTTCTCATGACAACAAATTAATTGTAGGCTATGATCCTTGCTTATCCTGCAGGTACTACACTATTTTCCCCTCATCCCCGCAAATGACAACGGACTTAATAAACATGCCTCTGCATAAGCTCACGCCTCCATATCAGGATGTAGTTTAAGTGTGATGTTAAAAATCATGGGAGAATTGAAAGAGAAACTCTGGCTCTATGTTAATTCTCTTCCGGCTTTTATGACTATTGTGCCAAAATATTTCTGTACCTGTTGATACAAATCTAAATATTTGTATGCACCAGCAAAGATATTTAGGCTAAATAAAAATAACAATAATAGGCTAATAATAATGTGCTCGGCTTTCTCTTTTGAGGTGTAACTGTTTTTAATTATAATTCTGTCAGATCGCCTGTGTCAATCAAACTTCGGTGAAACTCTAAAAACCAAATATTACAACTTTAAAATTAAACATTACAAATAACACATTTTATTTGTTAGTTAAATCAGCCCAAATGTTTACAACTAGGCTACGTTATTTTGTGTTGGTCAAGAGACTCCTAGTGGTGAATAGTACATAGGCCTACATGCTTTTTATGGTTAATCTTTTTATGATTAAGTAGGCTATATGTGGACATGTTGACAAGAAAAAATGGCAAACACAAATTTTAACATGATAATTTGTGTAAATTAATATTTACTATATAATAAAAATCTATGTTTAAGCAAGGTAATATCACTTCATTGCTAATAAAATAGAATTGAAGATCATGGGGGAAAATAATAAAGAACGAATAAGTGTGTGAAATGTGCTGGAAACCCCCTTGACGGAGACAAGACGTTCGGCACACGAACGAGTGATGTGGCAGACGCAGACGAGACGTTCTGCAGACGCAGACGTCACGTTTATTGAGACGAGTGCGTGCTACAAAGTTACTTTTTTGAGCCTATCGGAACGCCATATGTCGGTACACGATCCGTTCCACCTGCACGATCCGTTCTACGCATGCGTAGTAGACGCAGGAGAAAACACACATGCGCAAATGATAATTCTGTTTTGCGACGCTGATTTTGATTTACGACGCTGCACGATCTGTTCCACGCATGCGCATATTTTGTGTGTGTGTGTGTGTGAGAGAGAGAGTGTGAGAATGAGTGTGTGTGTGTGTGTGTGAGAGAGAGAGAGAGAGAGAGAGAGAGAGAGAGAGAGAGAGAGAGAGAGAGAGAGAGAGAGAGAGAGAGGAGAGAGAGAGAGAGAGAGAGAGAGAGAGAGAGAGAGAGTGTGTGTGTGTGTGTGTGTGTGTGAGTTTTTACTCCTAAATAAAGATACTCCGTGTACTTCACTACTGTCCCACCGCTGGTCTCATGTCACTTCTGTGTGCACACATGCTTCTTTCAAGTAATTTCCATTGTCAGTTTGAAATACTCTATAACGTTTCCCCAAACTTGTTTGTAGTTCTTTCTTCATGTAAGTGCAGATAGTCTAGGCAGAAATGCATATTATGTCCCTTATTGTCTTCTGTAAACAAAATTGAAGGGATTATTTTCCTCATTTAGATTGTATAGATATATATTAGCTTATATAGACGACCCATACTAATACAAAATTACTTTAACTTAAAAGTTAACTAATATTAGCAGCTTTTAATTAAAAAAAAACGACACAAACCGTCTTTGACAATCCTACCTCAGACCAAAACACGGCAAGTTAAGTAAGTTAAGCCTAATACCATACAGCAAAGGAGAGTATGGAGGAAACAGATCATGCATGTTCATGTAACAACTCACAACTCCTTTATAATTTTGGATTGGCAACCACGTAAACACATCGTAATGCATAGCGTAAGCTACATTTAAAAGCATAAAAACAGACCCGCTGTGAAATGTTAAACACAATACAACTAACGTTACACAAATATGCCGCAAGTTGTGCCGCCTGGCCGTCAAGTGTTTTATCGCATGCGTGGTACCGATAGTGTAGGATAGAGGTCTTCACGGGTCCACTTGGATCCGAAAACCCGAGGTCCGACCCGAGACCCGAGCGGGTTCGGGTCCAAAACTCCGACGAGTGTCTGGGACACGGGTCGGGTTCGGTATTAGTGGCCTCGGGTCTCGGGTAATTAAAAAAAAAAAACGCTTTTTCCAAATGGACCCGAGAAGACCCGAATTCTTTTAAACTATGTTGGGCATTTAAGAAAATTGCAGTATTTAAAACAACTCTATGACACCGTTCTCTCACTTTTTCTAAGTGAGAGAGCGAATCCGCGCTTCTACGTGCAAATGGGCTATAAGCATAAGCACGGTTGCCTCCGCATTGATTTACTCAGTTGCTCGCTCCACATAAACTAACCCCTTCCTTTGCCAAGAAGAACTAGTGTGCCATCATGTGGATGGATGTTTGACTAAATGCAAGTATTTGAATTGTCGTTAAGCCAGGCCTGTCAATCAATTTTAAAAATACGCGACACTGTCAGAAAAGCATGGAGGTGATAACAGAAATTGCGAAAAATGTCAGGGAAAACGAATGGTGGTTCTAATCATCGTATGGTCCGGTAAATAAAATTATGCCAAATTTTATAGGACGTAATGGGTTACAGTGATGTGTGATTGACATTTTAGCACTTCAGCACGCTTACACTTGCACTATGTTAAGTGCATTTTTGAGAAACGCAGGGCTGCAGGCTGTGCACAATGTAAATGACGTTTACGTTCGGATCCAGTCGGGTTCTAAAGGAAATGGCGTCGGGTCGGACTCGGGTCTAATTTTATCGGGTCTGTCTCGGGTCGGGTTTTTCTTAAAAAAAAATAATTTATGCACGTCGGGTTCGGATAAGTAGTGATTCGGGTCGAGTACAGTTTTTAGGACCCGAGAAGACCTCTAGTGTAGGAATAGAGGGAATGCATTAACGTCACTTCCCCGCCGGAACACGCCCCCCTCAGCGGGACTGAGTGGCAGAAGAGCTGCTGCGTGACTGGAGTTAATAGGGGAAACTGCGTTAACGCGAGTAAAACAAACTATTATCAGTTTAAACTAAAAGTTGGACTCGATATAGTGTTCCTTACAACTTATCAAAGATCCAGTGATCCATGGATATTGACATGCAGCCAGGAATCGTGTTTCCTGACATTTATATGTGCCTGATTTCGACGCCGGGGAAATAAATGAAGAAAATTTGCCTGTAAACGTTTTATATAAATACAATATAGATAGGTCTAAATCCGAGTGATCACTTACATTAATGTTATACTGTATATCATCATATCGTCCAGCCCTAAAACGTATAGTTTTTTTGTCAGTGTTTATTTAAAAACATCCAATTATGCAGAATATAGTCTGTTCTGTAGCTTTTTGCAGTCTGTAAAAATATACAGTACCTCAGATTTCTGGTCAAATCTAGTTGTACAGTCAATCGCAAAGCTCTTTCCCGTTTTAGATGTGTTTTGTGTGATTTTCACGGCATTCACGCTGAAAACAAATGCTGCCGCTCAGTCTTTTTGCCACTTGTGGGCGTGACCGCATTCACTCCGGCCGACGGTGACGTCATGCGCATACCCTCTATACCGTGACGTTTTCTACTATGTAATTACACGCATGCGTGAAACGGTTCGTGCAGGTGGAACGGATTGTGTACCGACACCATATACCCCCGTTTCCATGGTGACGCGTCATGCTTGACACGTGATTCACCACAGCCAAAATAGCGCTGTATGACAGATTTAGCGCTTTTATTTCTAAATATGAACAAACTTGCTTACCATATCATGAATATCTTCTATTCCGATTCTCAAATATTTGTAAGTGAGTTTGTTTTGTCGTTTAATTTTTTTTTTATAAATTATCTTGATCTGTAATGTGAGATGGGCGCCGTTTGGGCCGCAGTTCAGAGATTTCTGTCTGTTGGATTTATTACAGCGCGTGAATTCATCAGTTTCTCCCGAAACACATGAACGTAAGTGTGTTTATTTACACTGTCTCTCTGATATGAAAAAAAAACCGTCGTCAAATATATTTGAATGGGTTGTTATTGCTGCTTCCATAGACAGCATTGTGTATTTTACAAACTATAAATATATTGTTTTGCTATAAATTATATGTATTTAAATGTCTGAAACCTAAAATAAACATTATGTGGTTAAAAACACTGAACAGTTGTGATGTAGCCTATGACAATAAGTGCTGAGCCCGTCCGTCTTTGGCTCAGCGCCAGCCATAGAGCGAAAGCACGCAGTTTGAATCTGGCAGTTATGTTACGTCACTGTACATTCGCTCTTAGTGCTCAGCTGCTGCAGAGTGTGCCGAAATCGAAATTGCTCATGAGATATAGAGGAAAATATCGAGTGGTATCGAGTATATATATAAAGATAGTTTAACATCAGATGTCTGTATTACTCCTTAGAATGTGGATTTTGGGCTGTCACACCTCAGGAGGCCAATATTTAATTTATTGTCTTTTATTATTAACAAAAGTAACACCCTTTAAACCTAAAGCATGATGAAAAGACAAATAAATAACGTCATTTAATTATTTAATTTAAGTGTTATCTGTATTCGTCAAGCTCTGCATTGTTATTAAACTGTATGAAAATCTTAGTAACAGGGTTGCACGAACCTCATTTAAAATAGATGGAAAACAAAAAAGCTCACCTCCTGAGCATAACAGTCAGCATTTTCTCAGGGTTAAACTCCATTTGTTGTACCCCATCTATTTAAAGTGACAGATATGGAATATGGGACTTGTAAACCTAAGCTAACATAATACACCATCAGTTTAATAGCTCTAGATCAAAGAGTTTAATATCTGAGCCTTAACTCCATTAGTCAGTTTAAATGAGGTTGTACTACATTATTACGCAATATTTGTTCTTTTTCATGAGGATCTGGCAGGATCTGGCAAGATCTGACGATTAGAATGCTCTCTCTGGTGTTTCACACTCGGTGTGTTTGTTTGTTTTTGCACACACAACGCTGCAGTTTATCCTGCTGTGTTTGCACTCTCAGGATTATCGGCTGGCCTCTGGCAGCCATCTTGCCTGTGAACGTAGCCAATAAAAGATCAGTGGGTTAGCAGAGATGAACAGTATAACCAGAACTGGGTCTTATGGACACTATGTTGTTACACATCCCCATCGTTCTCTTGCCATAAACGTGTAGGCACTTCTCAATTCTCTGGTGCGAGTACAAAAACTGCATAGCATCAGCAACTGCTTAGAAATCAGTAGTCTACAAGTCTCGCAGCATGCATTTGCATATGACAAACATATCTACATCATTCAGATGCATCTTTCAAGGACACAAACTTACTGAAGGACTGATAGCAGTTGTCACCACTCACCACAATCCACACTTTAAAAATGTCCAGGAATTACAGTAGTCGGAGATATTTACTGTGAATCAATGCAAGCTGGGTAATTTTCTCATAAATTACTGTAAATCAACACCAGAATCATGCTGAAATCACAGTAATATACTGCCCTTGTTTTACTGTGAATTCACATTATAAAGCTGTCTTTAACAATGCCACTGTAAGAAATGCAATTGTTTACCACTGTAATTGTTTTAAGTCACCATAATAGTGATTGGTGTTCCATTTGCTTGGGATCTTGAACCTTGTAGATTCATATTAAAAATTTCTGACCTAGACAAGTCAGAAATGTGACAAATGAAAAAGTTTGTTAAATCAACGACGAGCTAATAAGCTAAATGGCTGATTTTAAGTTAGAAAAATTATTCGCAAGACTACGAAACTTAAGTATTGCTAAAATAAAATTATGAAGATTTTCCAATAACTTATTTCAAATTTATAACTGTTAAATGGATCATTCACAATAGTGA
The DNA here is from genome assembly GCA_030578255.1 of Tiaroga cobitis. Lineage (NCBI taxonomy): Eukaryota > Metazoa > Chordata > Actinopteri > Cypriniformes > Leuciscidae > Tiaroga > Tiaroga cobitis. The sequence continues at coordinate 32,754,963 of CM060603.1, forward strand.
AGCAACTGCTGAGACACTTCTTTGAAAGATGTGACGTCATCTTGCAACACAAGATTTTTAGTAAGCATCACCTAATGATGCACAGACATCAATACTCGACATACAAAACACAACAATGGTGACGCTCAAAAAAAGAGAAGAAAATTCCAATATAAACCAACACCACAAACTGCTAAAAGTGACCCAAAACTTTCAGCAGCAGTGACCCAAAAAGTTCAGCAACACGTCATGATAAAACCAAGTATAAAAACACACAAAAAAAAACTACAGCATAATCTCTTCATGCTGCCATCGTAGTACACATGCACCGCAGAAATGCAGTATGATATTGTTTGCTTTACAGTATTATTTGTGCTTATATTGTAAACTCGCACAAAAACCCTTTATTTTTTTACAGGACAATTGTAAAAACTGTAAAAAGACTAAAATTGCTAGTAAAGTACTGTAGATTATCTGAGAGTGCTGTTAGATACAAGAAAAGACCAACTGTGACATTACTGTGAAAGTAATATAATTATTAACCTGGGATACAATGTAATTTTACAATTTTAACAGTGTAGACAGCCAACAATGTAAATAATCTTAGCTATTGTTTATTATACAATCTGACAACAGCCAGTGATGTTGCATCTGCCGTAGGCTTTGCTTAAAAGTTTGCAGTCATATTGAAAATAAAAAGAACATCACAATGGGCAGTCAGATTTAAGTCAACATAATTATATTCATATTTTAAACATTGAATTATTGACATTTATCCCTTATTTAGACATTTATGCATTTATTTTGAACAGCACTACAGATAAAACTGCTGCTTTCAGAGTTCTAAGAAGTTCCTGCCAAAAGTTAATAGAAATAAATATGCAAGTGCTGCCTTTTGCTCAGTCAAGTAATCGGGGGAGATAAAATGCCAATATGAATCTTGTTGCATTTCAGGAAATGATGTTAATTGCTAGATATACAGACTAGAGCTCTTCTCTTATTGGGAACATGCACATACAAATCAAAACATCAATTAAACATTTTTCTCTCCTCATGGGCGGTCTGCCAATTTATCTGTTGCACAAGTGAAAACAACACCTCACAAGCAAGAAAAGTGTGTGTGTGACAGGGAGGGGAAGCATCTGGATGCATGTTGACAGTGTGGTTCTGAATCTAATCATATGCTATAATTAACAACCATAATCACTGTACAATAACACTCCTCCCAAGAACTATGCCCCTACCATGGCTGAAAAACGTCTCGGGTTACGTATGTAACCCTTGTTCCCTGAGAAAGGGAACGAGACACTGCGTCGGTGACGACACTAGGGGAACGCCCTTCAGCGTAGCGCGTCTGAATTTATGAATGAAACCGAATCCAATCCTATTGGCGTTGCGTGATGACGTAGCGTGTGACGGCATAAGCGGATGTGTACAAAGGCACGCCGGCACACAGAAAATGTCAGCTTTTGCTATGAAGCAAGTGCTCCAAGCAGGGTGAGGTGTGACGAACCGACGCAGTGTCTCGTTCCCTTTCTCAGGGAACAAGGGTTACATACGTAACCCGAGACGTTCCCTTTCGAGGGAACTCGAACTACGTCGGTGACGACACTAGGGGAACGAGATACCCACTATGCCACAACGAACCCCGCTCATCCTAGTGTGAAGCTGTCTTCAGCCACAACTTAGGACGAAAGCACTCGTGCACCGGGTGTAGAGAGAAGATCCAGACTGTAAAACCTCATGAATGTGTGCGGAGTGGCCCAGCCAGCCGCCTCACATATGTCATGGATAGAAACCCCTGAAAGGAGGGCTCTAGAGGACGCCATGCCTCTGGTGGAGTGAGCCCTCACGGCCATAGGTGAAGGCAAATTGCGGACCTGATAGGCCAGGGAAATAGTCTGAACGATCCAGTTGCTGATGGTCTGCTTAGAGGCGGGAAGCCCCTTCTTGGGCGACCCAAAACACACCAGCAACTGGTCCGACTTCCGCCATGAGGAGGACCTCTGGATATAACACTGCAGTGCTCTGACAGGGCAGAGCAGATGAAGTCTCCCCTCATCCGCCGTCACATGAGGTGGAGGATGAAATGCCTGCAGAACCATAGGCCGTGCCACATTAGATGGCACCTTGGGCAAATAGCCGGGCCTGGGGTGTAAGATGGCCTTAACGTTGCCTGGAGCAAACTCCAAGCACCCATCGGAAATAGAGAGCGCCTGGAGATCTCCTACCCTCCTCAGAGAAGTAATGGGCAACAAAAAGACCACCTTAAACGAAAGGTTCTTGGCCTCAGCCGACTCCAATGGTTCGAAGGGGGCCTCGGCCAGCACTTCGAGAACCACTGCCAGGTCCCAAGAGGGAACCCTGGTGCGAGTCGCAGGTCTCATCCTCCAGGCTCCACGGAGGAAACGTACGACCAGGTGATGCCTCCCCAGAGGACCATCACTCAGAGGAGCGTGGAAAGCCGCAATGGCAGCCACATTAACCTTGAGTGTGGACGGGGTAAGCCCGGCAGAAAAGCGGTCTTGGAGAAACTCCAGCACTGAAGCCACTGGGCAGTGAACTGGGTCCAAATTACGCTCTTTGCACCAAATGGAAAATACATTCCACTTAAGGCCGTATAACTTCCTCGTGGAGGGAGCTCTGGAAGTGAGTATAGTTTCAACCACTTCTGCTGACAGGCCGGCTTCTAGGTACTGTGCCCCCTCAGGGGCCAGACCCACAGTTTCCACAGCTCGGGCCGAGGGTGTCTCCAGAACACGCTCTATGGCCCCTTTTTCTAGCAGCGAGTTGACTTCCTGTCCCAACACCAGACCCTGCACTGGGCGCACTAACATCCAGACCACCCCGTTGAATTTTGGTGGGCGGACCTGGAACTGCAGTCTGTACCCAATTTCCACAGTGCGCAGGACCCATGGAGAAATATTCGTGAGGTTTTGCCATGCCTCTGCGAAATTCACCAAGGGAACCAGCCCCTCGGGGCTGGTGTCCAGTGTTTTGTGTAAGCCCTTGGCGGCACCCTGAAGCGGAAGACCGGCAGGGGAAAACCGACAACGACCCACAGTGTGCGAGCGCAAACGCTGTCTGACTGCAAGCCTTTGGGGCAGAAAAGACAGCGTGTGCTCGCTGGAAGGGCCCGACGAGAGAGGGGGGGGGGGGGGGGGGGGGGGGGGGGGGATGGGGGGAGGGGATTTTCTGTGTGCCATGGGATTTCTGTGGGGGGGGGGGGGGGGGATTTTCTGTGTGCCGGCGTGCCTTTGTACACATCCGCTTATGCCGTCACACGCTACGTCATCACGCAACGCCAATAGGATTGGATTCGGTTTCATTCATAAATTCAGACGCGCTACGCTGAAGGGCGTTCCTCTAGTGTCATCACCGACGCAGTTCGAGTTCCCTCGAAAGGGAACACCCAAAAATCAAAGGTATGTGCAATTTTTCATTGTTAAAACGCCACAGATTAATATTCAAGAGTAAACAAGATATGTAAATGTTTTTTCGCCACCAAACCAAAAACACCAGCTCAACCAATTGAGCGAATTTAGGTTGGAATTATCCATTTGGCCGACCAATGAGATGGGAATTGTTTTTGAGATGGGTCATTATTTTTGCTGTTTATGATGCTAGTGGCACAGAAATCAGAGATCCCCTTTATACTACAGAATATTTCAGTGTGTATGCAAAAAACAATCCAACATGTGTAGGCTCTTGAGTGAAAGTCCTCTGAACAATGTGTTAGACATCATTAGTCATTTTAAGCAGATAACAGTTAATGAACCAAGACTTGTCATAGTGTAATAATTCATTTGGCAGAAGAGAGACAATTTGTTTATGAGCATATTTATGTCAGCAATAGTTGTTCTAAAACAGAGTTCTCTTCTTCCGTCTCCATCTTTCTCTCACTGTGATCAAGTTTTCAAAGCTATTTATAAAGTATTTTTTGCTTTAAAGAGGTCATATAATGCCATTTTTAACAAGCTAATGTGATTCTTTAGGGTCTAAATGAAAAGTTTGTAATATACTTTAATTAAAAATTCTCATTAGTAGAAAACACTTATTTTACCTGGTCAAAAACAGCTCTGTTTTAAGCACGCCGTTTCAGTGCATATGACTTTTAATGATAATGAGCTTTGCTCACCCCGCCTCTCTGTTCTGTGCGTACACCGTTTGAACACAATAACACAATAACCATAACGTGTTGTTCAGTATAAACGTGGGATTATTAATTATATTGAGAACGTCATACATAGAAAACATGCCGTAATGTACCCTGAGTGTAAACCTTAGACGCATTCATTGTGAAACGTGCAGCTAGTAATTTGCAAAGATTAATATAAATATTAATATAAAGGTGAATAAAACGTTACACTCCAGTTCTTCTGGAGGTTCAGCAGGAACACGAATATCTGGTACCGATCCTTTTTTCATGAGCAGCTTCTTAGCAAAACCAGCTTTATACTGATCCTCGTTTATAAAGCAGTCTAGTGTGTGAAATGATTCCCGCAAACATGAGAGCATTGACATTGCTCGTGGGGAATATTCCCTTCGAAAACAAACTCAGCCACTGCGTCTTAAGCGGTTCGGATTTAGGAACATTAAAATGACTGCTGTGTTCGTTATTACACCCAAGAACAGAACACCACAATCACTTAGACGCCATTTTGCTCATAGACAGTGCTCCAGCGTATCAATAATGACCGTGCGGACTATGATTGACAGCTCGCTCGCTCACGAGCGAGGGCGGGTCTGTGTTGAAACGCTGCTGTCAATCAACAATCGTGGGAGGGGTGTCCGATTTAGTATTTAGTGACGTCACAAAATAGAACGGCTCAATTTGAGGCAGGGGAAAACATACAAGGAGATTCAAAAAAAAAAACTGGATGGATTTTTATCATTTTATGATGGTTGTGTACAGGCACTGCCAACACACATTTCAGTAAAATCAACTTGTAAAAGTGCATGTACCATTATGTGACCCCTTTAAGATATCGATACATACAATATCAACATATGGACAACTTTACATACAAATGTTTACATATTTGTATGTGAAGTATTTTTAAAAGTATGTAAAAGTATTGTTTTATTTGTTTGTATTTTTATACATTGTGATTCATTAAATATGTTCAATGCTATCGTTTAAAAGTTTGAGGTCTGTAAGATTTTATGTTATTGAAAGTCTCTAATTTCACTAATTTCACTTCTTTGATCAAAAACGCAGAAAAAAAATGGATAAAAAGTAAAAACAATTATTGTAAAATATATTAACGTAAAATAACTTTTATATTTTAATATATTTTAAAAATCATAATACATTTTTTAAATGTATTCCTAAAATGGCAAATCTGAATTTTCAGCATCATTACTGCAGTCTTCAGTGTCACATGATCCTTCATAAATCATTCTAATATGGTGATCTTATTATCAATGTTAATACATTTGCGCTGCTTCATATTTTTGTGGAAACTATGATTTATTTATTTTTTTCATTTTGATTAATAGACTATTCAAAACATCATTATTTGAAAAATAAATATTCTCAAATATTATACATGTCTTTTCTGGCACTTTTGATCAATTTAATGTGTCATTGTGGAATAAAACTATTAATTTCTTTAAAAAATAAATTTAAAACAAATTACCACAAACTTTTAAACAGTAGTATTGAACAGTTAAGAAAAAAAAACTTGACTTTTAAACAGTTTCATTCCATTGTATGTGATTTCTAAAAGATTTTTCAAAGCAGTAAATGAGATAAAATTAATAAATGGGTGAAACCCATAATGATTAATAATGCACAGTAACACCAAAAGAATTCCACTTACATTATACCTAATATTTGATAATGAAATCCAGACATATAGTGCAATTTTTTTTTTTTCATAGTCCCATCTGGATAATATTTTAAAATAAACGTGTCATTTAAAAGGTCTTTCCTGGGCAAAGTTTCTTCAACATTTACTGATAAATGACTGTTTGAGTATTGAACAGAACCTGACCAATCTTCATGCTTATAACGTCTCGGTTACGTATGTAACCCTAGTTCCCTGAGAGGGAACGAGACGCTGCGTCAAACGCTGTGGGAACGCCCCTGCGTTGTGCGTCATGAAGCACGTATGGAATCAGCCCAATGGAGAGACGGAACGTCATAGGCGGGTGACGTCATCGACCAGGAAACTATAAAGCACCCCAAAAACACAAGCGCATCAGCTTCTGATAGGCCTGAAGGAAGCGCTAACGGGAGTGCCGGGAGTATGGCGGAACGACGCAGCGTCTCGTTCCCTCTCAGGGAACTAGGGTTACATACGTAACCAAGACGTTCCCTTTCAAGGGAACTTCGAGCTGCGTCAAACGCTGTGGGAACGCGAATACCCACGTCGCCATAGGAGCAAGTGACCGTCATGTGAGATCTAGCGCACAGCGGACGAGAGCACCTGCACCCCAGGGGTAGAGCTTAAGTCTAAATCATAGAACTTAATAAACATATGCGGTGAAGACCATCCAGTCGCATCACAAACATCACTCAGGGAAACTCCTGACAATAAAGCTTTGGATGCAGCCATACTCCTAGTAGAGCGGGCTCGTACAGCCAAAGGTGAAGGCCGACCAGCCGACTCATAAGCAAATGAGATAGCCTCGACCACCCACTTGCTCATTCTCTGTTTAGACGCAGGGCACCCTTTCCTGGGTGGCCCGAAACACACAAATCAATGTTCTGATTTACTCCACAGGGCAGCTCTGTGGACATAAGCGTCTAACGCCCTCACTGGGCAGAGCAAATTAAGTTTCTCCTGGTCTGACGACAGAAATGGAGGAGGACAGAAAGCCTGTAGAACTGTAGGTCTAACAACATTAGTAGGGACCTTAGGAACATAACCTGGCCTTGGGTATAGAAAAGCCTAACCATACCAGGCGAAAATTCCAGGCACGAACTGCTGGCCTCAGCCTCAAAGTGCCACGAAGGAAACGAGTTGTAAGCGGGTGTCTCCCAAGAGAAACTCCACTGAAAGGGATGTGGTAAGCAGCCAGTGCCGCCACATACACCTTTAGTGTGGAGGGGGATAACCCAGTGGAGAAACGCTCCTGCAGGAATTCCAGCACTGCACCGACTGGGCAGTTAACTGGGTCCTACAGGTGTTCTCCACACCAAGAAGTGAAAAGTTTTCACTTCAAAGGCATATAGCTTCCTTGTGGATGGAGCTCTGGAGTGAAGGATGGTCTCAACAACATCGGTTGAGAGACCGGAATCTAAGAGCTGGGCCCCCTCAGAGGCCAAGCCCCCAGTTTCCATAACTCTGGGCGGGGGTGAAATATCATGCCGCCCACCTGAGAGAGTAGATCCCTCCTGACCGGGAGCTCCAAAGGAGAGCCGTCCAGGAGAGAAAACAGGTCCGCAAACCATACTCGGGCCGGCCAAAACGGGGCTACTAATAGTAGGCTGACCCCGTCCCGGCGAACCCTCTCCAGAACTCCTGGTAGCAGAACAATCAGGGGAAAAGCGTACAGACGTGACCTCGGCCACGGCTGCACCATAGCGTCCAACCCCAGAGGGCTGGATGACTGATGGAGAACCACAGACGACAGTGCGATATCTCGTTGGAAGCGAATAGGTCCGCCTCTGCGCGACCGAAACTCAACCAAAGGAGCTCCACCACCTCGGGGGTGGAGTCTCCATTCCCCCGGCCTCAGCCCCTGCCTCGACAGGGAGTCTGCTACCACATTCAAATACCCAGGGAGATACATTGCTCTCAGTGATAGTAACTTCCCTAGGGACCACAGGAGGACCTGACGGGCCAACTTGTAAAGCCGGCGTGACCGCAGGCCCCCCTGACGATTTATATAAGAGACCACCGATGTGTTGTCTGACTGAACTAGCACATGATGACCTCTCAGGTCTGCTAGGAAGTGTTTCAGAGCCTGAAACACTGCCAACATCTCTAGACAATTTATATCCCATGGTAAATGATGGTCCTGCCACAGACCTTGGAGTGGACGACCACTCATGACCGCCCCCCACCCTGTGAGGGAAGCATTCGTCGTTAGCTTTACGCGACGACAAAGAGCCCCCAGCACAGGATCTTTGGATAGGAACCAAGTTTCTTTCCACAAGACCAGAGCACGAAGGCAGCGCCGCATGACTTTGATCGTGCGGAGTGGATTTCCCCTCGGGGAGAATCCCTTGGTCCTGAGCCACCACCGCGGCGGTCTCATGTACAACAGGCCAAGGTAGAACGTTGGACACTGCTGCCATCAAACCCAACAGTTTCTGAAACTGCTTTACAGTGAGTAGCTGGCCTAGCTTTACTGTTTTAAGGCTGAAGAATCGAAGCAATGCGGGTGACCGAATCCCAAACAACGCCCAGAAAAGTGGTCTCCTGAAAAGGAGATAAACACTTTTCTTCGTGTTCAGCCTCAACCCCAACTTCCTGATATGCGTGAGGACGACATCTAGATGTCAAACCGCCATCTGCTCCGTAAAGTACGGGGAGATAGCTAGACCGAACGGAAGAATGGAAATGTTGAAGTAAGCGTCCTTTAGATCTATCGTGACAAACCAGCCCTCGGACCTGATTTGTGATACGACCTGCTTGATAGTGAGCATCTTGAATTGAGCTTCCCTACCGAGCGATTTTGTAGGCGCAAATCTAAAATTGGACGCAACTCCCCATCCTTCTTTGGAACGATGAAATATCGGCTGTAATAACCTAGCTCCAAACTGGGAGGAGGAACCCGTTCTATAGCCCCCTTTTGAAGGAGCGTTTTCACCTCTTGTTCCATTACCAGAGCCTGCTTGGGGCCCACACTATGGGCAGAACCCCTCTGAGTTTCGGTGGACGACACCTAAATTGGATCGCATAACCTCTTACGACTGTCTGCAGGACCCACTGAGATATTCTTGGAAGGCTTTTCCGCTCTGCCAAAAAAAATTCTACTAAGGGTACAAGTCTCTCGAGACTGGTCTCTGGTGTAATTTGAGCAGCAAACACAGCGCCCTGTAACGGCGCACCGGCAGGGAACAACTGGTTTGACCGCTCTGAGACCCTCCTCAGAGGGAGCGAGCGTCCCTCGGGAAAGCACTCGCTGGGACCGTCTACGCCCCGGCATGAAGGCGGGGTTGGCAGAACGGCCCCCTGAGGGCACCGAGGAAGAATGGGCACCGTAAAAAGAGGTGAACACCTTCCTCCCTCGGTGGGAACCACCCTCAGTGTCAGAGGGGGCGAGTGTCCCTCGGGAAAGCGCTCGCTGGGACCGTCTGCGCCCCGGCATGAAGGCGGGGTTGGCAGAACGGGCCCCTGAGGGCACCGAGGAAGAATGGGCACCGTAAAAAGAGGTGAACACCTTTCTCCCTCGGTGGGGACCGCCCTCAGCATAGCCAATATAACTGTCCTCAAATCAGTTCTATTGGTTTTTTTTTATTTTATATTATATTATATTTTTTCTCTTTTTTTTTCAAAAAGCTTTGGCTGAGAGTGCCGCGTCTGGTCCCACTGTCCAGCAGGGAGAGCGCGAGACGCGATACTCTGCTTTGCTGCGCCTATGCGATGAGCTCGTGGACGGCCGGGGCTGCTCCCGTCCAGCAGCCCCGTGGACGTGAACTTATAATGGAAGAAACCTTTTAAAAGCTGCTGTCTGCTTCTTTTCTTCCTGAAATTATCAATGACAGAATTAACTAAGTCACTGAATAACCCCGTAGGGGAGAGAGGATCATCTAGAACAGGGTTCCCCAAACTCGGTCCTGGAGGGCCACTGTTCCTGCAGAGTTTAGCTCCAACCCCTGATCAAACACACCTGAGCAAGCTAATCAAGGTCTTCAGGATCAGTAGAAACTCACAGGTAGGTGTGTTTGATCAGGGTTGGAGCTAAACTCTGCAGGGACAGTGGCCCTCCAGGACCGAGTTTGGGGAACCCTGATCTAGAAGAAAGCTTTCTCTTTCTGTTTCATGTTGGAAAAAATCATTTTACCATAAATCGGCAGCCTGATACAGTTCTCGAACCACATCAGTACTGCCTCCTTACTCACGCTCACGCTCCTGCCTGCAATATAGACATTGTATGCAGACACGACGCAGCCCGACCTGCCGCCGAATACACTTTACAAAGCCGAAATATTTCATAATGGCTTGGAAGGTAACGCTGGTGCTTTAAATGACAATGCAGCCTCGGAAGAGAGATCGCAAGCATCTCTTCTACCCGCGGCAAAGCGCCGTCTTTTCTTTTAAAAAAACCTAGCCCCCGCTAAATCGGAATATGTGAATGATTGGGGGCTAAAATTATATCAGAAGCCGGCTTCTTCCATAATCTCGACACCTCAGTATGGAGATCATGAAAAAACGGCAAGCACCGGCGTGGAGGTTGCACACAGAAAGGGAGAAATATTTCATCTAACTTAGATTTAATAACAGACTCCTGCCTAGCCACTGGCCACTCAATGCTTAGTTTGATACAGCTCGAGTGAGAACCTCCATTAGCTCTTCGCTTTCGGGAGTGTGAGGTGGCGAGTCCTCCATATCTCCCTCGTCAATACTGCTATTTTTATCTCCTCAGTTTTTAAAACTAACGTTAGATAGTTGCAGTACTGGTGCCTCAGCCCGGGCGGAAGAAAACCGCAGAGCGTGCTTCCAAACCGGGCTGAGACACTGGATCTAACAGGTAAAGGCAGAGATAAGGCAGAGCTCGTCTCTAACCCTGCTGAAAGATCCATTTGCAATCCCCACGATAAGCATCGCCGCTCAGCCTCGGCAGAAGTGGGACTCGAACCGCGGGGAGCGCGCACCGAGCACTCTCCTCAAAGAGCGCTCGGCGGGAACGGAGCGTCCATAAAGGCAGACGCTCGTAATGCTCGCAGCCAGCCCCCTCGAGAGCTGAATGGGCATGCTGCACTCCCAAAAAAACAAAGAACGTGTGTATCCCCGCCCGTTAGATAGCATTTAAGAAGTGTGTTCCTCCCTGCTCGCGCTGTTCGCTCGCCATAGTCTCTCATACAAAATTGTTTGTGTGGTGTAAATGTGATAACTCCTGCATAGCAAATACTAAAGACAGACACAGTGTTTACACTCAGACAGATTCACATATAGCGCGACTGAAGGCACAGAAGCTGATGCGCTTGTGTTTTTGGGGTGCTTTATAGTTTCCTGGTCGATGACGTCACCCGCCTATGACGTTCCGTCTCTCCATTGGGCTGATTCCATACGTGCTTCATGACGCACAACGCAGGGGCGTTCCCACAGCGTTTGACGCAGCTCGAAGTTCCCTTGAAAGGGAACTGAACTAACTTAAAAATGTTATGTTTTAGATGATGTCAATCAAACATGTTTATCTAGAAAAATTGAAGTGCACACTTTATGTATGAATACAAATGAGATTACACGGCACAAACACACACAAATATATGCTGCCTAATTACCTCTTATCATGCAAACCCAGACACAAGGAGTGTTGTGGTTTCGGAAATTATTGAATTGTGGCTTTATTTACCTCTGTGATGACTTATGGGGGGATTAAAGAAATTCATGGCAGGCAGATATTTATTTGTATGTCTTCGTGTGTGCTAATAACGGTTAGCATAGATCATATTTGGTGAGCTATTACAAAAAACAAGAGTTATGTCAGGCTTCACTGAATAAATAAGACAATTATCACAGAATATAAACAGAACTGCTCATAGAAGTGAAAAAATACTTCCATCATGGAGACACTATTATTATTTTACATTACTACAATTATTTCTGACAAGAACATTTAACTTTGCCAAACTTTAATTTAACCCTTTATGGTACTGCGTTGCCATATGGCAACAATTCATTTCTACTCATTTCCTTGTTATTCAGAAAACAAATACAATATATTGCACTATGGGAATTAAAAGGACAGCCCTTAAGGTAGCCAATGATGTGCTGTTTTTAAGTCACATGACATTTATTATGTGCCTCCAATACTCTCTTTCCCACTGTCACCCTTACACGGGAGACACCTGTTGAAGTGCTCCAGAAATTGCTCTATTAACCTCATTTCTAATCATCTCTTCTCAAGGGGGATTTTTTTGCAGCGTCTTTAATAAACAGTTTTACTGTAAATTGAGAAAATGTCAATATTTCCATATGGCAACGCTGTACCACTATGGAAAAATATGGTATGTTGCCGTATATATGGCAACGCTGTACCACAGTGGAATTGCAGCAACGTATTTCAGCATTGGGATTTTTATAGATAGTAGCATCAACAATATGATTGCAGTTATTTATTGATTTGAAGTGTTTATTGTAGTATATGGTATAAATAAGTTGATTTCTTCTTTTAAGAAAATGAGTATAGCAATATTTTACAGAAAGGGCAATAGGAAGAGTCCAGAGTCAGCTCTTCCATGTGATGAGAGTGACTGTACGTACACACCGCACCGACTTGAGCTGCAAAGCTCTGGCCACCCTGTCAAGGACGCTTGTCAAAAAGTACGGGAAAGCTTATTGACGCTTTGGCCGCTCTGACGTAGCAGCATTCTATGTTCGATCATGGGAGAAGAGAAGTGGCACAACATGAAATGTAAACAGAAAAAAACAAGCAATACATTGACACTAGAAACCTTTTATAATTACAGCATTTTTATAACCGTTTTGGTCACATTTGGTCGAAGAAAAAAAAGAATAATTAGCTATTATTTTTATTTGCATCTATAGTGCAATTGGTCAAATCGGTGTTACCGTGAGCAAATGAATTGCATTCCCGCTTAAAATGAGCGTTCGTAAATATTTCACGCACTTCAACTCACCGGAGACACCAACTATCCCAGCTATTTTATCCCATGCCTTGTTCTTTTGTAACTGGTCCCTATATGCAAACAACGTCATATCATAAATGATAGGAAACCCAGCAACGGCGATGATTAGCTTCTCCTCCATTTTCTCGGAACTAATGTTTTGATAGGAACGAATGTTTACATCGTATGTTTCTCCGGAATCAGCCAGCGTGAAGGACGTCTATATTCCGATTGGTTGCTGGCGTTCTGCCGCTGCTTGCCGCTGAACCGCGTCATAGCTCATTACCATAAAGTTGAGCTACTTTAAACTTTCTGATTGACGCTCTGGTCGCTCAAAACGCGACCCCGATGGATTTGACGCTCCTTGCAGCTGAGAGAAGCCAGCTTCCATTGAAAATTAATGACTTCCGGTAACTTTGGAAGCTCAAGTCGGTGGCGGTGTGTACGTACAGTGAGGATGAGTTAGCCAATGGGGCCCATCAACTGTTAGGTTACTGACATTCATGTGTTCAGCAGAAGACAGAAATTCATTCAGTTTTGGAACAACTTGAGGGTGAGTAAATGAATCCTTTTTGGTTGAACTATCCCTTTAAGGAGGATTAACAAACCACAAATAATGAATTGACCAAATGAGGAAGTGATAAAAGGCCTGCAGATGGAAGGAGACAACAGGAAAGGGAAGAGCAGATGGCTACTGGCATAAACACAGTTTGATCTAAGAGAGTGAACGTGTAGATCCACCTGGACAAACCGCTGAATGGATGTGACCTCTCAAACACACAGAGCACAGCAGGGAGTCCCTCACACCTTATATAATATTATATATTAATATTTTTGTTATAATATATAACAAAAGGAAAAGGCACATGATATTACAACTAAAATGATATCCGCAACCCAGGCTCTTTGGAAAAACCTGTGACGACATTTCTGCAAAAGTATTTCACACCCCCTCTTTCATGTTTCACGACACTTTCAAAGTGAAATGTCAGGTAAGTGCCACTAAAAGCGTGTTCAGTTTTATCCGAAAAAGATTAACGTGAACCTGGCAAAGTTATTATTACGTTGGTTGTTTAACAGTACGTATCACAGCATTCAGAAATGAAATGTCTGGTGAGTGGCACTAAAAGGTTAATGCGATTGAAAATAACATACCACCTAAATTAAAACCTAAACATACCTGGTAATGTTAACAAAAGCGAAACGTGAGATAAAAACACATTTCCAGAAGCAACCATGCCATTTTAACAAGTCTTTTTGAGCAAGTCAAGTTTACTTCGTCAGAAAAGCCACACATACGGAGCTGGTTATGTGATGCAAATGTCAAAATGTATTAGTTTACAAATGATGCACTATGGTAAATGTGTTCTCATGTCATTACACCATGCAAAAATAAGTTTTTATTAATCGATAATCTGCCTCGTAATTTGTAATCATAATTTTGTGTGAAAAGGAAGTAGTTGTTGTACTGCCTCTAGTGTTCAACAACTTGCTGCATTATTATTATTTAATTGGTCACAGGTGTGCATTTATCTGCATTTTCAACACAATCTCACAGCAATTGTAACTATTTTAGGTTTTGCTAAATTGTTGGCTAATTCGTATGAATTCGTACTATTTATTTTGTACGTTTTCATATGATCTGTTTAAACCCCAGTATTGGGGAGGTTAAGGGGTGGGGTTAGAGGTGGTCCTTCATAATGAGCTCTTCCTAATAATCATACGTTTTTGTACAATTTCAAACGTACAAATTCATACGAGATCGTCACCTTGTAAAATAGTTTTATACAATGCTTTTGAGCACGGCTCATTGGAAGAAAAAAGCCTTGGTGAAAAAAACAACAACTGCTAAGTACACTTGCAGCCAGACTAATTATCGTATTCTTCAAGTGTGTTAATGATTAGTTAACCTGATGTGTGCTATTTTGGAAAAACTATTTTTGTACTAAATATATTTCAGTTGTAATCAAATTGTAAAGCATAAATGTAAGTGTATTTAGTGCACACAACTTCAAGTATATGCCTGTGGAGGGATTAATTACATGCTTGATTAGTGATATTTAAGTGTACTTCATTTGTGTTATTAGTACATTACAAATTATGAGCGTCTTCAAAACACACAAGCAATATACCATGAATATATAATTTTTGAGGTAATAGTATATGGTATTACCAAGTATTATGCATATAATAGTAGCTTTTTTCTAAATACTAAAAATTACACACTTTGTATTCAATAATAATATACTTTGTTATTACTAAGCTACACTACATTACATAATGTTCAAAGTATATTGTACAAAGTACTTACCAGCTGATCAGTAAAAAAAAGGAAGTGAAGTAAACGCATGAATAATAAGAAGGACAGAGTTATGTCAAAATCTTGTTTGTTCAGTTTGTTCACTGGATTTATTGTAGCATCTCAACCTCTCTCCCACGTACACTCTTGCTCACACATCCACAGATGGCATTAACAGCAGTTGGTCAGTGTGTGGTAGCTTGTTCCTCCATATAGGCACTATATATAGATGCCATTCGTTGGAAGCTGGATTTCCGTTGAGGGCATGCGTCCTGCCCACTATAAATGGCATAATTATGATTCTTTTCATTTGTCCTAGACACATGCTCTCTTCCTGTCAAAATCACAAACTAAATTAGATGTTGAAATGCACTGCATCGAGCAAAAATGACGGATAATTATAATGAGGTACCTTAATACAACTATAGTAAAAAATTGCAACCGCTACCTTCAATGACAGCTGTGATGACGCTAAAGTTTCCTGCTAAGCTCAAAAATAATGCAATATGACCTGGTGAGTCAGAGCAATTTAACACTGCAATATGGCAAATTGCTATGATGTTTTGTAAAATTAATTTAGTGTAATTGCATTAAAAGCAGGGAGGTCAAACTCATATGACAGAGGTATAAACGCATTAGCAACACAATAACATGATGAAGCTGAGCATATACTAGCTCTAATGCATCCACAAGTGACATGCACAGAAACACTCACAAGCATGAAGGAGAACACTATGTGTTTAAAACAAATAAACACGTCCAAATGGCACTCTAGGCAAACATCAATCTTCCAGGAGACATCTGATACACATCTTCCAGTCATGGCAGTGTTTTAACATGGTTCCACTTCCAGATTCAAATGTTTGGCAATCTTGTCATTTATTATACGCAAATTTGCATTCTAATAGAGGTGATGTGAAATGCTGAATCTGGTGTTTCAATTGGTACTGATGCAAGATTAGTGCGGGTGGTTATGCATTTTTATTTCCTTGAAAAAGGCAGCAAATCCACACAGAAAACTTCGATTTGGGGTATCCTGCACACAGTAGATGGTTTCAATGGACTTTCCTGCTGAATAAGCTCTCAAATGCCTCTCTAACTCAGCAGATAATTGTCTGAACAATATGGCTGCAGCTTACATAGGCTTCACCAATTGTTGTTGAATGCTTGAATAGCTCAGCTCCAAACAGTGAAACTACACACACATATATACACTCACCTAAAGGATTATTAGGAGCACCTGTTCAATTTCTCATTAATGCAATTATCTAAACAACCAATCACATGGCAGTTGCTTCAATGCATTTAGGGGTGTGGTCCTGGTCAAGACAATCTCCTGAACTCCAAACTGAATGTCAGAATGGGAAAGAAAGGTGATTTAAGCAATTTTGAGCGTGGCATGGTTGTTGGTGCCAGACGGGCCGGTCTGAGTATTTGGTGGTGTAATGGTATGGGGGATGTTTTCTTGGCACACTTTAGGCCCCTTAGTGCCAATTGGGCATCGTTTAAATGCCACGGCCTACCTGAGCATTTTTTCTGACCATCTCCATCCCTTTATGGCCACCATGTACCCATCCTCTGATGGCTACTTCCAGCAGGATAATGCACCATGTCACAAAGCTCGAATCATTTCAAATTGGTTTCTTGAACATGACAATGAGTTCACTGTACTAAAATGGCCCCCACAGTCACCAGATCTCAACCCAATAGAGCATCTTTGGGATGTGCTGGAATGGGAGCTTCGTGTCCTAGATGTGCATCCCACAAATCTCCATCAACTGCAAGATGCTATTCTATCAATATGGGCCAACATTTCTAAAGAATGTTTTCAGCACCTTGTTGAATCAATGCCACGTAGAATTAAGGCAGTTCTGAAGGGGAAAGGGGGTCAAACACAGTATTAGTATGGTGTTCCTAATAATCATTTAGGTGAGTGTATATATATATATATATATTAGGGCTGTCAGTTAAACGCGTTATTAACCCAAACCCATTTTAACGGCGTTAATTTTTTTATCGCGCGATTAACGGTCTTTTTGGCCTTGCAAACTTTGTAGTTTTTTTTCCCCACATGCTTTTGCAACAGAACGCGGCATGCGCGCGAGGACGTTTTGAAAGCGCAAGCGGATCTAGCTAGACCGGAAACAAAACAACAGGCACGCCGCACACACTTGTTTGGGCTTGCGAGCCGGATGCGCGAGCGCGAATCTCTCTGCTCGCGCGCGGAATATAATGTGCCGAGCACGAATCTCTCTGCTCGAGTCGCGCGCTCTCAGATACACGCTGCTCTCAGATACACGCTGCTCTTGTAAGAATTTTCTCTGGGCTCGCTCAGAGAATATGCCTGCACTTAAAACGTGTTCAGTGCATTCGCGAATCTCTCCTCTTCCCCAGCTAACAATTTTAGGTTATAAGAACGTTTTCATAACGTTCCCATTAAGTTATAAAAACGTTATTTTTGAATGTTATAGGAACGTTCAAAACGTCCAGTTTTGAGTGGATGACGAGCGCGAGACGCCGAAATGGATGCCAATAAGATTCTGAATGGAAAGTTTACTTTTAAAAAGTTGCCAAATGGTTCCATTGACAAGACCAAAGTGATCTGTGTGTTTTGTCGTTGTGAACTGAGCTATCATCATCGCAGCGCGTCCAGTCTGAAATACCACTTGATGATGGCCAAGCACACACACACACACACAGCTGATGCTTCCCCCCACCCCCCCCCCCACCCTTTTATTGATGGACAGTGTTACATTGTGTGAGAGATTATTTGCTCCAAGTGTGAATGTTTAGTGTGAAATTGTGCAAATGTCTTTTATTGAAAACAATATAGGCATAATACTGTTCAAGCAAGCCGATCCACTTTTCCATGTTGATACGAGCATTAAAATGAGAAAAAAATAATGGGACAAAAAGAAATCAAGAGACGTTTAGAATAGATAAAAATGTGCGATTAATCGCGAGTTAACTATGACATTAATGCGATTAAATATTTTAATCGTTTGACAGCACTAATATATATATATATATATATATATATATATATATATATATAAATATATATATATATATATATATATATATATATATATATATATATATATATATATATATATATGATTTTTTTTTTAAGTTAATTTTACTCCCTAAAAAGGTAACTAATTGCAATACGCATTTACTTTGTATTAAAAAGAATGTGTTACGTTACTTTTGTGTTACTTTTTCTCAACTGTGCTGGAATTGTAATCTGATTACATAACTCGCATTACTTGTAATGCGCTACCTTAAACACTTGTCATAAATACCATTGTACAATGAAGGGGAAAAACATCAAGATTCAAACATTCAAAATTGACTTTTTTCACAAGCAAAATGGAAACATTTCATTATGTTATACAGTGAGTAGTAGATGCTTCACCAGTTTTTTTGGGTGTTTTATTTTTTATTATTTATTTAAAAAGAAAAAAAAAATAGGAGGGGAGACTGTAGTGCCTGACTCAGATACGTTCTAGTTGGACAACATCAGTCTGGAACAAAGGAGGCAATGTCAGGTTTGAGATGATCGCTGCCATCCCTTCTGTGTCTGTAAAAAGCTGTAACCCATTTCCTCTGACTCGGTCTCAAAATACTCTTTACTTTCTTTAAAAATCGCAATATAAACCCCAAAGAAGAGAGAGGGAGAGAGAGAGAGAGAGAGAGAGAGAGAGAGAGAGAGAGAGAGAGAGAGAGAGAGAGAGAGAGAGAGAGAGAGAGAGAGAGAGAGAGAGAGAGAGAGAGAGAGAGAGGGGAAGGAAAAAAAGTGGAAAAAAACATTGGTCCTCTCAAAACATGTCAAGGCGTGGCATCAGATACAAGCTTGAGCAAACAATTTGACAAAGCCAGTGGTACACTGAGAATACAAAATGCTCTTAATTTGGCCAACGGTCTACAAGTGCACAGCTCTTAAGACATATCTAAATAGATCTTAGTATGCATTATAAATGAGCCGTGTCGTTAGACTTTACGTTCAGAGCAACGTGATGTGGAATCAAAATGGCTGAGCTGTCCTTGAGAAACAGGCAGGAGTCATGAGATCATGCATTATTAAGAGGCTATAGCTGAAGGTTTAAGGAGGCTGAAAGCTGGGAATCTCCAACTGCAAACCAACACTCATAAATTGGTTTCTTTGGATCTCATATATTCAACTTACTTCCTGAATTGTACTGCTGTTTTACTATCTTGTACCCTGCTGGGTCTGTATATGAAGACAGGGGTTTTCAAACAAGTAAAATAAGTAATAAATAACATAAAATAAGAAAAATTTGAAAAATTGTGTCATAAGTGAGAAAGCTCAAAGCGATTGTTAACAATCAATATTGTTAACAAAATTATAGATTTACTTTTCCTCCTGATATGCCTGATCACACACTTCCTCTCATTCTTCACATCACTTGGAGGCATGGATCTAATCCGCTCTTATTTTTTCAGTTGCCTGATACGGGTCTGGACTAAGAGTTTTCACGCTAGACAGTAAAGGAAAATGGTAATGGTAAACTAAGGGCTGTGTAAACAGAAATGTGTTGAAAAAAAAAACAGCTAGAAAAAACCCAACCTCTCCTTTGTCTTTCAACCTCAACCTTTCACTTCTATTTCGCTTATTTTTACTTTCTTAAAAAAAAGCACCAGATAGATTTGACACGTCCCGCTTGCACACAGGCACACGCACACCTTTAACACTTATTCAGTACATCCCCACTGAGATCTTTAATGCATCACCTGACAGCTTCTCAACGCCCCATGTTTTAATCAGCAAAGAACCCCGCTCCATTACCGCTAGCTGATAGGCAGTCCAGGTAATTGCCTGAAAAAGAACCCATTCAGGCCTGCTGAAAAGAGAGAGAGGGCTGAAAATGGCTTAAGTGTGGCTGTTTTTCCAGAACAAAGTCAGGCTGAGTGGCTTGTTAAATGCAAAGTCTGGCCTCTTCGGCAGGGCCCCTGTAGATCTGTGTAGGAGAAGTGGGACAAGGGTTGGAAAATATAACAGCAGCACGAGAACAATATGAAAGCTTTCCTCAATGGGCTGAGTGTCTTCTAATGGCTTGAGGACAGTATCTGGATCAATGTATTGTAGGGCCTGGCACTTCTGTCCGTCTGTATTGTGTTGGCGAATCACACACTTCAGGAGCGCAAGTAGACTTGTCCATGTGCCATTACAGACGCACTCACGCGAAGATCAAGGATCTGGGGGGTACCTGGACTCAACTTTCCCCTAGATGTTTTACAAAACAGTTTTTATGATCTCTAACTGTGTGATTTCAGTGTCCTCTTCATGTCACTGTATGATTGTTTTCTATTTCAGTAATGAGAGTCAAGGCTTATGTGGTGTTTTGTTTACTGCTTGTTTCATATGCATGGAGTCAGTGGGATCATTTTAAAAGCCCCTTTCTACAAATCCTTGTGTTGAGCATTATCTAACGAATTGAAAACCACCTTCCTGCTGTGAACTCACTTCAGCAGCTGTAATTTAAGCCTCCAAACACAACTGTCAGCAATGTATCTGAAGAACACACAGACACCCAACAAAATTAAACCCCTGACACCCTCCCACATACACACAATCACAAGAGAGCAGAGTCAGAGGTGCTGTGCAAAGCCGACACTGTGAAATATCTATAGGAATTGAATGACATGTTGGGTCAATATATGGTTCATTAACTTATTAAGGCTTAAGGTTCACACCACCCCAACAAACATTTCAAATATATTATACAATTGGCTGTTGGATTAAGAATGAAAAACAGAATTGCACAACAAAGCCATTGTCTATATATGAATATGTTGCGATGACAAATTATTATTTTTTTTGTGGGTTTGGCTGAGGGTGAGGCTTAAAACATAATTGTGTCAAACCAAAATAAAAAATCACAATTTTACTGAAATTCTGAAACAATTTTACTGGCACTAAAGTGTGTTCAGTAACAGTTCCAGCCAAAACAGATGAATGTGAATATGGCAATGTTTTATTACGTTGGTTGTTGTACATGTTGTAGCAGTTCGGAAATGAAATGACCGGTGAGGCACTAAAAGGTTAATGTTTTATCACACTTGAAATTAACGTAGCACCTACACTAAACCTAACCAATAGTGTTAACAAAACCAAACTCTATTAGTTTACAAATCATGCTAAGCGTGTTTTGAGGTCTTAACAGAATAGTGTAAAGAACCGTGCAAAAATAGGTTTCTGTTAATCGATAATCTGCCCCGTAATCATAATTTCTGTGAACAGGAATAAAAACTGTTGGTGTTTTACTACCTCTAGTGTTCATTTCAGCAGGAAACTGCAGTGGATTGCATAGTTTTTGGAGTTTTGCAGACAAAACTGTAAAACTGTAATGTAAGTATGTATGGAAATGTAAGTATTCTGAAACAATAAACATCAATAGGGGGACTATTGAGGCCAGTAACGTATGGTGAAGTCTTGTCATGGGTAGGCTGTGACATATCAATGTGGCATATTCACAGGGGCGTAATTTGCCGCTGCGATCGGTGGCGCGGTTACAGTGTATCTCGTGGCTCACGGAGTCTTCACATGCACGCGCGCTTCAATCTGTTTCGGAGACTCTTTGTTCGTTCCGGTGAAATCACAAAACAAAAATGCACACAAATGTGTCCCTGCTTAATATAATACAACCACTGATGAACATATTCGGTTTTGATGAGAAAAAAAAAAACCTATACGATTGCGGATTAGAACCCAGAACCTCTGACATGCTCGGCAAAAGTTCTACCACTGGACCATTAAAGGACTTACATCAAGCTGTCGGATCTATATCTTTACTCAAGTGATTCATTCATTTATACACACATACGCGCGAGCGCACGCACACACACACACACACACACACACACACACACACACACACACACACACACACACACACACACACACACACACACACACACACACACACACACACACACACACACACACACACACACACACACACACCTGTCCCACCCACTTTTTAAAACAAAGTTAAGCCACTGTATATTCATTCCAGTAATTTAGCAACCCAAGTTAATATCAGGCATCATCACATCGCTGCCTGCATACAGAGCAAAGTCAGAATCGCGGACTGAGTGAGAGCGAGTGGATCACGTGATATGAAGCAGTCTCGGTCTCTGCCTCAATGTTGATAATTCAAGACAGCATGATAACTGACTGCGCATGCGCAAATCTCCGTAAACTACGTTCTATGGGCCAAAGAAGCACTGCGAACCTCTGCCTCAATGGCCATGGCCTTGAATTTCCTGCATGAAACAATGGTTTTTAGGAGCAAACTATGGCAAAAGGAGTATTATATGATTATTCCTGATTTTTGTTACAAAAATTAATATTTGGAATAAAATAAATGCAATTAATAATGTGGTGAATTAATAAAGCTCTTGGAATTAATAAATGTAATGTTAACATTTCCTTTGGTGATGCACTGCCTACCCTGACCGCACGTCCCTGGTTGAGGCAACAAATACCAACAATAGCTAAACCTAGAATGTACATTTCGTGAAGAAAATGTGAGTGGTGCTTGCAGTGGCAAAACTCGACACTCGGTTAACATGTTTTTAGCAAGATGCTAACACAATTAGCATGTTACTAGCAAGATGCTAACACAATTAGCTTGTTGCTAGCATTATGTTAACACGATTAGCACGTTGCTAGCATTATTAGCATGCAAATCATGCTAGCAAGATGCCAATAATTTTAACATGATGCTAAAACATGCTAACATCATGCTAGCAAAAGGTTAATCATGATAGCATGATTTGCATGTTGATAACATGTTAGCATGATTATCATTAAGCTAGCATGATTAGCATGATGCTAGAATTATTAGCATGTTGCTAACATGATGTTAACATTAACATCTTGTTAGCATGATGTTAGCATGAGTAGCATGCTGTTAATATGTTTTTAGCAAAATGCTAACATGATGATGTTTCTAGTATGATTTACCATGTTTCTAGAATGATTTATCACGATTTACCACGTTCTAGCATGATTTACCATGGTTTAGTCAAAAGAGCCAACCCCCATCTCTATATGATGTTCTGATGCAGAGATATATTGTGCTAAACGGTTGCTATAGCAACCAAACCCATGGAGTTGGAGATGCCAATGATGAAACTCCAAAGGCTGTTTGTCAGTAGGAATGATATAAACCAACTCCCATGCCTCTGTGACATTTAGAATGGAAGATATCCCTCTTTTGATTTAGGTTGCTAAGGTGCTCGACAATGGTTGCTAGGGCGGGGCTAGGAGGTGTTGAGGTGATTCATGATTGGCTGTTTGCTGCCCTGAGTCAAACGAGACCACCCTCATGTTTCTATGACACTTCTATCCAAAGATATCCCTTTGATCTCTTTCAAATGGAAGTCTATGGAACTTGCTGCTATGGTGCTCTAAATGGTTGCTAGAGCGTGGCTTGATGGCGTGCCAGCCTTCCAGCCTCTTCAAATGTGGTAAACTGCATGTTTCTGCGAAATCCTCGCTCAGAGCTATGACCCGTCAAAGTTTTTCGCAATGCAAAGTGAGCCAGATTCAAACCCACAACATTCACATGAGATTCATAGTTTAATGTTTTGGAGCAGGCCACACCTGCAATGAAATGTTTTGTTAAAATATCTGTGCAGATAAGCAAAGTCCTACTTGATGTTTACTGTTCGTTCTGATGCACTTAACACTAAAGGCTGAGAGAGCACAACTACATACTGACTGTCAGACAGCTAAATGCTTTAATTAATGCCCAGCTTCATTTGATGAGCATTACATTAAGATCTGTGTTCAGTTAAAAAAAAAAAAAAAATACATACTCTCATTGACTCATAATGTTGTCACAATTTAAACACCCTTTCAATTCTAGGTTTTCACTCTAACATGCACACGGCACTAATTTGGACATTGTCACTGTCACAAAACGTTAAGTCAATTACATGCTCTGTTACCATCATCAAGGCCACAGTCTTTATCACCAAAATCACTTGATTTGATATAATGCCACTTGCGTTTAAAGGATGAGATTTTTTCTCCTTTGGGACTTAAAGGAATTGTTCACCCAAGAAAAGAGAACTTATAATTAAAAAGCTGATAATGCCCACCTTCACTGAAGATCTCAAATGAAATCTAGCGCAGGCTGGACATCAAAAACATCAAACGCTGTGGTTTTCACATGCCTTGCACCCAAAAATCAAGATGTCAAATTTGCACCATATTTGATTTGAGAGGTGCAGAGAAGATGAAGACAGTTCTACAGAAGCTTAAGAAACCTTGGAGTATATCAAATGGACTACTTTTAATGTGATTTTTTAGCTTTTTTTTTTTAGCTTTACAGCTTGTCACTATAAACTGCCATTGTGTGGAAACGATCCGTGATATCCACACTCCAGCAAAGTGCAGCTCAAAGCCTAATCAGACATGAACCAGCTAAATAAGATCTTCAGGAACACTTGATAATTACAGACAGGTGTGTTGGAGCAGGTTTGGCACTGAATTCTGCAGGAAGGTAGCTCTCCAGAAACGGGATTAGGCACACCTGCTCTAAATGAATATTCTTTAAAAATGTCTGTGTTGAATGGGGAAAAAAACAAAACATCATAGAATTTTAATTTGGGGTGAGCTGTCCCTCTCAAGAGTAGTCCCTTCAAAGATCAGACCACTTTTATTTCTCGTACTTCACATGACTATTTAATTTTGTAACAAAGGCAGAAATCAGAGATTGTAGTGGTGAAAAGCACAACAACAGTCTGTCTCATTAAAGGAGACAATATCACTAAATTAAACATCATCCGAAATGCCAAAATATGTCTAGCTCCATGTTTGAGGTTGAGTATAGGACACCTCTGAAATCTTTCTGGACTTCATCACACCACAGCACCATTTTGTGGCTAGCTCAATAAATACATGCCCATGCAGATGTATATCACACTTTTGATAAAGACAGGAAACTAAGATTCACATCAAGGTTGTCCCCTTGAATACGCCATAGGAGAGATCAATTTTCTTCTTGCGCCACATGCATGGCTGACAAACTTGATATCTTGATAGCATACTCTACCGTCCAGAAATTTGGTGACTTCGATATATATATTTTTTAAGAAATTAATATTTTATTTAGCAATGAGGCAATCAATTTATCATAAATGTTAAGACTTGTACATTGTTACAAAAGATTTCTATTTAAAAAAAATGCTGTTCTTTTAAACTTTCAGTTCATCAAATAATCCTGAATTGTTTTTAATCAAATATTAAACTGAACATGCAAGGAGTTAATACTTGAGTTAATCCCATCATTATTTTTTTTAAATCAGTAAGCATCCACCCAGAACACCCAAGCAAATACATGATGGCAATATGCTCAGAACACTTCAGCAACCGCATAGCAACTCCCTGGCACTCACTCAGAATACTACAATGGCAGTGAGTTCTGCCAGAGACAATTTATATAGAGACATGCCACTTCCTCAATCCTCAATACAACTATATAGGGGAAACCCGTAACGCCAAAGATGGCGGTTGTATGCACATGCCCCGCCCCTCCTGCTGGAAAGCCAATCGTCTGATTTTAACAGTCAAGCCGGGAAACATGTAAGCCTATCGTCTGGTTCTAGTGACGCATGCGCACAGTTGAGGTTTGCGACAGCGGAGACGAGAACCCTTGCGCAGTAAACGTATAACCTGTGGGGAAAAAGGCCTTTTAAAGGTCTTATTTTGGGGCAAAGTCATCAAACTTTTTCAGCGATTTTTTTCATATTTTACTGCTGTTTCTATACAAGCAGTTTTTATCTCCCGGTGACCAGTGAAAGTGCAGTTCTGACTCTCTGCCTATTCATTTAGATAGGAGCCTGGTCTTGTTTAGTCTCAGCCTCAGACGTCACGCCCACGGAACGTTGGCTAAACGTCTGATGCATATGGTACACTTAACTGGAAACACTTCAGGAATGTCGAAGTCGTCATCTGATTGGTTGAATTTTATCGGATTTCCGGGGGTCGCGAGTGTCACGTTTATTTTCGGTCCGCCGGGAAACAAAGCGCAGACGTGTGATTGCGGAAGAAAAACTGTTGTGTTTACATGAGTGACAATGAGCATTTATCAAGATCAGCTAAACGTAGAATTCTCAAAAGTATGCGAGGTTCACGGGAAAGACTCTTGAAGTTTTCTTCTCCTTCTTTGATTTTCTATGCTGACTGACTTGTTGCACGCAGGTCTGTTGTTGTGGGGACATTTCCACGCACCGAAACGTGACGCTGAACGAAACGAACTGTAATTGGTTGTTTTACATGTCGGGCAAACGGCCTTATGGGCGGGCCTTGGCCAAAGAAAGCTGCTATGAATTCCAGACCTTCAGCCGTCAGTCTGAAGGTCTGGCTACGCGAGACTAGGTCTTGTTAGTCCGAAATAGCTGCCCGGAGGCATTGCCAAAATGGCGACTGAGTGGCATGACTTGCCTAAAAGGACTTTGGTTCTGCACAGGTAAATTTATTTATTTAGAAAGTGTAGTCTTGCTATTTTTGCTAAATTGTTTTGGTACTGCAAGCACACTAGGGCTGTAACGATACACCAAACCCACGATTCGATTCGTATCACGATTTTTGACCCACGATTCGATTCGTATCGCGATTCTATCACGGGGGCGGGGCTTGAGGGGGCGGGGCTTGTGGTGAAAAAAAGAGATTTTGAGAGAAGAAAAAAAATACCGGTATTTTTATTAAATAACATTAGGATTTTTCCAAACAAAATTATTACATTTATCTTGCCTAAATGTTTACGCTCATTGCATTTTTACAATGAGGTAATATTGTTGTTAAGAATTTACACATCACAAGGAAGCTTGATTTAAATTGTTTAATTAAATTGAAAAAAGTAGCACAAATAAATACAATAGAATAAAGATACAAATAAAGACAATTAAAGAGAAACGTTTTTGAATAGGTCTAACACTAGTATTCACATACAGAAACTGAATAAAGTAATCAAATGGAAAATAACACTGGGTAGTATTTTAGTCCTGAACAAATTAAATACATAGGCTATTAATCCTGATTTCTTTAACTTAAAGCCATCTTTTGTTGTTTTGACAACAAAATTAATGACAGACACATATGGCTTCCGTCACTTTAAGAGCTAGTGCACGGATCCTGTGTTCATTATACTGGCATGCGTTTTATGCCTATTAAAGACAAAACCGACTATGTTTAGAGTATAGCCTACTCACAAAGACCGAAATTGACAATTTTGCGTGTTAAAGCAATATAATCCGCGAAAAATAGTTACTGGCCAGCTGTTTTTGAGGCGGATTTTCTATGAATGTGCGCATAGAAAATAATCTCTCAGAGAGCGCGCGAGCACTGATTAGTTTAAAATTGCTTGAATGTTTAAACTGGTAAGACTTAAAAAGACTTTTACAGTCTATGGTCCCGACTCCAAAACGCGAGTGTGTATTATCGCCGCATGCAGCGCCTGCCTTGCACAACACATTATGAGAGAAGAGATAGAAGACGCGCGCGGCACCGCTGAACACTCACGCTGTTTGTGAAATTGCGTCTGGAAGATAGTTGTTAAAAGAATGATTTGATTTTATTATCTGTGTGGATTACGATTGCGGGAATTTGCCGCATTATAAATGGGAGACCTGCGGGAATGATTAGAATTATGCGCAATACCCGCAATCCCGCGCCGAAATTCGAGCCCTGGTTCTGGACAGGAAGGATAACTCTGGGAGTTGGAAGGGGTGTGATCGCGATTCTGCCTTCTCACATCGCGATACAGGATCGTGGACCTGAGTATCGCGATTTCGATTTTATATCGCGTATCGTTACAGCCCTAAAGCACACAGAAATTACACACTGCAGTTTTAAAGAATGCTATGATACCAACCAGTCCTTTTGCTCTGTATCACACGCAAGTACTAGTCATTTAAATATTGACAATAGGCCAAAAAAAAAAAAAAAAACGCTCTGGAGTAATCTATTATAAGAAAGACGAGGTGAAATGCGTTTACACTGATTAAAACACTCACAACTGTGTCTCTTCGGACCAACTGCTGATTGAGCAGGCTTCTCTCCTGTTTTCAAATTTATAATATTGTAAGAATTGAGAAATTAGAAAATGCCGGGCAGTCTGGTTGAGGAACGACCACTCCCCGAGAAGACAGAGGACCTTTCTCAAAATTAACATTTGACTCACTCTTGAGAAACTAGCATTCCCGAGTCAATCACCTCCCCCATGTTGTCTGTCTCTCACGCTGAGACCACCAGATATTCACCCAAAAATCTATATGGTTTAATGTGAATAATTATCAGTATTATACATGTTTGGTATCGTTTGAAATGTCTCAGTGCGACTGGTACAAACATCTCCTTCCCAAAGAAGTAAACCAAAAGGTAATAAAGTTCTTAAGAGTTTAGAGATAACTTGCACAAAGAGGAGGGTGTGCCTTCCAGGCAAATGGCATCCGGCTCTCAAAAGGTGTAAACTCTAAATACAAATTCCCATTGTTAGCAAATGTTTCCATGTGAAAGAAGTTTGTCTATATAAAGAAATCCAACAAGAGGCTCAGGGCAACTTGAAATGAGATTGGCCCATTATGCTGAGTGTCTGAAAGATGTATTTCTTGAGTCAGGTACATCTTTTACTCTCTATCTCTGAGCATTTGATGTTATTGTATTGATTATCTTTGAACGGATTATGAAATTGGCATTATACATTTACCTGACATAATAAATTGTTACATTTGATTTTATTCTGAATTAGTGTGAAATAATTTTCTCAAGTAGATTAAGTGAAGTCTTATGTTTCCGCAAATCTGCGTCCAGGGTTAGTAGAGAAAAATACTATTAATGTAATAGCAAGTGTTAAAGCAGTATTATCTTAATGTACTAGTCATAACCTCTGGTTATTTTTCTGGGCATCGCTTTAACGAAGTTGTTTATGGGCGACTGTAGGGGGCTATATGGGTACTTTTTAACAATAGGAAGCGTGTATGCGGCATTGTTGAACTGCTTTAGCCAGACTGGTGAGTTTGTGATCGTGAGATCCGCGTAAACGGCCGGTGCGAGACTGAGCGACATAGCTTCCTAATGAACGAGTAAAATATAAAGTAAAGAGTTAAATAGAACAATCAAATGTATTGCTAAACTATTATATAATTGACCAATAACAAATTGACAATCTAACCTAAATTCGAGGTCTTTATAAAATGGAGTCAGATAAAAGCTTAAATTGAATTAAATTACTTTGCCACGCGGAAAGACAGTAACACAGAGACCTTCACCCGTTTTATCGGATACCTCCATTGGACCGATTTAGACGGGCTTACAATAAAGCATTTAAGAATGATTTTTTAATGATCATGTGACACTGAAGACTGGCGTATGGCTGCTGAAAAATTGGCTTTTCCATCACAGTATTAATAAAGCAAGTATTTTAAAATCCAATATTATTTCACATTATAACGGCTTACTTCATAGACCTCAAAACTTTGAATGGTAGTGTGTGGCGACCTGCGTCTTTAATAGGGTTTTCCCCAGCATTGGACGGATTTCTCCACCCTCTTACCTGATTGCATCGGTGACACCTGCTGCCAACTTCCCTTTTCACCTTTAAGAGAAGCAAGACGGATGGCAGAGGCCTATTTGATTTGATTGCTTTCGATATTCCTTTGGTTCTGTTTCTTTTGCATGCATCATGACACTACAGCACATTACATTTCCACGCACTCATCTAGCATGACATTACTGACACCTGACTGCGACATTACACAGTTTTTATATAGTTTTCCTTTTGTTAATAAATAAGTTTATTTAAAAATTTGGCTTTCCCATGTGTACCCATTTTGTTGCATCCCTTTTGAGCCACGGGGCGTAACAAATGGGGGCTTATCCGGGATATAAATGTATAAATGTAAGATGCATATAAATAAAAAAATAAAAAATGCCAAACCTATTTGCTTTTTACTTTAACCTTCCATTGTCAGAGAGCCCTGCACAGCTGTCATAGTAGTTTATACAGTTGGTTATGTACCGATGTCATAGGGTGTCATATTTTTATTGCTATTGCAGTACATTAGGACAGAATCACCTTGAAAGTTTGCGTGCTGTTTAGGTATTTTTAGCCATGCCATAAGAAGCTGCATGAACATCAGGAACCAGCTCTGAAGTGCAAAAGTTCTCATGATTATGTATTTAGATATGGGCACTGACTAGCATAAACATGCCGCTGTAGATGTATAGCTGTTGTAGCATGAAGGTAAGGTAGCTCTTTATAACCCATAAGCTGAGAGCTTATCATTTTCAATGACAGCCGACAAACAAATGCAGTCGTCCACTCAGCACACTAGCTCAGATGAAACAGATTGAGCGAAACAAGATGGAGACACGGTTCACTAGTTAGATGGCTTTTATGGCCGTCAAACATCAACGCAGTTTAATCGATTCAAATTGCCAGAGTGTGTTTGTCATTATTACAGCACTGCCCCATGGCACTGCGGCAGGGAATTGTTTGTTTGAATGAAGGGGTCACTAGGCCCGACAAAGGCCAGAGAGGCCATAGTAAGCACTGTCTGCTTGTTACCAATGCAAGTCATTAAGAATGCGAATTGCCGAATTGCCACAAGCTCTGTATGCATGAAGGATCATTTGCAATAATGACGCCCACATTCTGCTTACTTAGCATGACCTGCACCAACAAAGCAGCCATTGAAATAGCATAAGCTTGGAAAACTAATTAAGCAAACTATAACATTGCTCACATGTAGAGGGTGGTCATGGGATTACTGAACTGATCCAATGCAAAGCCAACAAAATAAGACCATGACATCCCATCCACCTGCTGGTCATGGGTTTTTCCTACTGTCAGTTTGAGTTCATGCAAATAAAACAATCTACTAACACTATTTCCAAAACAAACACTTTAGCCGTAGGATATTATATTCTCTCCTGGTTCGTTTTTAGAAAGTGATGTTTTATTAATGAATAATGAACCTTGCATTTTAAATGTAGGTGTAGTTAATGACATTAATGACATGTTTAGCCTACGGTTCAGAGAGTGCAACAGTGGTAACTACTGAAATGAGAAAGAACATGTCATATTTCCTCCCATTTAACTAGACACCACACATCCCCAACAGATGTTCAACAAGTGAAGATCATGTATCAATAATAAATTATATCATTGTGAAACAAATTAAGACACATATATAAGAGTGGGGGGCTTCTTTTGAGCAGGAAAGCAAAAGCATTGACATATATTTTCCCTCCCATATCATATTTTTTTCCATCAGCATGTCCCTTAAGGGGCTCCATAAAACAAATATCTCAAAATATCAAAAACTTTAATTCAGAAATGAAAAACATGGTAATCATACAGAAAGAAATAACACTTCAGTTTAGGGTCCAATTCTCACTATTAACTAGGGCTGTCAACGAATATTCTAAATTCGAATATATATTCGAATAGTTTTAAAAAACAGAACTTCGAAGGTGAAAATTATTATTCGAATGTGGAAAAACACGCCCGCGGTAGCAGAGACGCGGCTGTCTGCTTTGCGAGTGGCAAAATTCTGAAGCTTAAAATGTAAAACGCATTTTCCAGCAGCACAGCTAGCACAGTGAGTGTCTGGCTCACTCATTGGCTGTGCTGCGGCAACTGGCCATCCAATTGGGTGGGCGCCTCCAACATGTGTGCCAATGAGCTAGCATTACATAATACACGTCAGAGCCCGCCAAGGGGGCGTGGCCAGACACCACATGAAATAGCCATCGGAGCATTCAATGTTGGTTCTATATACTGTAAAACTTAAATTAATGTTAATAATATTTGTCTCACTCACTGAATGAAGCCTGCTATATTTAGGACAAGAGTCGCGACCTTAAATTGCTTGCACAAAACTCTTGATCAGCACCAGAGCCGGCTTCAGACTGCGCTCAGCAGGGGGGCATTTATTTTCAATGGGTGGGCACTAGGTATGGGGACTTTTTTTTGGATATCAGATATCCTATATTTATTATTGCTACTGCCTTTTCTGTTAGCCATCACCATGAAGTGATGCAACCCATACAAAAAACACATAAACCATTACACATTGTTGCAAGACGTGCAACTTAAGAAATTTGATTAAATAAGGGTTAAATAGGCCTATACAAAAAAATTGCAAGACCGACTCTGACCACAGCTTTATTATAGCTAACAAACATACACAGTCTCTCACTGACAGGATTAGTAGTTCTCCACTGTGTGAGTGACATTTCAGGACAACGGACAGCGCAAAAAAAACTGAACTAAAAAGGCCTACTAAACTATTAGTCTCATCACAATATAACGTGACAACACAATATGCTGAACTTTGACAGTGCATAATGCCAGTTAGATTAATACGCCTAACAACCGGCCAGCATGAAACTTTGAATTTAACTTACAGTTAGAAAAGCTGAAGATGCCGCTTGTGAGCTGATTGGAACTTCCCGAGAACAGCGTCCTTCCATGCACCACAACACTTTTTTGTCAAGTCCTTCTCGAATGCAAGTTGAACTAGTCTGGCCTTTCTTGTGTGAAGCATGCTGCTTCTGTGTTCTGAAAACACATTTTTGAGCGTGGAGAACGAATTTTCGCAGCTCGCGGTAGAAGCACCAAATACCAAAGCCAGTTGGAGTGCCGTCAACACAGTGGGCATCGCCTTAAGCGTTTTGTAATGTTTGGACAACAGTCTCTGAACTGTCCATTTCTCCTCTGAGTCGTCTTCCATTTGGGACTGGAGAAATCGACGTGCGACGCAGAACTCCGACTCCACTATCTCCACTCCTACTAAACCCATAATGTGTTTGAGTTTTTTCACATCCAGAAAACTTTTATTTTCTGGGTCAAGAGCTTCCAATGCGCTTATCAGCTTCCCATTGCGCTCGCTGAAACGCACATCCATTTCTCCAAGTACGGCATCAATCGCACTGAAAAAAAGTCTCTTCAGCTCTGACTTGTAGTTATTTGTGTCGTTTTGTCCCACACTCTCCTCAAGAACGTACTCCTCCAGGTTCCTGTTCATAACACGTCTCCTTTTGCTGGGTTGTATGGGTTCGTTGTTGTTGGTAGCAGTACTCCAGAGCTCGGTAAATGCATCGTTGCATCTCAGATCACGAACACAGTCTATCGCACTCTGCACGAGTTTCACTGCATTCAGTAGGTCCATTTCCTTCGCCTGTAGCTGTTTGTTAGGCGAGTCCAGAATCAGTAATATCTTGTGCACACTATGTCCAATGAACACAAAGCTGTGCTCCTTTATTTGGTGTAAAAGGCCAGTTGCCAGCACTCTCACTTCTGATCCAAAGGCCCGAGAGCTGATCGTCTTTGACAGTACCGCAATGATATCCTCCAAGTTTTTAAGGATCACAGAGACTGTTGCTAGATGGCCTGTCCAGCGTTGGTCAAGGAGGCGCCTCAGGGTATCACCTTCATAGTGAGTGGAAACGGTGGGCTTTCTCAGGAAATTATAAAGCATGCCACACACATTAAAGAAGTCACCAATTGCTTCTTCAGCCGACAGAGCATGAACGACCACAAGGTGCAGCTGGTGGTTAAAGCAGTGGATGTAAGGGATTTCTCTGCCAAGTCTATCCTGTAGCAGTTTTTGGACTCCGTGTTTCCCAGACATGAGGGATGCACCGTCATAGCACTGACTCAATATCTTTGCACTGCTGAGCCCCGCTTTTTGAAGTTCTTGTAATATGGTGTCAGTGAGTGTCCCTGCGTCCCCAGCTTCTGCAGTGGCCATGGTAAGCAGATGTTCTGTCACCTTACAACTGTCCTCTGATATGAACCGAATGACTATTGAAATGTTCTCACACCCAGTGATGTCACGAGTCCCGTCAACTTTGATCGTGAACCACTGGGAGCCTATGTCACGTACAATAGCATCCGTTATGACACTGCTCATTGCCTCAAGTAGTTCGTTTTGTATTTCGTGACTTGTGTATGTTGCGTTGCGAGGTATTGTTTTCACGACTTTAGCCAGCTGCTGGTCTTTTCGGAGGGTGTATTCAAATCGAGAAAGGAACAGTCCACTCCCCCCCTCTGACATACTATCAAAGGCATCTAGCTTACCTCTCAAAGGTAGTTGATTTGTTGCCAGAAACTCCAAAATGTAAATAATGGCAGACACGTAGTATCGGTTCCTTGAAAGCTGCTCTGTGTTAATCAATTTGGAAATCTCTGTGTCCGTCTCTGTGCGTTTCCCTCGTTCCCTCCAAGCGGCAACGCATGTCAGGTGCTCTTTGGAAGTGGCATGTTTATGGAAGCCTTTGTTGGATTCATTTGCATGCTTCCAGTTGCAATATCCCTTTGTGATAAAAACTGAATCAACATTGGTATATGCTGTCGCTGACCGAAATTTCCTACAAGGAAAACAGAAAGCACTGTCTGTGTTCACAGAGTATTCCAGCCAGTCTCTCCCATGGTACCATGTACTCACAAATGAGCGTTTTTTTTCCCATTATAAAGGGAAACTGATATTTTCTTGGATACTTGTCTAGTTTCACCTGGTTGGGCTTTTCGTCACCGAGATCCTCAGGTGGACCTTGAGGTGTAGGAGGGCCTGGTCCAAATGTAGTGGAGCTGGAGCTACAGGTGCTAGCATGGAAAGCTGCGATGTTAGCGGCCACGCCGGCCACGGAGTCGGAGTCGCATATGTTAGCCGGGCTGTCGTTGTCTTGCTGTATGGGGTCAGCAGAATCGTTAATCGGCGTGTAACTTGAAGGAGAAACTGTGGTTTTGAACCATTTCCTAATGTCCATTTTTGGAGAGTTTTGAATGCAGCGCCAACTGAAAATCATTTCATTCATGTATTAACGTGCGTGACTGGGGGTGGGGGGGGGGGATGGGGGGGAGGCAGGGGGGTTTCCTCACAGCGCCACACTGTGGTGTTATGTTGGCTTTATTATATTTTCAGCTAATGAGCAGTTTGTAGACATATATTTTTATTATTTCTCACTGAAATGTGAATTAAATTAAACTGATATTTTTTTGGTAAATTATATCATAATTCAATACCGCCGGCACTGATCAGCACTCAACATTTGTTTATTGTTGTTCATTTAAACCGTTATGCGCAGAGAGCGTGAGGTGAGGGGGCGAGAGAGAGAAAGAGTGCCTGCGAGTGCGAGCGAGAGTAAGGTCTGCGGTCTTG
Source organism: Tiaroga cobitis (assembly GCA_030578255.1). Classification (NCBI taxonomy): domain Eukaryota; kingdom Metazoa; phylum Chordata; class Actinopteri; order Cypriniformes; family Leuciscidae; genus Tiaroga; species Tiaroga cobitis. The sequence goes on from CM060603.1 coordinate 32,790,197, forward strand.
GCCATAAGTTGATTTACTTGTTTTTGTGTAAATTAATACGTTGTCAAATATGTTTAAACTTAAATAAAGAAGTAGTTATGTCTCTTTGTATTAATTTGTCCTGTTATTGACGTAATGCGCGTCATTGACAAAATGCGCAACCAGATGTTCGAATAGTTCGAATATGTGTGTTTTTAGAGGGAACATTCAAACGTCATTTTTGAGCAATTTTGACAGCCTTACTATTAACTTGTTGCTTATTAGAAATTGACCATTTATTAGTACTTTATTAGCTCATAAATGCCTTATTCTGCATGACAATATTCTACACCAATACCTAAACTTAACAACTACTGTACCTTACTGACTACAGTAATATTATGCAGTAATTAGGAGTTTATTGAGGCAAAAGTTGTAGTTAATAGATAGTTAATAGATAGAATTGGACCATAAAATAAAGTGTGACCGAATACATTTCTAATTGCAGGAAAGATTTAAATTAAATGCTGTTCTTTTGAACTTTCTATTGATCAAAGAAGAAAAAAAAGAATCCTATCACATTTTTCACAGAAATATTAAGCAGCAGAACCATTTTGAATATTGATAATAATAATAATAAGGAAAGTTTATTGAGCAACAAAAATGTTTCTTGAGTAATGAAAATTCAGCTTTGCAGTTATAGGAATAAATTACATTTTAAAATATAGTAACACAAATATAAAATACATTATGAATGGAAGTGCAAAAGTGAAAAAAAATGCTATCATTACAACCTTTGGAAGATTTTTAGCATGTTAATGGATATGACAATGTTAAAGTATTTGGTCTTGGCGGAATAGATCTGCTACACTGCTGCTGAATTGCTGCTGCTGTTGATTATTGCTGTTGTTGTACATAATTGTTGCAATGCATACGCCGATATGCTGCTGTGAGTATGTAAGACAGACTGCTGCTGCACAAATAGCATATATCAATTACCCAGCAGATCTATACAGGTGGAGCTGGGGAAGGTGGAGGGTTTTAGCTGAACTGCTATAGTGAATAGTAACCAGCCATTTTAATGTTGAGCAGCAAGCTCATTGGCTGCAGATGCGACATGAACCAATCAGCTTGTGTCAAGTAGTTAACACTGTAAAATATCATCAGCTTGCAATAAGGACCCATCAGGCTGCACCATCTATAGTTTTATGACAGAACATGACATTTAACAGAGACATCAATTTTCTGTTTAATTGTTAGATAAACCAGCTCACCCGTCCTAACCACAGCCTAGTTTCTTGTTCGGTCTTTCTGTTCTTTTTGCACTGGAGATCTTTCAAAAAACATTCTGTTCAACAACTCATATCTCTGTAAACACAGAGTCACGAAGAGGTGGACGGGCAGCTAACGTTCACTAAGTCTGTGACTATCTCTACTCTGCCAGGAAGTTCATAATGACAGCTTTCAAAGCACTCAAACAAAACAAACATATATACACTCAGCAGGAGGAGAAGGGATATGAACCAAGCAATGTTTAGGAACAGCTGCTCTACCTGACAGGATGGAGGAAGTAAAGGTGAAAGAGACAACGGAAAGGACGTGGGAGTATGTATATGGTATTTAAAAAAACAACACTTTCTTTACATATATTTCTATTTTCAGGTCATGTTGAAGCTTTACTTTTCAAGGACACAAAGGAAAATCACAGAATCGAGTCGTGACCATAAGAATTAATAAGACGACTAGAACAGACTTTGCGAGGACTATTGCTGTGCATCTGTCGTATTCTAACAGCGCTTTTCTGGGCAACGATTCAATGCTGACTAAATGGTTGAGCTTTTTGGTGTAAAATATGTTTACAGTGTTTTTGGTTCTTCATATTTATGTGGTGCTCACTGAAGCAAGAGATACAGAAAATGGTACGTTGAAATGCAAATCTCACTGTTGAAAATGTAAGAGTGTTGAATCAAGTACTGCAACTCCAACTAAAAACTCGCAATAGCACATTTAGACAATAATAGTCTATTTCAGTGCTAAGGCACATTTTAGCAAGTATTATATAATGAAAAATAATGATATGGTCTCCCTAAGGAATGAGCTTGTTGCCTGGAATATGCTGTGCAGGGAAATGTAATCAAAAAAGTAACATAATACACATTATGGCAAAGTCACAAGAACTATATTTCACACAATCTTAAAAATAAAGGTTACGAAAGGCTACAGAAACCTTTTCCACTATAAAGAACCTTTTGTGGAATGGAAAGGATCCATGGATATTAAAGGTTCTTCATGCAACCACATATGCAAATAAAGAACCTTTATTTTGATGAGAGTATATGGTTAATGTAACTGCAAATGAGATGAATATAAATGTTAGAATATATTTTCATTATAGACCTCCTTGTTTGTTACTAAATATGAGATGGAAGTAGTCTCATGTTTTGATAAATTGTGGTGCAAAGTTCTTTAGAGCTTAGCGCTGTTATACTATGACACTTTAAGTGAGCGTCATGATGCGACAAAACTAGAGGTGTGTTAGGATAAGTGCTCCTATTATAATCACTGAAGCTATTTACTTTGTAAGCGTGAACAGTCATCTTGTGAGTTGTCGCACAAAACGAAATGGATGCAAGAACGCGATTAGTGGTGCTCTTTCTGGTAACAAACCATCTGTGTTGGGAGTGGGCTTGGGTCAGTAAATAACCACCCAGAAACCACACTGACAGGATGGAGGAAGTAAAGGTGAAAGAGACAACTGAAAGGACGTGGGAGTATGTATGGTATATAAAAAAACAACACTTTCTTTACATATATTTCTATTTTCAGGTCATGTTGAAGCTTTACTTTTCAAGGACACAAAGGACAATTACAGAATCGAGTCGTGACCTTAAGACTTAATAAGACGACTAGCCAGACTATGCGAGGACTATTGCTGTGCATCTGTCGTATTCTAACAGCGCTTTTCTGGGCAACGATTCAATGCTGACAAAATGGTTGAGAGCTTTTTGGTGTAAAAACATAGCTGAAGTTAGATGCAAAACAAAAGTCAGTACATAGAAGTTACCTTGCATTTGCAATGTTCTGCTTCACAGACTACTTGCTTACCTATAACTGTAGATGAAAAGTCCAACTTTAGCCAGTCAGAATACAGTAGCTGGATATCAGCATGGGATATGTGCTAAATGTGATGACCGTGGCGCTGAGGCAGACAGGGTAAATGGTCAGTTTGAATGAGCTTCAGTGGAGAGACGCATGTCAGAGCCTGTCACAGCAATGTAAGAAGCGCTTGATAAGTCACAAAGTATGTGTGTGTCTCTTTTCCACCTTCACAGAGACAGCGAAATGAGCATGACGCTCCATGTTCTGACTGCCTGACTGCACCATGTAGCCGGTGTGTCAATCAATCCTGAAGCTCCCCAGGTTTTTGTTGATAGTATCCTTACAGTATGACAATATGAGCTGCATCATTTACGAGTCTGCAAGAAATGTACTTAACAAACTGTGACCATTAGCTTGTCATTCAAATCTCAGATTTAGCTTTTGCCTTTGGCTCAGATATTGTTTGTTCTACATAAATTAAACTTCTAGTGCAAGAACTCAATCATCAGTTAAATATGCCCAACAGCATGTTGTGTTTTCCCCCCAACAAGCACCGTATTTACACTGTGCCTTGTGGAGTGCAATTACAGACAAACTTGCTGCAGTCTTACAACAAATACTGAATTTAGGAACTTTTACTAAATGTTAACATTTAGAAATGAGTTTAGCATACACAGGATGACAATGTATTATCCAATATATTAAGCGAAATAAATGGAAACATTTTGCAAATTTAGCAGACACTAACGAGGTAAGACGACCCGCTACTGAGGTCTAATTTTAACCAAATGTTTACAGCTGTTTTAAATAAAAAATAAAAGTTAGGTGTCTGTAAGAATTTTAATGTTTTTGAAGTCTTTCTGAATGCTGAATTTATTTAATTACAAAAAAAATAAAAAAAATAATACATTATGGAAAACTATTTGAAATTGAAAAAAATACTTTTTACTTTAAAATGTAAAATATTTTTTCCATGGGATGGCAAAGATGAATATTTAGCAGCTATTCTTCATTGTCACAATATCCTTTAGAAATCATACTAAATCTGATTTGGTGGACAATAAACATTTCTTATTATTATTATCAATGTTGAAAAAAAGTTGTCCTGCTTAATATTGTTGTGGAAAATGTGGGAATTGTTTCAGGATTTTTTGATGAATAAATAGTAAAGTTGCTTATAATGTTACAAAAGATTCTGTCACTTATGCTCAATTTAGTAGTATTACTCTTTAGTCAATCTTCATTAATCTTTAAAAAATAAATCTTAGTAACCCCAAACATTTAAAAGGTAGCTTCTGTATTTTGACAATTTAGTAAACATTTAGTTAATTGAATAACTTGTTGTTAAACATCCGCCGTCGGTGTATGAATGAGAGAGTGAATGGGTGAATGTGAGGCAAATTGTAAAGCGCTTTGGTGGCCATTGGGTCTGTGAAAGCGCTATATAAATGCAGTCCATTTACCATTTACCATCAAACATTGTACGTTGAACACCTTATACTCTCCTTTTTAAACCCAAGTCAACATGCACATTCAAATAGTGCAATTTCCTTATGGACTCATTCAAAACTATTGTATTACTTTGCTCTGGCTCCTGTGATCTGATGGCTTCATGCTGCTGCTGTGATACTGATGTGATAAAGGGATTCCTCTGTGATAGCGCCAATTCTAATGAGTTACAGCAATTGTCATGCAGCAATGGTCTGCTCCGCCCTCTTATCCATAAAATTGATAGGGCATGGCCAATCACTGAGGGGTAAAGTCATCTCTTAAACATCACCATAAATGTTTTTTTCAATTAAGCAAGCTTATTCTGTCCATTAGATCGAAAAGATCTGAAAAAGCCATGCATTTACCCACCCATAGACCCTCCCCTCAAAGATCAGGACAGAAGTGGTTGAAAGTGGACAAAAGAGACGGATTAATACACCAAGTGTAAACGGGAATGTGATAAAAAAAAAATCCCCCCTCTACTTGTGATTCGATCGACCAAAATGCATCTTAATACCAGGTATAAACCGGGCCAACAGAGAAGATGAAAAGAAAACAAGAAGAAGAAAAAAATCACTCTATAAGTCTATATAAGTCTATAATCACTCATAATGACAATGAGTATTGAGGGTGGATTGTATCATATTGGGTACTAGATAAAGAAAAGGGGGGGGAATATAAAGAGGAAACACAAAAACAGACACATCTAATGCTTAAATGGAAAAATCACTTAATGACTCTCATGAAGGTGCCGACACCTCAATCTATGACTGGAGGCTGTTCAAATTGATGGAGCTCAAATTAATGTTTGAGAGGAGCTATTTGCATAAATGTTATCTTAAAATTACAAATAAGTGATGCTTAAATCTTGGTAATGCATCGTAAATGATGTGCTTACCAATAACAACATGAATCTGCACACATATAGGAACAGGTCAGTAGCAAGTAATTTGAAACAAATAAAAACATTTCATGTGAAATTTCAGTAGGCTTGTTCTGGATGCACTTAAGCCACAAGCAATGTCCTCGTAAGAGGGAAAATGCAGAGAGCGGAGAGGTAAAAGGCATGAAAGGAAGGTGAGATAAAGGTGAAATAAATAGAAAACCTGCCAACTAGGTCAGATCAGTCATTCTTTTTATCCTTTTACAAAACATGCGTATAATTAATTGGAAGCATTGCCGTAAACAAGCACTTTGAAATAAATATTAGAAAAGAACAAGCTTCTTTAATAATCCTCATATCCACTTATCTGGAAAATCCAGTTAGTGCATTACTTTATTATTTATACATTCTAGCACAGATTCATTTAAAATATCTTGTTTGTAATCATTTACATGAAAAAACATAGCTGAAGTTAGATAGGCTGCTCACGCCTCTTCAAATAAACAAACTTAAACTCAGAGACACAGCGCTGCCAACTTTACTAAGCCTCTACACACATGAATATGCACTTGTTATGATTTAAGCTCAGATGTGTTTGCTCTTAACAGAGATAGTAAAAGACATGTACTGAGAACATTTTTCATCTCAAGTGACTAATATTGGGCAGCTATGTATCTCCTGCATATATCTTTCTGTAAACAGCAGTTGCTGCTAGACACCATTAGGTCATAATGTTCAATATATGAACATTAACTGCTATGTCATATAAGTGTAATTTCACCAGCCTACCAGCAGAGGACACAATCACTGGTTGACTGAGCCCTCAACAAAACAAAAACAACAAATATGGTGTTAAAATTTATATGACAATAGCTGTAAACATATATATATATATATATATATATATATATATATATATATATATATATATATATATATATATATATATATATATATATATATATATTTCTTTTTTTTTTTTTTAAATGCAAAATTTTGTGTTATGGTTGGTTGCTTGCAATTCTCCATCCCCTTCTTTGTTTTATTCAAATGTGCTGTTCAATTTGTTTCAAATGATATGCAAACCATTAAAAGGAATGTAATTTAAGCATTCCATTCTTATTTTTTCCAGCACACAAACATGCACAGCTTTAAAGGCTTTACCAGTGCCAGAGTTCCATTAAACATGTTAAAGTTTTAGTTCAAAGCACGGTTATCTTAAAGTTTAAAAGTTCACCAAACTCTTCAGCTGGATAGACTGAAAAACTTCTCGCTTATAGAATGAGAACAGCAAGTGTGAACGTGGAAGTGCAGAAAAAGAGAGAGAATTTGCAGTAGCAATAGATGTGAGCTAAAGGTTGAAAGCCAGGAAAGAAATAAAGAATAGAGAAGGGGTGTGATTTTATTTTGGAAGAGTGAAGATTAATTCTTCCTTCAGACAGCAGGGATACTATTAGTGAAAACGTTTCAATCCATCTCTATGTGAGGAAAAGCCAAGTGGAATGGCTTTAGTGGAAAAGCAAAAAAAAAAAACAAAAAAAAAAAATTGCAGGAGACAGCCCTCTAAAGCCATCTCTCAGGTCTACTAATAAAATCTAAAGTCCCCGGCCGCCTGGCCTGCAGTTTCCTTGCGGTCTCCATAGGCCCCTTGATGGCCTCTACCCAGATTAGACCCTGCCACTCATTTTACTTGCTATTTCTATTCCTCTTTACTACCATCTATTTTCATATTCCCTTCACAAAGTCACGTATTTCATTTTAAGCTTTTCCAAAATATCATTTCTCTCTTTCAGCTTTGATTATTTTCTGCTATTTTGTGCATCATCTTCACATCATCTCCTCAAACCTCTCACGGTTGCTATAGCTTAGTGAGATTCTGATATTTTTTCTCTCTGTTCAGTTTTTTTCCCCTCTTCCTTCTTCTATATAATCTTCCCGTTCCTCAGTTAAATATTCATGAGCAATAGTTGTCCAAACAACAAAATTATAAAAAAAAAAAAAAAAAAAAAAAAAAAAAAAAAGCTCCATCCGGCTGGTCGGCGAAAACCCAAGTGCAAACTGTGCAGCGCTGCAGGAAATGACTTTCTTGCAGGAATTAAGTCTTGACGTAGGTGGAATTTTCAAACTCATTTTCTTTTAGGAATCAATCATTCGTTTATAATTTGACCTTGTAGTGGCTTCAAAACTTAAATTCTGAAACCTATAGAGTTACATACAGTTACACGTATACAACAACATCTGCACTTTAAAATTGCACTTAACACAATTGCATCAGGTGCATTCAGGCAAAATCATGATGTAAAGTTCATAAAAATTATTTTCCATTAGTTACGGCTAACATAGTGTTTTCCATATAACATTTAATGATAGAAAACAAATATAATATTCTGAGTGAAATTGTTTTGTACAGTGTACTGTATAATGTAAAAATCTAATAAAATGCCAATTTAATAGTAAACATAACAAATCAACAGGTCTTAATTGTACAATTTAAAATATATATATTTTAAAATTACCAACCTCCAAGCAAACATTTGCATCAAAACAGCTCACAGTGTGGATGGCACATCAAAGTCCTTATCTATGATTATCACCCATTATTTCCCATGAATAAACATAGGGCTTTACATTAATGAGCTATCAGCTTGTTAACCTTTGCTGGTCTCATTTATATTTCTGGACTGAGTGTGCATGGCTCACTAACCCAGCATTGTTTTGGATTAATTAGAGGGCGACTGGTAATTCCCTGATGTAAACCAAGAGAAGGCTTCAAATTAATAAAAAAAAAAATAAATAAATAAAAAAAAATAAATAAAAAAACCTTCTCCCGACTGACGAGTGGAGTTCACAAGTATGTGACAGTGCAGTTGAGCTAGAGCAATCTTTACGGGATAGAAACATATCTCTGAAGAATGCAATAAGAGCAACCTGGCTCGGTAACACTTGCGTGGTCAGAATCTCCACTGCACAGTTCATTTCCATCTTTATCTCCTTCATTTCATCACTCTTTCCCTTGCCCCTCTTTTCCTCACTCTCTCTCTCCACACTCTCAATATCCCCCTAGTAAAAGGGGCAGAGTTGCCATTTAAGACCAAATAGAGTCCATCAATAAGTTGTCACGGGGGCGAGCCTTTGTGATAAGCCATTAAGTTGGGTTTCTACCCCATTTCCATCCACGCCATCAGCTGTCCGTCCTTTACAGCGGCTCCAAAAGAGTAGCCTAGCACCTACACATCGATCTCTATCACTCTTTCAGTCCCTTTCATATGTCGTTTGAAGAATAGTTCACCATAAATGAAAATTCTGTCATCATTTACTGACAATTACTGCGGTACACAAAAAAACATTTTGACGAATGTTTTTGTTCATACAATAAAAGACAATGGGGTCCAAAACAATATAGGTTTGGAACGACATGCAGGTAAATGACATAATTTCTATTGTTTTGTTGTTGTTTTTATGTGAAATGAAGGCTCTTTCTTCGAAAAGAATTTGATCCCTCCAATAGTTTTGGTACTACACTTGACGTTCAGTGAGAACAGCAGGGAATTGTTCCACCCACATGACCCACATATTGTTATACCCACATAACCCTCATATTGTTCTATACACAAACTCTGTGTGTTTTCATAGAATACACTTGCATTAAATGGAGTTTGTAGGTTTTCCTACTAAGAAACCTTGATTCTTTCATAGAGAAACCAATGATGAACATGACTGTGCAAGCAGGACAGCTGAATGTAGAGGAGATTAGCGGTAGTGCTAATGCTAAGAGCAAACACAAACATGATAGTTGTAATAGAATGCAACAACTCATTACTTTACAGTACGCTGAACACTAATGCACACTTGTACAGCTCTAAAAATATATATTACGAAAAGAAATCAAGTAAATGTCATACAATCCGACTAGTGCAATATGTTACTCGCTTTAGCGATTTTGTGGTAATGTGAGAATATATTGCCAGTGATTATCTTTCTCCTAATGTTTGCAGAGGCTGAAAAACACACCAGACCAGAAATGCCCATCATGAGCTGTTGCTAAAAACAAAGACTATGTTTATCTCATTCGAACGAGGAGACCAGGCAAGCCAATTTGAGTTTTGCAGGCGGAAAGGTCAGCCCAATACATCAGGGTGATGTCTAGTTGAAAATTGAGGCGCGGAAATATCAGACTTGCCTCTGAAGTGTCAAACATGCTGTAAAACAGGACTGTTACTGCACCACCACTATCTGTAGAACAGGCGCAATGTATTAGTCAGCCACAGACACCAAATGCATATGTGATCACATCACAGCAAAGAAAAAAAGGCAAAAGATGCTACTGAGCCAAGTGTTACTATTTCAATATGATGTATGATAATCTCACTAAAAGAGTCATGCATATCTTTATTAGGATAATTGGAAACAACTGTCTCTCATGAGTGTATCATTTTAAGTTAAGTATACCGAACCCCCAGTTTCACAGACAAAGCTTAAGCCTAGTCCCAGACTAAAACGCACGTTTGAACTGTTTTAACTGAAAGCAACTTACATTGACATATCTTAAAATATGTCACTGCCATTGTTTTGTCTAAAGATGCACATCACTAATGTTTTTTTCTAAGGCACATTTATAAAAGCTACTTAAATGTCCTAATTAAAGGCCTAATCCTGGCTTAATCTTAGCCCTGTCTGTGACACCAGTGTGAATGTTATACATTTAGTCTTAATGTAATCAAATTATGGATTGGTAATGACATCTGCAGGGCATAAATGTGTAAATATGAAGAGAAAATTGTACTTGCATAAAGTCGTCAGTAATTTTACATGTTAATAAAACTGGGCATTTGTTAGACAAAAAAACAAAAACCCACCTTCAGCATGATTAAATTAATCTCAAAATATTCGATCAGAGAGGATAGCATTAAATACTTTGCAAAATCTGAAAGTCAAATAAGCACAATGGCAACTCTGGTGATTTAACCAGCAAAATAAAATAACAGATTTTCAGATGGTGACACTGGAAAGCACAGCAATATTGTAGTCCTCCATTTGAGCTCCACTTTCAGATTTTGTCTTTCTGAATTGGATAGTTAATTCACAGACCAACATGTATGAAACCACTCAAACCAAACCTGCGCATTATACCATATGCACGTCCCATGTCCTAAACGGAATTCCCTTGAACACCTCATGGGAGTAAATGTGACAGCATGGTCTCAAGATGATTGTCAATCCTATTCAAACACACTCTTTGTCCATCTAGTAATAAGGAACTGGAAGTTATCGAGCCATGCTCCACTCGCAGACTTCCACCATAGCACCATGCTGGGCATCTATCCAAGCACTGATCAATGACTAAGTATTGCCGGCCCGCTAGCTGCAGGAAAACACAGCCTAATTGAGGACTTGGAGGGAAGCCAGGCAACGAAATTTGCACAGTGATGAGATATCCTCTGCCACAATTCATAAAGTGCTATTGGTGTGGGGGAAAAGAGATTGACTGGTTTTCAGCGGTAAACGTGGATATGCCGCAGTTTGATCTGGCAGCATGACTTGGAGATAGTTCTCACCCATTTGCTTTTTTTAGTCATTAATCAGAGCAAATGTTCTACTGATGGCCTCCCCATTATGTGAAATTGAATCTAATCTTTTCTCTCAATTCCAATAGAAAACGCTATTCAGAGAAAGAAAAAAAGAGAGAGGGATGAAAAATTCAGTCATAATCTCCACTCTGCAATATAAACGGCTCACGATATAAACAGACTGTATTGCTGAAGACAACAACAGGCAGATTTATATTCATCCACAATGAGAGACAGGATCTCCTGCTGTATGGGAAACTCACATGCCCTCTGTTTACTCACGCAGATTTGAATTGCAAGTACACCAGACAAATCTGTTCACGATAAAAAGATATAAAGAGAGGGAAAGAAATATGAGTTGAAGGGAAAGAGGGAAAAAGAGAGAAAGAGCGAGACTAGGAAATAAGGGATCAAAGAGAGAGATAGCAGAGTGAATGAGAGCAGAGAGATAGAGATAGTGAGGGAGAAAAGTGATAGAGACATGGAGAGAGATAAGAAGCAGAGCGAGAGAGATAAGAAGAGAGGGAGGAGTGGGTTGATGTGATTTTCTCCACTGAACTGTCTGTTCTGTTTTTCATTCGCTCTAATGTAATTGCCCATAAATCATTAATATTATTCCACCACCTAGCCAGGAGCCACACATCCCAGAGTATGTGAAGCTCTCCTGATCACAAGGCAATAGCCACATATTTTTCCCTTCCTAGCTCTCACACGTAAACCTTAAAGACTGTCCTGGGGCGCTCCACCAAACTCAAAGAAAGGACCATTAACTAATCTAATTTAGCAGCCATGCCCATTATTCAGATAATCAAGACTTATTTCTCTTTGAAAACAACAAAATGATCAGTCCACAACAGCGATGATTCTAGGATTTCAGTCTTAGAAGGGATATTTATCAAATATGAATTATCATACATTACCCATGCTCCACTGTCAACAACATTTAAATAAAATGATAAAAAATAAACAGCAGTGTGTGTGTGTGTGTTTTGTCAATAAATGTATATCATTAAAATGTGATAACAATAGTTAATAGATAATAGTTAATGCAGGGTGAGATGTAATACAGGGTTTCTTTTCCTGCTTTATTTATTTCCTCGTGGAGACATATCAGCAAAGTTTGGCATTATTTCAAGGTAGCCTCTATCATTCTTGTTCTCAAAGCAACATGAAATATTTGAAGGCAAAATGAAAACCAAACGTTTTTCACCAGACTCTCAGCAGGATCCTGGGCTTGCAGTTCTGTACAGAGTAAGACGCCTCAGTGTGTGGTTCTGTGGGCACAGTTTAATGCAGAAGTATCTACATACACGCAGCAGGCAGTCCTGCTGTGGAAAACTAATTAAACTTATTTAAATGCTTGGAGCAGGTAAAGATGCCCCAATAGGCTCTGTGCAACTTAATATAAGAACTGCTGTTTGCCTATAAAACAACTCTAGCTGGGTATGATGTACAGTACTTACATCAACAGATTTGCAGGTTATTGCAGGGCCAGGTTGGTCAGTGTTATATTGGCTGTGGCCCTTTGGCCTTTATGTCCTCAGTACACTATTCCACTATATTTCATATGATTCATTGTGTCTTTTCTTTCATTCTGTAAAATCATTGGAGACCTTAGGAGACAAATCGCTAAATAATTCAAAACAAGTTTGGAAAATAAACTGGTCCTTCGGCTAACAACCACTCATCACAAAAATCCAAACCAAAAAAAGCCAACTTTAAAACAGGAGCTGTCAGTATTGCTTTGATTTGAATTATGTTTGTATCGTATGCTGAAACATAACATAAGATTGTACCAGGCAATGCCTTTATAGGCAGTGTTTGCGCACAAAGTTACCTCACAAAACTGATTTTGGACAGACTTATGACTGAGGCAGCGTAACTGTTTAATGATCTACCACACATTTTGGTGATAACTAAGCAAATATCTAATTTACTACAATAGTAATTTCTCTCTAGAAATGATATCAGAAGTGAAACACATTTGTCAAAAACATACATTTACACATATTGATCACCAATCACAACTTTCAGGCGGCATCTTTTTTTAGCTTAACTGTCAAAGAATGGAAAGCACAGGATTGTGGGGTAGTAAAGGCAGCGAAGGATACATCTATGGTGCCTTCAAAAATCAATCAGATGAAGCATCTCAGGAGACAGGAAGTGAAGCTAACATCGGATTAGCTAACAACGGGCCTTGATGACTTCCAACTTTGGAATGCATCCTCCAAAGGCAACATTAAGCTATTGGACGCAGCCAATGAAACGATGGAAACAGGAACTAAACACAGAAAGACAGAATACATGAAAAATGGGGGAAAAAAAAACACTACAAAATAAAAAAAACATAAAACAAAACCAAGAACCACAAAAACAAGGCACCATTTAACAATTAGGTGTCTTTATCTAATATGTACTTACATCAAACAATAAATACGATGTACTTATTGTGTTGATGTTGTATTGCAAAACACTATTGAGGTGGGATACGGGTACGTTTATAGACCGTTTTGGTGGTATGGGTAGGTTTAAGGGTCAATGGGAAGGGAAGGGTCAACAGTGCAATTAGCTGTAATCACAAATTAATTACAGATGTAATTACATGCAGGTAATTATAATATTTAAGTACAATCTAAAAATATGTACTGTATGTACAAGTGCAGTGCATCAAATGATTCCAATGATGAAGTTTCTTGTGCAGCAAATCAGCATAAAATGAATTCTTAAAGATAAAGTGACACTGAAGACTGGAGTAATGACGCTGAAAAATCAGTTGTCGTCACATGAATAGATTAAATTTTAAATTATATCAATAGCAATATTTCAGTTTTACTGTATCTATTAAAATAAATGCAGCCTTGGTGAGCAAAAAATACTCAATCATCAAAAAAATCTTATCGACCCCAGACCTTTGAATGGTAGTGTATATTAGTTTTGAGAGGGCAAACAATGGATAAAAATAAGAGCATGACAGAAAATGTACAACCCAGCCCGTCAAAGTGACGGATGATGATTATCTGTAGAAAACCTCTGGGTTACACTATATACAATATCCATGGCACTGATTTGTCTATACAATTCAGCTCAAAAGGTAAACGTTTCTAGACAGAGCCGTTGCTCTGCGACACAGATCTAATAAGGTGTAAAATCTTAGATGGGCCATGTCTTGACACCATTAGATAGGCCATGTCTTGACCACCATGCAGCGAGAGAGAGAGAGAGAGAGAGAGAGAGAGACAGAGAGAGAGAGAGAGAGAGAGAGAGAGAGGAGAGAGAGAGAGAGAGAGAGAGAGAGAGAGAGAGAGAGAGAGAGAGAGAGAGAGAGAGAGACAGAGAGAGAGAGAGAGAGAGAGAGAGAGACAGAGAGAGAGAGAGAGAGAGAGACAGAGAGAGAGAGACAGAGAGAGAGAGAGAGAGAGAGAGAGAGAGACAGAGAGAGAGAGAGAGAGAGAGAGAGCTCTTGTACTATTTTGCCATCCTCTTCATAGGTATAGAAGCACACAGATCAATATAAAGTCTCAGAGAAGAAACATTGAACCACTACTGTACACACTCAGATGCCTCCTACACATCCCCCTCAAACATACACACACAATTAAGGTTATGTGCTCCCACAGTTTGTCCAACTGCCCCCTCTCTCCTGTGTCATCCTTGTGTGAAGCTTCACAAGCTCTTCCTGCACAGTATTCCCCTGTGCGTGCTCCTTTTCACTTTTCACCCCTGAGATACTGATAAACCAACATGAGTAATGGCTCTTTCCACTCTCTGCTGCTTAAAGAGCATATAGTGTATAGAGTGAACATGTGTGGGAATAGTAGAAGACACTATCACACACACACACACAATATTCTTGCCATCCTCATCAGAGGCACGGTCACTCACTTTTCGCTCATATTTTCTCACACGGTACATTCGGCTGTTGCTCGAGCTGAGAAGTCTGAATGATGGCTGATACTTTGGAGGATGCAGGCCAGCTGCCTACGTATTCCCATCAAGCTCTTATGCCTCTGGTTCTAACCTACAATCCAGCATTATAATTGGAACACCTCTACAAGGTTAAGTGAGCATAACGAGAGCTCATCTCTATAATGCTTCTATTTTACAATGTTTCTTACAATAATAATTAAAGTCAGCAAGGGATATAATGGCCTCTCTGTTTTTTTTCTGACCTGCTTGCTCTTTTAGTTGTTCAATTTCAGTTAACAAATATTTTGTTATAGTCAAACCAGATAGTCAACAATTAAAGAACAGTTTAATAGTATTTTACAAATGGCTAAATTATTAGCCACCATGAAATCAAAATGGACAAATCATGTTGTTGTTTTTTTATGTTTTTTTTTTATAGAATATCACTCACATTCTCACAGCAAAAGCAAACCATGTTGCCTGTAAAAAAAAAAAAAGAAAAAAAAAAAAGCTTTTTTATAATAATAATAATTATAATAAATAATGATAATTAGAAGCATTAGGAAACCAGATATACAGGTTTCTTTATTATTAATAATAATACTAATAATTAATTATAATAATACTTTTAATTAAATACCATATTTAATTAACCAGAGTAAAGCAGATTTAATTAAATCTTAATCAAATATAGAGATGTTGAATTTAAAAGTGAAGAGAGATAAACCAGCTCACTGTCTCTCATACAATTGTAAAGACAATTGTAACACAATTGACAATTCTCTCTGTCCTTTTCTTTGTTACATGTCATTCAGAAAAAGCTCACTCCTGATTAGAGTGGAAATGGGTGAGTGACTGTTCTCTCAGAATTGTCTTGAGTGGCAGAGAGACACCGTAGAGTAATTTGCTCTGTCTGTGAGATGTGAGGGGTGTGGGGTCGGCTGAGTGGTCACAGACAAATGAGATGAGATCTATCTAGAGGAATAGATGGATCAGGGTCAACAGAAAGGTGATGGGTAGATTGTCAAATTTACTCAAAGGAGGCAGGGTTTGGTGAGAAGCAGGTAGACAATACATTATTTAAGTGAATGTCCCTGTGGATAATTTATGAGGAGCATTTAGGTTATTTTTTAGACAATTTGACTAGAAATATGTATATATGATGTGTTGTTGACATTTTTGCTTAACTACGGTTTTTGAAAGTTAGGATGTCACAAAAGTATCTGAAGAGGTAACTGTGGATGTCATTAAAGGGTTAGTTCACCAAAAAATGAAAATTAATGTCATTATTGACTTACTCTCATGTCGTTCCTAGCCCGTAAGACCTCCGTTTATCTTCGGGCAAATTAACAAAAACGACGACTTTATTCAGCATTGTATTGTCTTCCGGTTCTGTTGTCAATCCGCGTTCACGAGTCCGCAGTGACGCTGATGATGTAAGACACTGCTGACGTGTTATCTGCAGCGTCCGTGTATTCAGGTTCAAATAAATATGGCTGGGCAAAAAAATGCAAGTCTTCCTCTGTGTCGAAATCCTTAGACATGTTTGCGAAGATTGTTTTGTTTACAGCGTGCGTCTCCCTCAGACTGTAAACGAAGCTCGGGCGCACCAGATAACACGTCAGCAGCGTCTTACGTCATCAGCGTCACTGAACGCGGATTGACAACAGAACCGGAAGACAATACAATGCTGAATAAAGTCGTAGTTTTTGTTATTTTTGGACCAAAATGTATTTTCGATGCTTCAAAAAATTTTAACTAACCCACTGATGTCACATGGACTACTTTGATGATGTCTTTATTTCCTTTCTGAACAAGGACAGTATACAGTACATACATTTTCAATGGAGGGACAGAAAGGTCTCGGACTAATGATGGGCAGCGAAAATGTAAAGGCCATAGAGACCAACTTGTGGTCAGACACACCCAGATCTTTTACCTCCAGGCTGTTTATGGAGGCCGTGTCAGTAATGACCATATCTAGGGTGTGGCCCTTGGTGTGCGTAGGAGCCTTCACATGTTGCTGGAGACCAAGACAATCAATTAGACTCAGGAACTCTGTTGCAAGATGACAGGAGGGTTTGTCAATATGGATATTAAAATCACCAAGAATAACAATTTTTGTTGACATGGAACAAAGTGATATAAGTAAATCATGTATTTCAGGGAGAAATGAGGACTCTGGTTTGGGGGACGGTATATGAGAAGCACTGTCATGAAGTACGGGGGTTTACATTTGAAAGCTAAACATTCCATTGAGGTAAGATCAGGCAGTGGGAAGGGAGAGAGTTTCGGTTCATCCCGATTAATGACGGCCAAACCACTTCCACATCTGGAACTGCGTGCTTTTTCCATGTAGCCATAGCCCTGAGGGCAGGCTTCATTAAGTACTGAGTAGTCCCCTGTTTTGTGCCAAGTCTCCACTAGGCACATGATATCTAGACCTTTATCCAAAATATGGTCATGGATGAGCAGGGATTTATTAGTGAGGGATTGTGTGTTGAGTAATTCCATAGTGGCAGGAGACAGAGCTGATGGTGAAAGTCTCTGTGAGCTCCGCAGTACACTGTGATCCACTCCATGTTTTGTATTTCTCCCAGCGCTAGAGGCTCTCAGAGGGAGAAGGTGGGGTGCAGGGTTGATACATATTCCAAGTGTGGCAGTGTTCTGATGACGTCGCTGGCGTGCGACACGCGCAGCTGAAGACCAGATAGAATGTTTAGATAGACCAGATTTCAAATATATGCACTATAAATGCATGTATTTGAAAATAATTCATTTTAAATTATTATAAAGATATACTGCTCTTGCCTGGGTGAATAGTACTCGCTGAGTTTTGTTTAAGTTTAGAGACGTACAAAAGTAGACATTTAACAGTTTATTTTTTATATTTCTTAAGTCTGTATAACCATACATAACAGAGTATTAAGTCTATTTTGCTGCTATGTGAAAAAAAATCCAGCAAAAAGAACCAGCGCGTTTGTCGACCCCAGAGGTTTAACAAAACTAAGGCAAGTAAAAAGGTCAGGGTTACATTTTAGACACACACACCTCTGAAAGGGATAGAAAAGTCCTCGGGACTTGCTTGGTACCGCATCACCCGCAAGACGCAACTTGGATTGGTGAACAAGGCCGAAGTCCACCATTCTCCAGTTCTCGAAGCTCTCTCGCTACAAAAATGCTTGCTACACACACATAGTTTAGATGTGTTCGTGGTTGATGGCCAACCAACCACCCGCACCTAGAGTCTAGCCCTGGCAGCATCGCGGGGAAAGATATGCAACGCACTGGAACTTTTGCTCATCTAGTGCGTGATATCACAGTTTGACATGTCTGTCATTGGAAAGATCCACGTGGTGTCATGAATAATTAAGAGACAGTGTCTTCTCATAGGATAAGAAGACTCATCGGTTTCTCATAATTATTCATGAGACTGAGTTATCAAAGCACTCAGAGTGCACGATGAAGATTTTAAACCCGGAAGACAAAAACAGCAGAAAAAAATTCAAATGTAACTATTTTCCCCCTACTATTAAATCTAACAGATGCTAACATTGTCTTCAATGGTGTTCAACAAACATACCTCTGTTAAAATCTCAGAAAATTGGGTTTAGGGTTTCATGACCCTTTAAAGGTGCAATGTGTAAAAATTTTGAGTATCTATTAACAGAAATGCAATATGACATCCATAACTATGTTTTCAGTGCTGTATAAAGAACTTACTTAATAAACCGTAATGTTTTTATTACCTTAGAATGAGACATTTATATCTACATAACCGCGGGCACCCCCTTCTATGAAGGTCGACATATTGTGACGTCATGTTTCTACCGTAGCCGACAGCGAACAAACAGCGCTACAGAGTGCGTTTCGTCACTACCTTGAAAGAGAAGCAGCAGAAAGCTAGAAGCTAGCCATAAACACCGTGAGTAGTGACTTTTCCCTTGTCAGTGGTGTAAAATGTAGTTGGATTGTTTCATGTAACTTAGTTCTTCTCCCTCGCTGTGTTATGGCTTTGCTATGTGGGGATAAATGTGCTGGTAACGTTCGTGAGACAGCTGATTAGTACTCTTGTCATTGACCGTAAAAACAGTATGTTACAGGAATCACCAACCTGTCGATCGCAGTCGACAAGTCGATCTTGGAAAAATTTTAAGTCGATCGCGGAGAGTTTTCAAAATCAGAGAAAAAAAGCCTATTGTGTGTAGTAAATGGTGTCTAGAGGATGCGGAGGCGCGCGCGGCAAAAATGACATGATTGTAACAGAGCACGCGCCTCAGCATCCCCTAGACACCATTTACTACCTTTGCGCTCATGCGGACGCGTCGAGTTTAAACAAGGCTTTATGCTTTAACCAGCTCAGCCACAGTAACAGCTCATATTTAGCCAGCTAAACTTTTACTACCCTGTTAGAAAAAAAAATAGTTGCATAGTTTCATGTGGTTTTTCTCCCTCGCTGTATTATGGGTTTGCTATGTGGGGAGAAATGTGCTGGTTACGTTTTTGAGACAATCAGCTGATTACTATTATTATATTATATATTAAGACCCTTGATCCTCACCTGACTATGGCTTTGTAAACTTTATCCATGATGTGGTTTATAGTGGACTGTGGTACAGAAACTTGGCTTACTCTGGCTATTCTCTGCTGTCTCAGACGACGGTATGTTTGTCCTGTTTTAGCCACCATAGCTTCTTCGAAAGGGAGGGGTGAGCAATGGGCTGAGCCCTTAGTGCAACTCGCAACCGAACCGCTAGATGTCGCTAAAAAATACACACTGCACCTTTAAGCACAATCACAAAAGGTTTTCAGGGTAAAGCCATTAAAAAGTTGCGCAATTTCAGTGCAAACACCAGGATCTGATGCACTAACCACCTGCAATACAGTTTAACCACATATTCTGTGCTGATTTAGTGAACATTCTTTTCATTTAAATAAGGCTTATCATTAGGGCTGTCAATCGATAGGATCAATATTTTCTAAACCCCAAAATGAAGATAATTCAAAGACATTACATTTATTGTGGCAGAGGAAAGCACTAAAGAGACATTACAAAAAGTGGATTTACACGTCAATAGCTCTGCTGTTTTACTCCCATATGATTGAACATAAATCTATCTCTGGTCTGTAGTCCACAACAATCCATTTTTACAAATGAGTCTGTCAATCTCTAAGGAGATTTATGGGTCATTGCAGGACATACAGTGCATGATCATGAGGTACAGCTGAGCTGTATTTTTAATAGTTGGTCTGTCAAGATACACTATAGTTGTGTTAAGTCTCACATTTTATCAACATTTCACAATATGAACAATATGCTAAGTCAATTAAAAATAGTTCAGCTTTAATAAATGCATTCTGTTGTTCTATTCTGTTCATTCTGAGCTCATGGTACCAGTAAGTGTGGTTTGGGAGGCGTGTGCCCTGTTGTAGCTTACGGGTCAGCAGGAGTGATTATGTGTGTTAACTATTTAACACTTTTTTAAATATACAATTAACGGCAGTAAATTAATGTGTTAAATTGGCAGGCTTACATGCTATAGGTTGCGCCCCATTCACAGAAATCAGCATGGTTTGCCTGGCATAAATAAACACACTATTGCTGCTCATGCAAGCGTTCAGTGCAAATATTTAGGTAATTTTATGTCATAACCTTTAGATGCTTGGATGGATGAGTAAAAGATGAAAATATTATTTCTGGGGGGTGAACTATCCCTTTAACACTTTATATGAATGTTGATACTATTATGGAATTCAGATTTGAACACTTTAGATTAATAAAAAAAAAGAACACTCATTCATTGATTCACTAGATGTCTCATCTCAATGTACTGAGTACGGCTCTATTGAGCTCTCAATTCTGACGAGGGATAAAAGAGCTCATGTCAATGACAAAAACAAGTGCTATGGATAACTTTGAGGGAAGCACTGGCCCATTACTGCAGGAACACTATCACCGCCATGACCCGCTGACTAATGAGATCATTCTGTACTTAACTGTGCTGTCATGATTTATTCAGGCCGCTGTTCAGGTGCCCTAAGAAGCCCAATATGTGTAGAACAAGAGAAGTTAAAACAATGAATAACAGAGAAAGAGAGAGGTTAAGGATCTTACGTTCACTTAAATGCTCAATTTCATGGTTACTGTTGCTGAAGCCAATGGAGACCATAAACGCTGAATTTAGTAGCCCCCAAATTCTACTACTAATCTCTTAACGTGCATATTAATGAATGTATCAAAGTTTAAAGGGATAGTTCACCCCAAAATGAAAATTATGTCATCATTTACTCACCTTGATGTCATTTTAAACCTGAAAGCCTGCTCTGTAGGATGGGTAGTCTTTTTCTGTCTCTGCTCCTATTCTAGCTTTTGGTGGACACCTATCTCCTCTGAAGGTGCGCTCCTCCTTCCTGCGTGACCCCTCTCTCGTCCCAGATTGCCTCATGTCCCTCAAATGTCACCAGGTGCAACTTCTCATCAGGCACCAACAAAACCTCAGTGGAATGAAAGTGTCGTTCTCTCGTCTGCCTCTGACTCGCTCTCACAGCGTCCCTGACAGGATTGTCTCTGCAGCAGATGCTGGGACGAGGGCTCCACCAGGGAGCCAGCAAGTTAATTCCATAATTCACAGATCGAAACCATCATGACTTGTTTTAGACAACAGGGAGTTTCATCAGTAATAAAGATGGTGAAATTTGGTAGCTGGAATTCTTTCAAACAGCACTTCTCCCTCTTTTGTTGTTCTGAAAAGTGGGTTTTAAGGGGACAGTTCAACCAAAAATGTATATTCTGTCATCATTTACTCACCCTCATATTGAGTGGATCCCTGGGAAGATTCTTAAATTTCTTTTCCATACAACAATATTCAAAAATTCATTTTTCATGATTGGACTGATCAAGTACAGACTCGGAGATCTGGTCACAGTGGTTCCAGCTAACAGCTCACTGGAGGGAAATTAATGTTGAATATTTATTAATATTTTTTTGCTTTGGAAGACAATACAAACGTTTTATGGAGTACACTTATAATGGTTTGGACAGCCATCTTAACTTCTTTTGTATAGAAAAGTGGTGCCATCTTCACTAAAACATTGACTCGTCAAGAAGCTTTACGACACGTCGCTTTACGACATTTTACGGCAGTGACAAAAATCCCGTGTGGTTGATGTGCGTCTGAATGAGAAGTGCACGCCTTCTTGGAGTGGATCTGGATAACATTTTTATAACTTCAATTCTGATCAGCACCTCATACAAAACTACTAGAAAGGACTGTCTGTGACTGCAACACATCATCATTTGGACGACTATTGGTACTGCTTTTGACATTTTTGCAATAAATAAATTATTGTGATTACACTTGTCTATTATGTTTTCTTTATTGGAGTACATCATTTTAAGAAATTATTATGGGTAGGTTTAGAGGTAGGAGTGGGATTAGCGGCTCAAAATATCGTTTTAATGCTATATTGTTCCTAAAATGGTAATTTTCCTACACATTTCTGTCCATTATGTTTTATATTTTCTTTTTATATCCTCTATAAAATGGTTACGTTTGGGGGTAGGATTAAGGGATCTAAAATGTATCTATAAAATGGTATAAGGGCAATTATTCAAATATTTTTTATGATATAAAAGATCTGATTTAGAAGAAAATACAGAATGTTTAAGTTTAAATGTTGTCAATATGTCCATATTGTACGTTTCAGCATTTACGTTTTGTACCTGTAAAAGTTACGTATTACTACCTACGTATTAACAATGAGACCAGTCTAGGAAAAGAGAAGTGTGAAGAGTATTCAAACTAACTAATTTCCTGTTCCACATAAGAAATGAAAGGGTGAGTAAATGTATGGCATGAATTGTCAATTGTATGTTTATTCTCCCTTTAATGGAGTCATGCACATTATAACACAGACATATTCCAACCACGTCCCCTCTGTAATTAATTCCCGTAATCTCCTCACCTTTACTGTTTTCAAATTTCCTGCCAGACTTGACCTTCCATCTGTCTCAGAGCCTGGCATTTACCAGCTCTTTGATTTTATGCTTATAAACACCAACAAGGTTCAACAGTTTACCAACAGTTCTGTGCAGCAAAAGTAAGATGTCACTTTAACAGCAAGTTATTAAAACGCACAAAATCTGCCAGCACAATGCATTTGTTCAGCAAAATCAGGACAACTAAGCCGCAGGCAGACTGCCCCTTGCAGGTATATGTGTGCGTGTGTGTGGACATGGAGCAGCAGCAGTGTGGTAACAGCTTTTGATAAGGACAGAGAACTTCCTGTCAAAAAGGCACCAGGGAGCCATTTATCTCACACTATCCCAGGTTCTGGAAACAAGAAAGTCAGTGCCACCGCCTCTCAAGACACTCTCCAGTTCGCTGTGGTGTCTGCAATTCACGATGACTCATTGTGCGCAATTGAGGTAGCTGGACTTTTGCAGTACAGTACCATGGCTCTTTTTATGTCTCTGTTTATGCTCGTTTTTCTAATGATGATTAGTTATATAAAAGCTAGACCAGAAGGACCGGCTACTGGGCATTGGAGCAGCGAGCCAAATCGAGCATGTACTGTTTCTGCAGCATGCACTGAAGACATTATCATGCGACTCACATGTACCCACACACACTTAGACATGCACTGCTGGATCTGCATGTGCAATCCACAGATTATATGGCCAAGCACACAGCTTTTCCTGATGGATGAGTGTCGGCTAGAAGAAAAAAACAAGCTGTAAACATTCAGACCTTTGTCTCATTGGAGTTGTACATTTCAGAGGTTTCTAACGCTTCCGGGTTGCAAACATGCCTCTCCTACCACTATTCAGCTTTTCATCTTTCGAGGGAGTGTTTTCCGAGAAATAATTTCTGCAGGTATCACTCTGTCATTTGTCATACAGCACAGAAGCGGCAGAGAAAAAGCAAAGTAAGTGAGAGAGAGAGAGAGAGAGAGAGAGAGAGAGAGAGAGAGAGAGAGAGACCTGAGAGTCATGATGATTTGGATTAAAGAAAAGCACTGCAGAGTGACACTGACAATGCACTAATTACAAGATAATTAATTGATGTTAACTTCTACTGACTCAAAGGCTAAATGATTAACGTCATTGGGTTGGAGAAGAGTTTATTGAAAATAAATTGCTGAAGAAACACCTTGCAAAAGTTTTTAAATACCTCATAAATAAGCTTTATAGAGGGATCTGGCAACACTGGGTGCAGGATTCATTTCCTTGCCACATATACTATTATTACCTATTAGGTAACGCATCCTTTTACAGTACAGTACTTACGTGTACTTACAGTGTACTTACCTAGAAAGTACTGGCAAATATAAGGTAAGTACATGGGTTAGGGGTAGGTTCAGGGTTAGTACCTAGTTATTACCCAGTAATTATAATTACTATAATAAGTACATAGTAAGTACATGGGTAACAGGACTGCAAAAGGAAGTGTTACCTATTATTACTAAGATTAATGATTACTTACACATCAAAATTACAAAGGCAAATGTACAATGCATAAGCATTAAAAAGCAGCAGGAGTTTTTAAACTATGCAAATTTGTGAATCAAGATACTAGGGGAATCAAGTAGGCAAGTGAGTGAACAGCTAAATAGCATAAAATAAAAGGAAAGCAAGATGTGGACAGACTCTAAATTCTCCTCAGGTCTACAGTGCCAAACTCCCATAGAAGGATGTGATGAGCACCATTACCTGCACGGTTAATGAGGCGTGAGATGTGCCTGTGTCTTTGTTTCTTTGTATAAAGATATTACCGTTCCCAAATACTCCCCCATCTGTAATGCATGGAAAACCCTGTCATTCTCCATTGGTGTTTATGAACCTCTAATGCTTACACACAGCAGAGACTCCATTTTAACTTCTGAGCGGCATCAAAACACAGAGATTAATGACAGGATACATTTGCTGGCGCAAAGCCATCATCACATACAGAAGTCTGCGAATATAAAGCCGGCTAAAAATATGCTTGCAGGCGCTGTTGTGTTTTATCAGCTTGTGCAGGCTGCTGGGGAAAGTGCTAGTTATTGCTAAGCTGAGGCCTATAGATATGTGTTTGAGTTTGCATGCACTCAATGCATATTTTCTCATATATACATCTTGGCACCACTGTCAATTTTCAATCCATTTCATGCATCTGCGTTCCAGAAGGTTGCAGGTGGAGGTCATTTTAGAATTGCTCATTAAAAACGAACAGGACAGATACAGTACAACAGATCAGCTTCAATGCACGCAGGTACACAAACATAGTCTTCAACCAGACTGAACTCAAGCAGAATTATCCCAGCATCCCCCGCTGTTTCTGTCTAACTCCTTGACCATCTGTCCACCCAATGTTCTGTATCCATGTATAAACTGTGTGTATCTGTCTATCTACAAGTACATGGGCCTGCGTGCACATCCATCTGCTCATCCATCCATACGTTCATCCATCCATGCATCCATTCTCCTTATTAAGGCAATGTTTCATATATCATTAATTTGCTTCCTTTACTCTTCCGCTTTCATCCACTTATCTCTCATGACTGTGTGTGTGAGAGAGATAGAGGGTTAGTTACAGCAGTTATTGGGACAGGGGTGAGGGATGAAAGAGGCACTCTCGGCTCCATCCCTAAGACTATTCTAATTTTAGCTCACCCTGCAATGCAGGTGATGCACAGTTTAACTACCCAGCTGAACCACATACACACAGTGACATCTATCCTCTCAGTCTCAACACTGTGGAGGGCAATGTAGTTTTGCAAGGATGCACTGATACCATATTTTACAGACCAGATACAAACAGATACTTGCATTTTGCCACATGCCTGCATATTTGGTGCTGCAAACAGCAGAACTGATGATTTAAGGAAAAAGCCTTTAAGACAAGACAAATAGCTTTCTGCTTTATCAAATAAGGTGGATAAAGCCAGGAAATTATGGCATATGATTAACAGCTCCCATCTACAGTTTTGTACAAAACCGATTGCGTACATTTTCACATTCACAAACTATCAGTGAAAGTGTGTGGATCGATGGGGTAAACCATGATTCACAAATGGCATGATCAAATGCAGAATTGACAGTGGACACCTCTATATGGAACAGGGTTTGTTGACAGTGCTGCATAACAATACCTTTGTGGCATGTAGAAGCCTCATGTGAATCATGGCTGCCTCGTCTCATTGGCAGAACTCTAAAAACTGGAGACAGCCGCACAGTGCCCATAAGAGGGGCAAAAAAAATGAAACAAGCGGAGGTTAATTTTCCCTGTGGTGTTTAATACTGCTTTTTCATTAGAAACTGCTCTCTCTGGATCTTAAAAATAATAGGCCGCTGTCAGTCCTTTTGATTACAGTGAGTGAAATTCACAGTTTTTTGTGCTCATAAAGAGATTTGATTTCTGCCCTATTCTTTATATATTCATGACCACTCTCTGACTTCCATTAGAAATGAATGATTTATTCTTAAGGCTGCAAGTCAAATTTGGCCCAATCATCTGATTTTCTCATTTGAAAACCCCTCTAGTTCAGAAGGACTCTGCACCAATGACTTCAAACCATCACACAGCTTTGTCTCAATATATATAAATGTTTTATTTTATTTATTTATTTTTCCTGAAAGGTGAGGTGTGGCCCTCATTATCCATCAATGATACCTGGGAAAGGTGAGAGGTCTCATCTGCTGCTTTTGAAGCATCACGTGGCAGTAGAGACAGAGGACTACTGCACAACTCTACATCCCCTGCCTGCAGGGCTTGTTTTCAGCTCCATTTTGCTTAGGTTACTGTGATATTTTGGCATTTGGGATGTGGGTGACTCTCAATGACCCATGTCTACCCAAGTCACTGATACTATCAACTAAAATCTAAATACTGAATAATACACGCGCAGTCTAGAGAAGGACAAGAAGAGGCAGAACTAGAGATAAAGAACAGGCTGATAAACCATGAAGGAAAAAAAAGAAGGCAGGGGTCTGATTCACTAACCTTTGTGCACACAATTTGTGTTTAAACCAGAGTGCAAACATTCTGGCAGAAATTATGATTCATCAATAAATTTGCACTTCAATTTTTTTTAAATCTAGAACCAACTCAATTCAAACCAAAGGAATAAAAAAATTCTTATAAAGTGTATTATATATATATATATACATATATACAACTATAAATTAAGTATTTAAACGTATAAAGCTATTTTTATAATTATGTATACATTTAATTTATATTGATATATAATACAATTCATTTTAGAAGTATTATTATTATTATTTAAAATGATCAAAGAACCTTTGAGAAAATCATTATGCAATTATTAGTGAATGAGATCAAGTATGTAGAGAGAAATGGGAGATTAGAGAAAGGGCGCAGTGACAGCAAGGAATAGGTCAGTTTACGGTCAAAAACAGAATTACAGCATTGTGTACGGTTGAAACATAATCCTGGCCCTATCAGCCCTCCAAGCACTGAAAAGTGGAGCTGCAGGAAACAGAGACATGAGCGACTCAGTTCAAAGCAAGGACAGTACTCTCCAAATGGCCAGCACCTGGGAATAAACAATCGCCAGGACAAAAAACATCAATATTCAGAGAATACATGCTTGCCACTTCATATTACTCATCCTGTAGTCTGTGCAACTCAGGGGAGTCTAACCGAAACGTGCTGAGAAGAGAGAGGGGATAAGAAGCACCCGTGATATCTGTTTACGGTGTGGGCAGATGGCTTTCTAATGCATGGATGGGCTCGGAGCCCTGGAGTTGTGTCTTGAGCCCGGTGGTTTGTTTTACCAGCAGACCTGTGGCACCAGTATTCAGCTTTCATTTAGCTCCAGTGTTGTATCTATCTGCAGCAAAAACCAAATGGAAAAGTGGACACAAACCAAACTTGCAATTAGCTTAGCATGCGAGCAGCGGACAGACTTTTGTTTCAGAGCCACTGACTAAAGTTGGGTGTTGACTGTGATGTGTTTGTTGCTTGTCAGATCATCTGATTTGATACCAATGAAATATTGGGCAAAAGCAATGGCAGACTGTACAACAACATTCTTTCATGCCAGAGCATTACACATCCTAACTAAGACTTTGGTCACAGCTGACAGTGTTGGCTGAGCAGACAACACTCTGTGCTTATATGCTAAATGCAAATGAAAAAAACATAAGCAAAATAAATAAATAAATAAATAAATAAAATTAGGTCAGAGTGTCTGTCTGGAGTCAGTTGAGGCTGGGCAAAAGAGGTCATGGAGGTTTTTTTTTTTTTTTATTTTTTTTTTTTTATAGAACGATAAAATACAAAATTTACATTTCATATCATACACCATAACACTATCTGCACTCCAATCGTTTCTTCATTAGATGTCAGGGCGGCAGTCATGCTGCGGGACTGCGACCCAAAAGTTCTGGCAGATTTATTTGGAAAATCAATTAATCTGAAGTTGCTGATCATGTTACATCAAGCAATCCAAGACAAGCAATTTCGCCCTATGACAAAATGAAAATTACAATCTCCAAAATTTGTCTCAGACGGCAATATAACGACAAGTGCGCAGTGGTGGTGTGAAGTGTTTAGTCAGCACACAATTGTGGAGCTGAAGAGATTCTCTCTGGAACACTCACACTAGTGCTTCAGATGCCATTTTGGCCTTTTCCTAGATTCAATTAGTCTCTGCTAACTACTCAGAACAGGAAGTAATACTTTTAAAATCAATATTACTGTCCTGCAACCTCTTGCAATTTTGAGAGCTCTTGTATTTCCGGCCTAATCCCAAAGCAAACCTTTTCCCCAGAAGGAATAAATGGTGCCTACATAATGACTTCAAAGTGTCTGAAGGACAGAGACCCAAAAGAAACAGGGTTTGCAAATGTAACGTGAATGTAAATTTAACATTTGCCAAAACACTCTCTAACACATGCAGATGCCAATGAGAATCTCAGAGAGGCAGGTCCAGTTGTGCTTACATAAATCCAATTTGCTGTATTCCAACTTGATTTCAAATCACACATTTCTTCGAGCTTATGCGTTCCCTCAAATGCCTTGTCAGATCTCTGTAAGAAATACAATGCTGTCTTTATTCATTTATATAACTCACCAAGACATTTTGTATCATTTCAAATTGGTTTGCATTGATGGAAAAAGAGTAATTCAAGCACATAATCGTGCAATCAGTGTGTTTCCCCCTTTGTCAGACTGTCTAACAATGAGTGCAATCTAGTTTTATTGCTCCCGCCATTAGTACCCTAAAAAAATAAGGGTGGGAGCTTCAATCCACATGTTAACTAAGGACAAGGACGAAAGCAAATCAGCCTCTGATATGGATGTCATCATATCAACGCCTTCAGTGATGACTCGCTTCCTATCTATTGTCTGCTGAGCATGTCTGGGCATGACACAGGGTCAAATGATGTGATGCTTCGTATGAGGGATGGTGGGATTAGAAAAGACTCAAATTGAAAAAGGCACTGGTTCTCAGAAAAGGGTGCAGAAATGATGTTAGCGCTGGATGCTAAGAAGATTAGGAAGTGACATTATTTGTATATTGTGTCAAAACAGTCGTTGTTGAAATGGCAGGAGATTACTTAGTATGTTTTGGCAGGGGTGGTCAAACAAGGATAGCTATTGCGCGCACATAAATGTAGACCACACTATGCACTTACATGTATGTCTGTCTCTATGCTGAGGCCCAAATCAGAGACAGTTGTTTTTAAAAAAAAGGATAGTAGTTTAATCCCTCTTATCGTCCTAATGCCATGCTCATTTTTGCTTTTGCTTTTGGTACATAAACTTTTCAAGTGCAAATTCATTTTAAGGCTTTCCTGTATAAAAAAAAAACATAATTTGTTGGTCACCAGCA
Organism: Tiaroga cobitis; assembly: GCA_030578255.1. NCBI lineage: Eukaryota > Metazoa > Chordata > Actinopteri > Cypriniformes > Leuciscidae > Tiaroga > Tiaroga cobitis. Next base: position 32,819,945 of record CM060603.1, read on the forward strand.
TATGTTGTGGATGCTGGTCTCCAGCATGGGTTGCTGATATGTTTTCTGTCTATATCTGATTGAGCAATATCACACAAGTAGCCGTGCGATATGGCTCGTGCTGATATAGAGTCATACTGCACAGCTATGAGTATGATATTGCATTACAACAGTTTGAGTGTAAAAAAATAAATTACGAAATGTCTTTAAAAAGTCTCTTTTGTGTGGAACTACTTCCTTCCGCAATGGATTCAAATCTCAATTTGACAGTTGAGCCCAAGCCTCCTAATTCTAAAACGTTACTTTAGAACTAGCATAGAAAGAATGTTGAGTTGCTTCATTGACGCTTATTGTATTATGAAGAGAAAGAGGGAGAGAGAGAGAGAGAGAGAGAGAGAGAGAGAGAGAGAGAGAGAGAGAGAGAGAGAGAGAGAGAGAGAGAGAGAGAGAGAGAGAGAGAGAGAGAGAGAGAGAAAGAAAGAGGGATTGACAAAACGAGTGCATTACCTGCATCTAGCTGATCTTCTTCAGGTCAAACTAGCCAGCCGCTAGACAATGCATTTCTAAGTCGTGTCTTATTGTTTACAACCTTGTTTCATAACCTGTCAATAGGGGATTTCGCACCGGGGATACCTTTTCTTAGTTCCTAGAACTATTGGCAGAAGTACCCGCTTTTTGGAAGTAGCATAAAGGTTTGGACCAAGCAAAACATGATTATGAATTTAGCGACATTGGACATCAACCACACAGCAAACGCTGGGACTTGTACATAGAACTGTTATACAAAGAAAGTAGACAGTACTATATCTAATAACGTTTAGCCGAGATAAAGCTGTTCTCGCGGGTACATGAGTGCTGAACGGCCGACATGAACGTGGACATCTGCGAAAACGTCTAAGCAAACTCTCAAATATCCGCTATGTTTATATATGTCACACATTTGAGGTCTAAATAACTAAATTCTTGCCTAAAAAAAAAAAAAATCTGAAAACTACATTCGGTGACAACAACAGTAGTATTTGTAAATTTATAATAAAATTACGAAATAATTTCATAATTTGACATGTGAACGTGTAAATATTAGCATGCACACCTTATTTTCAGCATAATATAGCAATTAGCTATGCTGCCGTGCAAAGGCAAAAGACCGTAACTTCGGTTTTGGTCGAAAATGAGAATTGCGATCTCCTTCAACTACTTCAGTTAAGTTCTCGCGCGTGCGCGTCGTGGAAATCTCTTGAAGTCTCGTTTCAGGCCTACAAGGAAGAAAAGGAATAGTCGAATAAAGTCGTTATTTTTGTTTTATTTCCGCACAAAAAGTATTCTCGTCGCTTGATAAGCTTATAGTTGAGCCACTGTTGTGACATGGAATATTTAAACATTTTCTTCATTGACTTTCTGGGCCGTCAGGTTTCAATCCCTTAGGGAGCCTATGGAGGAGTGATCCAGCTGTCACATTTAATCAAAAATATCTTCATTTGTGTTCCGAAGACGAACGAAGGCCTTACGGGGTTGGTACAGCATGGGGGTGAGTAATTAATGACTTCATTTTCATTTTTGGGTGAACTAACCCTTTAAAATGCGTGATATTTGTTTCATAGAACGTCTCGATTAAAAAACACGACAAATAACATTTAAAGATCAAATCGTGGATCATTTACCCATTACAATTTAATTTACAAATATTCTCAACATACTCTCCATATTCATAAGGTGCACATGGAGTGAGTAGTGATGTAAAATAAAGTGAATTTACACTGGGAGCATTATTTGATAGGGCACGTTGGTCTATCAAAATATCCTACTCATGACATCTTGAAGACATTATTATGAAGTATTTTTTTTTTTAATGACAGTGAACATAAGGTAAATATTCATGTTTCAAAAAATTCTAACTATGTACCATATGAAAATTTGACAGTCAGCCAGCTGAACAAGAATAACTGAAAGTTTCAGTTTTAGAAAGGTGTTCAATGAATATTTTATGTATAATATTTTATATTTTACAGGTCAATGAATATTTTATGATAATTTCATTAACTTTTTAAATTCAAATGAACTTTTCACACAGTTTTAAAAATAAAAACAGTACAGAACAGTACTCATAACTTAGAATTTTATTATAAATGTATTGCATATTGTATTTGTATTATAATTGTATTGCATATTATTCAATAATGTAATTTTTACTTGTTATATCAAATGTGATAATTGCTAGTTCATTTAAAATATAAAAATATGCTCCCTATACATTTACCCTGTTTTAAATGAAATAACAATGTCTTAATATTGTGAGATTTACATCTTTATGGAAACAGTAGAGAATGAATTGACATTCTCTGTGATCGATTCACGCTTGGGTAGCATTTTTTGAGAAGGCAGCACAAATCGTCAGAACACCGGCACCCGCTTTGACATGAAAACATTAATTGGTTTAACTGCAGATGAGTGACAAATCAACAATATCCAATGAACAATGAGGCTAGTATTTCTGCCCGACTGGGGGACTTTATAGGTGATGTTATGGTTATGGAGGCCCCTCCTCAAAGCCGAGGCCCTAGGCAATCTAAATTTTAAAGGCAATTTAAAAAAATGTAAATGAACTAATTTATTATGAATAGAATAGTTCAATATAAAATATTCAGATATTATAAACTGATTGATAAAGTAAATCAATAACATGAGATAAAAAAATTATTCAGCAGCACTTTAATTATATTTTAATTGCACCTATGAGTTGTATTTAATATCAATCAGTTGTGGGAAGTTCATCTAAAAGTTGATCCCTTGATTGTGTTTTGTTTACTATATTTAGCTATCAAAATAGTTACCAAATAAAAGAAAAATCAAACAAGGTGAGGTACTTTTCATTTCTAAAGTATTTGGGTTTATGTATTATACAAATCCCTTTTTGTCGATTTTTCGAGCATAACTACATATTTAAATAACTATATCGTAAAATATATCTTCATCGTAAAAAAATTAGTCATACCTTGAAACGGAACTTTGGTCATACCGCCCACCCCTAATATATATATATATATATATATATATATATATATATATTTTTTTTTTTTTTTTTTTTTTAAATAAATATTTTTTTTTTTAGATAAAAAATGGAGATGGAGATGTCTCAGTGAGTGAGAAAGCCACAACTACAGTACTCTACAGCCACATGTACACAAGAAGTTCTGTATGAACTCCACACAGGTCAGCGTGTCCTAGCCCTCATGCTAACAGAGACAGCTAGACTCTGTCATTGTGGACCTCAGAGGGTTTGAAGCCCAGCTTGAGTCCCTCCCTCAACGGCTGCTTTCTGGTATCACTAGGTGAGAAAAGGCGAGAGGGAATCCGACAGACCACCCCACAGGTGCTCCCTTCCTGCCCTTCTGCCAGCTGGGGCTCCAGGGAAAGGCATTGCCAGAGACCAGAGACTTTCATATGAAAAGAGACCTTTCTGTCTCCTGACACACAGCTTTTCCTCTTTCATTTCCCCCCTCCCAATCCTTCTCATGCTGGAGCAGAGCTCATAAAATCCAGCGCAGGCGGCCACATGGGGTGCAAAAATGTATCGCATTACAGGAAAGCGTACAACATCAGTGTCACCATTCTGAATTCATTTGCTTCCTCTTACTGGGTGAATCACATAACAGTTCTACAATAAATGTCCTTTATCTCATGGTTGTTCCAGCATGACTGTGTCATCCTATGCGTTATTTTGGAGATGTTTAATGTAGCATTTCTAAGCATACAAGTAGCGGAGAACTAAACTACAGTGAACACACACACACACACAAACTCGGGTTGCATTCAATTTCATCTCCGACTCATGGCTGTGCCTCTTCTTTTTTTTTCTTTTTTTTTGGTAAAGCATTGACAATAAGACGAACCTTGAGAGATCAGCTGTTTGTACATCAGTTGTATTTGTTCTATCTCATTTCTTTCTCTCCTCTTCCTCAAACTCACACAAATACATGTAAACACACAAGTGTAAATACACACCTGTGAGGGGATGTGCCTCAATCTCTGACCATAAAAGGCAATGCTAAAACTCACCCCCCAAAAAACACGCACGCATACAAACTCTCTTGCTCATCAGCACGCCATCACAGGACTCTTCAGGGGATGCGCTATCCTCAGAGCAATATTCTCTCTTTGCTGAGATCTCAAACTGTGAAACAGCTCAAGCGTGTTCAATCAAAGGAAGCCCTGATATAAGATGGAAAATACTTTTATTACAGCTGTCAGTTAGTGTATGGCAGACTAATGCATTTGGTGCTGGTCTATCAATTGTTGAATTAAGGGAAAATTGTCATTTTCTTGTTGTCTTCATGTGAAACGGCCCATATTATGCGTTAAGACTTTGATGCCGACTAATTTGTCTGCTAAGAAGTGCTTCCTCTGTTGTAGTCACTGAGGTATTGCCATTCAATATACTGTAGCTCAACTGTGCCTTCGGCAGAAAGATGTGTAACACTCTAAATTCACAACAATCTCATTTTCATTACAGTCCTAATGTGCTTACGTGCACCTGCTGTACAAAATAATTCTCCTCCTGTGATAAACATCTCATAGACAGTATTTTCTGATCTCACTGGAAAATGGATATTATGATGTGGCGGTTTAATATGAATTAGTAGCTTTAATATGAATTTGTACAATGTGAATGGTACAAAAACGTACTCTTATTAGAAAAAAGCAAGCATGAAGGTCCACCCCAAACCTCACATACCCATAAACATACCCATCACTGGGGAGTAAGAAGACTGTTCGAATTCATTTGAATTAGCCACCAATTCACGATTAGTTGAAAAGCTAAATACTGAGAATACACACATACACAACCATTTAAATACAGTAAAAACAGTACTATACTGAAATATGTCTGTATAAAATATTCTATATAAGAAATATGTTTTTTTCTATCGTGATATACTTTAAATTTTAATTTATGCGGATTTGGTGCTCAAGACATTTCTCATCAACTATTTTGTGGGAACCACGTCAACCTAACCGTCCACCGCCATTCAACCCATTTGTGCTCAAAATGTAGGCGTTCAAGCTGTATGAATTCATAAATCTTGCCATCTCATAAATATTATTCCTGCAAGTACTCAGATATTCAGAACGCATTCACAGACATGACGATTTGCTCAGATAAATGACTTTGATTGTGATTCAGTAGCTCAACTGATTATGAATTTCACTGGAGGTTTGATGGCTGATTATTATCTTTAAGGCAATTAGAGGTTGCGTAAGGTGAGACAATTAAAAACTTAAAAAAATGCATTAGTGTAAAAAGGGCCAGTGGGTGAGAAGTCAAATTTAAAAGAAGCATATATGAGACATGAGCCTTTATTTTTACATATGGTTTTCTAACCTTTGCAAATGGACATTTCTCACTTATAAAAAATTGTCAAGTTATGTACCATGTATTCAATAAATGCTACTATGGTTTGAAGTTCACAAATGAAACTATGTTTTGACCAATCCATGCGATAAAAATCCTTTCCATATCCAGTTTTGTCCAAATCAGTTTTTGTCCTCCATTTTAGAAATGGGTTCTATTTCTGTAATGTCACATCCGGAACAAGAACATACAAACTACAGGATAATGGCAGGTAGTAATTACTGTATGTGCTTTATTTATTGTTAAAAAGGTTTATTGTGAGTTTGAATATCAATTTGCAAGACCATAGTAAAAGCAACAATGGTTATTTTACCTCAGACTTTGAAAATAAAGGAAACCAGAACATGTGAAGTGTATTCTATTGCAAAGATTGTATCAGTGACTTGGTATGTATTTTTTTATGTTTAAATGGTTTTAACCTTTAATCATTTTTAGTTACTTTACATCAAACATTACCAGGTCTTTATGATACAACACCACCTAATTTTAGCATTTACTAATGCAGTCTCATGCAAAGCATGCTGGGAGCTAAACATCCATTTTCCAGATAGTTGTCAAGAAAGATTACTCATGCAGTCACAACATAAAATGATGAAATTAACTTCCATATTACAAATTTAAGTGGATAGAATGTAATGACAAGAAGTTGTGACAATATTTTTTGGTAAAGTTTGTACTTTAGCTTATTGTAATTAAGTAAATAGAAACAGCAACATTTCTCACATACAGTAACTAGCATCGACTTACTGCTAATTATTTTTAATACATTTTTTATTTCATATTCATAGAAAAGCAGCATAAATGCATCCAGATATGTTTGACATGCAGCTTGTAGTCTAACTAACTTCCATCTCAGTTAATTTTTCAGTAGAGTTGTTGGCTTGGCTACCTATACTCATCTCAGTTAATTTTCTGTAGATTTGTTGGCTTGGCTACCTATACTCATCTCAGTTAATTTTTCAGTAGAGTTGTTGGCTTGGCTACCTATACTCATCTCAGTTAATTTTTCAGTAGAGTTGTTGGCTTGGCTACCTATACTCATCTCAGTTAATTTTTCAGTAGAGTTGTTGGCTTGGCTACCTATACTCATCTCAGTTAATTTTTCAGTAGAGTTGTTGGCTTGGCTACCTATACTCATCTCAGTTAATTTTCTGTAGAGTTGTTGGCTTGGCTACCTAAATTCAATCTGAGTAGCTTGCCCAACACTGCTGTTTTTTTCATTTACACCCAGGAATGGAGGATTTGGCAACCCAGGAAAGTTAAATGTCCCAAGAATCAATTAAGCACCGTAATCCACACAATCCTGTTGGCAGGTAGTAACTCTACATCACCCATATTATGAAGCTTGAACAATCTCACAGTAGTGGAGTCAGTATCTGGCCACTCTGAGGTACAAGGAATCGCCCCAGTTAGCCAGTGAGTTGGCCCATTATAACCAAGGAGGTCATAACTGCAGGGCAGAGACTTCAAGCTCGGGGGCTCAGCCAGGGCCTTCATGCAAGCAAGCCACCTCCAAACCACTTTCACGCTCTGGAACCAGCGAGCCGAGCGAAATTGGTTCCGTCAGGAACGGCAGCGAGACGAATGAGAGGTTGGCGGTGTGGCGCTGAAGTCCAACAGACCAGGAACCCACAACAGCCCAGACACGTTTAGAACGCTGCATCCAGCCACAGAAGGAATCATAGAGGCGTGCACATACTGTATACGTACTCACTCCATGGCTTCCTTTACCACATTTATTTTTCCTAGCCTGCAGGCTGACGTCGTCGCTGCATTGAAGAATAAACAACTTTTTATAGCCTTTTAAGCTGCTTAATTCTCTGATATCTATAACCTCTGATACAGGAGTGGGAGGATGGCCACGCTCAGACGACGGCTGTTTTGTGACAGAACAAGATCAATAGGACGACAGGATTTCTCTCTCGTCTGACACTCATCTCCTTTCCTCAAATAGAAAAAAAAAGCTTCACTAGATTTCTCTGGTTTTGACAGGTGGAGGAGAGCCTACTAGAAAGTCTCTGTGAACTGACAGACTCTCGTCTTGTATACCCTTCTATACCTTTTTACCCTACCCAGGAATCTAAAAGGTTACAGTCACATGGGGTGGAGAAGGAGTGAATGGCAGAGCAAAAGTTTCTTGAAAGCATGTCACTTTATCTTGCCAATGCGGCTTTTTATAGATCCTTTTCTTTTCTCTATCTGCCACTGATGACAAATCTTAAAAGGCATGTGACGTGATATGAGTAAAAAAGATGGAAAGATAAAGAGAAGTCACTGCAGAGGCAGAAAAGAGGAGAGTGGGATGAGAAAACCCTCTATTTTATACTACAATCTTGCCATTCAGTCAATCCATGGTGGTAGTTCACCGACGTTATTGCATTTTAACACACCCGAAGATGATCTTCCCCCTGCCTCTGATGCCCTCAAACACAGAGCGTTCAGTGCTAACAAGTTCACGAGTGGATTCAAGTCACGATGTGGCGCCTCGACAAACACCTCTTTCATCACTTCTTATTTTAAATCCAAACACACTCTCGCTTCCTCTTCAACAGATAACTTCATGCATAGAGTCTCGCAGCTCATCAGCACCAATCAGTCACCACACAAAGTGCCTCCTTACCCTCCTTTTCACCTCTTACCATTACACAGCAATCACCCCCTACCATGACAAGTTAAGCCATGATATCCTCTGAGCAGCCATTTAGCCCTGGCACCTAGGAGAGAGATTACCCTAGCTGCAGATCAACATTTATAATGCAGAAGGAATGAGGAGTTTTGACCCAGTTGTGGATTACGGCCTTTGTAATACATTTTCATCAAAGCACTCTGCAAACCTTCCTGCAACATCTGCCCATCCTACGCTCTCGGGATCGGGCTGTATGAAAGATCATGCTGTTGATTCAGTTCATACGTAGAGGGCTTTATTTTCTCTGTCTTAATGCACTTCAAAAAACTGGGATTAACTGTATTAATCTGACTCGTACTATGGGCTGATCTTCATATTTCACTAAGGATTGTCAGGTTAAACATATACAGATACAAAAAAATATATTCATATCTTTCAGGGCCCAACCGTAAGAATGACCCTGGGAGCCTTATCGGACCCGTACTGCACTGTCAGAACACGTTTGTTCATCATGAATATGTTTAAAAGTCAGAAGCAGTGAGAGATATTTTCTTCCATATTGTGACGTACATCCGAGCGTAGCGGATTTTCGAAAAATAAAAAAAATGAGCGGTTGGTTAGCTTGTTAAGAATGAAACGTGGCAAGGCTGCATTTATTTTGATCAAAACTATTTTATTAAGACCTTTTTTATAATGTAATTTATTCCTGTGATGGCAAAGCAGAATTTTCAATGGCCATTGCTTCAGTCTTCAGTGTCACATGACTCTTCAGAAATCATTTTAATATGCTGATTTGGTGCTCAATTATAATAAATTATTATTGTTAATAAATTATTAATAATGATTAATATTATTGTTATGAGGTTGGAAGGGTGAAGAAGGGAATGAACCCAATAGCAGTAGTCACAGCACACGGTTTATTATGAACAAAAGGGAAAACAAAGCCCACGAGGGGGCAAAACAAGACAGGACTAAGGTGACTAACTAGACAAAGATACTGACAAAACACTATGTAAGGACTGGGCTAAAAGGGTGAATATGAATAACTAAATACATCCTGCTAAAGACCCAAAAAGCCTGGAATGTTAATTTACACACACACACACACACACACACACACACATCCCCCACAAGTGAAGCCTGCTCAGGACAGAGCGTGGTGTCCAGTTACGAGACATTTTTATGACTGACTTGGAATTTGATGCTCAAGAGAAAGAATTTTTCTTTTTTTTAAAAGACATTTAACCAGATATATTCGATGTGTTTTTATGTGTGTCCATTTGCCCATGTCACATTGGAATGACTAGGATTTTATCGTAGCTTAAAGTGAATTATAAATACCTTCATTATGCATTTTAAATATAACTGTCTATTCCCATAACTGGTACACACATTTCTGGACACCTCCAGAATGCTTTCGGTGAGATCAATCAGAATACGTACCGTAATATCCAGTAAAATATAGTTTACTATGTTTTCCATCTTTGGAGTGAAAAGAGACCAAAACTAACATCACTGGTGTTCTTAGATAACAGCGTTTACGACCCAAAGGAATGTTCACAGAACTGTGGCTCTCTCTGAATTCTAACCAAGGAGGAGAAATGTATCTAAGTTCCCTATTTCATGAATTGCCTTTCTGTGGTTTGGTCTATGTTTCTCGACAACTCTAATGGGATAATGTTTTTAAACTTTGCCAACTAAGGTTTAACCAAATCCATTTGTGGCAAGTTTGGTCTCGATAAACTCCCATCTTCGTTCCCCATTTGTTAATTGACATTACATTTTGCTAAACTTTGTGACACATTAGTATTATAAGAATTGTGAAGATTCTTCTCTTAAACACCCAATGAAACTAGAGATTTAAATGCCTGGTTATAACACAAAGGGTCATAAAATCTCCCTCCAAAGGGACAGCTCCTGATTGGACCCTCTTCCAAAAGAAGGCGGAAACGTCAGGTCTTCAAAAGGACAAACCGCAGGCTTAAGTCGCTCTCTTACTCTTGTCCTCGTGTCATAATGTAACGTCTCACCTCCGGGCGAGCTCTTCGCCTTTCTTTTTATTTGTTTCTAGTTTCGTTTGTGTTTTTCAGTTTTAGATAAGTCTCCGTGTTTAAATCCATCTACAAGGGACCTTTAAACGAGCGCGCGCTCGCTTTGAAGGAGAAACACGCGCACGTGATCGCGTGACGCGCCGGACCGAGCGACGCACGCGCTTCTTCACCAGCCATGCAAAGATGTAACGTTAACTCCGCGTGATTTCCCCGTAGAGATCTTCATTTCTTTTTCGTTAGTCAAAGTTTTGTTTTCCGTAGTTGACTCAGTTCACTTCCACGAAGTGAAACGAACTTAGCCGAACTATTTCCCTTTGGTAATGTTACCCCAAAGACTTTGAACCTCCGTTCAACACGCGCGCCAAGCAGCCCACGTGACGCTTCCTCACACACAAAGGACTCAGCTCACGCGGCCAGACAGGGCCGTAAAGGAATGCCTCGGCACAGAGAGACCATAACATAACTTGTGCAAGTATAATCTCTTTATAGAGCTTCTAAGAAGCTTTAAGATGATGTTTCGTGTTGTAATCGGAGAGGTGAATGTCTTAGGAGGAATTCTGCCAATGTTCTCTCTCTCTCTCTCTCTCTCTCTCTCTCTCTCTCTCTCTCCCTCTCTCTTACTCGCTCACGCGTGTAAGTTATCCATTGTCCAAACTTTACGCATTTCTCGTTCATTGATGTCTTATTGTATTGTTCATAGATGTCTATGTGTTTGTAAATACATATATATCCTGTGTAACCGTAGTAAATACATTAGTCATGCCTCTATTAAATTAATTATATATTCATTTGATTGATGTACTGTCTCTTTGCTCAGTTTCAAGTCCCTTAAGTGCCAAAGATCTTATGCTACAAGCTTACTAAAATTAAATATACCTTAAAGAGTATGTGTTTATAGGGCGGGAAACCCAATTCTTCTGGCCAGAGAATTGCGTTTCCTGAAATCCTATAAAGTAAGATGATATTGTGGACCCCACAAATATTATCCTGACAATTGAGCTAATTCATTTTACCTGTTTTGTGAAACGTGGTCCGTGTAATTAATTGCAATCAACTTGTGGTTAATTTGAAGGATTCACATGCATGCATGCAGGTAAAATGACAGATCCTCCCTTATCGGGAGATTTATTAACATGTAAGACTGATCTAATCCAAACCTGTATGAATAATTATTAATTACCAATTATTAATTATGATATGCAAATTCCCCACAGATTAGATCCACCCTTGAGTCTTTACAACTAGAAGACAAACAACTGATACAAAAAAATAGTTCAACAGGACGATTACTCTTGACAGGTTACTCACAAACTTGACACGGATTGACAATGAACCGACACTGGACAGCAAACATGAGGGGATTAAATAGAGACAAACTAATGAGGGAGACAGGTGATAATGGGGAAGCAATAATGACTAAACAAGGATAACAAGGAGGGCGGGGCTAGATGACGAGACAACACAACAAGGCCATGTGTTTGCACATAAAACATGGGTCTGTCATGATCCTGCCTCAAGACTTAAAGAAAGACAAGAACTAGATGGCAGAATCATGACAATTATTATCAATGCTAAAAACAGTTTTTGCTATATTTTGGGGAAACCGTGATACATTTTTATTTTCATGATTATTTGATTATTCAAATTTAAAATTAACAGCATATTTTGTAACACTATAAATGCCTTCACTGTCACTTTTATAATAGTAATGCTTTTACATTACAAAAGTATTATTGTTTTATTTTATTTGTCATTTTATTTTTATTTATTTTTTTATCTTACTCACCCCAAACGTCTGGATGGAAGTGTCCCACAGTTTCCACAAAAATATTAAGCAGGCAAAAACAGTGGTCAACCTCGATAATAATAACAAATGTTTCTTGAGCACCAAATCAGCATATTACAATTATTCCTGCAGATCATGTGACACTGAAGACTGGAGTAATGAGTGATTTGCAATCACAGGATTAAATTACATTTTAAAATATATTAAAATAGAAAACTTATTTTGAAATTGCAATAATATTTTACAGTATTACTGTGGTGTATACACTACCATGTTTTGGGTCAATAACTATGCATTAAATAGAATACAAGTGACAGTAATGTTACAAAAGATTTCAATTTTAAATAAATGCTTAAAAAAATTCTATTCATCAAAGAATCCTGAAAATATCACCAAAAGTATTAAGGTGAGACACTACAGGAAAAAACATTTTTTTCATGTATCTGTCAGTTTTTAGATTTTGGGCTTTTTGGCTTTCCATTAAGTGTTATTCTCAGACTAGTGTAAAGAAAACATCGAAAATACACTTTTTAGAGTGTATCTTTTATAGCACTTTATCTACTTGCGTCTGTGGATTTCAATTACAGTATATCTTTAAAGGCTGTTTCCTCAAAATGAGTTTTTTCTCCTACACTGAGCCAGAAATCTCCACTTCAGCAGCGCTTACAAATACACCAATCTTTAGTTTTATTCTTATCTATATTCTGAAGATTTTCTCAGAGGGGTTTGTTAATATATAATTTGCCCGATTTTATACAACATTTTATAACAAAAAAAAGGTGATTTTTTTTTTCTGGCTGTTGACAGTATTTTCTTATTTTTGGAGTGATAAAAAGAGATATCCACAACATCCTCAAAACCTTTGACTCTAATGTATAAAAAAATTAAATAAAGAAATAAGAATTTTGAACCTGACTTCATCCAATGTTCAGATTTTTGCTCTAGAAATGCAAATAAGTTTATATTTAATTAAATAATTCCTCATTTAACCATTTAAACATAACATTTCAGAAACCTTGTAATATATATTATTTGCAATTATTGATGTAATCAATCAACTGGGGAAGTATGGTGAATTGGTAATATCTATGAGTTTTTTTTTTCTTTTACCCTATTCACCTGGGGTGTCCTGCCTTAAGCGGCACAATCGTTTCCAACTGCGATAAGAAGAAATGTTTCTTGGTCAAATAAATGCATCCTATGTATATCATAATACAGCTACCAGCCATTGGAATGTTTTGAGATTTATTGCTTGAACTAGTTTACAAGCCGTGTCTCAGAGCAGTTTTGACTTTGCTGACACAGCCTGAACCTTTGTGGATTCATGATCATTGTCTTGCTGTATGTCCTACATTCTGTTCATCTCAAGCTCTGGATGTCCCCTGTGACTATGTTCTTTCAATGCAAACCCCAAAAGAAAAGATCACTTTAGTAGAACACACTGTTCTGGTTTCTTCAAAATACAAGAGATCCCTGCAGTACCACCGACGCTCTTTGTGACTTTTATATAGTGTTTCTGAACATGCAGGTTCAGATGACAATATATACAAATACATCCTACTCTTTGGTGTTTAAAAATATTATTTTAGCCTTTTGTGTCTTCTAGTCTTTGTTTAACTAGAACGGGTTTAATTTCTTTTCAACATCTGATTCAAACTATCACACAGAACTACTTATATGTTCAAAGTTAGTGTAGTGAATGCAGATAAAGAGAAGCTCACATTCAAGGACAAGTTAAAGGTAAGTCTAAACTCCTCAAAAAGTTTCTGACTGCTGTGCTTCTTTGCTCCTTTGACACTACAGCCAGAGAAAGAGAGCGAAACGACAGAAGTAAAATCCTTTGAATGGCAGCTCTTATACTTATCCTTGAGTGTGTGCACATGTGTTAGAGAGAGAGAAAGAGGGTTTACAGAAATCTGCACCAAAATTAGCATTATTAAAAAGTTCTCTCACAAGTTATCCATCACCACAGGCATACTATGCCAAATATTGTGCCATGCTTGTCACATCCTTGTGTGACCGTGTATATGTGTCTGTCCTAATCTGTAGTAATTCTTATGAAAGCGGTAAAATACTGTCTGAAAACCCCCAGTATCTGCCACTGTAGTCCACTATACCGAGATGGATGACACAGCTCTATCTCACAGGAAAAGACAAACTTCAGCGTTAGACTAGCTGCAAAAACCTTGTTAAACCATCAATTTCTGCTTTAATATTACCTTACAAACGCAGCAGAAAATTGGCAAAGATATATGATGGTGTGATATACATATACCTTTCCATTGGGTTCTGAGATCCTTGAAGAACTAAGTTGATTAATGTACAGTACAGAGAAATGCTGACTTGAATAATAACTGTGTGTTTTTAATGGACACTGACAGAAAATTCAACAATTTCTTTAAAGTACAAACTCTCTCTCTCTCTCTCTCTCTCTCTCTCTCTCTCTCTCTCTCTCTCTCAAAACAAACAGAGAGCAAGTAAGTCAAACAATATTTGTTCTTATTGCAGCTCCCATCTCTTGACACATCATCTCTTACTTGCCACTATTGTAAAATAATGAGAAACTTAACCTCAGAATCATTACATCACAAGTATATTGCCATTAGTGTAACATATTATAAATGTGTCGTTTATTATCCTCCCTTCTGGTGTCTTTGGATAAACACTATCTGGCCTTTGATTATGTCATGCATCTTGACATTTGCACACGCTGGTAATAAGCTGTAAATAATAGAAATAACTATTATGGGTTAATGTTCATTCACTACACTTTTACAAAGCGTTACAAAAATAATAATGATAATAATATATGTAATCCTTTTACTCAGCAATGGTGTATTACATTGATCAAAAATAACAGTAATTACATACGTTTACATATATTTTTTATTCTTAAATGTTCTTTTGTACTTTCAATTCATCAAAGAGTCGTAAGAATCCAGTTGTGTTCTCAGGTTTTATGGGGAGATTCCATAGCATTGATGATTTTACACTGTACAGACTGTATATTCTATCCCCTAAACCTACCCATCAGAGAAAACTTTCTACGTTTTTAAATTTTCAATAAACATCACTTAGTAGAATTTATAAGTTGTTTTCCTCATGGGGAACAAAAAATGTCGGATTTCGGATATTGGCATCATTGTGGGGATATTTTGATATTTAGGGTATACCTGAACCACACACACACACACACACTGCTATTAATTCAAATGTAATCAACACAGACTTATACAACCATATGTAGATTTTTTGTCCAAGTGCCTGTCCCACAGCCAAACTGTCAGTTACAAAAAATAAGCACTATGACACTATAGGCAGAATAATAAAGGTCATTGAAAATGACATGCATCAATTCCCTGTCTATATCCGACTCTCTCTGCAGAGCTGGCGTATGGCAGAGCCTCAGGCCAACGTTAGCAAGTTGATACAGTGCAGAGATGACCAAACTATAACAGAGCAGAGAACAGACAGTATTCTCAAACAAATGGATGGGGCTATAACTGTGGAGTTTTGGGCACACATGCAAAACACTTGAACATTTCTATGTGCACCCTAATACAGACTTTACCAAGCTATTATGCCAACAATATGTCCGGTATTTTCTTGCAATAGCACTGAATTCACGAGGACTCTATAGCTACCATTTTGTTAGGTGATACAAACGATTTATAGCTTAAAAAAAAAAAAGAAAAAGAAAAAAGTCTGCCAACATCTCAGCTGTGCAGTCCTGAACACATTAAGAGGGCAGCTGAGGAAAAAGGCAGAAAGGGGAAAGAAAATATTTAACATTTCAATGTTCTATGCTGGCAGAAAACAACTGCACTTTCCAACAAGTTACTATGAAAACCACATTTCCCACAAACAACCTGAAGCAACTAATCTCAAAGCAAAGACTATCTCTACCAGCAGCTCCGTGCTCAGACTGCACACAAGGCCCAAAACAAATCTTGAAGGGACACTCCACCCATTTGCATTAAGCTTTCCATTGTTAGAAACCCAGTTATACTATTGAATGGTCGTGCAACACTCTCTCATTTTCCCCTGAGACGGGAGAAATCTGCCATTTACCTTTTTCACTTCCCCCTACAATGACGCAAAAATCGTCATTTTACGTCATTGTAGGAGGAAGTGTAAGAGGGGGGGATTTCTGTAAAGACTACAAGCACTAGTCCCCACCCTTTCAAACCCGCCCATAGGAGGTTGGACCTAATGCGCTAACAGACCTATCACAGATCAGTGCCAGTGCGTTTGATTTCACCGGCAGAAACTTTTTGAAAATATGGACGAAGGTACTGAATACGCAGACGGATGTATTATGGAGGATTGGGATTACACATAGTGTCAGCCATCTTTTTCAAGCTAGCAGGCTCTTGTTCTGTGGAGAAAGCCGAGTAGTAACTTTATAAGGTCCTCTTTTTCCCGGACATGTCCGGCAGTCGATGTCCGGGATTCAGCTTTTGCTTTCTGCAGTCGCCATGCATTGTTTACATGTAAAGCTTTTGTTTCAATCTAACTGAATTCATTCTGATTGGTGAATCTGAATGTAGTGTTTACATGAACGCTAAAAAAGTGATCGGTTGATGTGCGTTTTAACATTGCTAAGAAAATTCCCGCTCCTCCGTGAGAGATACGAGACCGGTAACTTGCGTCTCACATGTGTCGCTCATCGGTAATCACGCCACCGGCCTCGCGTCGTTCTCCACACGGCCCTCACTCGTCCTGCTCGCCACAGTAAACATGATGAATGGCGACTTTAGAACACAATAGCCGAATCCCAGACATTTTGGGCGATCTCGAAACACATTTTCGGGCAGACTCATCACGGAGACTCAATAGACTAGCCTAGACTTGTTGTTTAACTACTGCGCTGTTACCGGTGGGCGTGGCCTCCTAGGGCAGCGAAGCAAGTGCATTCTGGGAGTTGTTGTCTTTCATCCACATAAGCCAAAAATAAATTTTCTGGCTTTTCTCAGTCTAGAAAGCTCCAAATTCAAAAATAATTTCACATTTCTTCTACATAAATGACCCATTTTAAATACACATTCATCTTTCCAGGGGTGGAATGACCCTTTAAGTCAAATCTTTTTGCTAAAGATATACATTATTGAATAGGTGGCACTGTGCTTTACAGTAAATTAAACCAGGCAGACTTACCTGCATTTATGAAGAGCAGCAGTAGTCCAGTGGTGGTCAATGAGGAGAGTGCAAAAAAAGAAGAAAATAAATCATTAGAATTATTAGGTTTATCACCTTAAAATGTGCAAAACATGCATGTATTGTGTTTAAGAAAGAATTAAAAGTTCAGTTATACAGTATGGCATTGTGTGGTTCAATTTATTGTATTAGATAAGGTGGACATTAGAAAAAGTTAAACATTTGGGCGTAAAGAAGGAAAATTAAGTATAAATGTTATATTAATGGGGTCAAATGGTTCTTGATTAAGCTGTGAATCACATCCATTATTATTGATAATAATTAATGTTAATATTATTCAAACTTTAAGCTCCTCTGAAAACCAAATTTGGCATCAAACCCAAAATTTAGGCAGTAAATCAAATCATCCATTGAAGCGGCTAAGCTGTCGCCTCATTTACAGATACACACACTAATCAGAGGTTTACTGAATCACTGGGTTAAACTAAAATGTTAAAGTGTTGCCTGCTGGTATCAACGATAGCCTTAAAAAGGCTTGATCCGAGTACATGTAAAACAAAGATTGCTTTTGAACATGGGTTCAGTATGGAAATGTTGCAGCAAAGAGGTTCAGCTAGAAAAGATCAAAGAAAAATCACATATGAGATCTCTTTATTATCGGAACTGTTACTCCCAAACAGCAACGTGATTAAACGAATAACCCATGGTAACTTTTGCTTGAGTTTTCTGAAAAAAAAAAAGCCCCCAGTAGTCTTACGTCTCTTCAAGTTTCAGAAAAGACCCAGACCGTTCTCAGATGTATCACTGTCCAAACGCCTGCAATGATTAAGTTGTCATTTCCACAATTGTGTCATCATCTTACAACAATTGTCTCATTTGTCTATTCAACTAAGGAATTTCAGGAGAAACATCTGAAACATCTTTTATGTCTTCCTCTGAAAGCAAAATCTCTGAGAACTAAAGATATTCTCCGGCAAATATAAAGACACCACAGAATAAGCCTTTAGTGAGGGAATCGAAGACGACAACGAATGCAAAATGTGCTCACACATAAACACTCACACACACAAGCACTGTGGCTAAAGAGGCAGGACAGAAGTGATTTTGTGAGGACAGCCAGACAAAAGATGAGAATGACATTGAATATTATGAAGATGTGTGTCAGAAGAAAAAAGGCAGAAAGGAACAGACTGACAGATATGGAGAGAGAATCCAAGGAAAAAGAGAGGCAGAAAGAGCGAGAGAAGACTATACCTTTTCATAGTTCCTACAACTATTGGCGGAAGTACCCGGATTTTGGCGTGTTCGCACGGCACCGCAGGAACTAGGAACGATTTTAGTTCTAGGAACTCCTTTTGGAGGAAAGAATTTAGCTCCTACTTCAGAGTAGGATCTTAACCACCACTATAAGAACTACCAGTGACGTTAGTGTTCACTGATTGGCCAAACGCACGCCAAAACACCAGCACCCGCCACACATATTATAGCCTATATATATTTACTCCAGAAACTTAACTCTACGAACATGGAAAACCGTGATAGATGGGCATCTTAACATTTACGCTCAGGAGAAAATCCATAGCAACTTTGAGGGGACCAAGCGAAACATGATTATGTATTTCTGCTCAACAAGCAACACTGGACATCAACCACACGGCATACGCTAGCAACTTTTCATTAGTCTACTTTCTATGTATAACAATTCTATCTAATAACGTATTAGACAGGACTGTTAGACAGATCGTAAAATAATGAACACGGTGCAAGCGCTGTGTGGTTCCTAGGGGAACCATTATTTCTCTGGGAACCACCCTGGCGGCTAGTTCCTAGAACTACCCGGTGCGAAAGCCATGACTATTCTTGCTATACAGCTCTATTTTTATTTGTTCAATGCACAGGCCACTAATTAGGGATTCACGGTTCCATTGGTCCACAAATCATTCCCATAATTTAAAAGGTACACTTTTTTTTTTCTTTTTTTTTTTAAATTAGCCAAATCTAAATAATGAGTCAATCAATACATCAATCCTTCTTCCTGTTTTTTTTTTTTTTTTGTATTACCCTGATTCTTTATGGTTAGCCTATTAAAAGCATTTATATGTTAGATTGGGCGGTCTGGATACTGAAATTGCGAACATACGCCACTCCTCATCTCATATCCGTAAATAGAGAAACGTTGCTCAGGCTACTGTGATGCATGTACGGAGTGGGATAGGTTAGTTGCACGATAAATCTCGAACCTCCGGGCAATCACCCGTTTAAAAAAAACAGCTAACAGAGGAGAGTCTGCTGGCAAAAAGAGAATGTGACAGAGCTCGCAATAAAATGAGAATCAACATTTAGGATTTGTTACTTTTAAGGTGGCTGCCAATCTAAAAATTCACAATGATCCATGGCTGATCATGATTCTAGACTCTATCTAGATGTCTTAGATGAAGAATTCACTCGTATGTGGACCATTCTCCATTCAAATGAATTAAATTAAAATGTCATCAAACGTGCCCCTGTTGCTCACATACATGCATTGACATCCAGCTGCAAATAATAGACTTAAAAAGCATTCAAGCCAGATTTTAACCTGTGACATCACACCAAACCAAGAACATTTCTTTAGATCCCCTACGGCTGAAATAACTCCTGCAATGAACGGGAATCAAGGAACGCTATATGTTCCTGCAATTAATATTCCTCAAATGCAAAGGTTATCATTGTTCAGACATCATTTAGGGACCAGACCTCTTAAAACTATAATTGCATAATCAGATTTGTCTTTTCAAAAGAGAAGCAATCCACTCTCTCACTAAAAAGAGAGAAGAGAAAACAGTACAGGAAGACAAAAAGATGGCCTTCTGAATGTTTCTAAAAGACCAGTAAAATAGAAAGTGTATTCAACAGCTGCATGATGCACAAATCACATAAATCGTTCAACCTGGCTGGGAAAAAGAACAATCCAAATGTTCTAAAGCTCACACTCATTTTAAATCTCATCAGCCTCACATCGAAAACATGACACTGTTTTAAATGCCTATTTTCAACAGAGACACTCATGGGATAAAGAGATATTTGGAAAGAAACTACAAAAATAACTTTTCTTCTGCTGCTCACATCTTTGGCTCCGCTCAACTGCGTGGTCAAAGATACCGTAAAATAGATTTAAACAGTTAACTGTGGTAAAAAGAGCTAAAAATACTAAAAAAAATATTACTGGTAGATTTTGAAAATCTAAATTTCAAATAAAAAAAAAAGAGGCAAGAGCCAAGAGGTTGTGTAGAATTTTATAAACGTTTTAAATTAAATGTATTAGTTACTTGAAAAAAAGTAGGCTAATCTGGTTACGAAACTTCCGGTACTTGCAATGCGTTACCCCAACATTAATGTAATTACAGAAATGAATTACAGCTGTAATTACATGCAGGTAATTTTTATTTATTTATATATATATAAATACAACATACAAATCAATGTACATAATAAGTGCATTGTATCAAATGATTAATTTAAATGTTAGTTAAAGACACTTAATATAAAGTGCGGGACCTAGTAATCTATAAATTGCTCACCTTATTTCCAATGGTTGCTACGCCCCTGCAGTCTGGTCATGTAAATGAGACAGGGCACACAGC
The DNA here is from genome assembly GCA_030578255.1 of Tiaroga cobitis. NCBI lineage: Eukaryota > Metazoa > Chordata > Actinopteri > Cypriniformes > Leuciscidae > Tiaroga > Tiaroga cobitis. The sequence goes on from CM060603.1 coordinate 32,840,577, forward strand.
CTGCTAATGAAAATGTGTCTCATTTGTGTGAAACAAGATTCTTACATTACAATTTTAGAGGGAGATGAACCATCACACTTTGTGGGTATAATGCATTGACCGCTACTTCTTTATCTCACGCTTATATCTTCTCTCTTGCCCTCCAGATGTGAGCAAGGCGCCAGTGAGCATGGCAGTTAGAGGGTTTAACCCGGTTAGTGCATCGAATGCTAATTAAAGCGTTAATCTCAGCGAAGCTATAAACACACATTCATTCACCAGCAGGAGATGGGGTGGGTGAAGCTTCCATGATGAACTAATGGTTACAGCCCTCATCTGCTCTCTGATGACTTTTTTAATCTGTCCCTAATCACTGTGACATAAATGTGATGGCATGAGCGAGAAGCGGGCAAGGGGCGGGAGGGGCAGAGGATCAGAAAGGAAGAGAGAACTGATAACTATCGTCTGCAACAGTAATGTTTTAATGATGATTAAGGCATAGCTCATTTTAGTTCACAATAAGAGATACACCCCACAACCCAAAAGTGTCTTGAGCAGATGCTGCAATCATGTGAAACTACCCACGGGGTTGAGGAGGAGAGGTGAGAGATGCAAGGAGCAGTCAGGCCTTCGGAAATGGAATATGAATGGGAATGCGGTTTAGTGGTCAATTTAATGATCACTTTAAAGGAGTCACAAAAGCTCTGATGTTTATAGACTGGATCTCCTATAGAGCTTTATGAAATAAATGCACAAAATTAATCAAAAGTGCAAAACGTGATTATTATTTGTCTACCATAAATGAAAATATAAATAATCCCATAAAGTTCTGGAAATTAATTAAGTCAACTTCAGCACCAAATCAACTATTTAAATTTCCAGAGCATTTAAATGTTAATCATACTGTAGTCAAGGGCAGAGAAGTTATAGCAGATACTTTTAATAATCATTTTACTTCAGTAGGCTCCACGTCCGATGGCATTAATTCGGGTGTTAATATCTTAAATGCTGATCCTATTCAATACTGCCCGTCAGAATCTTTTAATTTTGCACCCATAACCATTGTGCAGGTTCACAATGCCCTAATGAATTTAGACATAAAAAAAAAGGCAGGATTCGATCAAATCGAGCCTTATTTTCTAAAAGTGGCAGCTAATCTCGTATCTGAACCTATAGCCTCTATATTTAACTTAAGTCTCGCTTCAAATGTTATCCCTAAATCGTGGAAATCGGCAATGGTTACCCCACTATTTAAAGGGGGAGACCCCTTAGATCCAACTAATTACCGTCCTATCTCCAGATTGCCAGTTTTAGCGAAAGTTTTTGAATCATTGATAAATAATCAATTAAAACAATTTCTATCGGCTAACAATATTCTTCATGATTACCAGTCAGGATTTAGAACAGGACATAGCACCATTACTGCAGCCATGCTAGTCTCTAATGATATTATATCCTCTTTAGATAGTAAAAAGTCATGTGCCGCATTATTTGTCGATCTATCAAAAGCTTTCGACTCTGCAGATCACAAATTATTGTTACAGAGACTTAGGTCTATAGGCCTCAGTGAAGCAGCCTTAAGCTGGTTTGATAATTACCTTTCAGAACGCACCCAATGTGTGTCTGTGGAAAACTATAACTCACCTTTCCTCCAAGTCAATACCGGGGTTCCCCAAGGATCTGTTTTAGCCCCTCTTCTATTTTCTATTTTCATTAATGATTTAGGCAATGGAATAGAGTCAGCGAAACTGCATCTGTATGCAGACGATACAATCATTTAAACAACAGCACCTACTTTAAATCAAGCTTTGAACCATCTACAGAATGCTTTTCAAGTTTTGCAGCATTCATTGTCTCAGTTAAAATTGGTTTTAAATACTAAAAAGACTAAATATATGATTTTTAGTCGTGGCCGCTCCAAGGTAGCTGATATTTCAATCTCAACCTCTAATGGTATTTCTCTTGAAAGAGTCAGTTCCTATAAATACTTAGGAATCTGGCTTGATGAAAGATTAGCATTCGATGTACATATTGATATGTTGCTGAAGAAGCTTAGGCCAAAATTAGGCTTCTTTTTTCCCTCAAAAAATTGTTTTCCATTTGAGGCCCGAAAGAAATTAGTAGAGTGCTTTTTTTATCCATCATTGATTATGGTGATCTCTTATATATGCATGCAGCTACTACTCTTCTCAGAAAATTAGATTGCGTGTATCACGCTGCTTTACGCTTCGTTTCTGGTGTAGAGTCACGGACACATCATTGTATTCTTTATGATTCCTTAGCTTGGTCATCTTTACATCAAAGGAGAAAACTACATATGTACTTATTCATTGCAAAAGCTCTTTTAGGTAAGTTACCTTCTTATATCTCAAATCTTTTAATCTATTATACAAATACCTATCAAACTAGGTCTAGCTCTCGCCTCCGGCTAAAAGTCCCAAGGGTATTGTCAGAATTTGGTAAAAATGCTTTTTCTTTTTATGCTCCTTGGACGTGGAATGAACTACAAAACGTATTGAAGCTAGATGCACTTCCAACCCTGACCTCTTTGAAACATCTTTTACTCAATGTTTTAAAGGAAAATTGTAACTGTTTTCCTTGACTTATTTTTATCAATGTTGTTTGTGAATGTGTAAATTGTGAAATTTCTTTTCAATGATTCTTCTGTATGAATTGTTTTGTTTTGTTTTTTTTGTGCCGCCGTCTTGACCAGGTCTCTCTGGAAGAAGAGATAGCAATATCTCAATGTGATTCTCCTGGTTAAAATAAAGGTAATAATATAGCAGCAGCAAGTTTTCTCTCTCAAACACTCAAAAGACCCTTTTTACACCAACAAGATGCTGTGCACAATCTAGAACCATTCCACATGTTGGGAATCTGGACCAAAAAAAAACAACAACAACAAAAAAAACAACAAGGCCGGGATTTGAAGTCACCACCACAACAACAACAACAACACCACCACCATCGATATGTCTAAAGCACAAGTACCGCATTAGGTAAGAACTATGCATAGGCACTTTAAAATAGGTACATTTATAACAAGCACTTTAAGGATGTCTATGCACAGGCACTTTAAAATACACACTTTAAACAATTATTATAACAAACACTTTATTTAAGCAAAGGCACTTTTAACTCTTTTTACCTCTATACGTCTGTTTGGTATTATGTTTGTTTTTCCATGTCTGGGACTACGGATGGAAATTAGCATTGTGCTAAATCCGGCGTATTTACGTCAATTTATATTGTACGTTCATCAATATGTATTGTCCCATCCAAATAAATGAATAAATTTAAATTAAATTAATAAATAAAAAACAACATCTAAATAGATCCTATTATAATCAATGAAGTGGTCACTGGTAAAACTTGATGCAGTAATGTACAACACAACCAGTTTCATCCACCATAATGTCAATTTTTACATGTACATTTTCAACAGATCTAGACTTAAATTCAGTCTAAATATATATAATTTTTATTTTTTTATATTACATATTTTTAGCAATATTTGAATTAGCTTTTTTTTTTTTTTTTACTTAATTTTACTTTAATTTTGTAACTCTGTGCTTGTCGTTTTTTTTGGTCCCACTTTATATTAACCCTTTAGGCGCCAGAGGTTTTTTCCTAAAATGTTCAATTTTGACATCTTAATTTCAAAAGGCTATATCTTAAAAGTGATAAAAGTAGGGATGCACCGAATATTCGGCCACCGAAAATTTTCGGCCGAAAATGGCCCAAAAGTGCATTTTCGGTTTTGGGCCGAAAGACTTTTATCACCGAAACAATACGGCCGAAATGTTGTGATGACGCAAACAGAAACCGCGAACTGCACGGGCTTGTCTGAAGCAACATGTCTGAGGTGTGGACGTATTTCCATGCGTATTTCAGTATGTCTGAACCCTCGAGAAGACGGAAGCCTTGTTTATACTTTTGCCTGCCTCCGCAGCGCGAGTCTCCACAGACAGGGCGCGCGCACCTCTCTTCAAACGGTCGAGGCATTTATACTTGACGCGCTCGCCGTTGTACTATTCTTTGAAACGACAGGGAGCGACTCAAGTAACTGTCCTCTAACCATCAAGAATCGGTGAGAAGAAGAAAGACAGAGCTGCCAAGTCTCACGCATTGGCCGTGAGACACACGAATTTGATTGCTTTCACACGCTCTCACGCCAACCCCGATTTCTCACGCATGAAGTGTCAACCTGGTCGGTCAAATGCCTGGAAGATGAGTTTATCTATATATCTACCTGTTGAGCCACTGTTGATCGACTAGTTATGCCGCAAAATAGTTAAAATCTCCTGGAATCTAGAGCGAGCGCGCACGCGAGACAGAGATTGTGCTTCAAACCCATGTTCAAACCGCGTAGCGCGCGCGTAAGGGAGAGAGGGAAAGCGAGCGAGAGACCTTGCGTGTGCAAGCACTAATTTCACTAAACATCTTTCATTAAGTTTTGTGTACATTTGTATTAAACATGTACCTTTGTTCATTAAAAAGGCTTTTTTATGCTATTGTATGCTAATTTTTTTAAATGTAAGCAACTAATTTAGTCGTGCAAACTGGGTGCTGGTGTGATGAGAAGTTCGTGCTCGGCTTTGTTTTGATGAGAGAACATTTAATTTTAAAACCTTTCTGCAGGCCAGATTATCATTTAATGTACACATGAGTGGGGTCAAGTTTAACATTTTAGTTTGAATTTCATTTTATACTGTGCATTGTTGCAATGTGCTAAATAAATATTTGCATAATTTGTAATTGATTTATTCTTTGAAAATTTTATATTAACTTATGCAATTGCAATGCCTTGATTTTAGTAAAGTTTGTACACAGTCATAGGCATGAATGCAATGGTACTAATAATTGGCATAATTTCTTTCGGTGTTTCGGTTTTCGGTTTTCGGCCTTGGTTTCCTCGTTTTCGGTTTTCGGTTTCGGCCAAGAATTTTCATTTCGGTGCATCCCTAGATAAAAGATAGAGACTTTCTGTAAATTAGAGAAATATTAAGGATGACCCAAAGTTTATGTAGGGATTACATTTTCCCATCTAATTTGCATAATATGACGTCATATGGTGGGGGCAATCTTGGATTATAGAATTTTCATGAAAAGTCACGTTTAAATGATAAAATGCAGCACTTATTTCCCCCCAAAATGTCCATCACCTTCTGTATGCTATATTGCACAATACTGAATGCTCAGGTAATTAGTAAGTAGTAATCAAACTGTGTAAATCATTACTAATAAATGGTAGAAACAAACCGAATGCATGTAGTGATTGGCCTTTTGCTGTAGAGATTTTCCATTTACTAAATACAGTAGGCACTCTGATTCCATGTATGGGGCAAATATATTTTATTCATATGACATACAAACACAAGTAGACAAGACCTGTTTAGTTCAAACGCTCACTCGCACAGATCATGAGTGACATGATACGAGCAGCGCGGCCAGATCTGCCTCGCGCGCGCGCCGAGTGTTCACAGCTCGGACTACCGTCATTCTCATTGCGACTCCTCACCCTGCCTCCACGTTGCCTCCTAACTGTCCTATGAATACTTCGACCTCGTCTAACATAGCCAGTGGCATTAGACAAAGTCTCCACCACAATACTGTCGCCGCGATTGCGGAGAGGATCTGATAAAATGGCTCACTCGCACAGTAGCTCCGCTTTTGATCGCACTGATTCAATGCGCTCTAACTCGAACATTTTGTATAGAAACATGACGTTTTTTTGATTAGGGGATGAAGTACGACATGCCTGCCATCCAGTGGAGGGGAGGTCGCACGAAATTTGACACCCAATTTGACAAAATCGGCTGTTTTATTTAGTGCCGCGTCTTGTCGAGTAAACTCGACGTGGCGCCTAGAGGGTTAAAGGCACAATATGTAGGGTTTTTTCGCCACAAGAGGGTGCAGTTTCCAACAATAACAAAGGCGTAGGTTTATGACGCAGTGATGAGCTGAATGATAGGAGTTGATGTCAAGCTGATGGATCTAATAATGTTTATGGATGAGTGCAAACATTCATGTTTTTTAACATTACAGTGGTATAAAACAGGTCGCGATTGCTAGAGACAGATATCACACGCGAGTCCCGCGGATATAAAGGAATAAGGACATTTCATTCTACTGAACTACCCGCAAGTGCTGGATTACTCACACAGGTCAGTTTATTAGACGAATTTAACTTGTGAGGTAACGCAGCGCTGCTTCACGTGGTCTAACGTTACACTATCACACTAAACGGCATTTAAATGTGTGTTGAAAGTTAAAATGTTACACTACGTGTTAGTTCGTTTGCTATGTGAAACTAGCAGTAACGTTAAGCTAGATCAACATTAGAATAACATACTGACCATATTCTAACATTTCATCATGTTGAGCTAACGTTATAACATTGATTTGTTTTACGTACATTTGCTCACCTGTCTAATAAAGCTGTCAAGTCGTGACTCGTGAAGCTCTGTCAAGTCCAAGTTAGTCGCGGACGTGGAGCTCACGGCATCTCAAAAACGCCACGCTGATATTGATCCTCATTTTAGTTCTCCTTGTTTGTCACAAAGTCTGCTTGCCATGGTCTATGTTTGAAAGAAACAAGAAGTGTGTGCCGCTAAACGTACGCAGTTGTCCACGTCTGTCGCCATGGTTACGTCATGGCTATGGCAGTATGAACGGAAACCGAGGATAGCGCGGATATTGCGTCATTGACAGGCGACTTTTTTTCTGGGACGGCCACTTATTTAAAGATGAAATTTCTCTGAAATAAAAAATCTTTGCAGACTATTGGGATATTGTAAGTACACAACTGCAGGAAATATATCACACTGTGCTAGTGATTTTTTTATATTTTATTACAAAATTCCTACATATTGTACCTTTAAGTGGCTTTAAGTACTACGTATTTACATCGAAAAATAAGTACAATGTACTTACTGTGTTCAGGTTGTATTGTAAAACTTTTGCTGCTATTGAGGTGTGATACGGGTAAGGTTAGGGACAGGTATGGGTAGGTTTAAGGGTGGGTTAAGGTGTAAGGGAAGGGTCAACATTGTAATTACAAATGTAATTACATAAATTAACCTTCTGGGGTCTGATGTGTTTTCTGGGTCCTGGAGGTGTTCTTACATGATCTGACATTTGTGTTTATTTCTGATACTTGTGACCTTTTCATGGCTAAAGTCTGATTACACTGTATTCAGCACAAACTCTGCTACAGTAATATGTCAGCAGCATGTATGTAAAAGTTTTTAGTTTTGAGATAATGACGTTTATGCGTGGTTTGTGAAAAAACAAAAAACAAATATCACTGAAATAAGATCATAAAACCCTTACTAATTATTTCTTCACAAGACTTTTGAAAATTGTATCACGTAGCCTAGAATATTTGCTTCAAAACTATGTGAAAATCATCCTGACTACTCATTCAGATAAGTCTTTTAGAATGTGTATGACGTGTTTTGGGTAAGAAAGCTTTATGCGAGAAGGCGTAAACCACTGTGAATCTCTCATTATTATGTATGCTTTTCACACCTGAGGAAGACAAAGACCCCTCCCATAATGGCCCTATTAAGGTGCTATCAGCCCTATCATTAGGAGCCTTGCACAAAGAATGAGGAGAGCCTTAAAAAAGAATGGCTTTTTGATTGTTTAGATTTATTTACAACACAACATAATCCAAAGATACACAACAAATGACAAAAAAAGCACATCATTGAACACACTGATCTTTAGATCACACACACTCTGTTCAACAGAGACCTTTGTGACATTCCTGAAACATAGTACATACCTGTCCATGTTCCATTTACCATGTTCATGTACAGACTACAGAGACTCATGTGAATGTCAGCAGGACTCAGTGGCCCCTGTAAAAAAACAAAACAACAGCAAACAAAAAAACAACTGTGAATGCTGATATCAAGAGAAAGGCTGCACAATTTTGGGAATACATTTGAGATTTTTCTGGTTAAAATATCTTTTTACAATTTATAAAACACACATATATAATGAACACCAGGTGTGTTGTGCAATGCATATAGCCAACGTGTATGGCTGCATAAAATAATAACAATAGCCTATAGCAGGCGGCCTGGTAACACTACACTAGAGAAAAATTTATTGATATGTTACTTCAAATGTTTACAATCGTTATGACGTTCTGACGTAAACCATGAAACCTAATGTTTGGTGCGTTTTGCTTTTCAAACTCAGAGCGCGCGCAGAGAAAATTTACTGGATCGAGCAACTATGAAACATTATTGTTAACATATTATACATATCTAACGTTACGTTTGAGCAGATATCCACAAACACTGTATTTAACAGTAAACCCGGATCTAAACATTATAATATTCACCATAGTAGAGTAAACACTAGGCTACTAGCCTACTATATCATGCTGTGTTTTATTATCAAACATAAGAACAACCTTGTGTCGTACATGAATATAAATTTCGCATTGAAAGGTATGCCTGCCTGTCTATAGTTCATATTTCAACATGTTTCTGTTGATTTCATACATTTTAGTCTAAAAACAGCTTAACTGCAATTCAACAATAACACTAACTAATATTATTCATAATACATTTCTTACCTTACATCTGTCTTGTCTTCAAATCGCGATCTTCTTCTTCTTCTGAGCAAAGTTAAATCCAATGTAAAATCACAGCGTGTTTTCCAACCTCGGCGAAAAGCATTGGACTGATGAAGTTTGGTGCGTTGTTTTTGAGGTAATGAGGGCGTTCGCGTTCCTTCACGTGGATATTTGCATATCAATCTCTTTTGCGCGCGTGGGCGTGGTCGAATTAAAAATGAGCAAGCGTTTGAGAAACTGGAAATCTTGTTGGTTTTATACAAATGACTTAAACAGAGAATATTTGTTTTTGTTTTGAATCAGATAATTTAAAAGTACACACTTACATGTTTATAAAGATACATGGCTCATAAATGTGAGACGTGTATTCGCTGAGTTGTTTCAGTTTATAGACGTGCTCAAGAAAAAGAAAAAAAAAGTTCACCGAGACGGAGAGACAGAACGCATACCCCGTTTATTTTCTTTATTTTACAAAAGCACAATGGTTTGTTTTTATTGTAAGTGAACACATACAAAAATAGACATCTCACAGATTCTTTTTTCATGTTTCTTTTTTCTGTATGACCATAAACGACGGAGTATTTTAAGTCTATGTTGCTGCCATGTGAAAAAAAATTTGAGCAAATAACGCCGGCGTGATTGCCGACCCCAGAGGGTTAATTACAGCTGGAATTACATGCAGGTATTTTCAAAATATAAGTACAATGTAAAAACATGCATGTGCACAATAAGTCCATTGTATCAAATTATTAATTTTGATGTAAGCACATAGTACTTAAAGCCACTTAATATAAAACGGGACCGTTTTTTTATATTTCAAAATTTTATTTTAGTTAGTAATTTTAGTCAAATTAAACTTATTTCTGTTAATTGCTAAGGCAAAATTTCAGAATGTTCAGTTAAAGTTTATCATCTAATATCTGTGTTTTATTTTATAGCAATTAAAAAAACAAAAACAACATGTAGTTTTAGTTTGTTAGGAATAGCAACACTGGCTCGAGCACGAAAACCAGCACCATTTTGTTGGAAAAAGGGCAACAAGATCTAATCTACATGTGAGTCACTATCAAATGCAAGCAGAATATAATTTCTACTGTATTAGAAGAGTCCAGGATGTTCCAAGCTCCTGGGCAGCTCAGGGGAGAGGATGTGTCCATGTGATGTGTACAGCAGTTGTGCAGCGATCTCTCACTTGCTCTGAAGGGGTTCCATATCGCTCTCTTTTCCCACAGGAGCAGATAGAGCATGGGCAGTCCAGTCTAATTTGATGTGAGGCTGCAATGATGGCAGATCCTTGGAGAGATACTGTCAGCCTAGCCATTCAAATCCATGCCAGGAACTGGCAACAGAGTTAAACATGGTCATGTAGAGACTCGGAGCTAAGATGGCTTCTGATTCTATTCCAATTTCCAGCTTGTGCTCTGGGGAAACTTAAAAAGTTAAATGAGCCTAACCACATTTTATAATTTTAGATTGATAGAAAATTAGTGACAGAGTGAGTTTTGGATGGCGCCCAGTGCAGGGCACCGGTGTAAGAGTTTCACAAACAATTCAGTTCTGCCTAGGGCCCTAAAGCAATCTTATTGGCTGAAAGAAAGTGTATTGGTATGGGTACTCCATTCAGTGCCTGATTAGAAATTATGTAATGTCTATGGTAATGTCTTTTAATTTTATATATGTGTGTATATAACTACAGAATGTGAAAATTCAACATTTCCTATTCTGTTTATGTTTCTTATTCTGTGTTTGTGTGGGGTTTTTTTTAAGTCAGCATACATTTTCCAATAAGGTCTCATTTGTTAACATTAATGCATTAACTAACAAAAACAAAATGAGCAATATATTTTCATAGAAAATTTTTTTTCATTATGTTAGTTCAGAGTGCATTAATGTTAGCCTACAACTTTTTATTATTTTCTTTTTTTGTAAATGTTGAAATTAGCATTAACTAAGATTAATAGATGAAGTAGAAATTGTACTTTGGAGGTACAATGCGTTTAGCTCATGTTAAATAACTAATGTAAACAAATGGAACCTTATTTTTACTCTGTGGTACATTCTTGGTTTATCAGGAATTACAAAAGGGATCCTAAAATTGTTCATCCACCAATGTCTCCAGCAGGCTTTTTAAACTTTCAAAGTGTAGCAATATGCAAATACCTCAAAAATAGACCCTACCTTGAACAGTGTTTACTTTTAAATGAAGATGTTAAAGATTGCCCTTTTTTCAGTATCTTTCTTAGAAATCAGGTCCACCAACTCCAAAATCATTGAAGGGTTAACTCAATCAACTTCACCAGAAAGATGATGCGTGTCTAACAAATCTTGAAGCTTTGTAAGTCAAAAGCATGTATATACAGGTCCATCAGCTAACAAGCCATAGAACCATAGAAGTTCACGCTGGTCTTTTCAGCAGGGACAAAACTGCAAAAACAATGCAGTCAGATTAGGAAAACTACATTTGATAACTTTAAATAGCATGCAATTGCAGTTGGAAATCATTCCTGGGGGTGCAGAGTCTTAGTAATCTGTGAAAGTGCTTGGTCCAGGCCTGAGTATCTTGGGAGTAAGAGGGTGAATGTGAATCTGTTTGGTGAACAGGATCAGAGCGGTTGCAGCTGCCTGTGAGGCCTCGTCTCTGGATCCTGCGGTAATTGGGAAAGGAGTTTGTTTGAGAATTAGTACAGCTCACCAGGGAGCAAACAGAAAAAACCTCCAGTGATAAACAAGCCACAAAACCAGTACACTGAAAACAAGCAGAGAATACAAAGCAGAAAGTCTATATAGCGAACACTAAACTAGTCTGTGTGTGTGTTTGTGAGCAGCAGAGCGAAGAAGGGCATTAGTAAATAAGTGTAGAGCTTTACTTAGATGGTGTGTGTTACGTATGTGTGTGAACAGGCACAGGGTGAGTGTGTTTCAGTTTATCCGAGCCTGTTTATGCTGAGCAGTGGCTGTGCTCAGGTGTCCCAAGGTACTTAATCTTTTCATGGATCAGCAGCTGCGTGAGAACCCTACCAGCATACACTAGTGTCCCCAATGTACAGCTGACACACGCACACTCACTGAGTCTCACTCTGGTGCACTTCACACAGGTAAATAAACCTATAAACTCCACATCATGAGCGTTTTGTGTGCAGCTTCTCAGCTAACAGCTGCATTTTTTTTTTTTCTTTTTACAGAAAATACATCCAATTACTTTACAATGGAAAAAAAGTCCCTTCAAAGCAAGTTATTCCACTCAGCGGACATCTTGGTAACAACCTGGGGCAGGAAGCCCTTTTCTGTGTACTCAACATTAATGTATTTGATATCATGATCTAACAATGAACAAGAAATGTTTTACAGCATGTATTAGATGAATGTTAATCTATAAATACATACCATTTGGTATTTATTTATCCTAACCAAGGCTGCATTTATTTTGATTAAAAATACAGTAAAAACGGTAATATTGTGAAATATTATAATTTAAAATAACTGTTCTACTGTTCATTTTTTTCAGGATTCGTTGATGAAAAAAGTTCAAAATTACAGCATTTATTTTAAAGAAATCTTTTGAAACATTATAATTGTCTTTACTGTTACTTTTAATTAACCTAAGTCATTTAATTCACTTGACCACAAAATAATGTTTTAATATATTGTTAATTATTATTATATTAATATTAATCTTATGTAGAAATGAAAGAGAAAAAATTTATATGTATTTCTGATTTAATGTCTAAATTTATACAATTTACTGAAAATTTGAGCAGATTTTGATATTCAGATCCATTCTTACAGACGCCATTTTAAGAATTAAAATTTCTCCCATTAATTTTTAAACAAGGTCAATTTGCTCCCCCTTTAATGTTTTTGCCTCAAGGAATCAAAAAACAGTTTGCCACAGCATGTTTTGTATGCTGGTGTCCCCACTAGGCTTCTTAACTAGCATTGTGTGCCAAACCTTCTTCAACCAGCTTCACCAGAAAGACCATTCTATAGTCTACTATGTTCATCATATATGTTTTGAACAGCATGGCCATTTTCGTTAACCTTCTAGACTAACCATCTGGCCTAGAAATTCTTGCTGGTCTAAGCATTCAGTGGGAAAAGGTCTGCTCATTTATTGTGATATGGGGCAGTACACAGACAGGATAATGGCTATCAGTGTGTGTGTGGTAAATGTCATTTCAGACAGTGCAGTACTGATAATTTGATTTTATGGGTTGAGTGAAATGAGGGTGAGTGTGGGATTGACATTGGCGCCATTGTAGACTGACCAGTCTAATTACAGTAACCGTTACAGAAGCTGTGTCTTTATCCTCCCTCCCAACATGTTCATTTCTTTTTTACTGTGACTACGCAAATGTGTGTTTTTTTTTTATTTAGTTTTAAGTTTTGTTTTAAGTTTTGGCCATTGTTTTCCTTTATCCATCACACTTTCTCTCTCTGTTCTAGTCTGTTAGGCAGGTGCACGGGCCATAGACTCCTGGGGCTCCTATTCAGTCAGAGGAGAGAAGAGCAAGAAAAGGCTTTGATCAGACATCAGAGGCTGAGACTAGCCAGAGAAAAAGCCTGTAGAATCACAGGCCCAGGCGGACACATGCACGGCTGGGTGCCTCCTATGACCTGCACACCAATGAATAGAAAATTAAGAAGCCTGGCAAACACAAAGACTTTTTGTCAGAGCACTAAAACTATCAGCACCAATACAGAAGATTGATAACTGATAAGTAACTTTACATTAAAGTTAATTAGAAGACAGAAATTGGCCCTTTATTTACCAGCATTTTTTGTTGTTGTTGTTGTTGTGTTGTTTTTTTAAACTAACGCCACATGGACTATTGCTCCAGAAGTTTCTCTGTGCACATTGCACACTTGGGCACAACTCAACAGATGGAGAAAACCAAAACCAAAAAAAAACACAAAGATGGGGATGTGACTAGCACAGGAGATTCAAACTAGAATAGACAAACCAGACTCTCTGATCTTTCTCCCTCCTTACTTCATCCTTCAGATCTCCTAATGTTTGAAAGAGTTTGAGGAAAGCAGGGCGTCTCAACCCTTCAGTCTGTTAATCTTCATTAAACTTACAAACCCCCCCAAAAAAGCTAAATGAATGAAGCCAAATCTCTTTCCTCAGTATTAAAATATTTAAATCAAGCAAAAAAAATTTTTTTTGCAGTTTTTTGTTGTCTGAGGATGAAAATAGTCTCAGACAGCACGCCCACAGTCTGTTCGATGACCTTCTGATGCATGCTGCTCACAAAACTGGCGAAAAAAAAAAAAAAAATGTGCAGTTCTAATGAGATTGGAAGTCAGGATGCAGCAGTAAGAAGTAAAGTCGTGTTTACAAGGACACAGTTCAAGCTTTTGTAAGAATTTTTCACTGGATTTGCCAATGTTTGCCACATAAGTGGAATAACATGTTTAAACAAATAAACTCTTTTTCCATGGCGGTCTATAATTGTGTTATCAATAAACCACACGTGAGAACAAAAACTGTGGTTGAGGTAGCTTTAGGTGTCAATCAAATTGCTCCTTCCTGTCTAGCAAGGTGGTTTGCAGCCAGATTAAGTTAAGTTAAGATTAAGTTTGACATAGAAGTGTCAGTGACAATTTGTACACAATAAAAATGTATGTATGTATGTTTGCTTTGTATGTTAAAAAGTTGTATGTGTACAGTATTTTCTAAAGGGCAAATGTTCTTTGTAAACAGTGGAAAATGATCATGAAGTACGTAATTGATGCCTAAGGTTTGTGTGCAAAGTATCCAGTGCAAAAACCTGAAGTAAACAGTAGAAAATTGCTGTCATAGTACATGAATAGACAGTGCAATAAGGAAGGAGTAAAATCTGCATTAAAAGTGTGTTTATAGTGCTGTTGGCCTGCAGGTAGATGCTGTTCTTCAATCTGCTTCTTCTGGATTGAATGCTCTTGTACCGCCTGCCTAATGGCAGTTTTGTTAAACAGGCTATGATTAAAGGATTTAGTTTGTCTAAAAACTTTAATTCTGACAATTTTCTCACCTTTATGTAGTTTTTCCCCATACAATGCAAGTCAATGGTAACCAAAATGGTTTGTTTGCACACATTATTCAAAATATCTTCTTTTGTGTTTCACAGAAGGAAGAATATTATACAGGTTTGGAATGACATAAGGGTGAGTAAATTATGACAGAATTAAAATATTTGGGGAGAACTAACTCTATGCAATACGGACCAGACCTTATACCGAAAGTCCAGGCTATGCAAGAACATGATGTAAAATATGTGAATGATTAACTGATGATAAATCAACCTGAAGGAAATGATATATGTAAGTGAAAAGACTCTTATCAAGAAGGGCAACTGGCATTCAGCATGTGCATATCTAACATCCCTGTGCATAATTTACAGTTTATGTGAGAGACAGTGAGAGAGCGTGTCTGAATGTGTGCCTTTAAACATGCACACCAGCATGCTCACCATTTCCAATTATGCTTTCTTGGCAGAACTGTGCATATACATAAAGTCTTATCAGCATGTGTGGAGATAGCTGGGATGGTTCACACTCAGCTACTTAAGACAACTCTCTACACCCCACCAAAGCACAATGCATGTGATTTACGATCTTGACATCCCAATATAGCTCAAGCCACCCTCAGCACCAAACATGCCAGACAGGGGCAACAAAATGGCGCCCTGCCTCTTTTACAACATGACATATCACCCAAAATCCTTTCTTAAACTCGACAGTCTTACAGTCAGTGGTACCATAAATCAAACCACATCGCTTTAATAAGGAAGCAGAGACATGACAGAGAAAAGCACCCACTAAAAACCGAGAACACCATCTGCTTCCTGTAGTTTGAACAGTTTGAGAGGATTTGTGCGAGAAAGAAGGGAGATGGAGCAAGCTGTTTGCTGAGGGAGGTGAGAGTACAAACTAAAGTATGGTTTGGTCTTAGCAGAGGGTTTGAGCAGGTTGACTCACTGCAGGATTCTGGGATGGCATGTTCAAGTATTGTCTTCATGCTCAATCTTACAATGCAGAACATTTTCATGTCCTCGTCATTTAGAGGATAATACGGTAAGCCAAACAGTATCTCAAAATAAACCCAGTCTTAATTTCTTTAATAAAATATTAAACAATTACACAGGATGAACATATTTTAAGTAATTAATTATTAATTAAGTATCTGCATTACTTTGTTTGAACAGATGTTTTTTGCCAAGTCCCCTGATGCTACGCTAACTTTGAACTTGCGGTATTTAGACATTTATTATGTAACATTCCAGATGTTTTTTTATGTTTTTTTTTATTTCAAATTTTTAATAATATTTTAAATTGATAACCATTTTATATATTTTTGTAAGTCTCTGCTAGGGGTTTGCGATATATATCGTCTGCGATAATATCGTAATTGTTGTTTTAACGATGTGCGATTTGACATTATTGAATATAGCCTATCCCTCACACACACCCAGAGAGTGCATGCATACTCTACGACTATGTGATGTAGTCTTGTAGATTAGACTAGTGCAGGTGCGCATTTAAGCCCTGTTCACACTACAAGCGACAACGCGACATGATACCATTCATTTCAATTGGGAGCGGGCAATTTCCGGCGACAGCGACCATTGGCGACCGGTGGGGCGTGTCTGGCGACGCAACAAAGTTGAGATCTGTTTAACTTTATGCAAATGCAGAGCGACTTTCGGGAGCGACAACCAATAGGAGTGAAGTCAGTGGAGCGCGTCACTCTTCAGTGCCGAGTCTGACCGAGGTTGAACGAGAAGGTCATTTTAGCAGTCAGAAACTGTCCTATAATTTATGATATATCTCCGTGATCATACAGTGGTATTCACCGTACTGACTCCGTGCCTGAATGGTTTCGGGAACCCAGATAGACCGGTATTTGCCCGTTTGCTGCAGTTAAATAGCTGCGATGGCAAAGAGCACTCACTGTTTCTCGTTCATCTTTAATATTATGCATTTTATGTACTGATTCCATTTATATTTAGACTTTTCCATCAAAATATTTATTTGTAGCGGCAAGAAAACGTATTTGTTGTCTAACATAGAGTAACATCCGTGAACGTCACTCAAAAACATTACTAAGCAACCAGTAGTGGGAACGCCCTCCAGCGCAGCCACTGGCGACCTGCTTGTAGTGTGAACGGGGCTTTAGAGTGCACGCTTTCACTGCGTGATTTAGTCTTGTTTATATCATTTAGTAATAAATAACACAAGTGCAGTTTTTCTCCAAATATCAGCATGATAACAAATGTGATATTGATTTTATACAAGTTTAATAAACAAGAAGTTGGCCAGATGTGTCTTGAACATATTTCCACAACTGCACTTCGATTGGTCAAAATTTACGTACGGGAAAATTCCGAAAGAACTCCCGCAAGTAAACAAAGAGGAGGAAAATCCGGCAGACATGCGGAGAATTCGCTCACAATGTATGTTCAGAATCAGCACGAGCTTGATCCTTTCGCAAATCCCCTCATAAACAACAAATCTAGACGTGATATAAATAAGAGATTCACTGTGCAGTGCGGACAACTTCAGTGTTAATGATGAGAGTTTTAGTGAGAGTGCAGAACGCGGTAAGTCAGTCATGGCACTATTGACAATCTAAATAATAATTTTGTTTGACTACGGCAGCTGGTTTAGTCCAAAAATGCTCAGTTATTTGGCAGTTGTGTCTGTTCAAGGTCGGATCACAGCTCTATTTCGCCAACGAAAATAGTTCAAAACAAAGCCACACACGGCGGTGTTTCCTTACTCAGTGAATCATCTTTTTGAACGAATCAGTTGACTAGAATAGATTAAGATAGTCAAATGCTTCTTTCCTTGAATAAATCAGCCGTTTGAATGAATCGGTTGAATCTCAATGATTCGCTTATTAACAGTGACTTGATGCCACCTACTGGCGGTTTCAATTTCACATTTAAAGTATCTTTTCTTGTTTTAAATTATTTTAAATATCAATATTCAATTTTGCAAAGATGAATTTTGTTGATACTGATTTCATTTGACTGGTAACTGCACTATCGTGTCTTATTTTTATAATTGAATTTGATTAAATTTATGAAATTGACAAAAGATGCATGCATATAATTAGGTTAAAAAAACGGCTTTATAAAAGGTAAAAATTTCCATATTAGGTAAAAATCAAATGAAACATTGGAAAAAATTTATTTCTGTCACTGCTGTGAACTGACCACCACACAGAGTATCAAAACCTTTAGGAGTCGGCTGTCCACCACAGTCCTTAACCTGCCAAAGTTCCAACACAATAAACACACTCAGCAAAATATCATCTAATAATAGTTAGAGAAAATCACATAAAATATCGATATAATTTGTCTTTATAAAATCATTTTAGCTAACAAAATCCAGTTCATTAACATCCTCTTAGAAAACAATCAGTAAATAAAAAATATCAGTACAAGACAATGCTAGATCTAACTCTCATTTAACATTCATCTAAAATGCTTTATTTAAAATGTTCTGTAAATAAAGTTATAACAAATAAAGTTGAAGTGTCTTAAATCACAGCGTATTCACAAAAACCTGGCATAAACTTCTGGGAGCATCTGAATGCATACACTGCCTCCTTGCAGTTCCAGTTTTTCCTCTCAGCATTTATCCTGGTTTCCGAGAAAGAGTTTGAATTACTGAAAAGGGAATATGGGAAGAGTCCCTTATAGGGAAACTAGGCTTCATGTTTATGCAAGCAAACGCTTAGCTAAAGCGATTTCATTTTCAAGCCTCATATCTAAATAATGCAAACGTTTTCATCAAAAAGCAATGCAATAATCCCACAAAGTAGCCATTTTGATGCAAACACGGTCTCTAAATAGCAAATGAAACTGCAGTCACCAACAAGCCTTTTCCCCAATATACAAGAATGACTATTTTGGAATCCAGCATGCATTAGCATTTGAATAGAGATGCTACTGTATAAAGTACTGTTTGAACAAGCTGATGTCCATGTTCAGGGATATTTCTTTATTTATCATGTTCCTCAAGCATAGAAAGCTGAAAATGTCCTTATCTCTTTGACAGACACAATAATGGAAGCAGGATTTGTTGGAGTTGGCAAGCACAGCATCTACGCAAGAGCATGCATATCTCTCTCTCTCTCTCTCTCTCTCTCTCTCTCTCTCTCTCTCTCTCTCTCTCTCATAAAATTCCTCTTCTGTGGGCAATTTCATTTTCTCGCACTATCTTTGAAGTTGAAATCAAGGTCTTCTGCATACTCCTGTGCCTGAGCTGGATGAATTGATTTCATGTTGATGAAAGATTGTTCCTTTTAAATGTCTATCTGTGTATCTGCGTAAATCTCTAAGTGCATTTATCCTTTTTATTCATGTGCGTCATTGTGGAGGTTTAATCCGAAAAGCCGCGTGTTTTCTCATGGTCAAAGAACATTAAGAGATAAGCGATTGAACATTTCTGTTTACATCATTTACCTCCCGTACCACTGATGATGATGTCACTTACACTTTTAATCTGTTATTTGTGAGTTGAGTGCAGGTCTTCAGGAGATTACTGAAAATCTGCATTTAATTACTAATTACTGCAATAATACTGAAGATTAAAAGCTTATGAACACTTTGAAGTAATCAGAATCCGCTACCGTTAAGACTAGACAGTGAATAGCTTTTTAAAATAAAAGTTACAATGAAAACACAAATTCCACTGTTATAACTACTATACCCAGAGACTGTGGATTGGCCCATGTGAATTCTTGATTTCCATACTAACTAATTTAAGAAGCAAAATAGGAAACAGCTAATGGTGATGGAGATACATGATTATCTGCCACTCTGCAAGCTTCTCATCCATCTTTGTGGTTTTAGAATCAAATTCCAGAACACTAAAATGTAGAAATATTTACTTAAACGGGAAAAGGATTTTAATTCTCTTAACCATAATGCTTATATCAGAAGCTTTGTGTATATGAATGTGTTACTCTTTGGCCAGGCAAATTTCCAGGAGATGGAGAGGACTGCAATGTCAGAAGAGCAGAGCGTTTACATTCATCTAACAAGGGCCACTATGTGTGGTATAACCTGTTCATTAAAACGTTGTCATGAACTCCTTGAATTTAAATAATTGAGACACCAGCATATTCTGCTAGTGGGCATTTCTCTATATTGCCAGTAAAATAAGAATTTTTTGGGACACTAGAAGAGATCCCCATTTCTGATCACCATATTTTTGATAAAATTAGTAAAACTGCATCTTTCTTATGCTAACAGTAGTCGCTTAAATATACTTAACATGAATTGTTTGAAAAAATTAAGTGTTGTCTAGTTAATGTGTTAATGGGTCGTTCGGGCACACATTTGCACCCCCTCCAGCTGGTTCCTAGAAACGGTTCTGGAAACAAGTATTAATGACTACCAATGATGGCATTTAAAGGTATAGTTTACCCAAAATCACTTACCTGTATGTCCTTTCAAATATTTGCTTCAGTGCAACTCAAAACCTTTTAAAACAATGTTGTGGATCCCACTGACTTAATTCATATACATTTTTGTGTTACACAAAAAAAACATACATGCAAGTATGACCTGCAGTGAGATCATTTAATAGCATCTACTGTCCCTCTGTGAATCTAGAAATAGTGTTATACATCAGTCATTGCACTGGAGAGATAATGACGCAAAACTATGACACTACAACAAACATCAATATGTTATGTATAAAACATGTAGGCATTTTGTCACCGCATCCAGTGAAATCCAGTGTGCTGCACTGACTATATCAGCCCTGAATATGAGCCACACTGGCACATATGCAGTTTCATTCCAACGCTATTAGTGATAAGCCACTGATGAAATTGGGCCTTTGCCCTTTGAAATACTAGTGTATCGCCACTGGACAAAGCGGATTTTGGACTTCTCAAAGCTGCCAAATCTGCATACACGCAAACCTCTTGAACTTGTAACAGAGGCTTGTTACAGTTGTTAATCAGCTATTGACAGAGCTTGATAACCAACAGGACTGGCAATTACCCAGATGGCCTTATCAGGGAACAAATGCACAATTAGGGCTTGTGATTTCAGTTAAACCGCTAAACCAAATGTGTTTTTTACCTTTTGTTCTGCTTTCTAACACGCAAACTGTGACTGATGTAAACCAGCCCACTAATGTTGCTGTTGAAAAATGTAACAAGTCATTGTACAGCCAGTCTTTTCTCGCAGTCTATAACGGCTTTTTTTTTTCATTGTACACTCCCCTCTTTCATTCCGGCTTTTCATTACTCCTGCACTCTCTTATAACAGTGGCCTTATTGCAGCTGCACAGTGGAGGAGCACAATGGCAGGTTTTTGCTGAGTCAGTTAACTTGGGTGTTTGTGAGCAGCCTATGCGTGCAAGTTTATGCGTGTGAAGTCAGGCAGGCCCAGGCAACACACAATGACTCACTATAGATGAGGAAACTATTACCGTGCTATTTTTAGCCTCAACATAGATGCTTTATCGTCCCCTCCCCCTCCCCCACTCCATCTATTCATTTGGCCAAATATTGGTGCAAGCTTCCAGTGTTTTGCAAGCACTGCAGTGTGGCTGTCGGGATGTTAATCAATCGCAAAAGGCAGTGCTGCGCGGAGTGAGATTCAATCTGGAACATGTCAAATGGGGTGTCAAGCAGACCAGGTAGACTTGTCACAGTCACATCTGAGCTCTTTTCGGAACAACCAGCAACGAACACTAAGGAAATGAATACAAATTTCTCCATCCATCTCAATACTTAGCAGCCCAATACATTAGGGGTGAGCAGCAAAGCTATTATCTGTAAATGTATCTGTTGCAATGAAAAATTGATCAGTTTCTGTAACTATATTTGGATAGAAACAAGTGGGTGGGTCTTGAACCAGAAGCATGCCATAACAAAGGAAAACCCAATTTGTAGATGTAACTATTCATTTTATAATTTCTATTTTGAAAATGCCTTGTATAATTCATAAAACTAGTTTCTATTTTCAAGTAAAATAAATAAAAAAAGTCTCAATCCATGAAAATAATTTTATTATAACCTAAATATAAAATAAATGCAAAACAAAAAACTGTGTAAAATATGTAAAATGTAAAATAAAAACGACCCTTGTGTTGTTCAGAATTTTTTTTAATTACAACCTTGATGTAAATAAAATAGATCCAATGTTTCACAATTCTTTTTTATGTTAGCCATATTGGCGTCACAGACTCACACGGCACTGCAATTTTAGATTTATTCATTAAAGTGGTGATTTATCTTTGTGCTTGTTGGAATAATCACTAAAACATTATTATTGGTAGCACTGTGTTTTACAGTCCTGTTCCCCATGTACATGTTCCCCATGTTATTACAATAACTGGGTAATTAGGTACTAACCCTGAACCTATCCCTAAACCTAACCTAGTTTCTTAGGTATGTACACTGCCACTGTAGTAAGTACATACACATCAATGATGTTTTCGTCATTCATGACGATAACGAAATGATTTCGTTAACACGACGATGACTAGCTAAAAATAGCTCTAAGGTGACTAAAACATGACGAGACGTTTCTTGAGTTTTCGTTGACGAGACGAGACGGAACAAAAATTATTATAAGTCTGACATTCACAATGCATGTAATTTCTGCCTGCTTTGTTTGAAATCTGTCTGTATTGAGCTAAAAAAAAAAAGTATCAGCAATGCTGCTGTTTCCTATCGGGTACGCCCAGCACCGGCCGCCTCGCACGCACCAGATTCCACACAACAACAACACAGGTTCTAACGTAGGCTAGTTTTTGTACCAAGTCAAGTCAATGGAGTCGGACAAAAACTAGGATAAAACCTGTTGGAAAGCATATTTTGCAGCGATTTTTGTGTGAGCATATCAGTGAACATCCCTGACCACTCGATAAGTTTGATGTCTTTGTAAACTTTAATGCGTTTTATGAATGATTGTGTGGGTGCTAACACACAAACCTAAAATTCTCGGGACAACAGCATTTGTCCAAATTTCAATCTTAACCGTTCTATTTCATCAGAAACGATCTTAAAACATGGCTTTAAAATAGTGTAAAATACCGAACTAACCAAGACCAAATACAGTGTTTACAGTATTCAGGGATTGTCTTATTCATTGTTAAGTTCAACACACTTCAAGTGTCATGTTTGTTTCATACTGTATATTCAAGTATGCATTCCTAACAACCTATGTTCAATGCACCTCAGTATTAGATATTTTATTATTTCGTTTCAGAATGTTTGCAACTTTGCAGTTTGCACAAGTTAAAGATAGACAGGGTTGTATAATGTTTGTGTTTACAAATAATATGGATCTTATTGTTACATTATACGTTGTTCATTGCACTTTAGCAATTTCTCAAATAAAGCCACATTTGCCAAAGTAAGAATGTTTTTATTCCTGGCTTTTTTGGAGTAAAACATTCCACTGTTTCCACTTTATCTGTGTGTAATGTTCTAGTAGCTCAAAGTTTTTGCTGTTTAAACTTTAAACCATTCCTTTATTAGGCTACTGTGATAGCTGGTGAAAATAGCATTTAATATTCAGGGGTAAAACTATAACTTGAAATATGGGGATAAAAGGTTTCTGCCCAATGTGACAATGAAGTACAGCTTGGCAATGCAACACTGCATTTCCATCAACGAGAAAGTCTAGTTTATTATGCAAAGGTTTTAAGGTTAGCTTGTTTTATGAATTACAACACTTGCTAAACCTGTCAAACCTAAGCCTATTTCCAGTACATTTTAACCTAAATTAATTTGTTAAAGACTACTTTTTTTTCTTTTACTAAAATTGACTAAACTTGACTAAAACATTTTTGTGTTTTCGTCGACTAAAACTATTAAGTTTATAAGTGACTAAAATGTGACTAAAACTTAAAAGCATTTTCGTCCAAAAGACTAAGACTAAGACTAAGACTAAAACTAAAAGGGCTGCCAAAAACAACACTGATACACATACTATAAAACACAAAGTGCAACCTTTTATCCTATATCCTATAAAGGAATGTTTGGAAATGTAAACTGATATTCCCTACTGACACACTACAGCTTAAAACCTTTTTTGTTTTTATTTTTTTTGTGAAAATACTAAAGTGCCAAAGACTTTTGCACAGACAGACAGACAGATAGATATGACCTTGTGGCTTTGAGCTCATCCCTACTATGTCACCACAGGTACTTCAGATCTGAACCTGGAATGACCAGTAAAAAGTCGCATTAAAGGGTGCTTCCAAGATAGCTTGTTACTGCTAGTCTACATTAGCGGCAAATGACTTGTGAAGAAATGGCCTTTTAGACATTAATAGTGAGGCTATCACTAGATAAACAAGATCTTCTGTCACTACATGAGGCAAAAGCTGGAAAGCTAAACCCATATGCTAAATGAGCCGCCAAGGAATGTATTGCAAGAAAAGCAAGGCAGTGTAAGTCAAAGATTCAAAGAGAGGGGATTCAAAGATTTCTCTCTCTTTGAGCATATGAAGAATGATTATACTAGGTCTTTGGTGGTGAGGATTAGAAAAAATGAATGCAAAGCCTTGCATGCACATGGCCCCCCGCCTGATAGTGATTACATGAAAGAAGAAGAAAAAATTCTGCAAAACGGCTTGGATTGACCTAGGATTTAAAGATTATGAATTAAAAAACATCCAATCACAAAAGGTTACAAAATACCTCAAAGAAATGACCATCAAAAGCTAACTTGAAAGAGATTATATGCAATATCCATTTCTAGGAATCCTTCCTTTCAATAAGTGCTGAATATTTCTTGGAAGACACCTGCACCTCAGGAAAGAAAGAGAATACGATCTATCCAAAGTGCTCTTGTTGCTGATAAAGCTGTGTTAGCTTAGTTAAGGTCACACAACAGTAATGTACTGTTTGATTCAACAGGGCCCTCCAACATGAAGAAGTGTGATAGACAAAAAGATGTAAGAGGAGTCAAAAGGGGTTACTGAAATGGATCAATGCATTCAGATAGAGGTCATCTCACATATGCAGGTGCTCTGTGGCTTGCAAAATTACATATTCAGGAGTTTAAAGTTTCTTTATAGTCAAGGACAAAAATAATGCCACAGTAACCATGGTCAAAATGAATACTCGCAAAGTGCATGTGCATAATATATATATAATACAATATAATACTGTATCATTTATTACACTATTTAAAAAAAAGAAAATAGATTTTTTTATATAACATGGTTTATATTTTATATTTTCAGTTGAATGTATAAGTATGTCGAACTTTATCCACATACAGGCAGTATACGATGGCACTATTCATTCAACATAATCACATGTGGAAAAATGTTACTGCAGTACTTAATCCAGGATCCCATCTCTTTGCACAAGTCCTACAAAGGTACGGCTTGACATATCCAGGCCACCATTGAGATGATGCCTCTGTGCCTGTGGACCTAGCACCCTTCTGAACAGCTCATTTTCAGCTTCCGCTCATCACTTGGCATGATAAGGACACCACACCCCTATTGTTTCATGCTCCACATGAAAACATTGTTCATCTTGTATTAGTATTCTACATAAAATAAAACTCTCTCCAAGATGTGTTTTGACTCTCCACCCACATATCTATAAACTGACAGGTTGACAAATTGAATTCTACAATTGCAAATGTCTGAAATCACCCATCTGCAACATGTAATTGGTGAACAGTGTATAGTCAAACGAGTCAACAATGACATCATCCACAGTGTTAAATACTGAGCTCACCGCAATAAGAGCCATAATTCCAGCTGAGCGGGCATCTGTTCACTGGCTCCACTCTGAAAGGCAATCCAATGGCGTGTGTGAGTTCATGTGTTTAGAAAGATTGACTGTGATGGTGGGGTCATGTTGCATTGTGCAGATCATGAACCATCTGTGGCCTTTAACAGTCTCATTCACACTCATTTGGAGTGGGGAGTTACATGATTTTGCCTATATGCACAATAATGGGATAAGTGAGAGCAAGAAAGTCATATATTGCAGATGAATTCACAAAAGGAGAGAACAAAAGGAAAAACAGGATTCACAAAAGGAAAAACAGGAGAGAACATCAGTCTGTGAGTGTTTACTTTCTCATTTGATTTTAGCGCGGCTCTTCGTTACTGTGTTTACCCTGGTAAAAACGCGCGTGTGTTTGTTTGTGTCGTGACTGAGTTTCGCTGGCCAAAGAGTTGGGCGTGGCCAAAGCCAGTTAAAGTACTTAATCTGGGCATTTGCTAATAATTGTTAGAAGAAGCATTAGAACAACAGGAGAGAACATCAGTCTGTGAGTGTTTACTTTCTCATTTGATTTTAGCGCGGCTCTTCGTTACTGTGTTTACCCTGGTAAAAACGCGCGTGTGTTTGTTTGTGTCGTGACTGAGTTTCGCTGGCCAAAGAGTTGGGCGTGGCCTGCTGTATTCATTAGCAGGGTATTAGGTGTGTATAAAACTGGTTAGTACACCGCGGCAGCGGTCGCGGCTGCCCTCGTGTGAAGCCCTCATCGTGTGAAGACCAAAGAGTGTAAAGACCAGCGACTCTACCTGTGCGACTCTACCAAGGACACCGACAAAGCACTTGAGTATTACATTCTTCTTGTTTATTTTTGTTGTTTCCTTTCTCTTCTACACACTTTTCTTTGAATCTTTCTGTTTGTAAGCTCATTTTCACTATGTGTTTTCAAATCTCTACTATTACTAACATACGTAAATCAAACGTCAGACGTCAGAGGCGATGCAATCCTAACAATCTCCGTACCCTTCCGGTGTCTTCTAATACTTTATTCTCTTTTCCTATTGGTCTCTGGAACTGCCAGTCCGCTGTTAACAAAGCAGATTTCATTACATCTTTTTCAAGTCATTCAGGTCTCAGTCTATTGGCCCTGACTGAGACCTGGATCAGACCAGAGGACACTGTCACACCTGCTGCCCTCTCCACTAACTTCACTTTCTCACACACCCCCCGTCTGACCGGAAGGGGTGGTGGTACTGGTCTGCTCATCTCAAATGACTGGAAATTTGATCCTTTACCACCTCTATTTGACAACAGCTCATTTGAATCACATTCAATTACCATCACTAGTCCTATAAAAATCCATTTTGTAGTTGTATATCGTCCCCCAGGTCAACTTGGCAGTTTTTTGGAGGAGCTTGATGTGCTACTCTCATCCTTCCCAGAAGATGGTACTCCTCTTGTAATTCTTGGAGACTTCAACATCCACCTAGAAAAACCTCAGGCTGCTGATTTCCACACCCTGCTTGCATCATTCGACCTCAAACGAGTATCTACTGTGGCTACTCACAAATCAGGTAACCAATTGGACCTCATCTACACGCGCTACTGCTCTACGGACAATACACTGGTCACTCCACTGCACACCTCAGATCACTTCCTCCTCACTCTCAACCTGCCTCAGAACACAACACACACTCCTCCACAGGTCACCTTTCGACGAAACCTACGCTCACTTTCACCCTCTCACCTATCCTCTTTGGTCTCATCCACACTTCCTCCACCTGATCAGCTCTCAACACTTGATACTAACTGTGCAACTGATACTCTTTTCTCCACTTTAACATCCTGCTTGGACAACTTCTGTCCCCTTTCCTCCAGGCCAGCCCGCGCCACACCCTCTGCCCCCTGGTTAACTGATATTCTTCGCGAACATCGTACTAAACTCAGGGGTGCAGAGAGGAAGTGGCGCAAATCGAAAGATTCGACAGACCTGGGTCTTTATCAATCCCTTCTCTCTTCCTTCTCTGCTAATATCTCTACTGCTAAAATGGCTTACTATCACAACAAAATTATCAATTCTTCTGACTCTCGCATGCTTTTCAAAACCTTCTCCTCTCTTCTTAACCCTCCTCCTCCTCCTCCTTCATCAACCCTAACAGCTGATGATTTTGCCACATTCTTCATAGAAAAAACAACCACCATCAGCGGCCAATTTACCAATCCACAAACTGACACACACATTTTACCAACAAACGCACACATTCTACCCTCCTTCTCTCTACTTTCAGAGGCGGAAGTCTCTAAACTCCTCCTTTCCAATCGCCCTACTACCTGTCCGCTTGATCCTATCCCCACTAATCTACTTCAAGCCATTTCTTCCTCAGTTGTACCCACACTCACGCACATCATAAACAACTCTCTTCACACTGGTACCTTTCCCACAGCTTTTAAGCAGGCTCGAGTAACCCCACTGCTTAAGAAACCCAATCTAAATCCAGCACATCTAACAAGTTACAGACCGGTATCTCTTCTTCCATTTGTCGCGAAAACACTTGAACGAGTTGTTTTCAACCAGATCTCCTCCTTTCTTACACAGAACAACCTCTTGGACGACAATCAGTCTGGTTTCAAAAGCGGACACTCAACTGAGACTGCCCTGCTCTCAGTAATTGAAGCTCTGAGACTGGCAAGAGCAGCTTCCAAATCCTCAGTCCTCATCCTGCTGGATCTGTCTGCTGCTTTTGACACAGTTAACCACCAGATCCTCCTGTCAATCCTAAAGATGAAGGGCATCTCGGGAACTGCACTCCAATGGTTCGAGTCTTACCTCTCAGGTAGGTCCTTTAGGGTGTCGTGGAGAGGTGTGGCGTCTAAGACCCAACATCTAGCTACCGGGGTGCCTCAGGGCTCAGTGCTTGGACCACTCCTCTTCTCCATCTACATGACATCACTAGGATCTGTGATTCAGAAACATGGCTTTTCCTATCATTGCTACGCTGATGACACGCAACTCTACCTCTCATTCCAGCCTGACGATCCAACGGTAGCTGCTCGTATCTCAGCCTGCCTGACAGACATCTCTGGCTGGATGAAGGACCACCACCTTCAACTAAACCTTGCGAAGACAGAGCTACTTGTGGTCCCGGCCAACCCAACACTTCATCACAACTTCTCCATTCAGCTAGGCTCGTCATCCATAACTCCATCAAGGTCAGCTAAGAACCTTGGGGTTGTAATTGATGATCAGTTGAAATTCACAGACCACATTGCTAGAACTGCCCGGTCCTGCAGATTTGCTTTGCACAACATTAGGAGGATCAGGCCTTTCCTTACAGAGCATGCCACACAACTCCTTGTCCAAGCACTTGTTTTATCCAGACTGGACTATTGCAATGCTCTCCTGGCTGGTCTTCCAGCTTGCTCTGTCAAACCTCTACAATTGATCCAGAATGCTGCAGCCAGAGTAGTCTTCAATGAGCCGAAGAGAGCACACGTCACTCCTCTCCTCAAACAATTGCACTGGTTGCCAGTTGCCGCTCGCATTAAATTCAAGGCACTGACGTTTGCCTACAGAACAACCACTGGCACTGCTCCCTCTTACCTAAACTCATTACTTCAGACTTATGTGCCATCCAGAAACCTGCGCTCTGCTAGCGAATGTCGTCTTGTGGTACCATCTCAAAATCTCTTTCTCGGACCTTTACAATGGCTGTTCCCTGTTGGTGGAATGATCTGCCTAACTCAACCAGAGCTTCTGAGTCAGTAGCCACTTTCAAGAAACTGCTGAAGACATATCTTTTTCGGCAGCACTTGATTCAGTAGAATTAACACTTTCTCTTCTCTTCTATTCAAAAAAAAAAAAAAAAAAAAAACTGCACTAAAATTAAACTGAGAGGGGTTATAGCACTTACGTATTGTTGTCCTACTGTTAGTTTAACTGCTTCTATTGTTCTCATTTGTAAGTCGCTTTGGATAAAAGCGTCTGCTAAATGAATAAATGTAAATGTAAATGTAAAAGAAACAGTAAATGTATCATATAAATGCCAACATTGGCCTTGACACATGTGACATGCCTATCTCATAGCCTGTTCTTCTAGGGCTAACTCGGGCCATCTCAACTTCAAAATGTCAGTCGCTATGCAGCATAAAATGACACCAGCAGCAACTGCTCCCATTGTTGTAGATGCTATGGAGACCAGGTTCAAAGGTTTCAGAAGTCAAGAGTGAGCTCCATGGTTCAAAGCACCTTTCTGAACTTCTAGCCACAATTCAGCACATTTGAGGTTTCAATTCCACACCAACCACTGCATTATGTGCAGTCCTCTGACAAAAAAGTATGATTGCTTGGCTAATGGAAAAGAAAAAAAAAAGTTCTCAAACTCAAATTACCTGACAAAAGTGTTTCTACAACCCTGAATTTGAACTAGATGCTGTTATAGGTGCAGTTAAAGAGTTATTGAGAGATAGTTTAAGTATAATGGAGAGATCACTTAACACTGAAAGGTCTGTAAGAAGTTATTTAAATATATAAGGACTAAAAAACAAAGTATAAAGTGGGTAGAGTAGGGGTGATGCATACCAAGTTTTGTGAGTACAGACAAATGCCCTTAGGAGTTCAAAAAAGTAGATTTCGCAGAAAATTGAATGTTTTTTGAATCAGATACATTTGGTAAGGTATGACTCAAGAAATCAGGGGGGGAAATGTTAAGGCTTGTTAACCTTATACAGTTCAAGAGATATAACCCAAAATACAAAAGTGCTTCTGATAGTGCCTAGTGCCTGATGGACGTCTATCAATGAACTTGAGTAGTGGGTGGGATTTCGACAACTCTACAAAATGTCTCTTGCTGTATGGTCTGACAGAAAAAGAATTAAAGGCCAAACCAGAAATGGAGAAAAAAATTTAATTAATTTGAGGACTGCATTTAACAACATTAACACTTGAAAGGGCAGTAATTTGAAACCCCTGATTTAATGTCAGAATATGGCATAAAAACTGTCCTCTCAGTAATTTGATTTTTTTTACATGAAATGTAACATCATGGTTTTGTAATATCAAACTTTCTATTAATAGCGGCTATCAAATGTATCGCCAATGTGTTTATTTCACGCCATAAGCACATTTGGCATCTTAACAGCTGTCCTTTAGTGTCCAGGAATTACTTATCAGCAAGCCAGAAAGTCATTATAAATTACTCTTAATAACTCACTTGAACATCATAACCACTTTAGGAGGAAATGGAAGGCTATTCATCATTGTTTACTGACAGTGACAGAGGTTCCTCACTGCAGGTGAGCACAAATCAATCTAATCTACAGCACATCATATAATGTGTGCTACAACTATACACAGTAAAATCCATCTAACAAGTATTTGAAAAATGATTTCAACTTCTTTAAACTTTCTATACATTTATCCTTTCTGCCTTGCATTTCTGCATATGTACAGTAACATGGACATGCTTGTCAAGTGTTACCAATCTTTGCTAATCACACTGATGATCCACTGTCTTCAAGCATATCTGCACGAATATGTGAGATTCACATTGTTTACACTGAAAGCATAACAGATTACTTAAGTACTCAGTGAATATGAAGAGATCAATATTTTCATAACACAAATATTTGAAAAGTGTTAAGAGATGCCAAAGTTGGAGAATAGCAGAAACAAACATGAAAGATCAAACGCCTTTAAAGCTCACGAATTTCAAAGGAATTACATTTCATTTTGTATCTCATTTTGCTCCCCCCACATAGTAAACCACATGCATTTATGGCAAATTTCTCTCAGTTTACATTCAGGTTACCTAAAAATGATTTTAGGCAGTGCAAGAAGCAAACAACCCAAC
Source organism: Tiaroga cobitis (assembly GCA_030578255.1). Classification (NCBI taxonomy): domain Eukaryota; kingdom Metazoa; phylum Chordata; class Actinopteri; order Cypriniformes; family Leuciscidae; genus Tiaroga; species Tiaroga cobitis. The sequence goes on from CM060603.1 coordinate 32,871,709, forward strand.
AAAATGACCATCACATTTGCCTGCTCTAAGGAGGTCTTAAATTGTTCATAAAGTAGTAAAACACTGATTTTTGCAGTCAGCTCAAGAACTGCAACAGAAGATGTCAGACATCATCAAGACATAGATCTTCAATTTAAAAATGGAAAAAATCAATGGTTTCCTTTAAGCAGGCTATATGACCAGCCTGTGGCATTCTGTATGCAGTAATGGAAACCCTAGATTAAAGCTTTAGGCCAGAGCCACAGGACAGAATCAGATCCACTGGAACAAACTAGCATTGGAGTTTTGCCCTCTAAACCAAACATTGAGAAAGGAATCTCCTGCAATCTTCCTGTCGACAGAACTCAGAGGAAAGCTAATATAAAATGACTTTGCAACCACTGATGTCCAATCCGGAAATGAACTAGCTCTGTCCAACTGGGCGGAAACCCTGATGATTCCATTAACTGAGAGAGATTGTACTGTAATAGAAACCAATACTGACCCGCTGCAGAATATGTACTCGGCAGTTGTGACAGCGTATGTTGCTTGTATTCCATCATGTTTTGATGGCTGCTGGGACAAAAAGAATTTCTCCTCAACAGCGTAGAACAGAGTTGTGTACTAGTCACACAGCAACGTATGTGTACCTGTCTCACACAATAACACATTCTAAAGTGTCGTGTAAGAGATTTAATTTGCCATTACTTATGGAATCCGAATCACTGAAAACACGCTCCAGGAGGTCAATGGTGTGAAGGCCACAAATAATCACACATAAATTAAGGTCACAAGAAAAAAACATAGCTGAATGTCATTGGACTGTTTCTTTCACAGGAAAACGATTTAGAGGGCATCATTATGGCTTAAATGTATTCATGAAAGTTTGCAGAGGTCAAAGGTCAAACAGAAGACATGTTTTCTGCTTTGTCTTTATCCCTCACGATGCCTAGCAAAAAGGTTTCTAGAATTTCACTGTAAAGCTGTTGAATACTGATGCAACAAAATCCCCATAGTGCCGAGTCAACAGATTTTTTTGCAGGTGTATTTGTGTACAAGTAGTATCACGTGACAGTAATGTCTCATTGTAGTACTGAGAAGTACTAATACTGCAATTCAGTCAGTGGATCTGTTAATAAATGTGACTACACTGCATAATGTGTTGCAAAACCTTAGTTATTTAAAACTCAAGCAATGTAAATGCATGTGCTGCGAACTTTTTTTAAACAGCAAAAGTCACCCTGCTGCCAATCATAAATATTGGTAATTTTAAATCACAGCGCTGCCAGCCTACAACACTGCAACAAATACTAACCCCTAACCCTATCATTCGCCCCAACCTTAACCTTAGTGACTAAGTGATTGAGCTGACTTGAACTAACTGTATATTAAATCAATCAAATAAATAAATAAAGATAAAAAGGAAGAAAAAAAGAAAGAAAAATGTAATTAAAAATACTAACCCTATCATCAAACAAACAGAATTTTGGAATAACACTTATATGCAAAAATTACCCAGAACTAACTGCTCTGAAAAAAAAACATCAAGCTTAAGATAATTTCTGAATAATCTGAATTGTAAAAGTAAGAGAGAAGTAAGAAGCGAGTCAAACGAATCTTGATAAAGTAAAACAGTAGCCTAAGGGTAAACCTTAAACTAATACCGCTTCACTAAACCGATAATAAGCATTCATTGTTTTCGCTGCATACAGAGTACAGCTGAGAGTACTAACATGTTATTAGGGCTAAATAATTCAATTAAAATATTAAATCACTTGACATGGCATGGCCATCAAAATGGTTAACAACCCAATGATCTTTATTAAGAGTTACACAATTGAAGACGCTTCATTAAAACCAAACCAAATAAATGAGACTCTCCCCACCCCTCCAAAGAACCAATGTCTGGAAGACCACTAATGCTTTCAAAGCTAGTCACCTTCTCATGATCAGCACTTGAGATTCAATTAAAATTGAAGCGGCAAGGAGGCTAGAGGCGGTGGCAGTGTGGAGGCTGGAGCCCGAATCCTTTGCTGGGTAATTACACAAGTTTGTGTCAGGAGAGGGGAATCTTCGGAGAAGCAGGGACAGGTGCAGAGAGAGCCAGCATGGCGTGCTGACAGTAATTGCTCCTCCGGAGGAGAAGAAACATAGGAGAACACGTGTAACCATGAGAGGAACACGATCAGTCCAGATGTAAAAAGGATTGATAAGTCTTGCTTACATACATCTGGAACCAGACAGATTGAATTTTATTGTGCGAGATGAGCTTTTTGTGTGGTAGGATCTCATTCACCAGGTGCCTAAAAAGAATTGTACCCGTCGTTTTGGTGTGGGTGTGTATTTCGTTGACGGGATAGGATAAAATCTTCACACCAGAGATACAGCAGTGTGTGTGTTTGGATCTCATCCACCATTCAACATTTTCCCAAAGCAGCTCTTTGTAAAAGAATGCCCTCCTCTGAATAGTGTGCCGTCAGCTGAATGCGAGAGAGCAATGGGAGACGCATTATCCAGTGTTATATTAGAATGGCGGAGCCGTACTCAACAATGAGCCAAAATGCACAACAAGCAAAGAGCTTTTCCTAATCTCATTTTAATGACATATGCTCTGCTGTTACGGTAAGCCACAGGAGTCACAAACGCTCTCTGTGAGTTTTGAGAAGACAATAAAAAGTCACAGATATAAGTCATGGACGCATGGGACGCCCACACAGTCACTGCGGTGTTGGGAGGAAATTAAATTCAGCTAAGAATTGCTTTTCTAGAACCATCTTTACAGTGCAAAAAGCAACATTTTAAGAGGCATCAATAAATCACAGTCACAAGAAATTATGTATCACAAGCTTGCAAGGTGAAATGTTTATTCTTGCACACATAGTAGAAACTGAAAATCTTTTAACCCAAAACTTTTGAACTGCAACGTTTTAGAGTCGAGTCAAAGGCAGAGGTCATAGTTTTTGGCTCAAATTTGAGATTGATAATTCTGAATCTCTCTTGAAAACTCATTTGTTCTCCAGCTTTTAACACGTTAATGCCGCTCTTTGTAATGTTTCACATTTTTTTGTATTTGTTTAATCTGCTCTTGTACAGCACTTTGGTTAGTATTGTGTCTGGTTTAAATGTGCTTTATAAATTAAAGGACTAGAACTAAGGCTGCCATTATTTCAACAACAATACAGTAAAAACGGCAATATTGTGAAATAGTTTTACAATTAAAAATGTGTTTTTTTATTTTAATATAGTTCAAAATGTAATTTATTTGTGCGATGGCAAAGCTGAATTTTCAGCATCATTACTCCAGTCTTCAGTGTTACATTATCCTTCACAAATCATTCTATGATGTGGTGAGAAAGTTTTTCTCTTTTTTTGTTAAAAATATATTTGCTTGACATTTTGGTGGAAATAGTTTTAGGGATTCTTTGATTAACAAAGTTTAAAAAATAACAGCATTTATTTGAAATATAAATAAATTTCTTTAAAAAAAATCCTTCTGACTCCAAACTTTTAAACAATATTGTAGATTCCATCAAAACCACAATTTCACCCCACAACAAACTTGACACCACTTCTAATGGGTGGGTAGGCCTGTCACGATAACAAATTTTACTGGACGATAAATTGTCCAAGAAATTATTGCGATAAACGATAATATTGTCGTTCTGAGAATATTAACATCTAAAATAATGATAATGGCATAATAATGCAGGTACACCTTTTCAAAGATCAATAGACTTATTTCTAAAGACTATTCAACACTGAAAATGGAAAACATTTTAAATATCCACAATAAATGAACAAAACAACCAAAAACAATAAAACCAATGGACTCTCGGTCTCTGTTAACAAAAAATGCATTTGAATAAATACCAAAAACAATAAATGAAATGGATGTAAACAAAACCCGACCCTATCCTATGATAAATTATTTGTTATGAAAGCATTAACACACAAACCACTGTTAATTTAACATAAAAGCAAGCAGGCTACTGCGTGCATGGTTTGGCATGACTGAATGCACGCAAAAAGTGCGCTCCCTTAATAATTCCTAAAAAGCTGACAGTTCATCGCGATCTCACACATCTCTGTTATTATCAATGAAGCTGACTGCACAATGAATCTTTCATAATATCCACACTTTGTTTGTTATAATTAGAGGATTTGCCAGCATAATAAAGAATTCAGCTCTGAACAAAAAGTCTGTTTTGAGCGGTGGGGGAGTCTTTCTCAAATGCTTCTGATTGGCCATTGCGTTCAAGAAATCAACACAATCGTTTTATTCTCCCGCACACACTGAGTTCATTACCGCCCGCGCTCGGCCATCAAATCTAGTGCTGCGCCGCACTCTATTGCGTTGGGAGTGCACGTCTCTAGATCAAAATATCGGCCCGCTCGGGCTCGGGCAGAGAATCTAAGCTCTAGTTCACTCCTCCTACGCTAAGGAACTGAGAGTTGTCATCCAGTCTCTTTGGTAGAGAGAGAGAGATGATGAAAACAAACAAGCATGCAAAAGGAAATTATCGCAGCCGGAAAAATTATCAAGCTCATTTTTTAATTGTGTGATTAATTGATTTATTGACTATCGCGACAGGCCCATGGGTGGGTTCACAGAAATGTGTCATACACCACTGAAATGAGTATCTCTACATGAGCTTCCAAGACCTCTTGTGAAAAAATAAAATAAAAAAAATTCATATAAGCTGAAAAAATATTTTTTAGTCTTGAGATGAAGACATTAATAAAAGTAAAAAAAGATTGTTTATTAATGTTGTTTTATTATTTTTTATTATCACCATTCATTTGGTAAATGCTTTTATCCAAAACGACCTGCAAATGAGGAATGCTGCAATACAAAAAATTTAATTTTGGAGTGGTGCCATTTAATTACTAAAAACTATTTTTTTTTTCAGGAAACAGATTTACAGTGAGTAAGGGTGCAGATCCGATGGCTGTTCTATACGCAAGCATCAGTGTCTCAAACTTCGGTGTCTCAAAAGTCGAGATGAAGAAAGGTGTAATGCGGACTCTCTCGGGTTTATTGATGACCAAACACACCACTGCGGTCTGGATCACTTACGCTCTGCATCAAGTCATTGTACTTTAAGGGGCGTTCAGACTTAAAAGGTTCTTATGCTTACAAACACAAGATGCTGAAAAAGCAAATAGATGCAACATAATAATATAATATTGCACATAAAAATATCAATAATAAGCAGTGTAGTGGTACTCAAAAACATGTTTTTTGTAAACAGGCCAAAAGTTATTCAAATGTCCTTGCCATGTGTGTATTCTGTAGAAGAATGTCTTGTGAATTACCACATACCAATTAACTGACAAGCTGTTTCAGCGCCTTACAAACCCATGTAGTTTTGTCTCATGTGAAAACATTCTATAAAACCTCCAACACAAGCTCCAAAAAATAATTATACAGTAAGTGCATGTAGCTCATTAGTATTAGTGTCATTAGTCCCAGTACATATACTAAATATGCTGTGAATACTGTAGTATAAAATGTTACGGAAATGTTAAAAAAATGTAAATGTTTAAAACAGTAATGGAAAGACAATTTACAAAAAGCAAAGTGTAAAAACCCTTGATATGCTTTTAAGTTTAACGGTTATACAGGCCTAATGTACTTGAAATACCTGTATAAAACTATAGAAAGAGACAGACAGACAAATACTGTAATCTTACAGAGAGATGGACATTAGGGGTGGAACGGTGCATGTATTCGTATTGAACCGAAACGGTACGGGCGTCACGGTTCGGTGCACGAATTTACACGGAGAATACACGGTATAAAATGAATTAAACTTGCGTGCAAATTAATTAATGTAATGCGCATGGACGCGGGAAGTAGGGGTGCTGCAGCACCCCCTGTTGGCAAACTGTGATGACAAAAATTATAGCTTATATTTATAAATATATCTCTGGGTGTTGTTTCTGTTCCACAACATGTTGTATGTCATGTTTTGGATGTGGGATGAAGAGGGGAATATTTTTTAGTAATTAATTAAATTATTTAATTTATCTTCAGTGTGTAGTATTAGCCAATCAGGTGTCTTGACCCGAATCACGCGATTACTAAAAATCTGCTAGTCATATAACGTTAGTAAATATCAATATCAGCGCTATATCAATATAATTAGTTAGCAATGACTCAAAAGAGAATTTTTGATTTTTTTTCAATCCAACCCCAAAAACCCGAGGCCAAGGAGGACTAGCGAGAATTCTCACTGACTCCTCATCCAGAGGAAACGTTACAGCCCCTACGCCCGAGCAGGACAAGCTATAATTGGTAAGAAGTTTGCAGAAGGCTGATGCAAGAGTTTCTGGTGCATAGCGGTCAACATTGAACATTAAAAATAAGGGAGATTTCCCGGAATCCAAACCCAAAATAAGTGTTTTTTTTTTACACGATTCTTACCCACAAAGTGTTTTTTTTTTTTTAAAAGCACTAATCATTAAAAGTCTAAAGAGTTTATAACTAGCCTACATGTGTGAGAGAGAAAAAGACATCGGAGGCTGGTTCTGCTGGAGATGATTCGGGAGAGGTCTGTCCACCTTTACCAATCAGAGCGCGCGCTGACACGGGTAAGGCCGGATTCACATTTAGCGCCTAAAAACGCGTAGAAAACGCTGGGCGCGCCGCATTCTCCTTTTTCCAAAGCGCTAGGGCGGTTGCGCTCCGGTTGGTTCTTGTCACGTGACCCACTGTGCGCTTATGGTGCGCTTGCGGCATTCTGAAAAGTTGAGATGTTTTTATCTCGATGCGGCTCGGAAGCGCTTGGAAAAAACGAGCGCGTCGCACCGCGACCGCGTCGCTTCCATTATGAGCGCGCATACCGCGCGCCTACATTTGGAATAATGAACTTGAGCGCGCAAAAGACGCGATATGTGAATCGGGCCTAAAGCCTTTATATTCGACGCGTCCGCACGAGCGCGGCAATAATGACAAGTTGCAGCGCGCGCGGCGCACCCGAGGATGAACGACTTGAAGCCGAATCTGTCCGAGCTTGTAGGCCTATATCTCACACAATCAGAGCATGAAAATATGGGATATTTTACGGGAAAATGCTAAAACGGGAAGGCAGCGGGAAAAGGGCTAAAATACGTGGGAAACCTGGGAAAAACGGAAGGGTTGACATCTGGTGCAATTGAGTGCATTGAAGTTCTCAAAGAGTGCATTGACAGATTTGCATGTATTTTGCACGCGTTGGTGTGGTCAAAAACAAAACACTTTTACGCGCGTTGGTGTGGTCAAATTAAAACACTTTTACGCGCGTTAATGTGTTCAAATTAAAACACTTTTACGCGCGTTAATGTGTTCAAATTAAAACACTTTTACGCGCGTTGGCGTGGTCAAAAAAAGGTTCAGACGGATAGGAAGAAAGCCCACCCTGTGTATTTTCTTTATTTAACAAAATCACAATGTTTTGATTTGATTGTAAGTGGACACATAAAAAAGTAGAAATAGGCTATCACAGATTATTTTTTTCATAATTACTTATTTTTTCTGTATGAGTATAAATGACGAAGTAAGTTTATTGAGCTACAATGTTAAGAAAATCCAGCATAACTCACCGGCAACCTTGGAGGATTAAACATAAATAATAACATTATAGCACTGAGGGGAGAAGGAGTTGTGGAGACTATTTTGTTGAAAGCGAAAACAAAATAGTGTTTTTTCAGCATCAACTGAACACAGAGCACAGTTACAACACCACTGCATTTCAAAATCTTGTATCGTGTTCATCAATTTATGAAAGTTAAAATCAATAAGAATTCTTGATTTTACCATATTTTTTAAAACTAAAACAACATCTTGTCCTGGCTTTTCTTCTATCTTATTTCTCCTAGTGATGTGAGATATATCCAGCTGCAGACCCGCAGCAGCACCACCAGTTTCAGAACCCCAGCGCCAGAACCCCAGCGCCAGAACCGGAAGGGAGGGAGGGGCGGAATTACCGGTATTGACAATGACACAAGCATGGTTATTTTTGTAAGTATTTAAAAATATTTAAAATGGTTGCATCTTTTAAATAATGTTTAGGGTATTTTTTTATTATTATTATTATTTTTTTTTTTTTATTACATTTTTTAAATGTAAGCAACTAATTTAGACGTGCATACTGGGTGCTGGTGTGATGAGAAGTTCTGCTCGGCTTTGTTTTTATGAGAGAACATTTAATTGTAAAACCTTTCTGCAGGCCAGTAGATTATTATTTAATGTACACATGAATGGGGTCAAGTTAAACATTTTAGTTTGAATTTTATTTTATACTGTGCATTGTGCTAAATAAATATTTGCATAATTTGTAATTGATTTAATCTTTGAAAATGTTATATTAATTTATGCAATTGCAATGCCTTGATTTTAGTAAAGTTTGTACACAGTCATATCCATAAATGCAATGGTACTAATAATTGGCATAATTTCTTTCGGTGTTTCGGTTTTCGGCCTTGGTTTCCTCTTTTTCGGTTTTCGGTTTCGGGCAAGAATTTTTATTTCGGTGCATCCCCAGCTGTTGCCAATGTTTGATTTCTTTTTTTTAAAACACTGTTCATTTTGTGATGAGAAGTCTGTTTGTAATGCAAGTCCTGTTGACTGTTCTTACTTTACACAATTGCACTTCCATTAAACATACACTTGATTAAAATATGCTACTTTGTCTTTTTTTCCCTTTTATGTTTTGTTACCTTGTATGGCTATATTTTTTAAATGGGGATATAAGTTTGCTTGTATTGTGGCTCAGTTATTTGCAAAATAGTCTTAAAAAGCAACATGAAAAAGAATCGTGATAAAATCGTTAATCGTGATTTTTCCTGAAAAAATCGTGATATGATATTTTTTCCATATCGCCCACCCCTATGATGTAGACAGCATATTTTGCTTGTCCCACAATAAAATTAATGACATGACATTTGAACTTTTGTTTTGAACTGTAAAAGAAACCCAAAATATATTCTTGCTTTGAAAAACAAATATTAAAAGCGTCTAAAAAAATACTTAAGTCAAAAAGAGGGTTGAGTCGATTACAGTACATAAAACAATGAAAAATGGTCTCTCGTTCGAGACAAAGAGGACATTTGTCACTTACAGTGGGGTTTAAAATAGATACAAAGGCATTTACAGCAATAGCTCCATGTAAAATCCTCCATTGCAAATCACAAAGTTTCTTCTTTTATGGTGGTTTGTAAAGTACTCGCCAAACAGGCTTAGTTTCAGAATTAATTCCTAATTTTTCTCTCCATACTGTATCCGTTTTGATACTTAAAGGTCCCGTTCTTCATGTTTTTTTGAAGCTCTGATTGTGTTTACAGTGTGCAATATAACATGTGTTCATGTTTCGCGTGTAAAAAAACTCAGTATTTTTCCCACAATTTACTTATCTGTATACCGCTGCTTTCACTGTCCAAAAAACGTCCCGATGACTTCCTTGTTCTATGAAGTCCCTCCTTCAGAAATACGTAACGTGTTCTGATTGTGCCAGCGGTTCCTGTGTTGTGATTGGACATCAGCTTATCGCACGTTGCTCGGAAAGATCACGCCTCTAACCATAAATTGGAGATGCATGCGCTGATTGTTATCGTAAAAATGTCAAACATATTACCTTATCAATTTGAGCCGGAATCAGACCCGGAGAACATAGATGAAGAGAATCGATTAGAACCTGTTAAAACACTACTTTTGCAGGATGTTTCACAGTGGTAAACTGTTTATTTAGTAGTTGTCATACTTTTAATTTGTTAAATTGTAATGTTAAATGTTGCAAACCGTTATAAAAGCTTGTGGTATATGGTTTTGTCCGTCTGTCGAATTAACGATGGTGTTGTTGGATTTTTAGTTTTTAGTTTTAATTGTGGATTATATTTTTCGGGAACCGAGTTAAACATAAATTGTAACCATTGATCTCTGAGCACAGCGTCCCTGTGCTCTAAACTAAGGTGAATTGACTCCGGCATGAAAATAACAGCGTCTCGACGACATGACGACAAACACACTCTATAAACAAAACTCTTCCTATTCTCCATGGGAGCGCAACAAGACCACGCCCCTTTGTTTGTGTATTCCTGTGCGCGGAGATGAGTCAAAAAACTGTTCTAGTTACGTCATTAAAAAAGGAAGTAGAGAGATGTAGTCCAAACCGGCCGTTCGCTGTAGGCTTTGAAAGGGGACTTTTGTTAAATAAAATATCTCGCTAGGCATTGAACTTTGAGCTTTATAATTTCACAGGTATTATTTATGCTCTAACAGCAACATTACACACTAACTAAAGTTTGAAAATTGGAATCGCGAAGAACGGGACCTTTAAATTACGTTGAAGAATAACTTTCACAATGCATTTATACAATATTTTCCCTTCTACTGTACAAAAATCAATATACTCATTAACTCCACTTTCTAACAAAGGGCTATTAAGACAAGACTCCTCTATAACAGTGCAAAATTCAAGATCTGGAAAAAGATCTTTACTATCAGGGATTAAGGTCCCTGCACCAAACTCTTCTAAAAGTGTCTTCTCTTCAACAGTTAAAATGTTAGTTATTTTGTCAAGAAACTTCTTTGCAAAACGTACTGATCTAACTCCTAAAAGGATAGCAACTTTTTCAGCTCTCAGTAAATTATAACCTGATACATTAATGATATTTTTTAGCTTAAAAAGCTTTTTATGACATAATATATTTGTTAGACCAGGAAAGTCTTCTCCTGAAGTATCAAACTTAGCTCCAAATACAACTGGCTCTTCCAACAACCAATAAAGAGAATTTGCTGGTTCCATCCACCGATGTTTAAAGAAACCCCACACTTTGAACAAGTTTTGATAAAAAGGAGGAATTCCAGTAAAAATCAATCTTTTATGATCCATTAAAAACAATGTTAAATCTAGTTCCATATTTCCCACTCTTCTCAAGATGCTTAAAGCCAAAGGTCTCCACGCAAGTGAGTACGGTCCCATCAAAAGTTTCTGTATGTATTGGAGACGGTAAGTGGCTCTTCTGCTTGCGAGGTTAACCAGACCTTGACCTCCTTCTTCTTTGGGCAAGAACAGAATGCTTTGAGGAGTCCAGTGATATTTGTCCCAAAAAAAGTTTACCAGTTCTCTTTGAATATTTACAAGCAGTCCATTTGGAGGGTCGACACAAGCAAGTTTATGCCATAATGAAGATGCCACAAGATTATTAATTATAAGAATACGTCCTCTATAAGATATCTGAGGAAGCAACCATTTCCATTTTTCCAATCGACCTTTTATTTTCTCAAATAAACCTTCCCAATTTTTCTTAATGACGTTTTCATTCCCTAGATAGACACCAAGGTATTTTAAACCTCTTTTCCAAATTAATCCTCCAGGTAAAGCGGGAAGATACATAGCCTTAACCATGGATATAAGAGAATTGCTAAAACCAAAAGCCTCTAAAGTGTTCCATAAAAACAAATGTTCAACTCTGTCGAAAGCTTTCTCTTGATCGAGAGAAATCAGACCAGAGTTAATTCCCAGGAGTTTAGAAGCATCTAAAACATCTCGAATTAAAGCAATATTATCAAAAATAGACCTGTTGGGAATACAATAAGACTGGTCAGAATGTATCAATTGTCTTAAAACTTTACTAAGTCTTATAGCCAAACTTTTAGATAAAATGTTGTACTCTGAACATAAGAGTGAAACAGGGCGCCAATTGCCAATACCCTGAAGATCACCTTTCTTAGGTAACAGTGTGATGACTGCTCTTCTGCAGCTCAGTGGCAACAGTCCTCTCTTCAGACCGTCATTAAGAACTGTCAGCAGATCTTCTCCTATGACGGGCCATAGAGTCTTATAAAACTCAACAGGTAACCCGTCAATTCCTGGAGATTTACCGTTTTCCATGCTCATCATGGCAGTATAAAGCTCTTGTACAGACAAGGTCTGTTGTAGTTCATTGTTGGACTCTTCGTCCACCTTTGGCAGTCCTTCAAGGAAAAGATCAGCATCTGCACCCCATTCCCTCAGTTCAGATTCATAAAGGTCTAAAAAAAATCTACAGCACGGTTACGTATGTCAGCAGGCTCTGTTAGTTCTTGTCCTGTAGCTGTAGCTTGTCCAGTAGAGTATGGATCATTTTACTTTGACCTTTTTTCATTTCTAAATTAAAAAAGAATTTTGAGGGAGCGTCCATTTGTGTCACAGTTTGAAACCGTGAACAGACTAAAGCTCCCTGTGCTTTAACTCCCAACAGATCTATCAAAACTGCTTTTTTTTTCTTCAAGTCATCAATATGCTTTTTATTTTGCTTAGATGCTAATAAATCCTGCAAAACAATAATTTCTGTTTCTAATGTCTTCATTGTGAATGTTACTCGAGACATAGCCCAGTCAGTGTACTTTTGACAAAAATCTCTAATAAGAATTTTTCCACAGTCCCACCATTGCAGTAAAGAAGCATAACAATGTTTTTGCTGCTTAAAAGTTTCCCAAAAAAATTGGAAATTATCTAAAAAAAGTTTATCATTTAACAATGAAGTATTGAAAATCCAGTATGCACTCCTATACTTCACACACTTCATTAAAACACTGCACAGAACTAAACTGTGATCAGAAAACCCCACTGGAATAATTTTACAAAATCTAAAAAGATTACATTGATGTTGAACACTATATGTGACCTGATCCAGCAAAATGAGTCACAGTGACCCAAATTTCAAAATTGAGATTTAGGTATTAATGGAAAGAGGAGACCATAAGCTTTCAAATGATATCCTAGTCAAAGTCATGCCTTGAATGGTTGTGAAGATATACACATTTGAATTATGGCCGTCTGCCCTCTTTTTCCAATTGAAAACCTGAGAAAATCGCTTTTAAAGTTTTTTGCCCTTTTTTTGTTGATATCTTTCAAAATGCATTGCATTTAAAGGGATAAACTATTTATTTTACAGCTGAATTTGACCAAAGACATTAATATATATATATATATAAATGCTATTAAACCAGGCTGAAGCTCAATTTATTTTAAAGTTTTTATTTGAATAAATAATTTAAAAGTACCTTTTACAAAGATTTACTAAAATCAGAAAGATTGAACAGAGGTGCTACATTTTTGCTTGAGAGAGTGTGTGTCTGTTTGTGTGTGTGTGTGTGTGTGTGTGTGTGTCTGTGTCTGTGTGTGTCTGTGTGTGTCTGTGTGTGTCTGTGTGTGTCTGTGTGTGTCTGTGTGTGTGTGTGTCTGTGTGTGTGTGTGTGTGTGTGTGTGTGTGTGTGTGTGTGTGTGTGTGTGTGTGTGTGTGTGTGTGTGTGTGTGTGTGTGTGTGTGTGTGTCTGTGTGTGTGTGTGCGTGTGTGTGTGTGTGTGTGTGCGCGTGCGTGCGCGTGTGCGTGTGTGTGTCTGTGTGTGTGTGTAAGAGAAAGTGAGAGAGGCAGAGAGACAAAGAAACAGAGATCAAATAATGCTATTCTATGCAATCATATCTTTGTGTAGGCTAGTTGACAATAACAGTGTAACAAATTCATAACGGAGATACCAACAGTTACATTTTGGGTTAATCAAACACATTGTAATGGATTCTCCTTGCAGATAAATACACTCATTCACATTTGCACTCACTCACATCCATACACAGTAAATACACTCACTCAGATTCTAATTTGACATTAAATTCACCTTTCAGCTCTTTTCTTCTAAGCTGGGCAGGGAGAGGGACAACTTACTTTCTCAACTGGCGGTTTTGGGCAAATCTCAAGGATATTTTTGTAGAGATAAAGGCCATTGCACACTAAAGCCGCCTTTCCACTGCACACGACAAACGACAGCCGTTGGACCGAAAGTCATTAATTTCCAATGGAGAGTCGAACGGGAGCTGCGGGGAGTTCCGATCATATGCGTATGCGGAAAATTCGGATCCGATTTGAGCTTTGGATCCGTTGAAATATCTGAACTTCTGCGGCTAGACCGTATGCGACCGGCCGAACGGATGTGATGTATTCTAATCAAAACTATGAGCGTGAGGCTAGAATTACCAATATTATAACTCTTTAATGTTATTCTGTAAACGCTATTTCTGTAAAAAGTCGATTATTAATAATTATGGCAGAAAAAAATATGTTATAATTATTGAATACATTTTTATATTTATTAGCTCTGTAAAGTTTTTGTTGTAGATATATTGAGGGTCATTTGTTTTGTGTGGATATATTCATGCATGCATTACATTAATTAAATTTATACATTTAATATTTACATTAATCATTCATTTTACCATTGTGAATAGCCGAGGTAACGGTTGCTTCACGACCAATTTCAAAGTTCCGTGCGACTGACACTAGGGGGCGAAATGCGACAATCGTATACGAATGTCGTGTGCAGTGGAAAGGCGGCTTTAGTCTGAAATTCGCATCCGAAATTTTCGCACGTTGAAAAAAAAAAAAATCGAACTCACGTTATGTCAATCACGCTTGCACACTGTCTACGAAACTTTCATCCGTTATATATATATATATATATATATATATATATATATATATATATATATGTAAATAAAAAACGTAAGTTTTTCGCATCCGTAGCAAGCAGTTTGAATGGTGTTTTGACAATTCGGAGCCACCGAATCAATACGAAAAAAACGCATACGAAAAAAACGCGGACTCAGTGTGCAATGGCCAGGGGGCTTGATGACGCTTTGGCAACTTTGCTCTCTTTTGACAGCGACATTTCTCAAATGAATAATATTTAATCTTTCTGAGGAGATCTGCTAGCTTGTTTATTACACAGAGCGCTCGCTGCGAGTCTGACAGGAGGGTGGCTGGACCAATCGCGCGCCGGTCAGTCGAAACGGCTTCCCATCGACAAATGATCAGCATTTGTGTATATTTCTAAGCTTTTTGATTGGTTCTATACAACGTGTAACACCATTTGGAGAGCAGAGATAGTGACGTTTCAGGGGATTCCCGGGAAATGCTCAGAGGTGAGATAGGAGTTGAGAAAAGCAATGTTAATTTCCAGCGAATTTAGTAAAACTACAATTTAATAGTAATTTAAATACCTTTACTTAATTATCTGGACTACGAAACTTTGGGAGATTATTTTTGAATGTCTGCTCTTTGAAATTAGCACAAAAAAAAAAAATCTATTATTTCATTGTTTTTCCACATAATCGGCCCATATCTTAAAATGGAACGTTGCGACTTCCGACTCATTTCGCCAGATCGGGTCACATGTATTCTTTCAAGTCGTGCCAAAGAGATAGTATGTTCAGTACAATGAGCCCAAGTGTACTGTCCAACATCTTGATTCATATTTCTCCATACATCACATAAATCATGAGTTTCAATTAGTTGTATAAGTGTTTTCTGAGAAGCAGCGTGTGGTTCTATATAATTCCTATCCAACTTATCATTGGCCGTACAATTAAAATCTCCACCTAAAAATAACACATCTTCTGAATTTAAATCTTTCAAAACAGCATCCACCTTATCAAAGAAAATAACTCTCTCTAATCCCTTTGTAGGTGCATATAAATTCAGAAGCACCATGGTGATTTTCTCAAATTTCACTTTGATCTTTAAAAAACGACCACTAATTATTTCCTCAACTTCACATGACAGAGGTAAAAAATGCTTTGAAAACAAAACAGCAACACCTCCACTAATACAAGATTTGTGACTCAGGACAATCTGTCCGTCCCATTCTCTTCTCCAATCGGTCTCATTTTTAAAATCACTGTGTTTCTCTTGTAAAAACAGAATATCTATTTGCTTTTGTCTAATAAACTCAAATAACATCATTCTTTTATGACCATCTCTAGCACCATTTAAGTTTAAAGATCCAATTTTAAAATGTGTCATTTTTGTTTTAGAGACCAGAACAAAAAAAAGAAGAAGAGCTGCCAAAAGAACAATTTTTGGCAGAATTTTAGAAGTTGACAGCCTCATCATCTTTAGAATTGTTTTTTTTTTTAGTTTGTTCACAAGTTTTCTAAGACGATAAATCTCTACAAACAAACCAAGCTTTCATTTTGAGAGCTTATAGACATATTTGAACATTGAGACACATTTGAATCAGAGGAATCTCTATCACTGTCTGATCCCACATTCTTAAAGGGTTAGTTCACCCAAAAATGAAAATTAAGTCATTAATTACTCACCCCCATGCTGTACCAACCCCGTAAGGCCTTCGTTTGTCTTCGGAACACAAATGAAGATATTTATGATTAAATCTGAGAGGTTTATGACTGCTACATAGGCTCCCTAAGGAAATGACACCGGACGATGACTTTCTGGGCCGTCCGGTGTCATTCCCTTAGGCAGCCTATGTAGCAGTCATAAACCTCTCAGATTTAATCATAAATATCTTCATTTGTGTTCCGAAGACAAACGAAGGCCTTACGGGGTTGGTACAGCATGGGGGTGAGTAATTAATGACTTAATTTTCATTTTTGGGTGAACTAACCCTTTAACACCACTCTCATCCTTTCTTACTTGTTTAAAAGCTTTTCCACTGTTTTTTTCTTTCTTTTACCTGGGATCTTGAAAACAGATTTTGCTTCCTTCAACATCGAAATCAAAATCAAAATCAACATCGTCCACATCAATTTCATCAGCATCAGTTACACAGACGTTTTCAGAATGCTCAGCCTGCTCATCGGACTTGGAGAGAGTATCATTTTTACTAGGCTCAGTAACAATCTCAATTGTTTCAGATTTATTCTCGGCAGCCACGACTGCGATCGGCCCGAACTCAATCTCATCGGCCTCGACCACAGCCATACCGGCGGTGTCAGCATCATTCGCGATCTCAGCCGGAGGAAGAACAGAAACGCCCTGTCCCGTGCTTGTGCTCGCACATGCACTGTCCCTTTTACTAGGACAATCACGAACAAGATGTCCAATCTTACCACAACTAAAACATTTAATTGTAGTGTCAGATGTTGCAAACACGGTGTAATCGAACCCATCAATTTTGAACTTAAAAACCAGATCGATCTTATCAACTCGATTTTTCAGAACCATGAAAACTTGTCTTCTGAACGAAACTAGATGCTTCACTAAAGGTGACTTGCACCCGAGAGGGATTTTCTTTATAGGGGAAACCAGTTTTCCATACCGAGACAACTCCTGCACGAGTATTTCGTCTTTAATAAACGGAGGTACGTTAGACAGTATGACCTTTTTAGACGGGCCACTTAAAAGGTAAAACAGTCACGAGTGAACCATTCAACACAACGCCGCTTTGGACAACATCATTTGCCTTTTCAACTGTTTTAAAAAAGATAACAATTGCACTATTCATTCGCGATGCCGAGACAATATGATCATGTCCCACAATCTCTCCCACCGCTAAACAACACTGCTCCCATGGGCGTCAGTTTGGTTTGAAATGTGCTGGGGACAGAGACGTATTCGGAAGTGCATTTTCAAAAGTGCTGGGTACAATGAATGACATTATTTTTTTCTCTCTCTTTCGCGCAGATCATGTTTTGAAAGACGATGTAACGTTACTGTCGCTTAATGTAAATAAATAAAAATGTATACAAACATGTGATGATGTCTGACTCGTTTTATGTTGAACTTGAAAGCCTTAGGTTTTTAAAAAGCATTAGACATACGAGTAGCCTATGGCCCACTATTCTGCTTCATAAGATAAGTAACATTGACAATATGACATGACGTGGTTTAATGTAAACAATGATTACCAAATTTCTCTCTCATATTGCTCCTCATAACTGAAAACTGTCCAAAAAAAATCGCCAATTGACAACACAACTTCTGCGTTCTGCACTACAATTTTGCCAAGATTGAAAAAGCAAAAATATGTGTCGCACAGATGAACGATGATCACACCATGATCTGACACTGCATCCATCCAATCGTATCACCATTTTGACCAAAACTTGAAAGCACCCCGCCTCCATCATCATCCTCATCACAACTATTCCAGAATTCAGCAATAGATTCAAGCAATAATTAAACAAGATACTGACTACTCCACGATCATCTCCGACTCCACCAATGCTTGCTGTACGAACGCAAACCGTAACGTTAACTAAGTTAGCTGAGTAAGTTGGTGGCTAAGGCAAGGCTAACATGATGTATTGCAAGAGAAGAGTTAAAACAGCTGATCCGTTGTGTACAAATGCACAAGACTATAGCCACAATACCAGCAAAACTTAAGTAATAAACATTGTTTTAACTTTCCACTGTTTATAGGAAAATGCAAGTAATCGCGTCGGCGCCTCCATGTCCACACTCCGCACAAACACTTGGATATGCGCCTAACAACAGTGAACATATATATCTAGGTTTACGTTAGAGAGCGAGCGTTTAGACGGATAAGTCCTTTTCACGTTTAACAAATCAAATCATGCATTGTAATTTGTCTACATACCTGCGAGTAAGCGCTGCTCCAGTTTGAAAAAGGCGAGACGGTAAAAGCATGACGTTAGCCAGCGATCGCGTAGCGAGAGAGGGGGGTCTGGGATGCAGAGATATTTGCTGCGTCTTTATATTAACATTCCTGATTGTTTGAATGATCAGCCCTCGGGAGCCCCCTTAAAATGCGGAACCTTGGCCGGAAATTCTCTGCCTCGGCTCATCCCAGCAGACTATGTAGTTCCCGCTCGTTCACTGTCCATGCTAAGCTGTCAGTGTCAGCTCATTTAAAAAATAAAGGAGTTTAAACAACAAAACACATCCACTTGCATATATTTGACAATCGGAATATCAGATATGTCATGCTATAGCAAACAAATTTGTGAATATTTTGAATAAAAAGGGAAAATGACAAAAGCAGATCATTCATTATTCAGTGCTGTTGTGGCTGCGGTGTCTCACGTGACAAGCGATGACACGTCACCATGGAAACCAGAGTGCAACATTTCTAAATAACGGTCGCCTAGAAATATTCACACTGGGTGGTCAGCCAGAATATTTTAAACTTGTGTGAAAGCCAAGGGTTAAATAAAGAAGCGCGATAGTCAGCGAGAATAAAACCAGCATCCAGCATCATGCCAAAAAAAAGTGGTGGGTACAAAATGACTCATCACGAAATCTGGTGGGTACGCGTCCCCACCGTCCCCACCGAAATCGACGCCCCTGACTGCTCCACATTAATTCTAGACTCCACCTTCACTCCATGGCGGCAGGTTAAATCTTTAAAACTCATTGTGTTTTGGTTCGTCATGCCTCCCAGCACAACGCTGGTTGCAGACCCAAACACCTTTACAATTTAAATACACGAACAAGTTCAACACATAAAAACATACACACACACAAAAAAGATAGAAGAAAGAAAAGTTTGTTAGCACACGGCCACAAAACGCACTCACCCTCACCACACTCCGTTCACTCCCAGCATGCACTCAGAGAGAGAGAGAGAGAGAGAGAGAGAGAGAGAGACGCGCCTCACGCGGGCGCGATCGAACAGTGAAAACATACTCCGTCATTTTGTTCATACAGATCATTAAACCTGCAAAGTGTTTACTTATATTTGTGTACACTCGCAATAAAACACGACATTGTGCTTTTGTCACACTGTAACCTACAACTGTCAACCAACCAAAATCACACACACACAAACACTGTTTTAAAAGCAAAACATATTTATCCAACTCCATTTCAAAACAGTCTGTGGGTCCATTCTTTTGGACATTCATCATATTGCATTGGTTTTCATTTCTAGTCCTCCGAGCACTAATCTTACACCTTCTACAGAAAATCGAATGTGTTTTTAATGGTAGTATTATTTTATACAGAAATCAATTATTTATAATTCAGATGAGAATAATGTTGCATTGTTAATTAATAATGTTAATTACAATGAAGGAAAACAAATATATTGATCTGAAAAATAGCAAAATAATTGAGATGGTGCTCGATGCAGAGCCAAATGGGAGGAGCTAGAGCTCGAGCTCCCCCGTTTCTGGAGCTCCAGCTCCACCTCGCTAAATTTAGTGGGCGGGGCTTCACTGCAGCATCCAATGGGAGGAGCTAGAGCTCTAGCTCACCCTCGCTGGATCTAGTGGACAGAACATGACGCGCTATCAAGCCTGTTAATGTTAGTGCGAGTTTCACCCGTGATGAAAGGACAAGTTTGTTTTGATGCGCAAGATGCTGGCAAACATAATATTGTATTTTTCTCTAATATTTGTCATGATTATGATAAATTATAAAATTATTTATCGTTTCTGTGACAAACGCGTAAACACTTAATAAGAACATTGCTCACACTATGTGTGCGTGTTTCTAAAAACTGTTGAAACTTTGCATCTATGTATTATTTTCTTTTTATTACGATGAACAGTTTCGTTGTTTTCCTCACTTTTAAAGCCGCTTTGGACAAAAGCGTCTGCTATATGATTATGTAAATTACTAGACTTAAAAGGCAATGTGAAAGCTTACTATCTGTGCACCCGTTTATTTTTTGTCCACCGCAGTAACGCGTGTTATTTGTGTGAATTAATCTAAATCATCTGATTAATTCATGAAATAAAAAATAATAAGACTAGGTTACCTAATCTGCCCTTTTTGTATGTAAATGTAAAAGCATAGGCTACTCCAACAGTTATATTGTAAATTAAAATGGAATATTGACTGTAATATTGGATAGACTCAACCTTCATGTGATAGGCTATGCATTAAGCTATATTAATGAAATGGAAACAAGCAGTCCAGTACTCTAAAACCAGCCATGTGACTTCCCACACTTGAGGAAAAACAAGATAACAAATATGCTCTGAGATTAGTGAGGCATCCACTCCACATTTTAATGGTATAATAAGATAAAATAATACATTTTATGAATATAACATTGAAGTACACACTTCACATAACATTGTAATATTTTACAAACTCAATCAATATTTATTTACATAGTACTAAAAGAGCAGATATGCGTTTGCATTTTTTGCTATACGGTTGAATAAATGGAGAAATAGGAAGTGAAAGGAAGGCTCTATCAGGAGAGACAAAATAACAACACCAGCCAGCGTTATTTAGAGAAACTGCTTGGTATCAACAACACGGACCCGTACGAACTGCAGCTAACGTTAACGTTACAGAATGGATGAAAGACCTAGAAGCACAAACGTTATTACCTTTCACACACCCTGACATAATCAATTACCCGGTTTACGGTATCGGTGCCTACACAATGCAAGAGTTTAGAAGCTTTAAGTCATTAGAAGCCATGAATATTTCTGATGCGGCTGGGTGCAAGACTTACAAACCAACAAACTTGTAAACTACGATAGCTCAGTCATACTTGAGGTTTCAGGCGTCATTTATATGTGGAAATAAATCTGATCTGAATTGGATGTGCATTTTGGACCTGCCGTGTAAGCAGACAGTCGTACGTACGTCATTAAAATTGTGTCTTTTTATAACAGTTTGCGGTACAGATATATCTATAACAAATGAAACTCTTGTTGACTAACAGAGTATTTATTTAGTTAATTTGTGTTAAATAAAAATCGAGCTGGCGCTGAAAAATGTAGCTTGAAATCATGCTGAGTGCTCGTAGTCGATGCTGCTGCGCGAAAGTTAACCTGCGCCTGTGCTAATTATATAAAACTATTGTCAATGCACTACAAATAAACTGGTTCTATGCCTTTATTAATAAAACTTATTTAAAAAATACAATGCCTTCTGCATTTTTGTTTTGCTTTTACCTCCATTGTACCGAAATCGTACCGAACCATGATGTCTGAACCGAGGTATGAACCGAACCGTGACTTCTGTGTACCGTTCCACCCCTAATGGACATATAGACAAACAGACAGTAAGATATGAAGTACTGTGCCAAGTTGGTGTAATCAAGTGTTATGGTGCACATGACCTTTGCCCTTTTCTGTGTAGCTAATGAGATAATATGTGGGAGGAGGAAGTGGTTGCGGGAAGAGCAAGATAACCTTTGGAGGGAAAAGCGGGAATATTATAATGAGTGAAATATGATGTACTCGGATGCCAGTAGCTCAGGGTGAGACAGAGCAATATAAACAAGTGAATGATGAAGAGATGAAAAGGAAAAGTGTGACTGCTGAGGGGGAGAACATCACAACAGACAGAGGGATGGGGGGAGTCTTCTAAAAACCTGCCAGAAAACCTGAGACTTTTCTCACCATTTAATCTGTCAAATAAAAGCAAGGATATAAAAAGTGTCCCGAGCAAAAGTGTTCCTTCTATAATTGTGATCTACAGTACATGCAGTGCCATTGTGTTTCTAGGGGACAAATGCTGTAGGTTTAGAAAGTTTGAACATTTGAATCAGTGCTTTCCAAAGCCGTGAGGCATAAACAAGGTTTTAAGATTTCAGATGATGACAATGTGTTTGTACACACAGCCATTTGCTCAAAGGGCTCTGGGAGTGTGTATATTCAGCAAACATGTGGAAATGGGACCATCCTTCCACAACAGAGCTTATTTTCCTCCTCTATACTGACAGTGATGCCTCTTAGTACGAGCAGATCCTAGGCTCACCCTTCAAGAGAAGTAACAGCAAACACTTAGCAGCACACTTCTCACTAAAGGACAGGTCTTATATGAGCAAATCGATATGTCAGTGTTGGGCTGGTGAAGCATAGGGTTTGGTTTTGCTTCTCTCCAAGCAGCGTTTAGTATTGACCTTGCATACTGTGGTCAATGGTCTGAGGGACTGACTACGTTCACCGCTGTCTTTCAATTACACATCTGAAAGATGCAAACACATGTGATGAAGAGATGAGTTACTCTGTCTGGTCTCTCTTATATTTGAAGGAATAGTTCAGCGAAACATTCTTCAGTTACTTCACAAGTTGTTCCAAACTTGTAAGATGCTCTGTCTTCTGTAGACCACAAAGAGAGACCTCCACTTTTTTATACAATGGAACTGAACCGATGGCCAGGAACTGTTAAACATCAAAAAACACCCTAGCTGTACCATTAACAGTAATTCATATGAGTACGCAAAGTATACTTCGAGGAAGAAAAAAAAGATTGTATTTATTTCATTTTATTTCATAAAAGTTGCTATGATATATTTGTGACACTGATTTCTACCATAAAGTATCAAATAATACCAACAATTATGTACTATCCGTTAATGATCCAAAAGAAAAGTGCTCATGCTGCCTATTGTTGCTATGGCTACGTCCTAAGACAAGTGAACACTATTTCTGTTTGTGAGCATCTATTTACTGCAATGTGAAAATATGTGCCCTAACTAACTTGTAATTGAAACTTGTGTGATCACTGCAAAGTTAGAAAGACTAGTTAAAACACAGAAAGCGTATTTGTAAAATTATATGATTATATAGTTTATTAATTCAATTCACATTTATTTGTGTAGCGCTTTTATACAATACATATCGTTTCAAAGCAGCTTTACAGAAAATGCATGTGGCTAACACTACCTTTTACCCTACCACTACCCTAACATTACCTTTATTGCTTTTTTATTTAGCCTATATTCACTTCTTTTTTTTTTTTTTGGTCTAACTAGTTACAGAGTTACTAGATTTCTACTACATTTCTTAATATTTTTTCTGTACACAGGGGAAAAAAGTCACAAAAAATAGTGAGTACATAATGACTGAATTTTAACTATGCCTGTTAAACTATATCTATTAAAGGAACATTTGTTCTGTTCTTTCCTCACCCATGACCTGCTGCAGAGACAAGGGCACAAGGAGAAAGTGAACATACTCTGGTTGCAACTTGGTAACTATAGCTAGATGACAGATGGACCCAAGCGACCTTGTCAGGCTGGGTTCCGGTTCAGGACCGTACGTATACAGTTGCAACACATGCACTGACAGGTATATTCTGAAAGTCTCTGATAGCCTTGCTTAGAGTTCAGATACCCCTGTTGAATGTCGATGGAGAATATAACCCCAAAAAAGCACAAAAATGAGAATATATATACACATTTAGTAATCTCTCTCTTCCACTCTCTCTTTGCATGCGTGTGTGTGATGGCCAACAAGTAACAGCAGACAGCCGAATGCTTATTGATCTGGTTTGTGGCAGCGAAATAGCCCCTGTCAGCACTAAATCCCTCTCCCTGTCACTCTTACATTGGACAAGCAGTCCCACCAGTACCTCCCTCAGGAATATTCATGAGTGTGCGAGAGACTACCTGAATGCCAACACATCCAACATCAGCTTTTACCATCAGGTAGTCAAAGGAAACCAAAAGGTGGGTTACAGTGGCTCTAAAAATTATTTAGACACTTATTCCACACTTAACTATCAAGTCAAGTCACCTTTAGTGCTTTATACAATAGAGATCGTCAAAGCAGCTTCACAGGGATAAACAGGAATATAATGATTCAATGATGCAAAAGGAGTTCAATTCTGCTTTAAAGCAGCTCTAAAAAGAAAATAGTCATTGTTCAACTGAGGTTAGTTCAGTGTTGATTCAGTTCTGTTCAATAACTGTGTAAAGAAGATCATAAATTATTAAATGACTTCAATTCAGTTATAAAGCAGTTCTGTAGAAGCCGTTCTTAATTCAGTTCTCATTCCAATAGTATCAGTGCAGTGAAATCAATAATATTGCAAAATATTAAGTGTCTCCAACTACGTAAGCCAACTTAATTTACACAGACAGGCCGCACACGTACAGACTCCCGCTATAATGCACCATACATATACGAATAAATAATCTAAAACTCTTTGAATAACCATACTACTAAATGTGATATTGTGATTTAAACGATGTTTGCGCTTTCACTTTTAGGAGTGCCGTTCCAGTGCATATATGCGCTTCAAATGTTCAATACAATCAATCTCAGTTCTAATCGCAAGAAAGCTTGTCAAATGGTTAGTTCATCTAAAAGTTAAATTACCATTTACTCACTCATGTTGTTTTCACGCGTCACGTAAGCATCTGAATATCCGTGTTTACTACATATGCATGTCGTTGTAAGTCTTTTCATCATATAAAGCCATAGTGTCTCTTCAGAAGACTTTGATTTGGATTAGACCACTCGACTGATTATTTTTACAGTGCCTTTATGACATTATTTGGATCTTTTCAGTTTTAGAGGAATTCATATTTAAATGGAGGGACAGACATCTCTCAGGTTGCATAAAAAATATCTTCATTTGTATTTGGAAGTTGAACAAAAATCTTGTAGGTTTGAAATGACATGAGGTTTAGTACATGATGACATAATTGACATTTTTGGGTTAATTATGTCTTATAAATACAGTAAGCTGAGTTTGGGATATTACAACATCTCGATATAACAATGTATTGTTACACTCCTACTACTCATTAGTAGGGATGCACCGATCCGATACTCAGTATCGATATCGGGTCCGATACTGCCATTTATGCCAGATCGGGTATCGATCAGACGAGGCCGATACAAATCCGATATTGTGCGTGTTATTGTTAAGCCCCACAAAAGGCACAAAACATTCTAAGTACCATAAAGTTTTCGTTTTCGTGCACTCTATGATAAGTGTTCTGAAGCCATTATGTGAGATAGAAATTAATATTTATGCCATTAAATTCAAGATCACGTAAACTTTTCCCTCCGCTGCGGCTGTCAGTCATTCTCCATTAAGCATCAAACAGCGCGTCGCGGTCGGTCAACGATGAATCTCTCTTCAAGATGATTCAATGTTACTATTATTATACTTGATCTGTAGATAAAGGTCTATTGTTTCACATAAAACAACTTGATCTTGCTGGACTTTATTGCTGTAACCTAACCGACACCCGGTAGAAAGTAACATGATTAAATCACAACAGTACAGTCAGAGCATTATAACTGTTATTCACGCGCACAGTAACTGAAATTTAAAACTGTTAAAAGAAAAGGCTCAATAAACTATTACATAGTTAGAGACTGTATAATACACTACGCATCAATATGTATTTCCTTTGTGCTTTGAACTTTTCAATGCGGACTCGACGCGCTGCGCGCTGTGACTCCCTGTGGCTTCAAGCGCATCATTCTGCGCTCGGGATGTGCATAAGCGCTTTGTGCCGCGATGTATTGGAGGATTTCATATCAATGCAGTGACGCAATAAAAGATTATTAATAGCCTTTCTTGTTCTCTCCTATCTATCATATGTTGCTGCCTCATTAAACAGCTGTGCTATATATTTAAAACATTTCTCAATTTTATAGTAGCCTAGGCCCTAAGCTATATCTAAAATAATTTATCTTTTTGATTTTTGATATCTTGTTTTTCATGAATGTATTTTACAACAATACAAAGAGCAATGTGTATTATCCACTAATCTAGTTTATAATAGCATTTTTGTCATAGATTATGATCATATATTTTTTTGATTTGTTGTTTTTCTTTATAATGAAGTTGTCTGTATTAAGTAGATTGTGTTTAACACAAAAAAAGAGTGATTATCAGTTCAACACACAGAGTTATAAAAATTCTACTTGATTTTAAAAAAACTGCGCTGGTATCGGATTGGTATCGGTATCGGCCGATACTCAGAATTTTGGTATCGGATCGGTTTTGAAAAAACGGTATCGTTGCATCCCTACTCATTAGCGACTAAAAATGTATGCCCATGGCAAAAGTAATCTTATTTACAATAATATTAATCCTGCTCGTCTTGGTGGGCTAAGAATAACCACCATTATCTAAATATTACATTCATGTACAAAATATGTTATCTCCTGCCTGTCTGTGCTCATCATAGTTCTAAATGTAAAACAAGCCATTGATGAAAGTCGATGTCTCTGGGCTCTCTCTTTCCCTCTTAACCCCTTTCCATCTCATTAAGTGGTGTAAAAGCTTAACCAGCAGTAGTGGTACACACTTGCAGAACTCAGGGGATGAGTGTGTGGGGCGAAAGTCTCTTCAGTTGGGTATGAACAATCATCAAAGTTTAAGTAACAGCAGCAAAGGATACAGGGAGCAGACAGAGCTTCATGGTATACTGAATTATGCTGGACGTACACATTAACCAATTTTAAATATGGTAAAATATTCCTTTTCAGTTTTTAACAATTCATGTACAAATAAGATGTATTCTAGATCACTGTGTACTGTGTACGGTGTAAGGATTTAATTAAATAATCTTAAATTAGATCTTGTATACTAGTTATTCGTATAGAAATGTGAATTTTATCCAAAATAGTCCAAAAGCATATGTTAATATCGAACATTATATTATTATTATTCATTTATTGAAAATGAATGAGCATTACAAAGTCGTAGTTGTAAAGTAGTAAAGTTACTTTTAGTTACTAGAATGCATAGAGTGGACTCTGGAAATTATGTTAAAAAAAACTGTAGTGGACATCATTCATTAAAATGTGTGTTTGTTCACTTCCAATAAAAATAAAAAAAATCACTTTTCATTCAGCTATTTTGACCATTTCTAAAATGCTTAAATAAAATAAAATACTGATCACCCACCTCAAGTATATTTGAATTAAACAATAATATACATAATTATTGAAACTTGCAATTCCATCTGGTACCACTAGTGGCATAGAAAACACTTCTCACAAGACTATTTATATTAAGAAATATCACAAGATTATACAAGCAGAAGGTTTTGTGAAGGAATAAATTGGGGAGTTGGAACTTGTCAAAGGAAGTGAGGAGGTGTTGAGTTCACTAGGAAGGTCTAACAGATAGCAAGTCTTGCAGGTTTGTGACAGGTGTTGCATGATACAGACTCTGAGCTGTCATTAGAAATAAGTGCACTGTCACGGGCTGAAATGATGGCGAATATTAACCAGGCTTTACACATATTCTAATAATGTACTAGATATTATATGATAATTTGCTGTTTAAACATAATTAGACAAAAGACATGATGTGCTCAGAAATGACAAAATAATTAAAGAACCTAATGAAAAAAGTATTAATTAAAAGTGTTGTACGCTATTTTTTTAACAGAATGACACTAAAATATCTCTCTTACCTGACACTAAATATTGGATTAGTTGTTCTGAGATATCACACCTGTCTCTGTGACAACAAGATGCTCTGTAAACAATAATAAAACAAAAATAAAAATCAAATAAATTGCTATTTTGTGCTCAATATGTTTGTTAAATAATAATATAAAAGCCTTGAGGTTCTTTCAGATGGATTTATTTTGTTGCTTCACTACAGGCTATTTTTTAAATAAACTATCCACGTTGCCAAAAGAAAAATAAGCTACATAAACACAGTCTCCAGACATTTGGTACCAGCTTTATCTTTGACTAAAATATTTTTCCCCAACCAAACCATCTCACGCACAGCTGCTTCCATTCACCATTCTGATATCTGATTATTTTGTACTCTGTGTATTTGACAGCATTAAGATCCTATCTGACAGCTGCTCCCATTAGAATGCTCCATCATTTATTACCCAAAGCAAACATTTCCCTGTCCGAAGCCAAACAAACTCAGGATTCTCAAAATCATCTCTCGATGTAAACATGTCAAGCTCTGACAGATATCCACCAAATGAACATTGCTATCCTTCACATTTTCTGCTTCAAAAGAAATTGTCTAGTTTCAGAGAAATTAGGGCCATGTGTTGAAGGGTTCAGGTCTACTCCTCCATGTGAACACTTTACAAAAGACCAAATATGCCTCAGCCTTTATAGACTGCTGTACCAATAAATGAAAAGCTTAGATCCATTGTTGCATGAACTAAACTACTGAAAGGACTTTTTCTTTCCTCCCCAAAAATGTTGAACATAGCGGGGGAGAAAAGATAGTGTAAAAAGCGCTCTTAAACTCAATCATACAGTTAAAATTGAAATAGCCAGCAACAGCACAGTCCCCAATACCATCTAACTGTGGAAATGTCACCATATATTGAGATCGCAGACAGTATATGTGCTGCTGACATTTCAGACAGTCTTTAAAAGGTCAACAACGTCTGAAAGGTACAAATAAAGAAACAAGAGGCAGGGTGTAAGGTCAGCGGGGTTACGGGCACAGAGCACAAAATGCTGAACATCACAACACATGACAACAAATGTCTCTGCATATAATTTATCATTTTAGACTATGTAGATGTACTGACTTTGAAGACGTTGTTTGAGGAAGTCAGTACAATTCGCATTTTGATTTACAAATGTGTAATCACCTACAGATCTTGAAAGGGAATTCAAAGACCCATGTTTGTGTATCTTTTTGACCCTTTGGACTCGCAGAAAATATACTTCATTTTCAGATGTATAGATATACAGTATATACACTCACCTAAAGGATTATTAGGAACACCTGTTCAATTTCTCATTAATGCAATTATCTAATCAACCAATCACATGGCAGTTGCTTCAATGCATTTAGGGGTGTGGTCCTGGACAAGACAATCTCCTGAACTCCAAACAAATGTCAACAAACATGTCAGAATGGGAAAGAAAGGTGATTTAAGCAATTTTGAGCGTGGCATAGTTGCTGGTGGCAGACCGTCCGGTCTGAGTATTTCACAATCTGCTCAGTTACTGGGATTTTCACGCACAACCATCTCTAGGGTTTACAAAGAATGGTGTGAAAAGGGAAAAACATTCAGTATGCAGCAGTCCTGTGGGCGAAAATGCCTTGTTGATACTAGAGGTCAGAGGAGAATGGGCCGACTGATTCAAGCTGATAGAAGAGCAACTTTGACTGAAATAACCACTCGTTACAACCGAGGTATGCAGCAAAGCATTTGTGAAGCCACAACACGCACAATCTTGAGGCGAATGGGCTACAACAGCAGAAGACCCCACCGGGTACCACTCATCTCCACTACAAATAGGAAAAAGAGGCTACAATTTGCAAGAGCTCACCAAAATTGGACAGTTGAAGACTGGAAAAATGTTGCCTGGTCTGATGAGTCTCGATTTCTGTTGAGACATTCAGATGGTAGAGTTAGAATTTGGCGTAAACAGAATGAGAACGTGGATCCATCATGCCTTGTTACCACTGTGCAGGCTGTCCCTCCAGGATTTCGCGGGCCTTTTTTCTGATTGTTGCGGCCTAAAATTCCTGATGTTGCGGCCGCTTTTCTAAAAAGTTGCGATGAAAGTTGCGATGTTCTTAGGCATGTTTTTATAGGTTAAAACGGCAAAGGTAGATAGATTTTTACTTAAAGTGCTCATATTATGCTTTTTTCCTTTCCTTTATTGATATATATTTTTTTGTGCATGTTATAGGTGATAGGTGATATACTACAGTACATTAACGTTACCTCTAAGTTACCATGCTTTTTTATGTATAAATATTAGGGGTGGAACGTTACACAGACATCACGGTTTGGTATGATTTCGGTACAATAGAGTGAAAAGCAAAACAAAAATGCAGAAGGCATTTTTATAAATGTCGTAAGCCTTGAGCATAGCATAAGCATAGAACCAGTTTATTTGTAGTGCACTGACAATAGTTTTATATAATTAGTTTATTAATAAAATTAATAAAAATACAAAAATACCATGCGATATGTTTGGTAATTGTACCTGAATGAAGTTAAAATTAATTTGCTATATTTCAGATCAATATATTTGTTTTCCTTAATTTTAATTAACCTTAACTTTATTCTCATCTGAATTATAAATAATTGATTTCCGTATAAAATACTACTACTATTAAAAACACATTTGATTTTCTTTTTTAATCAATGTAGAATGTGTAACTTAAAAATAAACAGATTAGTGCTCCGAGTCCAAAGACAAGAAATGAAAACCAATGTGATATGATTTTTAGTAATGCAATTCTATTTAACCCAGTCAATACAGTATAAGTACCTAGTAGGCCTAGTATATACGAAACCAAAATTTTCTTTTAGCCAAACCCATTTCAAACAATCTTATCTTCTTATAGTTATCTTATTATATTAACGTTACCTTATAGACTCAAGAATACATCCATTCCAAACACGGAAGACGCTCTGATTTGAATTTACAACATATTTATTTTACCAACCAAACATGTTAGAAGTAGCCTATACACATGTATGATGAAATGAAAGTTTTTCAAATGTCATTCTTTTTCTCCCAAAGACGAATCCCTTTCTCTGTGTCAGACTTAACTTTGTTTGTTGTCGTTTATGCTAACGCCTGTTTCACACATACTCCGTTTGCAGTGCGTATGTGGTGCCTATTTTTCCCCGCACCCATGGTAATAGGTTAAGCCGCCTTTCCACTGCACACGACATTCGTATACGATTGTCGCATTTCGCCCCCTAGTGTCAGTCGCACGGAACTTTGAAATTGGTCGTGAAGCAACCGTTACCTCGGCTATTCACAATGGTAAAATGAATGATTTTAATGAATGTAATGCATGCATGAATATATCCACACAAAACAAATGACGCTCAATACATCTACAATAAAAACTTTACAGAGCTAATAAATATAAACATTTATTCAATAATTATAACATATTTTTTTCTGCCATAATTATTAATAATCAACTTTTTACAGAAATAGCGTTTACAGAATAAAATTAAAGAGTTAAAATATTGGTAATTCTAGCCTCACGCTCATAGTTTTCATTAGACTACATCACATCCGGTCGGTCGTTCGCATACGGTCTAGCCGCAGAAGTTCAGATATTTCAACGGATCCAAAGCTCAAATCGGATCCGAATTTTCCGCATACGCATATGATCGGAACTCCCCGCAGCTCCCGTACGACTCTCCATTTGAAATTAATGACTTTCGGTCCAACGGCTGTCGTTTGTCGTGTGCAGTGGAAAGGCGGCTTAAGAGCGCTCACACCGCACACGTAGTGGTGCACGATATATCGGCCGCCGATATAACATCGGCCGGTATGGTCAATTTTTTACACATCGGTATCGTTCCGATGTCAAAATAGGGCCGATGTGAACAGGCCGATAATCATTCGTGTGTAGATGTGAGTGCGGGGGTGGGGATGTTTGTTTTTGCACCAGCGCATTCATTACAAGCTCAAGTCCTGTCAGTTTAAACATCAAGCGCAAGAAGACTGGAACTTGCACGCTGTTTTCTGTCAGCCTTACTAAGGCGTATTTTTGTCCCGCCGAAGCCTTATTTGACCGGTGAGTGATGTAGATGACCGACTGCTGCTCTTGTTTAACTGAGGGAACGAGCAGAGCGAGTGAAAGCCCCGGTCGCGCGCACACCGTCTTCAGACGGTTTTGCTCTCTCTCCCTCCCTCGCGCATATTAATGCATTGAGTTGACTGAATATCTTTGAGAATACACGATGATAAAAGGTCGGAAGACCGAAGTTTACTACCACTGGTTGTGAATTGTGCTAAAACGTTACCTTATCTTCTCTGAAAAGCTTTCCACACATTCAGATGACAAAAACCACACTTTCAATAAACAAAACAAAAATCTATCTAGTGATGAAATGTTTTCTGTGTTGAGACAAATCTTGTGCGATGTCCTAAACTGCCGGGACAATCACACAACGTGTGCCGTGGACCGTTAATGACACGTCCGATTCGCGAACTAATGACTCCTTTGAACCGATTCACTTTAATGAATGCTTAAAACAACTGATCTGTCCAACACTGAACTCAAGAGACATAAATCGGAAACACTTTACAATAAGCAGGGTTACTTTCCGCGGAGTCATAAAACGTCTTAAATTTAATAATAAGAATTTTAGGCCATAAAAAGTCATAAAAACGTCTGGATTTTCCATACAAGGTCATAAGTTACATTTAGCCACGTCTTAAATTGATATGCTCATTCATTCATTATCGCGATATATTTTTTTCTCTATAACGAAACTCATTTGAACCGCGCGCGCCTCCCGGACTGTTTATCCGCTCGGCTCAAAGTCCAAACGGCAGCGCGAGCTCACTAGAGCAGACGCGTTTACTCTGATCGTCTCGCTCACGAGATCCAGTAAGAAGCGCTTGAATTCAGCTTAGAACACAAATGTCTCAGTGATTTAAACCAGTTTAAAGGCAGATGAAACGGCGCTGACGAACAGGAGAAACACTGTGCGCAACGAGACAGTCGGAAGCTTTTCCGTCTACAAATTCCCATAATTACCATGGATTTAGGCTACTATAACGTTAGCCTAGTATATTAACTGCACCATGAAATGTGGGATATACATATTGAAGTGTATTATATTATTAATATAGACAATGTATTAAAGGACTAATGGAATATAATTACAGTATTTAATGTATTTAGGCTATACTGTTTTTCATACATTTCATGAAGAAACGTGCCATCAAAGTCAGGCAACACAAACCTGTTTCAAGACTTGAAACAATATCCCCCATTAGCACATGCAGAAACTAAGAAATTAATTTTCCAATAAAGATATTAATTTTGTTAAGGAAAAATTACACATGTTTGAATGTTCTACCTCAGATTTGTGAAATGTTTACCTGTTTGGCAAGTGTTTGTCATGATCTGACAATAAAGAGTAGTTTAAAACCACAATTAACGGTCTGGTTTCTACAACTTTCAGTTAGGAGAAGAAAATTTGCCTTTAAACTTTAAAGAAATAAAGAATTGACATTTATCGTGATAATTATCGATATTGACTGATATATATTATCGTGATAATTGTTGAGTGTTGTTCCTGTGTTATTGAGACTTATTGAGAAAAGGGAGCCTTCAGTTTGTTACTCTTAAGAAAATGGAACCTTTGAATAATGAAACTTATTACTTTTAATGAAAGTCAATAAAATAAAAAAAAAGACTTTTGAAAGGAAGTAATTTTTCGTAATTCGTGTAGGTCATGAATTTAAATCATAATGGTCATAAAAAGGTCTTAAAAAGTCTTAAATTTGACTGACTAAACCCTGCAGAAACCCTGAATAAGGTTCAATTTATTAAAGTCTAGTTAACTACATTAGTTAACATTCTATTAATATTAGTTTCTATGCGGATTTACTCCATGACAAAACCACCCCAGTCATTCTAGAATGATTCATTCTTTCCAAATAGAGCTATTCAAGTCATCTGGTGTCAAGTCAAGTCAAGTCATCTTCATTTATATAGCGCTTTTAACAATGGATTGTTTCAAAGCAGCTTTAAAGAGATAAACATATAATTTAAGGTAACAGATTGTTTTGGCATTATAGCGGTTCTTGAATAATGTTATTTCCAGCTAAAGTTAACTTTGATTGATTCACCTCCGTCGAAATGATCAGACTTAAACGCGAACCTGTGATTAACGCTGACGGCGTTCACATGCTCATTCAGAATTGATTCTATAGTTATGTGCTTTTAAAATATGTGCGCAGGTTTATAATTCATACAACCCAGCCTAAACAAACTACTTTTCTTGCCTATAAATTTTGATACCGAATTTTGTTTTATTTTATCACTTCGGGGTACGCGAGCCAGAATTCACAACGCTTCATCTGTAGAGTGGGAAAGGGATCCTCCATAGGTAGAGGATAGTGGACACTTCAGCACTGCATTGTCATCGGGTCCAGGCGGATCTCCTTCGTCAGATCTGGACACGGCCTAGATCCGGCAGGCTGCGGGAAAACCTCGGGATAAACAAAGACACTAATATTAGCGTAGATGCCATTCTTCTTTGATGTAGCGAGTACATCAAGATTTAAGGGAAGTGTTCCCAGTTCCGGCTGACCTAATCTATGCAGCCTAACATTGAATTTATAGAAGTCTATAGTGTGTTATGTGTATGCCAAAGGTGAAATTATGGTGAAATTGTTTTTATATCGCAACGTCATTTTTTACCAATATGGTGCAGCCCTAATACTCGCTATGTGTTTTCTATACAGAGATATCGACATCGGTAAATATCGGTATCAGCCATAACAGCAATATTAATATCGGTTATCGGTATCGGCCACAATTTTCACATCGGTGCATCTCTACGCACGCGGATGCGGTCCGGCAATGCGCTCCAGGAGCGGTGCGTGCATAACAGCAGAGCAGAGATCTACACAGTACCTCAACAACACGACATAATGGATGTAGGCTAAAAATATTGATTTGAAATAAAAAATAGAGAATAAATGTTGTGATTGTGGTCCAGCCGTAGATCAGTTGCGCACTGTAAACGCAGCACATGTGAAAGCACAATAGCGCGTGCTGCTCCTGCAAACACACCGCAACACGCACCGCATGCGCACTACACACAGAGTATGTGTGAAACAGCCGTAACTCACGCAGCTGCATCTTCTAAATAATGCCGCGAGTGGGGCTTGAGGATGTGAAGTCGCCTGCGTCTGCGCAGTGCGATCTGATGCAGCCCCTGAGTGACACAGGAAACAGAAATTCTGCATAATAATAATAATAACGCAAGTAAACCAGACGAAATAACGTTAAATAACATTTCGTCTCGTCTCCTTTTGATCAACGAAAATGAAGACATTTTAGCATAGTTTTTATTTTGTAAACCACATTTAGTCTAATTTTTATTCTTCAACAATATTGCATTATACATTTAATTATAGTCATCGTCACATGACCAGCATTTACGTTCCGTCTCGTCTCGTTTTCGTCACGTGATAAAGGTTCATTGACGACGATATTTAGTCATAATTTTCATTGACGAAAGCAACACTAGTGGAAACTATATCAATAACAGTGCATGTATGCAATGTATACATTAGCCAAGTTCTAGCGTGAATGACTGATGCAACAAACGTTGGTAAAACAAATCTTGCTCCATGCTTAATCTTTCCTCAAAGTAGTGAGAACAACAGATAATCTGCATTATTAGACACAGTTTTAGGTAATAGTGGCCCACAGCTGCTTAGCAGAAGTATTTCATTAAGACAGTGATAACATGAGTTAGCCAGTTAGCAGGAGACCTACACAATATTAAACTCATAACTAAGTATTTTGAACACCACCTTTCAAGAGCAAGCGGTTTGGGATCCTGCATTTAACTCCGAGATTGGAAAAGCAATCATCAGTAAAATAAATGGAACACCGCAAACGTTTAGGATTATACTGCTGTGGTATCGTGGTAAAGATTCATTTTAACCACCGATTCGTCATATGCTCGTCCTTGGGCAGTGAAAAAAAAAAAAAAAAAAAAACTGGCTTTAGCCTACCTTCACATTGTAGAGCACAGGGTCTTCTCGACATGATGCTATCCAGTATCCACAGGAATCAGCTGCCGGTTTGAGGTTCAAGTTTTTCCTGGTGTCTGCGCGTGCAATAAGTGAGCGGGCAATATGCTAATGTTTCGTCTTGGCGTCACAACGAAACAGCTTAAGACTCGTTTGAAAACCGATTCATTTCATTGACTCAGAATCAACTCTTACTTTTGAAAGACAATAACTTTATATACGGTGCACTTTCAGATTTAACACTTTGCAGCATGTTTTCATTCACTTAGAGCTATGTTACACACTACATAAAAGGTCATTTTCAAAAATCCATAATAGGGGCCCTTTAATCTAACTCTTTTCACTGAAACAGTTGTATGTATCTTTTGTAAACAAGTACGGAAAACGTTTTTTTGCATCACTTTTGGTGTGAAGTGAATGACAGCAAGTGTGAGTCAGTCATAATTTTACAAAAAGATAATATAAATCATTTTCTCACCCAAAAAAAGTTTCTCACTTAAAGTTCAATTATCATAGTTTTAAAATGTGCATTTATATGATGGAAGTTTCCATTTTTAAATCTGTCTTTGGGACAATAAAACAAAGCCTATTCAAAAAGTAACAAAAAAAATATGAATGCGTTATAAAATGCTTCCAAGTCAATTTCAATTTGACCTTCAACAACAAACAAACAAAAAAACAATCTAAAAGTTTAAATAAAAATCAACTCCTTGAAACATAAAAAAATGCAAAGTTGAAGAAACAATGTTGACAATGACAGCTGTATTTACTAACAGGTGTGATGTTTAATTGTCCTAGTCAAAAGTCAGCTTTACAGGTACAAGTACAAAATGCAGGTGTAAGTCCTCAATCTTTAATGGAGTTAAAGAACATCATATTAGTAGGTCACAGAACCATGTTACTCCTGTTTAAAAACCGAACTGTATGTGAAAGCAACTATTAAAGACTGACAACTGCATTCTGCTGCTGTGTAACTGCGCTCTTATGCAGAACGGCTGGTAACTGCTCAAACACACCTGCGGTTAGTCCTGTATGCCATGGAAGCATTTAATCACATTAGATTTAAAATGAACATAACCCTGCACAGCCCATAATATGTAGGTCACCGAGAGGTCTGTGAGTGGCAGATGTAGGCTGAGCATCCGGCTCTAATTGGATTGGAGGCTTTAGGTTAAACCACTGGCACCGTCAAGCTCAAGGTAAATGACTCCCCTAATCTCCCACTGGTGAACAGCCTCCGTGTCAGTCAGTGACTTCAAACCAGTCTATAAATGACAGCATTACGGATTTTGTTACTCTTTGAGCTCCTCGCATGTGATTACAGTTTATTAGATTGTTGGCCTAATCATGACCTACAGCTCACATAATCTGTCACATCGGTGTGATTCACGCACAAAATAACCGGTTCTGCATGAAAGTTTTTGTCACAACATATTTTTCTACAGAGCCTTCCCACTTGGAAGACCGTTAAGATCTACACACCCCTCCCAAAAAAATTACAATAATACACAAACACGTACAAACACACTCAAATGCATGCTAGTTTTTTGCACGCCGCATTAAAGCTGATGGCTGGCAGTTTCAAGGGCATTATCAGATGCAGTGAATGGGCTGTAATGCGCATCAGGCTGATCCAAAGGAGACAAGTCATTTGTCTGAGTGACAGGTACAAGCATCCCCAACAAACCAATCAGCACTTCAATATAAAGGCCATGTTTCATTGTACAACAAAACCCCCAGGATGTACTCAAGACTACTCCATTAATGAGAGGAAGTCACAAAACTTGCGTGAAATGAGATTCTTTCAAATGAGGCGCAGGGAACATTACTGTTAACACTTTTTGAGGTAATGAGGTGCCAAAGATTATATGAAATAAAAATGGGTCTTTATGAGAGAGACTCAAAGTAGCCCTGAGACAGACGAGACATTATAGACACTAAACCTGACTATTTAGTTGAGTCATTGAAACTGGTCCAAGACCATGCTCAAAGTGGAGAGGATGCGGTCATCCTATTGTTAATCCTCACAAACTAAGAGTATCAATTAACAAAACACTTATGGAACACTCCTGCGGTGTGTCCCTGCTAGTAGCTTTTATGTATTTGAGTTTAGTTTGGCAGACAATATGTGACTGGTGCGAGTTACTGTTGTCAAGGCAGTAGATTTGGGGGTGAGCCAGAGACCCTACCAGGGAGCCATCTTAAACTGATTAGCCCTAAATAAAGCAAACCTTTCCAAGTACTGACTAGAAAATTATATTTAATCGGGGTCTGAAGATGGATTACTGTACAGAATAAATGTGCCATTAAGTGTATGAGTGGCACTGGAGCGGTTTAACTCTTAACTCTACCCTACTGGTCTACAATACTAAATGGAGACTGAGAACAAAGACTATTTACACAGGACACAATCTAAAAATCACCATGGTTAATAAACACTAAATACGCTTGTCCAAATGTAAAAATTCTAATCCTGCTAGTGCCTCCAGATTATTCCGAGTTGAACTTTTTTTCTCTGTCGAAAAAGTTGCAACTCGTGCAATCAAAAAGCAAAAAGTTCAGAAACAGAGAATTCATTATGTTACCTTATATCTCATTGTAGCCACATTTTAACATTGTTTGCATGTATCCTTTATTGAAAAGGCTTGAATGCAGTGCAATGAGCTCAGTGGGGAAAAAAAATCCAAGATGATAGATGAGGCAAAGTCCAATTAAAAAAAAGTAGTATTTTCCCTAAAATTTGTGTACCATATATGATTGTAGCATTGACATCAAGGACGGTAATTAACAATAACTAAAAAAATTATAATCGAGATAATAGCGAAGTCCACACCACAAGTAGCAAAGTCCACACCATAAGTTAACGCTAATGATACAGAGGAACGATATACACTGAACAAAATCATAAACGCAACACTTTTGTTTTTGCCCCATTTTTCATGAGCTGAACTGAAAGATCTAAGACTTTTTTTATGTACACAAAAGGCCTATTTCTCTCAAATATTGTTCACAAATCTGTCTAAATCTGTGTTAGTGAGCACTTCTCCTTTGCAGAGATAATCCATCCACCTCACAGGTGTGGCATATCAAGATGCTGATTGGACAGCATGATTATTGCACAGGTTTGCCCTAGGCTGGCCACAATAAAAGCCCACTCTAAAATGTGCAGTTTTATCACA
This sequence comes from Tiaroga cobitis, assembly GCA_030578255.1. Lineage (NCBI taxonomy): Eukaryota > Metazoa > Chordata > Actinopteri > Cypriniformes > Leuciscidae > Tiaroga > Tiaroga cobitis. The sequence goes on from CM060603.1 coordinate 32,910,797, forward strand.
CAGTACAATGCCAGAGATATCGACATCGGTATCGGCCATAACAGCAATATTAATATCGGTTATCGGTATCGGCCACAATTTTCACATCGGTGCATCTCTACGCACGCGGATGCGGTCCGGCAATGCGCTCCAGGAGCGGTGCGTGCATAACAGCAGAGCAGAGATCTACACAGTACCTCAACAACGCGACATAATGGATGTAGGCTAAAAATATTGATTTGAAATAAAAAATAGAGAATAAATGTTGTGATTGTGGTCCAGCCGTAGATCAGTTGCGCACTGTAAACGCAGCACATGTGAAAGCACAATAGCGCGTGCTGCTCCGCAAGATGTCGCAAGTTTTGAGGGAGCGTGCAATTGGCATGCTGACTGCAGGAATGTCCACCAGAGCTGTTGCCCGTGAATTGAATGTTCATTTCTCTACCATAAGCTGTCTCCAAAAGAGTTTCAGAGAATTTGGCAGTACATTCAACCGGCCTCACAACCGCAGACCACGTGTAACCACACCAGCCCAGGACCTCTACATCAAGCATCTTCACCCCCAAGATCGTCTGAGACCAGCCACCCGGACAGCTGCTGCAACATTCGGTTTGCATAACCAAAGAATTTCTGCACAAACTGTCAGAAACCGTCTCATGGAAGCTCATCTGCATGCTCGTCGTCCTCATCGGGGTCTCGACCTGACTGCAGTTCGTCATCGTAACCGACTTGAGTGGGCAAATGCTCACATTCGATGGCATCTGGCACTTTGGAGAGGTGTTCTCTTCACGGTTTTCAATGTATAGGGCAGATGGCAGACAGCGTGTATGGCGTCGTGTGGGTGAGCGGTTTGCTGATGTCAACGTTGTGGATCGAGTGGCCCATGGTGGCAGTGGGGTTATGGTGTGGGCAGGCGTATGTTATGGACAACGAGCACACGTGCATTTTATTGATGGGATTTTGAATGCACAGAGATACCGTGACGAGATCCTGAGGCCCATTGTTGTGCCATTCATCCACAACCATCACCTCATGTTGCAGCATGACAATACATGGCCCAATGTTGCAAGGATATATACACAATTCCTGGAAGCTGAAAACATCCCAGTTCTTGCATGGCCAGCATACTCACCGGACATGTCACCCATTGAGCATGTTTGGGATGCTCTGGATTGGCGTATACGACAGCGTGTTACAGGTCCTGCCAATATCCAGCAACTTCGCACAGCCATTGAAGAGGAGTGGACCAACATTTCACAGGTCACAATCAACAACCTGATCAACTCTATATGAAGGAGATGTGTTACACTGCATGAGGCAAATGCTGGTCACAGCTAGGCATGTGCCGGTATCAAATTTTCGTGCTGCGATTAATTGATTGAGCTTGTATCACGGTATTATCACGATATTTTAATTGCTCAAGAGAAACAGATGGATTGTGGGTATCTAAAAAAACAACTTGCATCACAATGTGTAATTGTGATTTTCAAAACATGGTAACTAAACAGAATTTTATTAAGTTTAGTGACAACGTGTTACAATGTTTACATGGTACAATGACTGGTAGGTTACTGTTTGTATTATTCAAATAAATTCTTGTATTTGATTTTAATCTTAATTCAATATTGACTCATTTGGATAAATATTAGGTAGGCTACAGTCTGCATGTAAATTTTTCTCAAGAAAAAAATATATCTCACATAATGCTGTAAACAGAGAGAAATTAAATATAATGCGGTTTTCATTATAATAACAATTATGTAATGACAAGTAAACATATAATTAATATGTAATAAAGTGCACATATTTAGCAAAATGACAATTTTTTCTAGTCAACTAAAGTGCTGGTCATTAAATGGCTTTCCTGAGGTAAATGTAACGTTCTGTGACATAACTGTTCTCCTGCAGTTTTATTGACCTCTTTCCGTGAAAAACACTGATTGATCGACATTTTGTATGAGGCATAAACCTTAAGGTAAGTTGTACTGTATCTTTAAATAAAAAGTAACAGATGATCGGTTTACTTGAACTGAGGCGCAGCGATCTGTCACAATGGACAGAACCTTTTTTTTCATATCAAAAGTAACCTGCTCTGTCTAGTCTGTCGGTGTCAGTGTCCTCTTTGCTCCGCGATTTTTTCTCTGCGTGAGAGCGTGTGAAAAGTGTCAATTCCGTAAAGCGGCTTTCAGACAGAACGCGGAACGCGATTTGCTATTTTGCAAATAAAAAGTTGAACTATTTTTAACTTTGACCCCGGCGTGCTTTGGTCGACGCAGCAACAAAACGTTCCCGCGAGTATTCTGCGTCCTGTCTGAAAGGCGCTTGAGTCTCAAGTTGAATGCGTGAGAGTTGGCAGCCCTGCGGGGGGTAAATCGTCGGCAGCGTTCCTCCTTCCGCCATGCTTCTACTCCATGTGATGATTGTTTATATTAGACTAGAGTGCTCTGCGCCGCGTGCACACAGTGCTTATACATGTGGGGATTGTTTACATCAGAGTGCGCACGTGTTTTGCGGAGCATATACGCAGTGTTTAAGCGGTTGATAGAAAATTAGCTAATGCGTGTTCTAAAAGTCTAAATTCAAATCCATTATTTTTCACGGTATTTTGAAGTGGCCGCGATAATATCGTGCATATTCATTACCGCGATTTATCGCATTACCGAATACCGGCACATGTCTAGTCACAACAGATACTGACTGGTTTCCGGACCCCCCCAATACAGTAAAACTGCACATTTTAGAGTAGCCTTTTATTGTGGCCAGCCTAAGGCACACCTGTGCAATAATCATGCTGTCTAATCAGCATCTTGATATGCCACACCAGTGAGGTGGATGGATTATCTCGGCAAAGGAGAAGTGCACACTAACACAGATTTAGACAGATTTGTGAACACTATTTGAGAGAAATAGGCCTTTTGGGTAAATAGAAAAAGTCTTAGATCTTTGAGTTCAGCTTATGAAAAATGGGGTCAAAAACAAAAGAATTGCACTATTTTCTGTGGTATGATAGTTTTTCTTTTGTTTTCAATATTTATTTTGTTTTCAACATGCAAACTCTATTGGAATCAATTATCTTCCATGTGGTGCACTATTTGTGTGCAATGCAGAGTGCTACCTTTGTAGACCTAAATACCAACCAAAACATTAAAAAACAGCACAGATGAAATGCAAGAACACATCCTCTGGAAACAGCCACTTATGGACAAAGACTTTGAGGAGGATGTGAAAATGACTTCAAACTTTGCGAGGTATTTCTGTTTATTTCTTTGTGTTTTATCTTAAATTGAAAGCATGCAGTTGGGGTTTATGGATTGTCAGGCTCACTTTCTCAATCCACTTACTGTATCTATAGACGTTCACATCTGGCTCTACATCTGGAACAGCAGATCTGGTGTGTGGGCTACACTGTGAATGGACCCTGATGAAAAGGCTGCCAAATTACTGGACTTTATAGAAAGATAGAGCTATTCTGCTGGGGTCACAGCTTTGGACACAGTGAATAGAAGATGGATGGATGGATTTCTCTTTGAGGAAAGAAACAGTACAATAGCCGTCTCTTGGGCGGTACACCTTCTGTACCTTATTTACTCATGAAGGATGCATATTAGCACCTAAATTGTACATATTAGTACTTTGAAAGAGTGCTGCACCAGTGACCGCTGTTGTACCATTTTTTTTCTGAGAGTGTTTGGACTTCATACTGTCTAATAGTATGAAATGTTAACATTAGTAGCAGACTGGGGCACAACAATTACAGCAGACATAGCCAATTCTTTGTTTACCCAATATCATTTTCAGGAATGTATACTTTAAGTATTGAAACAGCAATGTAATTTAACACATCTAATAGTGGGGAACAAATATCTGGAGAAAAACAATTATATGATAATTACGGCATTTAGTTATTTAAGCAAACCATCTACTGGAGAAAATAAAATAGCTTGGAGCTATAATTTGCATAAAGGTTTTTGATGTGTTGGACTGTATAAAGCAAGACTAAATATGCCTGAGTGATACATGGGGAGACATGGGAGGAGAGATAACATCATGTTGCCTTGTAATAATTCAATAATACCAAGGAAATGGATAGACCCCAGGTATCCCAGCAAATTGTGGGGAAAAACTAAGGAAGGATGGATAGACGGACGGACGGATGGGTACAGACAGACAGACAGACAGACGTCTAATCTTATAAAAAGAAATATTACAAAAAAAAAAAACGAAAGAAAACTAATAAATACAGAATAAATGGCTGTAAATGTAGTTCTCTAAAATGTTTCCTTCCACAACAAAAGCATTAGAAAAAGTTTATCTACTATTCAATCCACATGTTCTCTACTTTCCTCTCAGTAAGTGTTTTCCTGCTGAAAACTCAACCTTTCGAAGTTGAAAAACATTGATCTCAATACAAATGCCCATTTATTTCACAAGTAGTCCTTGTGATGTTGATATAATTTTTACGAAGACACTATATAGAGGCTTAAAATAGTCCAAAAAGACTATTTCTTGAAAAGGCAGCACTGGTTTTAGGACATACAGTAAAGCACCAGCTGAATCTATAGACCTACATGGAAGCCAATGTACTTCCTTCACTATCACATGATTGTGTGGTAGTAAGATTATGTTTTTTGATTGAGAAAATGCACTGACAGATAATATTCACAAGTCATTATTTGATGAAAGCAACTTGTTAATATGCACGTTTGCTGACAGGAAAAAAGCGTAGTGACCACATTACCCCTGTATTGTCTTCACTCCATTGGTTGCCTGTTGCTTCCAGAATCCATTTTAAAATTGTATTGATCGTTTTTAAATCTCTGAATGGATTGGCACCATTATACTTATCAGATATGCTTACTTTGCACACTCCAGTTAGAACACTAAGGTCTACTGGCCAGTTGTTTCTAGACTGTCCAAGGTCTAGATGAAAAACCAGAGGGGATAGAGCTTTTTCAATAGCAGGTCCTACGCTCTGGAACTCGCTTCCTCTCAGTATTAGAGCAGCTACCTCTGTTGAGTGTTTTAAATCATTGTTAAAAACTTTGCACTGGCGTTCGAATATTAGCTGAGCTGTGACATTTTATTATTTATTGTCTGTTTTGGAAATAGTTATCATCTCATGTTATTTATTTACCTGTATAGCACTTTGGGGGCAGTAGTGACTGCTTGTAAATGTGCTTTATAAATAAACTTTGACCTTGACCACACAAGTTTTCTTTTATAGGTTGATTTACATCATACCTCTGCAGAAAGGTCAGTGATGGAGCTGGTTTAGCTGGTAAACTGTCATAGTCTGTCTGCTGGTCAAGCTGGTAGTCCAAGGAAGTCTTCCTGGTTAAGATAGTTAAAAAATACTCCAGGGGACAGCTTTACATCAGGAGAATAAAACGAATAAAATAAAATAAAATAAATTATATAAAATAAAATAAAACAACCGAGTTGTCCTAGGTGTAACATGGCACAGCATGGCTTGGCGCTTCTCGTCCAGTATGTGACCGATTCTATAACATTAAATGCACACACTCCTACTGTAGCTTACAAGTAATTTGTCTTTTAATTCCAGTCTTCTCACTATGCATTTGTGTTGTCTCACGGTTTGCCTTAATATTTCCTTGAAATTGAGAATGATTTTTTTTTTAATGATCCACGTCCACGCATGTATCAGTTTTTTCCAATTATAGCTGTTCTAAAATCTATTTCCATTTTAGATGATGCCTATTCTATTACGGCCAATGTGGCCCCCTACCCCAAATGAGTTCCACACCCCTGGTCTTATGACTGGCTTAGTTTGTTTTGGCTTATTTGAGTTGGCCAAAGACTGAATCAATTCTAGTTTTTGAAATAATACTACTGCAACAGATAGTTATTTAATGGAAGGAAGGATTTTGAAAGAAGAGGGATGAAGGAATGTTGTGATCATTCTAGCATACTTCCCACTCCTACTCGGCAGTGGTGCACAGGAAGTTTATTTCTATGCAGCGCTGCCCGGGGGACTATACTGAGATTGAGTGAGAGTGAGTGTGCGAGAGTGTGCGCATGCATAGACATGTGTGACAGGTCTCTCTCCTTTACTGACACTTCTGTAGAAGGCATGGTGGGGCATACTAAAGCACACTCTACAAGATCTGAATGTCACAGGATATTGCCTGTCAAGGTGAATCCAGAATTTTCTGGAACACAAGGGATTTATAAAGTCTCTGCTGTATCTCAGAGACTTCAAAAATCACCCGACAGAAACTGGTTACATCTAATCTCAGGTGGGTTTTGAAGATATCTACTCAATCTGGCTGAATCCCCCAACAACACGATCTACTGCTGATAAGGGAACACAATAAGCTTGGCCAGTTATATGTGGGCTTTGGGTTGTCAAATACCATGATTGTTGGAATGAAAAACAGTGTTCTTAAAGTTATCAATTGCAGATATCTAATGGAACTCGCTACTGCCAGACGGATTTGATCCATGATATCATGAGCCTGAAATTTCACAGGCAATAATGGTGTGTTGGTCAACATGACCAAGTCTTAAATATGAAATCTGTGTGGTTAAATCTTTCACACTCACTCTAAATTCCAGATTGCGTAGATTCCTATTGAAATTACTGGATTTCGGCGGAGAAAACGTAAATGTGAGCGCACATTCAGGCCAGGATAGCATCTGTAAAACATTGCTTCACTAAAACTTATGTGTTCTGCTGTGGCATTGTTTGGAACTATTTTCCATACAGGCGAAATACGGCAAAAAGAGTCAATATTGTGTCTAAAATGTAAGTCTTAATATGAACTTGTTTATTTAGCACTGTTCTAGTTAATCCCTTTCTGGGGCTGACAACAGCTACCCTACAATTTAAACTATTTGCATCCATGTTAACAGCCTCGAGACACTACAATTTGTAAAGTCATCACTTTCAACCATCATGGGTTCAGAATTCTGAATTCCATACAGGGCATTGTTATATTCAATTCAAAGTTCTCTGAAATAAGCGCCCTTTGTGCCAAATGTCCAAATACTCATAACCTGCAAAAGTGTCAAACAGCAGCCAAGCGGGACTTGGCAGCTTTCAAAACAGATTTATAAATGATAAATTCATCCATTCCTCATATAAACTAATAAATGACCATTTGAACAGGCATTAAATTACCACACGCTTGTCATAAAATAGTAGGCAATTTTGTCCTGGGTGATGAGAGAAAAATACAGACATTTTCTATTTGGGCAGCAATAAAAGTCACTGACTAGCATCTGTAAATGCTGAAATTGCATGATGTCGCCATGTGAAACAATTACCATCTAAATGAGGCTTTGCTGTTTAATATAAAATTCAAGTGCACAGAGAGAAAAATGTGTATCAATCAATAGCAGATTTTTCATGTCCTCAATAGCACTTGTTGACTGTGAAATCAGTGTCGTTATGGCAGGAAATGTGTGAATGGGATGAAGGTGGACATGTTCTCTGGTTTGTTTGCAAACATGCTGAAATTATAAATGATGTTGTAACATGAAAGCACCCACTGAAACTGCCTTGGTCACAACATTTAAATATGCTATCTTCCACAAATATGTTTCCTTCTAGTCAATCAGAAATTTTAGTTAAGAAATACAGAAGGTAAATAACTATATTGCTCTAGTCTAGTACTAACTGCGGTGTTATTAATTCATTGCCAAATTAATCGTATAAACTATATATAATTCTTAAAACAAAAATGTACTTGTCCAAAATATGTTCAACACACTTTCTTGATCACAATATTTCCAAGCTGGTTAACCATGTTACTGAAATAATGTTAGTTGTCTACACCACAAAGTGAGGGCCAAATCCCCAAACTCATCCCATTTGTATGATGGATGGCCACTGGGCTAAGTTTATGCATTTCATGTTTGACAAGTGGCCATTAGTGGCTCACCTACAGTATTAATTGTTGTCTATACAACCATTAACAGCCTTTCAAACGCTACTTTTGATTGAGAATGTGAATTAGCAGTCACTCCTACTTTTGGACTGTCATTTCTATAATGACTGACACATGACCATTAAAAGTCCATCTGCACCACAGCTTCCTATGGCTGTAATGTTGTACAAATTACTCCTAATGGTGAATCCACAGCCTCACATTTCACCTCTGCCACTCCTGTCATCTAGTTGTGTGTATTAATCTCATTTGAGCCCAGACTGCCTGGGCATTTGAGGGTGAGACTTGGCAAGATGAGGTCAAAATATGTGTATCTGCCAGAGAAAATTGTCTCAGCCAGAAAACAACAACAAAAAAAACATTGGAAAAATGTTCTACAACAGTGCCAAATGCAAACATAAATCTGCATGTACTGCAAAGCACAAAATGAGAAAGTTAACTCCGTTTGCATTGCCACCATACAGCAAAATAAGGGACTGTTTTAACCCCTTCAGACCTGAATTATGTTTCAAGTTTCTGAAAAATATAAAAGTGCATTTTCCCAGCTCATGAGGCTTCTATAAATGAGACCAAATGAAAATAATTTAAAAAAAATATTGGCTTTCATTGTAATTTTTTTTTGTCCATTCCAATGGACATCAGGTCAAAACAGGTGTGCTTCCCAAAAATGTACCAACATGAAATAAATTAATAAACATAACATTTATTTCTATAATTTTATACTTCTATACTTTAAGCTTTTTCTCAAGGTCAAAAACTTTTTAGCAGTATACCATTTCAACTTTAATTTTGAGGTTTTTGTTTTATAGATTGCACATTGATTGTTACAAACTAAATATCTTCGAATCAATCAATATGGTCATATTAAAGTCATTTTCTGTGTGTATCTTTCTTTTTTTTAGATCAAAAACTTGAACATTATAACATTGCAACTTTATTTGTAAGGTTTTTGCTTTATAGATCGCACATTTGTTTATTCAAAATAAACCTAGGAATCAATCAATGCATTCGCGTTAGTAATTTCCTGCATGCATCTTTGCAACAATTTCTCTGTTAACGGTTTTCTTGTATTTTTACAGTACATTACTGGCAGCACGGTTGCCAGCAAGTTAATGTATTTCGATGTAGTAACTGTAGCTGTAGTGCAATTCACTTTACAGTACACAAGATCAGTACTGTAAACTACAAAATAGTACTTTACTGTATTTTTACTGTATTTCGTATTTTGGTCTGCTTCTGCTGTAATTAATTATACGGCATTGTACTGTAATATCTATATTGATACATTACTGCTAAATATTATTGTAATTTTCAAAATAGTTACTAATAATGATAATATTATATTATAATAATATAATATAGTTATTAGGAAAAAATATTGTGGGCAAAAACAATGCTATGGAAGTCAATGGCTACTGTCTTGTTACCGACATTCTTTAAAATATCTTATTTTGTCTTCAGCAGAATAAAGAAACTCATATAGGTTTTTGAACAACATGAGGGTGAGTAAGTGATGACAAATATAATTTTTGGGTGAACTATACCTTTAAAGGGATATTTCACCCAAAAATTAAAATTAGCCCATGATTTACTCACCCTTAAGCAATCCTAGGTTTATATGACATTCTTCTTTCAGACAAATACAATCGGAGTTATATTAAAAAATGTCCTGGCTCTTCCAAGCTTTATATCGGCTGTGAATGGTTGTTTCTGTTTTGAAAGTCCATAAAAGTGCATCTATCCATCATAAAAGTGCATCTATCCATCATAAAAGTGCATCTATCCATTAAAAATAGTAATATAAAATAAAATATGAAAAATATTCGTATTCAAGTTGCGCTTTAGATTTAAGTCAAATCCGTATGTTCGTTTGGCCGGAAGCTAGTTATTTTACTTTATACAGTTTTAAATACGGATATTATTCTTACATCTCCATTTTCCTCATCACCCCACATAAAGTCGACATCTGAGACATTTTCATCAGCTATATGTTCAAGCACTTCAAGAACTGTATATTCTGCATATGAAAAAGTAAAAAAAAAAATGTATCGGTACTGTGATATAGATTTTTTTTATATAAGAAATTTCAATCAGCATTACTGGACATGTGATTTCAGTAACAGGCTTTTGAACCCACTGAACATTCTAATGGACAGACACATTTGAAAAAATCCTGATTTAAAACGTGCAATTCTACAATCGATTTTTAACTTTAATTAATAAGTTCAATCTTTCTATTTTACATACAAACTATGAAATACTGGCAAAAATATATATAAAAATGTAAATAAAACCATAGAAAATGTTGCTTGCTTCTGTGTTTGGAGTGAAGTGCTGCCATGCTTCTCTTCAATGTAGTGTTTTTTTTTTTTTTTTATAATTACTACATGCAGAGCTTTACTGGCATTTGATTGGATGACAAACATCCAATCTCATGGACTGCAGGCTTTAAACTAGGTGAAATGCTCCAGAAGTAAAAAAAAAAAAAAAAAAGGGGGGCTGACATGTGATGTCCATTATAATGGACGCAGGGTCCGAATTGGTATTTTATTTTTCATTAGTGCTTAATGAATCTTACAGTTTTTCCGTTTAATTCTCCTACTCTGTGATGATTCACAAAATGTGGCATCAATAAACAATAGATGTTCAAACTTGTTTAAAAATTGAACGTGAATTAATAAGTAAACGTGAGATAATTGAATTTGTGCTTCTGCTGCTTCCCAGAAGGAAGATGATTTGAATTGCAGAGTAAGTTTTAGCTCCTAATCAAACTGCTCTGCACTGCTGGCGCATCTTGCTTTGTCAGAAAGACACGTCCACCTGGAGGTGGATGGATTCGTCCTGGATGATGCTAATGCTACTTCACTATGGCCCAAACACATCCTTTTGCAAGGCCATTAAGTTGTTGTTGTTTTTGCATTTTAAGGTAATAGTGAGGTATGTATCAAAATCTATAATTGTAACTAAGTTAGGAAAACAATTTATAGGGTATGAGGTAAACAGTGAAAATCCGGCTATTGGTGACGCCTTTGACTTTTTTGACCTTAATAACAATAAATGAATTACTTTCAGTACAATGATTTTCATTCTGCCTCAATGTGATTAAGTAGAATACAAGACAGATGGTAAATCAATGGTTAGTGCAACGTTAAATATTAGCTATTCAGTCAGGTTCATATCAAATTTTACGTGGATAAAAACAAGGCTGCGAGACTTGGACCTTGCGTTTACAATGGTTTTCACAACTCACCTTTTTTCAAAACTGTTTTGTGGGGGGTTTGTCTACTGAAAGCTCCACCACACCAACAATTGCTATGTTGTTAAACAACAGTACAATCCATTGAACACATTCAACTTCTATCCCCCACAGCCTCGATTTCATTCCTGTCAGAAATTAAACATGGCGCTACCCTGACTAAGTTATACGCATTACTTGCTCTGCTAGACCTGCGCTATACTGTGCTTGTTGAGAACTGCCATACTGCCTGTTAAATACTCATGGTGCCACTTTAGTTATTTCTGCAGCGTATGACAGATTTGCTCAATTGTGAAACATACAAATGGAACGCAATTGAAATGTAAATTGGAAGCTGGGGTGCAATTCTGCTGCTAAAAAGACAAAGGAAAATAAAACCCAGACAGCACTTATTGCACACAAGGGCTGTTTAGAGCTAAAATGTAGCATCTTGGGTATTTATCACCATAAAGAAGGTACATAATGCCAAATTTGCTGTAATTGCATTCCAGATTCCAAGACAAACCAAAGCTGGCAACACCATCGAGAGAAGTGGGGAGAGATTGCTTTTAGAACAGCTTGCTAATCTATTTCTCGGCCTTTGGACCCTCCCCTGAGGACTGTTGCAAGAGATAAGGATGTAGACACCAGAACTCTGCTGATTTACGGGCAGCCAGCAGATGAATCCCCACGGTAACGTCTGAGCTGGGGTCAACAGTGATAAACTCGGAGGTAAAATTACGGCATGGGAAGACATAACATTCCTTGTGGACAGAGGGCTGTTCAGAGGTTAGTTTAGGCCACCATGACAGACAAAACATTACGATGAGAAGGTGGAGTAAGAAAACTATATTTTGGGACAGAATGTCAATGTTTTAGAGTTGAGGTATAAAGACATGGAATGGAGACAAATGCTTGGTAAGAATGATTGTGACTTAAAGGAATAGTTCACCCAAAAAACTGAAAATCTGTCATATTTTACTTACCCTCAAGCCGTTCCAAAATATGTATGACTTACTTTCTTCGGTGGAACATAAAAGAAAATCATTTGAAAATTGTTTCAACTGTTTTTTGGCAATACAATGAAAGTCAAATGGGCTCCAAATAGACAACACTGGGCCTCATTGACTTTCATTCAATGGACAAAAACCACTGAGACTGTTCTTTTTACTTGCACACATTAGTTTGTGTTCTGCAGAAAAAAAGTCAGGGTTGGAATGACATGAGAATAAATGATGAGTGGTGTATTTACATTTTTGGGTAAACTTTCCTTTTATGTAATTTATAATCCTGCAAAGAAAAAAAAAAACGTTAACCACCAAAGATAGTTTGCTTGTCTCTCAGACTGACAACCTGCCCAAACCCCTTCTAAAACCAGAAAATCAGCCAAACCAGTCAAACCTACCAGTAAATCAATTTCTTTTCACTCCTTATTGCCCAGAACATTGCGTTTTAAGAGGGGAGGGGGGGCAAAGAGTCAAACAGATTGTTCTTTTTATTGACCATCAAACTTTGGGCAAGATGTCCAAGTTCATGCCAGCACAGATAAAACTTTCAGCTGGTCTCTGTTCATTGGTTTATCACAGCTGATGTTCTGCTCTCGTTGGTGGTGGTGACCTGGTGTAAAACATAGTGAAGCTACAAAGCTGGTGAGCATTATTTACAACACACAACCTCAGCAAACAATGAGGGAGTAATGGTCTGTCTCTGGAAGACAAGTGTGGCTCTGCTTTTCCTCCCACAAGGGTGAATGCACCAACGTTTATCGAACATAAAAACGGCCTTTCAGCCAGACATGCGAGGAGTGTCCGTCACCTCAATTCAGAGGCAATAAGCGGCATTCAATAAAACGTTAGCGCAGAACCGCTAAACTGCTTCCACTGAGATATTTTCTCCTGATGTTTGTCCTGAGGTATAATTTCTTTTAACTGCCCTAATCCTGAGGAATGAATGTCTGCTTGCGGGTACTCAAGCATTGATTACAATTTTCTCATTTCCTCTCTAGAGAAGTTTGTTTACGAAGAGCGACGTATCGTCAGTGTAGAAATGAAAGCAATTCACTTTAAATCAATCTACAGTGGCTCAGCTGTGCACCCAGATCTCAACTCACAGTCATTTGTTTCATGTCAGCTGAGCAATCCGAACGCTAAAGATCAAGGGAATGAAAAAGGGAGAGAGAGAGAGAGAGAGAGAGAGAGAGAGAGAGAGAGAGAGAGAGAGAGAGAGAGAGAGAGAGAGAGAGAGAGAGAGAGAGAGAAACACCAAGTGATTTCTAGCTCAATACATACGCTCAATGTGCGCCAACACCGCAATTAACTCATGTAAAGAGATTTTCAACCAATACATTTGTGTTAACTGAAAAGGGAGGCAGGCTTCATTTTGTGAGATGTTGACCGAAAAACACTGACTTTCAATTCCAGACAGTCTTTCAGAGTGTGTTTGGAAAATCAATGTCTTTCTTTTGCAAATTTGATGGAACTTCAGCGGGAGGTGTCAGAGGGCCCTTCAGAGCTGTGTTAAAATGAAACCAAAGGTCGGACCATGAATAATGATGTACGCTGAAATTTGATTTCTTGTGAAGATGGGTCAGAGGGTGAAAGTATGCATGTAAAGCTGCTACAAAAGAGAATTAGCTGGTTCCATGGATGCCGTGCACCATGGCCAGGTAAACAAAGCTGCAAAATACATACAAGCAACCAAAGAAATAAAATAAAATAAAGTAAAATAAAATAAAATCTTTAGATAAATATGTAATGGACAATTCAAGGCAATCTTTTTGATACCGGCTTTATCAAAATTCAGGTGCATGCACCTAACCCAGGGATTTCCACTTCGCCCCACTAACAGAGCAGGAATACATTCTCATTCTTGAGGTCTTTTATTGTTTCCATGGCAAAGAAATGCTATAAACAAGACTCCTACCTTGTCGATTACATCTCACTTTCAAGCGCTTGACATATTATTAGGCCTCTGTAATCTACATCTCACCTATCCATTACACACGTCCTGCCATTTCTTTGCTAGTGTCATTCATTTCTCAGCCTCGGAACCAGCCTCTAGACAAGATGTAACTGACACAAGCGGACCACGACAAGTCAGAAAGGTACATAATGCATTTTGAAGTCACACGCTACCTGAGAGAGAGTGAGAAAAAACAAAGCATGCTTTCATTTGTTCTGATTAACCAACACTGAAAATAGCGACAGCGTTACAGCTGTGAGATCCCAGCAGTTACCATAGATACCATCTTTAAGGAGAGGGACGGAGGCGTCTTTGTCTCTAGAATCACCGTAGCGACCACCGATATTCATCGGTGAAGAGAGCCATGAAATACCTGGCAGAGAGTCAGAATGTGGCTTTCAGAGACAAGATGTCGTTACACGGATAAGCTTGTGCCTCTCTTCACCACCCACTTGATTGGCTAAATCTGAGCCCTGCACTTCAACGCCTCTCTAATCACTTAGACCCGACAACATGTCTGATTTATCTGCAGCGGTGGGACTCGATGGAAGTCTAAAAGACACCTAAATGCTCAACAATTTAAACCAGTAGTTCTTAACCTTTTTGACTCAAAGGCCCCTAGCTGTCCAGCACCATATTTGAAGGCCCCTATCCAAAATAATATTAACAGAACTATAACTAATATTTATTAATGATAATATATTATTAACAGAAATTAAGAGTGTTGACATACAGGTAAAACTCGAAAAGGTAGAATATCGTGCAAAAGTTCATTTATTTCAGTAATTCAACTTAAAAGGTAAAACTAATATATTATAAAGACACATTACATGCAAAGTGAGATATTTCAAGTCTTTATTTGTTATAATTTTGATGATTATGGCTTACAGCTTATGAAAACCCCAAAGTAGAATATTGTGAAAAGGTTTGCATAGCTTTAAGCTATAATCATCAAAATTATAACTGTCATTTATTTGTCTCTTGTTTTGTGTGCAAACACATGGCCGGTTGTTTTGGGCTGTGTGTTGGCATTGTCTTGTGTTTTACCTCGTTTCCTTGTTTCATGTTGTATCAGTGTCACCTGTGATTGTGATCATGTGTCCTTACCACGCCCCTTGTTCCCTCATTAGTATTGATGTTCATCAGTGTCACCTGTACCTTTTGTGATGTGTTCTATATAAGCTCCCGGTGTTTGTTCCTCAGTGCTGGTTCGTCTTGTTAACATTCGGTTCTTTGAGTATTGTGATCTGTCTGTGAAAGTTCCAGTTCCTATTTATGGTCAAGTCTAGTTATTGTCTGAGTTACTGTTTGTTTGCCCCATCGTGGGTCTTTGTTTTCCGTTTGTAAATAAACCGTGTTTTGTGAAAGTACTGTCTGCGCTTGGGTTCTATTTAGCGTAATGTGACTAACAAATAAAGGCTTGAAATATTTCACTTTTCATGTAATGAGTCTATATAATATATTAGCTGGCAAATAATGATAGATATTAATGATTGTAAAATGTTCCGCTTAAATTGTGTTTCTGCAATATTTCTTCCACTTGGACCAATAGTTTGTAAATAAATCTAAAAAATAAATATATAAAACAGATAATAACACAAAGACATTGACATGTTGTTAAGATGTGAACTTTAAACAGAACAGCTTTCTATACAGTATGATGGTCCCAAAAACCAAAGGTATTTCTTTTCTGCCATGCTTAACAGAGACATCTCTTTCACCTTCATCCTCCCATCTCTCCATTAGTGAAAAGCAGCTGGAATTGGAGAGTGGGTATCACGGAAAGGTCAACTTGCTGATGTAGCTGTTGACTGATGGGCCAGTGTCCGGCTGCCATTCTTCCCACAGCTCAGCCAGACAGGCAGTGTACATGTGGTCTATGTGAACCATGCACACAAGCAGGAGATCGGTATTTATACATGTTATTGATTGCATCTCTAATGGAGGCCCATTCTGGCCACTGCCGATGGGAAAAGAGCTGGGTCATCTCTCTTTCAGAAGAAATTGCCTCTAATCACAGATCTCTTGAAAATAAATTCCTTCACTAGGAATGGTATGACACTAAGGAATTTGTTTTCCTCATTTTTCTCACTGTACTTTTCTTTTACCTATTATTTTTCTCCCTTTTTACAACTGCCAAACTCATCTTTCATCCCTCCAAGTATTCAAATGTCGGCTAATGTGAGGCCTGGGCATGAGTTTGCTTTGTCTCTCTCAAGGCCCACAGGACCAAATGTAAGAGGACAGCAATTGAGGCCAGGAAGCCAAGACCAAAAAGCCTGGCAGCCATTGAGAAGCATGGATGTTGGGTCTCAAACAACATCATGGTTCCCTCACTTCTCGGGTCAAAACCAGATGGACATTGCTCAGAACAGCATCAAGCGTCAGGGGCCACTATCAGCCAAAATGGATTTTGCATGGAGAAACACACATTTGGTTAGCACACTGGATAACACACACTTTTCATAGGCATGATTTCGATAGTGTACAAACTGTGTATTCCATTTCCTAACTCTAACCCTACCTCTAGGGCTGAAACGATTAGTCGACATTATCGTTGTCGAGTAGTCGTTTGATCTAACGTGACCTAATGTAAGGGCGTGCAATATCACGATTTGACCGCTACGGCACTGTGGCACTAGTGTAATGCAGCCCTTTACAAATGCTACTGCGGTAAAAGAAAAAACAGCGCGAATTATGACGGAGTGCAAACGAATCCGAACTAGCAAGGTTTGGGAAAGTTTCACAAAACTTCAAACCAACAATGCTGTCATGTGCAATACATGCAAGGCCGGAACTTGCTTTTCACGGGAGCACAACATGCATGTCGGAGCACTTAAAGAGGAAACATCCTGGCAGAAGAGGAGCCGATGAGAATTGAGTGTTGTCCAGCTGGAACTAACTAACTAGCGGTAAATCTCTTTATTAGATAATGCAATACTACTAATAATAGTAAGAATATAATCAATAATAATATAATTACAGTAATGTGATGATTTATTTTGCATAGAATAAAGCTTGATCGAGCTTAGGAGTCAGGGCTGTTTTTATTATTTAACACTATTAGGTATTATAGTCTTATCACTTGCCTGTATTTTGTTCCATAATCATGAAGACTTACAAAAGGAGATGTTAGGAAGAATATCATGGCAGTTACTTTTTCTTTTTCATACTGTAAATTAAAAGGTGAATGAGAAAGTCTCTGTCAGCTCAATTGTCATGTAAAAAAAAGATTGTAATTTTATATTTTTAAAAATGGTTTGCAGATTAATATTTTACCATTCTTTGTCCTGAAGTAAATGACCTTTTTCTATTTCAGTTCTAAGAAAAGCAATGGGCCTATTAAACAATGCTTAGAGAGCATTTGTGTGTGATTTGAGTTGGACCGAAATCTGAAAACTTAAAGAGAATGACCTGTTTAGTTGGCTCAAAGTTCATTAAAACAACTATTTCAAAAGCTGAACTGATTTTCTTTTGTTATATTATAGTAAGAATATGTATAACTCAATGTTTTAACTAATTGAAAAAGCTGAATAATCGTTCCAAACTTACTGATTAGCCGGCAAAATAATCGACGATTAGTCTATTAATCTTTCTAATAATCGTTCGATTAATCGATTATCAAAATAATCGTTTGTTGCAGCCCTACCTACCTCTAAACCTACTAATCACAGAAAACTTTCTGGATTTTTACACTTTCAAAAAACTGTTTCAGGTGACCAAAAAATGTCCCTACAAGGTCAAAGGATTTGGGTATTGTTATCCTGGTATTGCAATTTAGGGTTTACCTGGACCACACACACTGTATACACTACAGTTCGAAATTTTGGGGTCAGTATATTTATTTAGAAATTAAATATTTTATTCAGCAAGGATGCATTAAATTGCTAAAAAGTAAAGTAACATAGTAAATACATTTATAATGTTACAGAAGATTTCTATTTCAAATAAATGTTTTTTCTTTTCAACTTTCTATTCATAAAAGAATCCTAAAAAGAATCACGGTTTCCAAAAAAAATACTAAACAGCATAGCCGTTTTCAACATTGATAATCAGCAAACTAGAATGATTTCTGAGGGATCATGTGACAGTGAAGGCTGGATTTAATGGCTGCTGAAATTTCAGCTTTGCCATCACAGGAATAAATGACATTTTAAAATATTTTTAAATAGAAAACAGTTATTTTAAATTGTATTAATACTTCACAACATTACTCAGACGTCTCTGTCTGCCATATCATCTTCTCTTTGTCTCCTCTGAGCCAGGAAGTACTAGATAAAAATGATTGATAGACTGTCTTGTTAATATTAGAGTTATGTTAGGAGGCTGATGAGCTTTGCTTTCCTTGATACTGCCTTGATTATGCAATGTCATGAACAAACACTCAGCACCACAAACACACACATCAATCAGTAAATGCAAAAAATATATCGGCATATTGCAGAGACAAGGGGAATCATAAAGCAGGGTCCACAAAAAAAAAAGTCCTTGTACAGGCCTACACCTTTCCCTGAACACTTTTCCATACTACTCTAAACTGGAGCTCAGCCAAAATTCTTCTGATTCGCTCATGCTCCCAAATCACCATCTGCTCTTCTCTACAACTAAATACCTAGAGGATGTCGGAGTTTTAGAATCAAAGTATCAAGCACGTAAAGGACACTATGAAGAATTATTTGGTGGTAGAAGAGCAATATTCTCTGTCGCAATATTGTATTTATTTTATTATTGTATTATAAATAAAATGTTTGCTTTGCTTTAAAATCTGCACTTTTTTACTCTCTCTTCCTTTATCTATTACTCACAGGAAAAGATCATGCATTATTCAAGCTCTACATATTGGTGGTACCTAAATATGTCCAAAGTTACTGTCTGGAACATACAATTTGATGCACTCATACTCGTTGAAACCCTCAAAGATAATAGATAACTATAAATAATTAAATTGACTGGATGAAAGGATGGCAATATGCAAATACTTAGGTAGATAAGATAAATTATAATTTTGAGGTGTCTTACTGTCAAAGACAGATAGAGTGTTTTTGAGTGAAAATGTTTTTTTAGGTCTACTTCATCTTTGCAATATTATAATAATATTGCAGTACAATATTGACACATCTCCATTTGCCAGCCAGCGTATGCAAACATCTAAGCAAAACAAAGCACCATACTAGCAACATACCGGTATAATGCTGCCTTCACATGTTATCGGAAATGTCCTACTTCCCACTTCTGAAGACTTGATTACGAGCTTGTTGCATTCAAGTCCTTTGTTGTCGGAAAGAACAAGAATTACAGGTTTAATTTAAGTTTAAGTGTTTAAGAACACTAGGTTTTATTCTTGCCCATTTATTGGATAAATCTTATTAAAGTCAAAACGAAGTTTAGGGTCCCATTCATTGGTAACATTCACCAGCTATCTATTCTGGAATTTCCGTCAAATACAGGTTATTTTTTTGTTGTGTATAAAACATACAATTCTCTTCAAATGATTATTCATGTAAATATGCACTATTTTAATGACAAGACGATGTAGTTGTTATGGAAAAAACTAATAAAGAATGCCAGTCACAGCAGCAATCGTTCTCCACTCTATCATGTTTAAAATTCACTTAACGAAATTACATCTTACACACTTAACGAAAAATTCACTAAAACACACTTACAGACTGTTTCCAACGACTGGAGCAGATTTTAAACACGTCTGTGAACAGCGTGTTTAAACACAGTCGTTAAGTGTGTCCCCGGCTTAAATCACTTCAGCAAAGCATCTCCAGCAAAAGACAGAAAAGCCTATGGTTGAGAATCGAAAATCAATTCCAATTCAGAAATAGGATACTTGAGGTCAGATTCGGATAACTGTTATAAAATTAAAATTTCGATACCTCTTACCGATTGCTTTGTGTGAATTTTAATATGACTTTAAACCATTCAAGCGCAAGTAGAACCGCACTGTTTTCTGCGTTGCACACACATCCAAAGCGCGCACAGAAAAAAGTGATTTTAATGCTATTTTAAACCACTCAAGCGCAAGAAGGCTCACGCGTGGTTTTCTGTGGTGCGCACACATCCAAAACGTGAGCACACAAAACCGCCTCTCATACTGAATAGTACTAGATACTTTTTTTTTTACCTGATTGGAATTTAAATTAGGAATTGATACGAATCGGAATCGATAAGCAGGATCTGAATCGCAATCGTTAAAATTCAAACGATACCCAACCCTTGTAAAGTCAAACCTTGCATATGTGCCAAAATTATAATGAGGTTATAAAAAGCTGCTCTTTCAAGCACATGCTTCATGCACTATGATTACTTTAAAACAGGATGTTTATGCTGATATAACATGCACACACACACCAATGCATGCACAAACTTTGATAGGGGAAAATTAATTAGCAATCTCATCCTGCCACTGAGTCTAGGAGACTACTGCACACAGAATTCACAAAAATTGCTTCTAATTTAAGATCTAATTTAGAAATGTTTAAAAACCAACATACAAAACCACCTCTAGAGAAAACACTGTCATGTAATAGGACTTTTGACTCAAAACCTTAGTTACTGAAATAAAGCATTGTGACAACTAGCCCCGGTCTCCGCTACATTACAAACCTCATTCAGATATCACACCAAAGCCGTGGCGTCTTTATCTGTCCCTCTCCCTGATGTTTGGCAGCCACTTCTATGGCACCCATGTTAAAGGCACTGTGTCTCTCTAAGCATTGCCTGAAACCAGCTTAACATGCTCACTGCCAGCTTAGTGGTGCATTAATGCATGAAACAGCAGGTCATTCTGTGCAAAAAAAAAATAAAAAAAGAAGACAAAGTGAAAGAGAGAGGAAAAAAGGAAAATTATGGCTTATGCATGCATGTGCGCTTGTGTCAGATGTCGACCAGACATTCAGAGAGAACAATAAAACATGTGTTTGTATTCCACGCAGGTAAATGGATGGTTTCCTCAATTTCCACTTGGCAAAGTGCTTTTCCTGCCTTTACTCATATGCCTATGAACATAGCCACTTAAACAAGCCAGTGAAATGCTCTCTTTAAGGATGTATAAACAGGTAGGTATGCAGCAACTCCCTGGTTTGTCATTACGCCTAGATAGATGGTACAAGATCTTTGTAGAGAGCGGAGGAACATTGAAAGTATGCCATGTTCACATCCCTAATGAGTTTACAAAGTGAATCACGACCAGCTCTTCCCCTCTAATGGAGCTCATAGTCTCGGTCTGATGATTTGCGGATGCGATTTCCTACCACAGACCTTCACATTTCACAAGAGCACTCTGGATAGATATATCCATGCAGAGAGTGCATGGAGGAAGCAGAGTAGCACAAAGAGCCAGAGATAGGTGGCTTCCCACTGTTCCTTTGATTTCTGGACATGTGATTGGCACGACAGAATGTTTGTCTTGTCGCTAAGATCAACAGTTCAAATCCATAAAATACCAGACTTATACTGGGTGTTTTGGGAGGATGTATGAACCAATAAGAGTCAGCCTCATTTTGGTCGTTGCAGTAGTTCCCATGGCAATGCAAACCATGTGGGTGGCAGATGAATCTCAAGGAAATAGCGAAGGCCTTAACAGAACACAAAAAGGTGAAAAGCCCTAAAGGTTTTGGAAAAAGGATATGCTTTCTAAGCCATTGGACTGATGGTATTGTGGGCACTTTGATAACCATATAAATGGCTACTTATATTTTGAGAAAGATATAGGCCTACCAATCGTCAAACAAAACACAAAAAAATGAATGAATTGAAAAAATTTAAATTCATGCAATCACATATGTAGCTGCACATATTTCTGACAAAATAGATCGTTTCTACAGTTTAATATAACAACAATCTTGACTAAAATAAACAAGTTACCAGTACATTCTGCTTGCACCCCAAAAAAATTGTAGGGCTGGTGCATGCATTTTTGCTCACACACATACACACGCGGCCATGGCATACATTCCCTTAGCCCTGGCTGGCCCGACAATATTCCAGCTGTGAATAATGTCCTCAGGATCAGAAAGCATTAATCAAACATTCACACAAACACACCCACAAGTACTGTACATACGTTCACATACACACTTGCAAACCATTTGACTAAGAGTATGTGGAATAAAAGTTCATGAATCTCATTGCTTAAGCGTATACTACAAATAAAACTGAAAGTGTGGACAAATAATCTTTAACTTTGAAGCCTATATTAAAGACTGAAGGCTAAATCATAATTACACATGCAGCAGCAAAAAGATGAATTACATTTGGCTGATTGCTAATTAGCAGTATGTGTTTGTCTTTATAAGAGGTCTGACTATCAGTAATTTTATGAGTGAATGAGCAAAGCATTTATACTCATGGCAAATGGAAGCAGAAACAAGTATAAAGAACAGCTGGAAATTCTATACATCAACTGCACATGCAAACAGACATACTGTAGACCTGAGGAGGTGCCACAGCATTTTAGAGTTCATTATGGTTGACATTAGAGTGGCGATTTGGAGGGCTGCCATACAAAAGAGAAGTGAACATGCTCCCCAGGCAAATGAACACACACTTATGCTATTTGTAAGGTACTCAAAAACCTTCAAATGGTTTTTAACATCCACTGTCCAATTAGATCAATGTGAGGTGGGCTCCATTCTCCAAGTTCAGCGATGTGGAGATCCACAAAGGCAACTCACGTTCAACCCACACCCAACATAAATTGTAATCAAAATGCTACACTATCTAAATTATTTTAAACATCATTTTGATTCTTTAAAACTGATTAAATATGTTACTTATGACCTCATATTAATTGAAACATTACATGGAATATTTGTACTCCATTTGTGTGATCATATTTTAACAGTGAACTCCAAAAAGCAAAAAGGTACATTTAAATATTGAAAAAAATGCCTAAAAGAAATTTAACAACATCTAAACATATACACATGCCCTTAAGAATTCATAAGAATTAAGCTAAACACTAGGCCTAAATGTTCATTTCTAACTAAATCTTCATACCCACTAAGACTGCGCTGCTAAATCATTGCCTGCTCACTTGCATTAAAACCTAGGAATCTGAATATGAACACCATCATATGAACTAATGATTGCTTCACACCACATGCCAAAGCTGTATTTCATGTTCAAAGAAAACAGAATTCAAACTCCATGCATAAACATCCAAGTGTTGCACAGCAGCTTCAGCACTGAGGCTACAGTACTTTTTGCAACTTAAATGCTTTATAAACATTTATCAACAGAATATTTTGCTACATGGACTGAGGCATCGAAAAATGGAGTAAACCTCTCAAAAATGGTGTAAAAATGTGCACTTTTTTTTTTTTTTTTTTTATCACAATGCATGCTTTAAGATTGGGATATATATAAGAGATGGACCGATAGTTTGCATAGATAGATGATAGATGCCGTTAGTTTGCTTTTTCTTATAGGAAATAATGCTACAAACTATACAGAGAACCCTCTTATTTGGTGCACAATAATATTGGTTGCAATTAACAACAGAGGTATTATATTAAACTGATAATTATTTTTAGATATAATAATTACACGCCAAATAAAAAACTGAAATGTTTGTATACAACTCAATTGCACATATAAGGATAGTTTTCATAAGCACTTGTCTTCATGGAAAATCTATTCAAACATAGATACATATATATTTAACAGTAAATACGCTCCTCTCTCTCTCTCTTTATAGCTTATTAACAAACGGATGACTTTCCTGAGGTAACTGCAACGTTAAGTGACGTTGTTCACAAGCTGTTTTATTGACATCTTTCCAAGGTTGAAACACTGATGGAGAGATTACGAGACATGATACAGATTTCAGTAAGTTGTACTGTATCTTTCAACATACCTTCTCAATCTGATATTCATGCATGTTATTCTAGACATAATTTGTATTAAAGTGGAAGAAAAGACACGTGCTCCACACTGGGGCATGAACTGAGCTGTTAATGTGTTGTTCTCGCCCTAAATTCAAAATGAGGGGTTTTCTTTACACACAGTGCGAGTTGCAGTCGGACACGTTTTTTCCGCACCCTTTTGATTGACGGTATAATCGGCCCTGGTCATCGGATGTTTTTAAACAATCGGCCAATAGTGAAAATAATAGCTTGTATTGGCCGATACCGATTATTGTACAATACATAAGTCCTTTGTATATAGACAAATAGACTTATATATTAATTCATATTAATAATAGTATAGATATACCTGCCTTGTATAGTGAGAGAATATTTAGTAAAATTGACTGAATCCAGATGAAGTCTGGCTTAAATTCATTCAGATTAATCTTGATGCAAGCATTTGCTGCTTGTGTGTCTGTAAAACAGCTTAATACTGAATACCTGCATTAATGTAAGTGTATTTCCATGTCTGATTCCTGAGACTCTGACCTTCGACTATACGTGTCCCCAGTCTCTGTACTATTAACCTTCTCCACTAACGCAAGTACTGTCTACCTACTCTCGTACCTGCCTTCCACCATGATCCTGTGTGTGTGTGTGTGTGTGTGTGTGTGTGTGTGTGTGTGTGTGTGTGTGTGTGTGTGTTGCACTTCTTATTTACAGTGCTTCATTCGCCAGGCAGTACCGGAATCATTTATTACCACTCACCCTGTCAATCAAATTGTAGGCCTTCGTTCCCTCAGCCAGCGACAGACTCTCAAAGTCTGCAGTGCTGAATGTTTAGCATACCAATCAGCAGCAATACTCAACACAAGAAAGCAAGGTCCAAATAAAGGAAGAGGTGATTTTGGAGATATTGTGAAGGGGGTAACAAGGAAATCGTAGATGAGCCAGAGAGAGAACAGGATTGAATAAAGGTAAAAATTGAGAAAAGGACAAGGAAAAAAAGCAAGAGGCACAGTTTTTTTATTTTAATACAACTGTTAAAAGTGAGAAAGAGAGAAAGAGAGCTCATGCAGGGTAGAAAAGTATAACAGAGCTCCGGGCGTGAACGGTATCAGACAAAATCAATGCCATACAACCTGAGTCTCCTTCCAGCCTGATTCCATCAATACTGATGCTTTCTGAAGTAGCACACCTCAGAAAAGACTGTTATTTCCACATACAGGTCAGGCAGGATGCAACATTTGATTCCTCAGCTGTCCATAAAAGAGACATCAGCTCCAGGAACACCTGGAGGTTTTTCATGATTTAAAATAGGCTTGAACTGAAACAATCAGAGACAGATGCGTTGTGCAAAATAGTTTGTTTGAAATAACATATCTTAGTATTTGAAGCATAAAAATAAATAGACTAAGTCTCTAAGCTGGCATGTGCTGGGATAGATATGTTCTATTCACTAATTCTATGGATTTTGTTTTCCATGATAAAATGGTCACACTTTAGATTAGGGTTCAATTCTCACTATTAACTAAGACATTTGCCTGAATAAACTCCTAATTACTGCTTATTAATAGTTTGTAAGGTAGTTGTTAAGTTGAGAATTAGGGATGTATAATATGGTAATGCAGAATAAGGCATTTATATGTGATTTATAAGTAGTAACAAACAGCCAATATCCTAAAATATGCATGTTAATAAGCAACTTGTTAATAGTGAGAATTGGACTCTAAGTGTTACCAAAATTAGGCCTATTGCAGGACAACCATTTTCAACATTAATATTAAAGGGTTAGTTCACCCAAAAATGAAAATTAAGTCATTAATTACTCACCCCCATGCTGTACCAAACCCGTAAGACCTTCGTTCGTCTTCGTCACAACAGTGGCTCAACTATAAGTTTATCAAGCGACGAGAATACTTTTTGTGCGGAAAAACAAACAAAAATAACGACTTTATTCGACTATTCCTTTTCTTCCTTGTAGGCCTGAAACGAGACTTCAAGAGATATCCACGACGCGCACGCGCGAGAACTTAACTGAAGTAGTTGAAGGAGATCGCAATTCTCGTGCATGCGTCGTGGAAATCTCTTGAAGTCTCGTTTCAGGCCTACAAGGAAGAAAAGGAATAGTCGAATAAAGTCGTTATTTTTGTTTTATTTCCGCACAAAAAGTATTCTCGTCGCTTGATAAACTTATAGTTGAGCCACTGTTGTGACATGGAATATTTAAACATTTTCTTCATTGACTTTCTGGGCCGTCAGGATTCATTCCCTTAGGGAGCCTATGTAGCAATGTAGCAGTGATACACCTCTCAGATTTAATCAAAAATATCTTCATTTGTGTTCCGAAGACGAACGAACGTCTTACGGGGTTGGTACAGCATGGGGGTGAGTAACTAATGACTTAATTTTCATTTTTGGGTGAACTAACCCTTTAAGAAATGTTTCTTGAGTATCAAATCACATATTAGAATGATTTCTGAAGGATCATGTGACACGAGAGTGGAATAATGATTTGATATCATTACATGGAAACATCACTGGAGGAAAATACTTAAACGTAATCTTTTTAAAGACAGTTAGAGTGAGGATTCAGAGTGAAACAATCTAAGATACCGCAGCCATTGTTTTCATCCTATAGTCTAGAAGTTGAATACTTTTATCTAGGATCCTGCTGGAGAGACAAGAACAGGTAGTTCAGGCTCACACATCATTAATTAAGAGTGGTAGCTGCAGGCCATTCATCCCAGTGGAAAAAGAGGAGGGACTGGACCACTGCCATCTGCAGAACTGCTATGAGTATACATAGTGCATGCGTCCAATGAATGAACAAATGGAAGAAAAAGCAGAACAAAATGTGAACCAAATATCATTGAATCCAATGGGAACTGCCGTGAACCTTATGAAAGTTGAAACGAGTAAAGTAAAACAGACAGTTATTGATGGCGAGGTTGATAGCTGCTGCCTATAAGCAAGGAGTATGTGAACCAAAAGCTATTCTTTCAACTTTTCACTTCATTCAATCATGTATTCATGCATTAGCAAGACATTAAAAGCATGAACAGTGTTCACAGTAGCTCTGACCTGCTATACAAAACTAGCATGTTTAAAACAACTTTTACTCTCTTTAATATGTTTGCTTTCCTACATCAGCATTAACTGCTCAAGCACTGTGCCGGCAAAGAGACCAGAGCCTCTCCAAATGGCCACTTTTCTCTCCACCTCTGGAATGAGAAAACAAATGGGCCGTGCGTACGAGGAATCTTCCGAGAGATCATTATTAAATTATTGAATCAGTCAAGGGTATTTAAAGTTTCATGGCCACCCATTAGCATCTTCGAGAGCAGCAGATAAAGCATACCATCGGATTCACAAACACGCATTGGATTTAACAAGAGAGTGCAAAAATTACAACACGATGCCTGACCTATGTAGAAACACCAGAGTGTTACATTCAAAGCATGGCCCTCTGTGAGGAACCCCATGGATCGACTCAGGATCCCATGGACCGACTCAGGATCCCATGGACCGACACGTTTCTTGTCTCTTGTCTAGAGGTAAGTTTAAACGTGAACATTAACCCTCTGGGGACCAAAGGTTTTTTGGGGCCCTTGGGATGTTTTGACATGCTCTGACATTTGTGCTTTTTTCAGTTATTTATAAACATGTTAATGGCAAAGGTGTAAATTCACTCTATATAGCACACACGGGGCTATCATAATACGTTAGCAACATGCATGTACATGTTTGTATTTTTGAGAGAATATTTATGCGTGGTTATTGAAAAAACTAAAAATAAAAGTTTCTGAAATAAGGCCACAAAACACATAATGATTATTTCTTCACAAGACTTTTGAAAATTGTATCACATAGTCTAGAATATTTGCTCCAAAACTATGTGAGAAACATCCTGACTACTCATTCAGATAAGACAATAAAGTCTTTTAGAATGTGTATGACGTGTTTTGTTTGAGAAAGCTTTATGCGAGGTGGCTTGATCTCTCATTAGTATGTATCCATTTCACACCTGAGAAAGACAAAGACCCTCCCATAATGGCCCTATTAGGTGCTATCAGGCCATATCATTATGAGGAGCCTTGCAGAAAGAATGAGGAGATTTAAAAAAGAATGGCTTTTAGATTATTTGGATTTATTTACAACACACACACACACACTGCTTAGAATAAGTGAACACACCCATGCTAAAGTTGACTAAAGAGGAATAAAAAATTGTAATGCCTTAATTAAAAAAAATGAGGAAAACTCCAACCTTTAGGGACATGAATAATGTCTTTGAGTTCTTTGTAAATGAAAAATTTATCACAAATAATTAAATGTTCTTCTTTAAAATACAGGGTGCATACGTCTGGACACATCTATCACACACCCTTCACCATATAGACAAGGTTTTATTTCAGTTCAAAGTTAGAGTTGGAAAAATCTTGAAAAGAAAATTGTCTTTTCCATAAATGTCTTAGTTTGATCATACATATTTCAAAGTTGAGGATTCATTATTTTGATTTAGCTTGGATTGGAACAAACACTAGACTATAATATCTTAGTTGATTAGTTTATTGACAAAACATACTATATATTTAACATATGAGCAGAAACTCCTAACAAAGCTTATTTGATGTCTATTTTAGAGTAAAAACTTTATACTCTATCCAAAACTAATCAACAAAATGTATTTTATTTCGTCTATAACAGTGCGTATCTGTGCGTTCATTCATTCATTCATTCATTCACACACACACACGCGCACACACACACACACACACACACAGAAACATGATTCCCATTTAAACAGTATGCTATTTTTCCGTTTACAGACACTAACGTTATTCTATATCGCGATTAGAACAAAGCATAAGCATAAAACACTTACACACTTCTCAGCTGAATCTGTTGCTCCTCCTCGTGGTGAAAATAAACCAGCACTTGTTCTGAGGTAGGTAAATGTCCCAGGATTGTTCCTCATAGCCGCTCAAGATGACAGTAGATTAATCTGACTAAAAAATATAGTGTGTTTTCAGAGTTTATGGGCGTTAACGCGTCTCAATGTGTTGCTTCACGTATTTGCGTTTGAATAGCGCGTGCTCTCCGTGGGCGTGTCACATTACCGGAGATAATGAGATGCGAGAACGATAATGAGAACGGCTGACATCTCTCTCTTTTTATATAGATTACATAAACGGAGAATATTTATTTTAGTTTTGAATCGGATCATTTAAAAGTACAAACTCAAATGATTTAAAAGATATATTGCTCATGTCTGGGTGAATAGTATTTGCTGAGTTTTGTTGAAGATTAGAGACGTGCTCCAGGAAAAAAGTTCACGGTGACTGAGAGGCAGAACGCACACCCTGTTTATTTTCTTTATTTTACAAAAGCACAATATTTTATTTCGATTGTATGTGGGCACATAAAAAAGTAAACATTTAACAGATTATTTTCTCATATTTCTTAACTCTATATGAACAGAAATGATGGTAGTACTTTAAGTCTATTTTTCTGCTATGTGAAAAAAACGAGCAAAACGCGCCGGCGCGTTTCTGGTCCCCAGAGGGTTAAAAATGGAAAAGTTTTCCTTTGCGTTTTTCGCATTCAGACAACAACCTTGTCAAAACGATCCTTGTTCACACGGATCTGTGAAAACGACTAAAATGATGTATTATGCCTGCCAGGCCAGTAGTTGGCGATGTCACTTTGTAAAGAAACATTACATGACTACAGACTGAACACATAATACGCATGGGCATGACATCACTGTTTTCACAAATTCACATTTTTGTAGTTTACACGGAGACGATAACGGTATCGTTTCCAAAAACTTGCACTTTGAAACCCGTTTTTTAAAGTTTGCGTTTTCAGGTCCCCAAAACGCCAGTGTCATTTAAATGAATGGTCAAAATGTATAAAAAAATATATATTTTAGTTGGAAATGATTAGGGCTGTGTATCAACAACAATGTCACGATACGATACGTATCACGATACTAAAGCCACGATACGATATGTATCACGATATGGATCAATTTGGAATTTAAATTTCTTTTGAGCTGAGTTTAGTAACAGTAATATCTGCTTATTGAATAACCAGTGTTATAACAGTTGTGATAACTGAAAAACAATGAGTTAAATGAATAAAAAAATGCTTTTAAATGCTTTTAAAGTCTGCCTCAATAACTGAAATGACAATTATAGTGACACTGAAGCATGTCTACACTGCTCAATGACTAAAAGCTTAAAACATTAATAAAAGCAAAAACGGTAACAACTTAAATTTAACTTCGTTTTCTCAAACTCTTTTAAACACCTAGTATTTAACAGGTCTTAAGTGTTGGAATGTGCACCAAACAAAGTCATTTCTTCTACGTTGAAATCATTTTAAATGATTACATTTTCAAATTTTTATGCAGAAACAACAATTGATTGACATGCTCAGGGTTAAGAGAGTGACAGCAGAATATCTCGCTTAACTTCATCATACAACCGGGGAATTGCCGTTTCTGTTAAAAATCTTTATGCTTATCTAAGACATAACCAACTGTGTTTAGAGGATACTTACCAAGAACGAAATTTTTTCCATCATTTTGCGTGTTTTAGTCTGTTAAAGCGATATAATCTCGCGAGCTGTATGTGAGGCGGCTTTACTCTAGTCTATGTATGCACGCAGAGAAAACCAACTCTCAGAGAGCGCGCAAGTAGGCCTACTGAATAGTTTAAAATCGTTTGAATGTTTAAACTGGTAAGACTTAAAGACATGCAAATGGTCAACTTTAGTCACGATGGCCCGATTATGCAAGTGAATATTCCGTCATGTCCCGACTCCTAACCGTGAGCGTGTAGTTTCACCGGCTGCAGCGCTGGACGCTTGCCCGAGAGAGAGAGAGACGCAGCACTGCATTGAACTCACGCTGTTTGTGAAATTGCGTCTCACAGAAAGTTTTAAAATGACTGATTTGATTTTATAATCTGTGTGGATTCATTTACTAATACTACAACCTACATGCTAAAGTGAATCAATGTTTCCGGGAATTTCCCGCATTATAAACTGCGGGAATTATTCAAATTATGCGCAGTCCCGCGCCGAAATTGGAGCCCTGAATTGGCTACATTCAAAAGCACAAAAGTATCGATACGGCAGCTGCTGTATCGATACGCGTATCGCCAGGAGTTCATGACGATATATCGTTGTATCGATATTCTGAGCACAGCCCTAGAAATGATGGTGTGAATGACCCCTTAATCGTTGTTTATTATTCCCCCATGGCATTTTTAAATATATTAAAATAGAAAACAGTTATTTAAAATTGTAACAATGTGTCACTATATTACTATGATACAGTATTTCTTTATGAGGCCAGATATTTGAAATGGCAGTGTATATTATTTTTTAAGAAAAATTAAAAATAAATAAATGAAAACCTAGTTAAACATATCATTACAGAAGAGATGTATTTAAGCCACTCTATGGACATGAACATGAAAAAGATGATCATTGAGTCATGCAAAAAGCAGAAAGATAAATATCCCAAATTAATTACATTCATGATCACAGAAATGCTAAATTAACCAGGACTGGGACTGCAGCAGTACAACTGTATAGTAATTGTGGGAGACATGACTAGCAGAGGCACCAGTGAATTTCATATCAGGGTACACAACAGAAACCTGTCCAGAACTTATACTAGACAAGCATAGTCTCTACACGAGAGCTGAGCACTTCTGCGCGTTCACTTTTAGGCCATGTGGTTACCCCTCAGAGGGCTGTGCTGTGTTTTAGCCTCTTTCTGTTGCTCTCGGTTTCTTTCTCTCCCACCCACCCTCTCTTTTCCCCTCCCTCTCTCCAGCTCTAACTAATGGGCTGTATTAAAGAGAAATCCTCTGCCCAACATGTTTTTTTCATTGTAGAGGAGCAACTTCTTACTGTGCGTTCACACCGGATGCGAATTTCGCGTCAAATTCGCGTCTACCGCGTCTAGTTTGACGCTTGACCACTTTGTGTTAATTCGCGCGTTAAGAGTGAAACTGACACCCGTAAAAAAAAGTTTGAAGCGAAATTTACGCGCATCGGAATCGAAACCCGTTGGCGGCCATCTTTTTTTTATGTTGATCGAGCATTCATCGAGAGAGTCACCGCTCTGTATTTGCTCTGGAGAGCAGAACAGCGGCGTGGGGATCATATTTGTGTCCACCGGACCCTTCGAGGGGAACCGTTTGGCGAGTTTCACATTTGCTCGCTCCAGGAGCTGCGCCTGGATGACGGCCGCTGTCAGCGGTACTTCCGCCTGTCCCGCGCCCAGCTTGATGACTGTTGTCCAGCACCGGAGCGAGGATCACCCTCGCCCTCATCGGTCATTTATTTTTGTTTTGATGATAAATAGAGCCAGCCTCCAAAAGTTATTAACCTGTCCTATGATTTTTTTCTCTCTTACGGCCAGACACGAACTTATGCACATATATGGTGGTTGTCTTTACATCATAATATTTCATATAATCTAGATATGGAATAAATAACATTGAATACAAAATGAACATGAGAAGAGAAAAGCTATAATGATCTACAGAAATTGTAAGGTATAGCCATAAATATGCAATGGGTGGACTCATTTGAGTCTGCATTGCATCCCCTCTTTCTCCACATTTCCTCCTGGGCCACAACTGAAATATTCTGGGTCTTATTTTATTCTTATTCTCAATCAATATGCCTGCAGCTATTTTCCAAAAAGTGCAGCCCAGAATATAGAGAAAAAAAACTACATGTGACAGTGGGTAAATTAAACTGTAATGGGCTTTTAGAGCACAGTTCAGCCCACTGAGCAGGCAAATCCTTTTTTTAATCATACCATGGGTATACAAACATACAAGCACATAGCTGCACCTGTACGTTTGCTAAACATACATGTACGCATATATGCACAGCATGCACAAAATACATTTTGCTCATCATAGTGTAAAGCAAACAACAAAAGGATATGACCTAACTGAAGTCTCAGTAACACCACAAAATGCATTCCAAATGCAATCCTTGCCAAAACTTTAGAAAAGTTGATAGAAAACAGAAAACTAATCCTGTGACGAAATTAAATTAATAAAAATATATTTAGTTTACATTTAGATAACTATATTGTCAATAAAGAAAGCCGTATATTATACATGTATTTATTGGGAAAATGTATTTATTATAATAATAATTATTATTATTAATATAACACTGGGCTACAAAAGAGATTTTTTTTATTGAGTAAGTCACAATGGTTCAGCACCCCAGGGTGTGGACAGCGCCATACAATTCTTTCAGCACCACAGAAGAAGACAGCTCCCGGTTGCAGCGCTCTTTTCAGCACTGGAGGGCTGTGACAGCTCCAGGCCTCCTACCGTTTTCAGCACCACAGCCTGCAGACAGATCTTGACACTGAGCTCTAACAGCACAGGGCAGCTCCTAGTGGATGTCCTCCCAGCTATGTTATTATGCTCCCCAAGATGGGGACACATCTCAGTTTAACCCTATGAGACTTCTTTCATATCCATTTAAGTTGTCAAGAAGTTGATCACTATTTGCTAAAATGTATAAATCCAGGGTTTGAGAGTGATTGATATACTTTGAACTGTCTCGTCTGCTTAAGTCTACTAAGGGGTGCTCTTTAAATGGATCGAATGACACAGAGGGAGCAAGGATTTAGAGAAAAAAGGCCAAACTCTTCCACAAATGCAGCTCTGGAGCCAGAGATTAGCATGCAGAACAAACAGATAAGAGATTTCTCCCAGTGGGTGAGCAAAGCATGTCTCTCTGAGGCTTGTGGAAGAACACAGATACAAAGCAAATTACAAACAGCAGCCAGGACTCTCAGGATTATAGTGCATGTGGAAAAATAGGATGAAGAGGGACAGATTTACATTTGGAGAGGAGAGGAGAGGAGAGGAGAGGAGAGGAGAGGAGAGGAGAGGAGAGGAGAGGAGAGGAGAGGAGAGGAGAGGAGAGGAGAGGAGAGGAGAGGAGAGGAGAGGAGAGGAGAGGAGAGGAGAGGAGAGGAGAGGAGAGGAGAGGAGAGGAGAGGAGAGGAGAGGAGAGGAGAGGAGAGGAGAGGAGAGGAGAGGAGATAGTTTCACTATTCTTCATTTATGCAAACATGAAATGTGAATAAATAACTGTACAGTCAGCATTCACTATTGTTTATGATCAATACCAATTTGTCATGTCGAGGCTCGCAGGAAATCCTAAGAATCCCCACTGGTGTTTGCGACACGTGCTGGTGTTGGTGCGTGCTCATCTCATAAATACCACAATTATGACATGACTTAAAGGCAACAAGAGACACACACTCAATCCTCCAGCAGCCTCCAAAATATTAAAGATCAGGATTTCCAGCAGTGAAAATCACTCATGGAGGGGGGAAAATGGACTATACAGGAAAAAGGGGGCTATGGAGGGCAAAAAGAAAAGGATTAAGGAGGGGAAAGGGCCAAAGCAGTAGAAAAGTAAAGGGTGTTTCAGAGGACATGGGAAACTGTTTATCCCTGCAACACTTGTGTCTGGTACAATCTTGGCACTTTAATGCAACAGAAGGCCTCTCTCTTTGTCATCTGACCCCTCCTACCTCTACCTCCTACTCTACGTCCAGAACGTTCAAGAACAGCTGTGCATGCTAAGCTTTCCCACCTGAAATTCCCTGCATCATTCCTAGACCATGGACAGGCCTCTTCCGACTGGAGCAGAGGCCTCCCCTATTCTTGTTCAGTTCAATCTGTCATTTTCAATTCATTCCTCAATCCTTCTGGTGTCTACACCTCTCAATGCGCTCCCTGTAGTTCTCATGCATTCCAAATATCCTATTCTGCACCCAGAACCCACACCAATTGTGAAGAAAAAAAATCAGTCCCCAGTATCACGCTTAAAGGTGCCGTTGCTATAATCAAATAAGCCAAGCATGGCCTTTTTTACTTCTCAGGCGAGCAGGTGGCCATAGACTGTATACTCAAGCCATATTCACTTTCAACAAAAGACTTGGCAGGAATATCGACTTCATAAAACAGTTCATAAAACATAAAACAATGTTATGGATGATCGTATTCTCACACTAGACATTAATAAGGCACAGCTATAAATGATTTCACTCAATGTCTTTAAGTTTTCTTCAAGCGGGACCATATCACTCATGTTCCTGCCTACATGCTCTGCAGATGCTCGGCACATTGCAATAATCACGATCAACCAGACTAAAAGCAGGATTCGTAATGTTGCCGCGTGACAATCGCCAAGTCATTCTCTTCTGAATTTATGACTCATTCAGGAAGACATGAGGGTGGTGCGTGGTACAAAGAGACATTGACATAGACATTGATTGCAATACTTTGCCCAATGAGAGCAATCTTGCAAGGACAATGCCATTTCATACTGACCATCTTTTGATTGCACATTCATTGCATTGTGTTCGCTTCTGGAGAGTGGACCCTTTTTTATTATTTCCTCTGCTCTCCTCTCTCATTCATACTTCAGAGCAAACAGTGTGCAGAATGCTAAAACTTCCTTCAATGAACATTTCCATTATACTAAGATTGCACTCTCTCTTCATGAAGGTTAGCCTCCACAAATGTGAGAGAGAAAAAACATCCTGGCACCTTTGTCGCCCTATCATTTTAATCTTAAAAATAAGATGGAGGACGACTATAAAGTACATTTAAACTGAAACCGCAATAGAATAGATTCAACATCATATTAACAAATAAAAAATTACAACTTCATCCTTTTTATTTCATCGCCTTAACCTTTGACTTTCTTTCCATGCCTGTTTTTATATATCCATAAACCTCTCACTTCTTTATTTTTTTTACATTTTAAAGCCCCAATGAAGTGCCTTATTGTCACGGGGTGGTTCAAGGAAGACGGAGATGAAAGTAGAAATAACACTTTCTTTAATTAAGCAAACTCAGGAACAGGCAAACGTGTGTGTATACACAAACAATACCCGAACACTGAAGTGAAGACTGGCAGGAACTTAAATACACAATGATGATTAACACAAATGACAGTCAGCTGTGAGGAAGGTGATCAGTGTCCATGGATACAGATTGGTGGCGGGAAACTCAGACAGGGGAACACACGTGAAAACTGAAAACAAACTGAAAGTCAAAAGAGCCTAATGGTGAGACTTATATAATGTGATGCATTATTTAATGTGTTGACATAATTTCCACTGAAACAGGAAGACAGGGTGGGACATATCGAACAGCTCCTCCCCTTTTTTAAAACAGCCAATATTGTTTAGCTTATATCACAGCACAGCCAGAGCCGTTGAGATTGGTAAAGCCACAGTTTCCTCCAAATTTCGAATCCTCCTGATTATCTCCATGTCCCTTTAAAATAGCCTATAGTATTCTGTGCAGAATTCAAATTGGTCCCATACGGTTTCTGGCATGCGCCGACTCGCACATATGATCCACTCTGTGCTATCGTGTCTCTAGACCGAAGCTGACTGTGTGTGTGATGCATGTCATCAAAATGATTGATCAATATTTGCGAAAGTGAGAGACTAATATGGAAGTAAAATAATGTCAAATGTTTTTTAAACAAAAAGCATGTTGAATTGCACCAATTGAAAAAAATATGCATTGCGTTAACCATGCTTGCATTTTAATCCATTGTATTTTTAAGGCTTGCATTTTTATGGGCTGAAATTCAACATGGTTGAATATTTAAGCTGTGAATATTTCAATTAAAAACATTTCAAACACAATTTCAATATTAAAAATTCAATAATCCATATTCACCTTTCATATTTCACTTCCAAAATTTTCAAACTGTTTAAAAATACAACCTATAATATTCAACAGGCAAATTTCGGTCCATTTTATTTCGCCTTGAAAATTCGCTTCCACAAATTCAGTGGTTCAAATTCGACAGTAAATTCAACGTCGACATCCAGGAACTGCAGGAAAAGCAGTAGATTACCGATCATAATCTCCATCTGCTGTAGTCAGCGTTACCAGCAGGGGGTGCACGCGCGTGTTGACAAGCACCAAAGCAACAGGAGAGGCCTTCACAAAACGTCATTTGCTGAAATGGACAGAGCGATGAGTACGAGTTATAATTTATGTGTGTGGAAAAGGTTGATTAAGACACAAAACACACGAGCGTTTACTCAAGTGTCTTATGAGACTTATTTTTACCCCAGTGCAAAGTAAGGTGATTTGTCCACTGCAAAACTAAATTCTCTCGCCGTTGGCATTGATATTAAGTTTTAGTAAAACAACTGTAATACACTGAGACAGAGTGAATTGTTTGTTTTAGTCACTATGACGGAATACTAAATTGATGGCTGGGTTTTACATGATGGCAAAGGCAATTTTATTTAAATATAGCATCATTAAATACAACCAAATTACAATTATAAATTAAATTCAGCAATTAAAAATTAAAAATTACATCTCTACCATGATATCTGGTAATATCTGTGTTAAAACGTGAATTGTCTCCGCTAATTTATTAAAACAATACATTTCTTTCTATTCACCAAAGTCAGAAAAATCTGAACGATTCCATTAATTTTACAATTGTTTTAATGTATAATGATATAGAGCTGTTGCCCTCCAGTAACCACAAGGAAAAACAAGGACAATGATGGAAAAAATCTAATTGACACTAATGATTTAGATGAGTCACCCTAGAAAATGAGGCACACAAGCTGTTAGATTATAGGGTTATAAAGGAATGTAGATCTGAATCCATTACGTTTTGTTTTTTTATAAAGCCTTTCTTTAAAGTGAATTTCGTTTTTAATAAATTGTATCTTAATTTCAATCAATGTTTGATCAACCAATTCCCTGGATTTAAGAAGCAAAGCAGACATATAGGCATAGCAATAAAATCATGAAATTTTTGCATTGCACATTTCTCACAGGCATGATAAATACATCAAGGTAGAAATGTCTAGCCTAGGCTACTTTTAAACGAAACAATTCAAAATGAAAATGAATAGACTCTCAGATAATGTAATCCGTATGAAATTAGCATTTCTCTCGGCGCGTTCACTACTGCGAAGATGGCTCCAATACGACGCGCGCTCCATTATGAACAAAAAGAGCGAATAAAATAAGATGACAAATAGATAGGCTACATAAGAGCAGGTCAGGATTGCACTGTCTGTTTGCACATGTGCATCAATCGGAGTGTCTGGTAGATTAAAACAGTGAGAGATCGTGTGGCTGGCCTGACGCTTAGTAAGAGCCACGAGACGCGCTCCAATACGGGCAAAGGAGCGAATAAAATATACGATAAGATGAAAAAATGGTAAATAAGAGATGGATTGCACTTTATGTGCTCTCATCGGAGTGTCTGTTTCATGTAAACAGTGAGAGATCTTGTGACAGGCGCGACGCTAATAGGTGACGTGACGCGCGCTCCAAATGGACAAAAAGATATAAAATAAGATGACAAATACCCCTACTGTACGCAGCCCTGGATAATGGCGGAGACAATTCACGTTATAACACAGAGATGACCAGATATCATGGTAGAGATGTAATTTTTGATTGCTGAATTTAATTTATAATTGTAATTGGGTTGTATTTAATGATGCTATATTTAAATAAAATTGCCTTTGCCAAAACCCAGCCATCAATTTAGTATTCCGTCATAGTGACTAAAACAAACAATTCACTCTGTCTCAGTGTATTACAGTTGTTTTACTAAAACTTAATATCAATGCCAACGGCGAGAGAATTTAGTTTTGCAGTGGACAAATCACCTTACTTTGCACTGGGGTAAAAATAAGTCTCATAAGACACTTGAGTAAACGCTCGTGTGTTTTGTGTCTTAATCAACCTTTTCCACACACATAAATTATAACTCGTACTCATCGCTCTGTCCATTTCAGCAAATGACGTTTTGTGAAGGCCTCTCCTGTTGCTTTGGTGCTTGTCAACACGCGCGTGCACCCCCTGCTGGTAAAGCTGACTACAGCAGATGGAGATTATGATCGGTAATCTACTGCTTTTCCTGCAGTTCCTGGATGTCGACGTTGAATTTACTGTCGAATTTGAACCACTGAATTTGTGGAAGCGAATTTTCAAGGCGAAATAAAATGGACCGAAATTTGCCTGTTGAATATTATAGGTTGTTTTTTTTAAACAGTTTGAAAATTTTGGAAGTGAAATATGAAAGGTGAATATGGATTATTTAATTTTTAATATTGAAATTGTGTTTGAAATGTTTTTAATTGAAATATTCACAGCTTAAATATTCAACCATGTTGAATTTCAGCCCATAAAAATGCAAACCTTAAAAATACAATGGATTAAAATGCAAGCATGGTTAACGCAATGCATATTTTTTTTCAATTGGTGCAATTCAACATGCTTTTTGTTTCAAAAACATTTGACATTATTTACTTCCATAGACTAAGTTTTGACTAAGTTTTGAATGCTTATTTCTTCTATATGTGAATGTAGTTATACTTTTGCAGCACACTAGGTTGTCTGACACATAATTAGTCACATCACAACTGAGTGTTACAATGTACAACATACAATACACTGTGCTTAAAATATTGTGAAAAAAGGCAAAGTTACTGAAAAAAAATGTTGAGCACAACAAATCAGAGAATCTGTTTATGCAAGCAAAATAACATTAACAATCTAATAAAGGAATGAAATAAAGAAGACCCCCCCCCCTGCATCAGGGGATTGTGTGGTTTAGAGTTTAAAAGAATTCTTAAGGCTGATAAAGGCTGAAGCTGCCATAATTAGCCAGAGATTAAAAGATGAAAGGGTATGTATGGCTTAAAACTAATTACATGAACATCAACAGTATTTCTTAATTGATTCAAGGAGCTCACAAATGCAGGGTTTCCCAACTAGATTTTCCCTGAAAGTTCTTGATGGAAGATTAACAAAAATAGCAAAGCTAAATTAAATCTGTAAAATAAAATGAACAATATTAACAATTTATTAAAACAATACATTTCTTTCTATTAACCAAAGTCAGAAAAATCTGAACTATTCCATTAATTTTACAATTGTTTTAATGTATAATGATATAGAGCTGTTGCCCTCCAGTAACCACAAGGAAAAACAAGGACAATGATGGAAAAAATCTAATTGACACTAATGATTTAGATGAGTCACCCTAGAAAATGAGGCACACAAGCTGTTAGATTATAGGGTTATAAAGGAAAGTAGATATGAAAGACAACTAACCATAATTTTCAACTTGAAGGAAGCTTGCACGCTATAAAATAGAATTTTGTGGAGTGAGTCTTTGATTATAATGATGTCCATCACTTATTCCACCTTTACTTTGATCATGCGTTTGAGGGGCCATTTTCTATAGTCTAATCAAGACTGAGTTTCCAGCTTCTTTTAAACAAACTGTAAAAAAGTTGCATGAATACCCAAGAAAATCAATGAATACCAACAGCAGCAGCTACAGAGAAAACATCATAGCAAAGAGATTCTACACACAACACAACCTTTAAGCTGTCACTGGTGATTAAAGGATAGTTGAAAAGATATGAACACAAACAAACCTGGGAAAGATGGGAAGTAAACTTAGCGCCTGTCTAATGAGAGTAAGAGAAAGAATAAGAAATACCAATATTTGAAGCAAGTAGAAGAAAAAAGCGAAGGAGGACACGAAAATGATGGTTCAGAGAGTCTAATTAAAAATCTGTGGAAGAGGGATGTGTCATCTGCTGCTTTGTTGAGCCGGTACAATGATACAGAGAATTTTGTGTACAGATCGATTCCTGTTTGACCTGTTTGTCCTGCTATAAACTTCACATGCATGCAACCAACTAACATGATGAATTTAGCCTCATTGAAATTTCCATCTAACGCCATTGATTTTAAGCACAATTTAAGTGTATCTTCTGTTTCTCTGCAGCCAAATAAATGATATCAATACATGACCTCCTGAGGTGAAAGTCACCTGAAGGGGCAAGACCAAATGAAAAAGGAATCGCTCTCAAGTTAAGAGCTCATTAAAGCATGTCAGATGTCACCATTAGCACAGGGGTTTCTTTTGTTTCGCAAAACTGTGAGCACTGATATGCTCAGAGTCAAGAGAGAAAAGTGGCATGCTCCATCAAAATGAATCGTAAGTTGCAAAGGCAAACTTGTTTTTTGTAAGGGAAAAAAGTGATGTGTCAAATCATGTAGCTGTCAATTGAGACAAGAGCAATGCATGATGTCTCTCCTCAGATCAGAGCTCCTCTTTACGAAAAAATTACGACACGAAAAACAAATGAACATCAGATGGGACTCAATGCCACTGGCCTAAATGATCATCTCTCATCTAATTCGCACAAATGGTGTTTCAACCATGAAAAGAGGTCAATAAAACAGCTTGTGAACATCATGTCACTCAATGTTACATTTACCTCAAGAAAATTATTCTATGTGCAAAGCTCATTGGTTAGCTAGAAGAAGAAAACACTTTAGAGAATAGTAAATATAGCATTAAATATGATGTATAATAAATTAATTGTATTTTTTCCCTAACCAGTTATTGATGCCTTAATTAATTGTTCAAAACAACCCTTCAAAAGTTTGGGGTCAGTAAGAGTTTTTTGCTTGTTTGTTTTTTACATTATTCAGCAAGGACACATTAAATTGGTCAAATGTGACAAAAAACATGTATAAAGTTAAAACAAAACAATATATTTTACTTTCCATTCAAGGAATCCAGACAAAAACGACCATGGTTTCCACAAAAATATTAAGCAGCATTATTATGGATAATAATAATAACGTTTTTTTAAACACCAAATCAGCCATTCTGAAGGATCATGTGATACTGAGTAATAGCTTCTGAAAATTCAACTTTGCCAATACAATCATTTATATTTGAAAATGCATTAAAACTGAGTTAAACAGTTATTTAAAATGTAAAACTATTTTACAATATAACTGTTTTTTACTGTATTGATTAAATGCAGCTTTAAAGGAGCAGACTACTTTCAAAAACGTTTTACAAAATCACAGACCCTTGAATCTTTTGCACCCTTGAAGTGCATATTTGAATAAATCTACCAATTTTTTTTTTTTTAAAGTCTCAAAATTGTTTAGAATATTTAGAGGCCATTTTCTCAAAAACAAGTTCAGAAAGGCAACAACTTAAAAGGTATTGTAGGTAGAATTTTATTTAAAAAAAAAACTTTTTCCCAAATTTGCTTAAACTTTCTGTATACATCAATGCATAATTAAAATGTAAGTACTCTGAAAAAGAAAGTATAAAAATCGAGTGTCTGTAGACCTCTCACGACTGTTTTAAAGACAGCTCATTATTTCCATTCACTCCACCCCCTCCCTTCTGGGCTCCTTCCAAAGCCACGCCTCCAAAACACATGAACGCGCGACTCCGACCGCTGAGCTGAAGACGCATTATTTACCTGAGACGAGCGGAGAGGAAGGAGCGCAGTGCATGTAGTGACATCATGTCAGAATCACATGTAATAAAAAAATCTAACTTTATCATTATGAAGATAAACCAACACATTCTCATCCTTTGGCGTCATATAGGTGACGCCATATGACATTTCGTCTAAATCTTACGCACGTGGCATCCTTTAGCGTCAATTTAACACGCACTGTTATGGGTAGGTTTAGGTCTGGGGTAGGGTTACGGTTATGATGCCTTGGGATCTGCGTCTCATATTGACGCTAAAGGATGCCATGTGCGTCGGATTTAGACGAGCGTCACCTGTCTGACGCCTTGGGTTCTGCGTCTCATATTGACGCTAAAGGATGCCATGTGCGTAAGATTATGACGAAATGTCAAAAGCGTCACATGTATGACGCCTTGGGATGAGTACGGGCTGGATAAACAAGATGTATTTTAGTACTCACTATCAAGCTAGCATATTGATATTGGTAAAGTTTAAAATATATATTTATTGATTCGCTAACGAGCTAGTTATCTATAAGGCAAAGCTAAAAACAGGTTGCATGATACACGTTTTTCCATTGCCATCATTTACACTGTGATGAAGATGAATTTCGTGTAAGATTCATAACATATATGGTGTTCTGCATGTAAGAGTTTCCATGATGAAAGCATTGTTGACTCTGATGAGGACTACACTCCAGAGACAAGTACCGCATCGTCAGATCGAGGACAGATCCGGGGTCGAGGGCGAAGCAGAGGTGGTCGTGCAAGAGGCCGTGCAACTAGGGTCCAAGGAAGTAGAGGCCGAGGACGGGGTGGTCGAAGTGCAGGGCAAGGAGCACTTCTTGGACAAGAGGACCTGCGTCGAGTTTTAATTTTGATTGGTCTTTCTCTACCATTGTTTTACTATTCCTAGGTTCCGTGCCTCTTGAATTACTCAAATCAAACGGGTACGCGCAAGTGGGCAGGTCCTGTGTGGCAAAAGGGTGGTTGCCATGGTTGCGAGAGAGTGACAGTCGCCTAAGCCAATCCTTTGTTTCGTCCCGAATGGAAATAAAGAGCTGTGTTTAGTGCAGATTAAACGGTCTAGAGTCACTCGATTTTTATACTCTTTTTATCAGAGTACTTACATTTTAATTATGCATTGATATATAGAAAGTTTAAACAAATTTGGAAAAAAGTGTATTATAAAAATCCTACCTACAATACCTTTAATCACATTTTCAGAAAGCAAAGCCTCTCCTTTTAAACTCAGATCACAAATATATATAAAAAAAAAAAACAATAAACTGATAAATCAAAATATATAAAAAAATTAATTGTTTGATTTAGATACTTTACTGTAAATCTGTAAAATCTACTTCATGACAGATATGAATACATACAAATGAGTCACAATAGCCTATGGAAATATTAAGAATGATTTTCATATTTGGGGTAAGGATTAACCCTCTGGGGTCGGCAATCACGCCGGCGTGATCTGCTCACTTTTTTTCTTATCAGTGCAAAACAAACTCAAAATACTTTGTTGATTTTGATCTTACATATAAGTGTTACACATCATTCAATACTGTTAAATGTCTTCTTTTTTTGTGTACACTCTTATTAACATCAAAACCTTGTGTTTTTGTAAAATAAATAAAATAAACAGGGTGCGCATTCAGCTCACACTGTCTCCGCAAAAATCTTTCTGAAACGCGTCCGAAAAATGAACTGTAACTCAATAAATACTTGTCACAGAGACACGAAAGATTTCTCTTTATGAAGCTGAAATTCTCTTCTTTTAAATGAAGTAACTTATATAAAAAAAGCAACTATTCTCAGTTGATGAAATCTGTATGAAAAGAGAGAGATGTCGGTCTTTTTCCTTTCACCTAATTATAGCGTATGACGTGTTAATGTGACCACGCCCACTGAGAGCGCGCGCTATTCAAACGTTAATGTTGAGGCAAGCCATGAAAACGCCCACATCAGAACGCGCTAACCTTTATCTCGTCTTGCTGCACAGAGGAATAATTCCTAGAAAAGTTAACTCAGTTACCTGTTTCATTCGAGGAGCACGGATTCAGCTGATGTAGTAAGTCATTTATTCTTAAGTGCTTTGTTCTAATCGTGTTATTGAATAGTGTCTGTAAACTGCACAAAGACTGTTTAAATTTTAAATGCGTGTCTGTGTGCGAATGAATGGACGAATTCACAGACGCGCGCGCTGTGCGTTCATTCACTCTCGCTCCTACATTAGTAAGACTACTGAGATTTGTTCTAATCGCAATATAGAATAGTATCTGTAAAACCAAAAAGACTGTTTAAATATGAATCGGGTGTCGGGGTGTGTGAACAAACGAACG
Source organism: Tiaroga cobitis (assembly GCA_030578255.1). NCBI lineage: Eukaryota > Metazoa > Chordata > Actinopteri > Cypriniformes > Leuciscidae > Tiaroga > Tiaroga cobitis. The sequence continues at coordinate 32,955,477 of CM060603.1, forward strand.
CACAGATGAATAGCCTACTGTTACAGACGAACTAGATTAGAAAGTTTTTACTATAAAATAGACATCAAATAAGCTTTAGTTAGACAGTTTCTGCTCATATGTTAAATATATAGTAGCCTATGTTTTGTAAAAAATAAACTAATCAACTGTTATCCAATGCAAGCTTATAATAGCCTACTTTATATGGGAAAAAAATTCTTTTCAAGATGTTTCCAACTCTAACTTTGAACCAATTCTACACAATGACCCATATAACCTATTTGACCAGGATTTGTTTCCAGGTATGACTAAAAATGGGTTTTTGACTTTCATTTCTATTTTGATTATATGAAGAGTTCAGATGCAAAAGCCTCTAGTGCCATTTGAAATTTTCTTCTAGAATGATAATTTTTATCAAGCTTGTACATTTTAAGTTCAGTAATTTCACTTAAATGACAATTATTAGGTAATCTTCATTGCCATTTAAGTGAAATTACTGAACTTAAATATACAAGCTTGATAAAAATTATTATTCTAGAAGAAATTTTCAAATGGCACTTAGAGGCTTTTGCATCTGAACTCTTCATATATATATATATACACTCCCCTAAAGGATTATTAGGAACACCTGTTCAATTTCTCATTAATGTAATTATCTAATCAACCAATCACATGGCAGTTGCTTCAAAGCATTTAGGGGTGTGGTCCTGGTCAAGACAATCTCCTGAACTCCAAACTGAATGTCAGAATGGGAAAGAAAGGTGATTTAAGCAATTTTGACCGTGGCATGGTTGTTGGTGCCAGACGGGCCGGTCTGAGTATTTCACAATCTGCTCAGTTACTGGGATTTTCACGCACAACTATTTCTAGGGTTTACAAAGAATGGTGTGAAAAGGGAAAAACATCCAGTATGCGACAGTCCTGTGGGCAAAAATGCCTTGTTGATGCTAGAGGTCAGAGGAGAATGGGCCGACTGATTCAAGCTGATAGAAGAGCAACTTTGACTGAAATAACCACTCGTTACAATCGAGGTATGCAGCAAAGCATTTGTGAAGCCACAACACGCACTACCTTGAGGCGGATGGGCTACAACAGCAGAAGACCCCACCGGGTACCACTCATCTCCACTACAAATAGGAAAAAGAGGCTACAATTTGCAAGAGCTCACCAAAATTGGACAGTTGAAGACTGGAAAAATGTTGCCTGGTCAGATGAGTCTCGATTTCTGTTGAGACATTCAGATGGTAGAGTCAGAATTTGGCGTAAACAGAATGAGAACATGGATCCATCATGCCTTGTTACCACTGTGCAGGCTGGTGGTGGTGGTGTAATGGTGTGGGGGATGTGTTCTTGGCACACTTTAGGCCCCTTAGTGCCACTTGGGCATCGTTTAAATGCCACGGCCTACCTGAGCATTGTTTCTGACCATGTCCATCCCTTTATGGCCACCATGTACCCATCCTCTGATGGCTACTTCCAGCAGGATAATGCACCATGTCACAAAGCTCGAATCATTTCAAATTGGTTTCTTGAACATGACAATGAGTTCACTGTACTAAAATGGCCCCCAGAGTCACCAGATCTCAACCCAATAGAGCATCTTTGGGATGTGGTGGAACGGGAGCTTCGTGCCCTGGATGTGCATCCCACAAATCTCCATCAACTGCAAGATGCTATCCTATCACTATGGGCCAACATTTCTAAAGAATGCTTTCAGCACCTTGTTGAATCAATGCCACGTAGAATTAAGGCGGTTCGGAAGGCGAAAGGGGGTCAAACACAGTAGTATGGTGTTCCTAATAATCCTTTAGGTGAGTGTATATATATATATATATATGTGTGTGTGTGTGTGTGTGTGTGTGTGTATGTATGTATGTATGTATGTTGTCCTTTCAATTTTTCCTTGTGTAACACCTGAATGAAAGGCTCATTACGCGGGTCAGGTGAGAATCACCTAATTATTCATGATGGGGTTTGGACTGTTCAAGGCCATTCGCATATTGCCTTGGCAAACAAAAAAAAGTTTTTCACAATAAAACCCAATTCACAGTTTTATGTGAATGATTAGGCAGAATGTTTTTCAGATCATTTTGAAGAAAAAACACTAGGCAACAACATCCATTAGTCAAAAGTCTTGTGGACACATATTTATTATGTGTTTTGTAGCCTTATTTCAGAAACTTTCATTTTTAGTTTTTTCAATAACCACGCATAAACAATATTCTCTCAAATATACAAACATGTACATACATATTATATCACATATTATCATAGCCATGGCTGTGCTAAATATAGTGTAATTTCACCTGTGCCATTAATATGTTTATAAGCAACTGAAAAAAACACAAATGTCACAGCATGTCAGAACATCTCAAGGACTCCAAAAACACCTCAGACCCCAGGGGGTTAAGAATGTTTCACGCTCGTTCAGGGCACGAAGGCCGCCGACCAACCTCATTCTGCAGCCTGTCGTTCCTGTAATCCTTTTGTGACACCTCTTGCACCATTGCTGACTGTCATATGGATCCCATGGTTACCACATGCATTACACAGGCAGTGCGATTAGTTGCCATGCTGAGCAGACACCTCTGATTGGTCAGAGTGAACAAGATATCATAGGACCATTGGCCAACAGTACTGCTAGAGTGATGTGAACACTAATTGGTTACTGTGGGTTTGTGAGGCCCTGTGACTGCTTGGAGGTGGCTGTTATTGTACAGAGGATGATATGAATACTTCAAAAGGTGTGAGGCACTAGCAGACCAAGATACATCTTCAGACACCAGTTCCTCTCCCTTGACTGACAGAGAGACACAAATAGCAGGAAAGAGAGAGAAAGAGAGAGATGGGGGTGGATGTAGTGTAGTGATTCACTGCAACATTTATGAATGATTCAGTGTGGCTCTAATGGGGAGGGCCACTGTCAAACACTCTCTCACACTTACTAGCACACTTACTAAACATACAGCCATTGAAGCGTACTTGTAGAAGGACAGAAAGTCTTGTATCTCCTTCATATAAACACACACACACACATAAGCACATAATAAAACACCCCACAGCTACCTCTGTCTGAGAGCGCCTGGCCTTGCAGACATTATTATAAATTTACTGTGTCCTATTTTCCCTCCAGAAACTGTAGTCACAGTGTCTGGAGGAAGACGGTTCACTTTGAAAATTCACCATTTTCTCCTAATTCTACACCCACAGGTAACATTAAAATGTCCAAGTAATGTTAGGCGCATTATTCAAGTCTAAAAATATATAAATAAAAGACTAAAGTTCGGCACACAAATATCACTGAATTAGGTGATCGGGATGTACGGTTTAGGGGGAACAAAACTAATTGCGATTGGAATTTAAAATGTGTGGAGTAGCATTAATGCGTACCAAACCATTCTGAAAACACCGGATCATGAGCTGCTTACGTATAACAGAACGCAGTGCCATGCTTCTCTCTGAAACATGCAGTGCATATTTTTATACAGCCTTTGCGATTTGATAATCATACTAAGTACATTTTAACTTTTATTTTTATATTTTGATGAAAATTGAAATAAGATTGTGTCTTACAGTCTGCCTTAGTAAAATGAACCATAATCAATGTTAGGAAGAAAAATAGTCTTCATATTCTTAACCCTCTGAGGTCGGCTATCGCGCCGGCGCAATAGACTCGCTTTTTTCTTATCAGTGCAAAAGAAACTCAAAATACTCTGTTGATTTTGATCTTACATATTAAGTGTTGTACATCATTAGATCCTGATAAGTGTCTATTTTTTTTGTGGATACTCACAATAAAAACAAAGTGTTGTGCTTTTCGCCAAATAAAGAAAAACAAACATGATGCGCGTTCTGCCTTCTCTCTGTCAGTGAAGTCCATTCTGAAACGCATCCTAAGACTATTTTTAATTCCGCGAATACTTGTCATACAGGCACGAGTGTTTTTCCATAATGAAGCTTGAACTCTCTTCTTTTAAATGAATTAATTTATATAAAAAAACAAATATTCTCAGTTTATGTAATCTGTATGAAAAGAGAGAGATGTCAGTATTTTTCTTTCCAGCTCATTATACCTAATTACGCGTTAATGTGCCACGCCCACGGAGAGCGCGCGCTATTCGAACGCAAATGATCTTAGACAAGCCGTTCGAACATGCCAACGCCCACCAGCTGGATTATAAAACACATCGTGTTTAGTAAGTATCTTGTACAGCTGTGTACACAGCGTATCCTTTCGCTGTGAGGAATATCTAACCCTGGAAAATGTACCAGAAGTGCTGGTAGTTTCATTTCGAGGAGCAGCGGATCCAGCTGATGTAGTAAGTCTCTTCTAGTGCTTTGTTCTAATCGTGATATTGAATTTGTCGGACTGTAAACCGCAAAAAGACTGTTTAAATATGAATTGCGTGTCTGTGTGTAGGCTAAATGATGAGTGAACGGCATAGGCGCGCGCGCTTTGTTTACTACAGTTATACAGCGCGTGCCTTGTTCATTCACTCTCGCAACTACATTAGTAAATGTTATGTTTACATAAACATCTTAGTAGGCTATAGCAATATAGTTTGTATGAGTAAAAATAGACTGAAATATGTTGAAATAAAATGTCTGTATAAGCAACAAGCTGCAAATTCACATGTATATACTAATATATCATACACAATATATTACAGACTAAATATGAATGTTTAGACACGATTTTGTGATTAGTTTTGGATAGATTATAAAGTTTTGACTGTAAAAAAGACTACTGTCACATTAAATAGGTACGCTTTTGTTCACCAATTTCTGCTCATAGTTAAATATACTATAGTATGATGTTTTGTCAAAAATAAAGTAGGTATATTGAATTATCAACTAAGATGTTATTATAGTGTTTGTTCCAATATTCATGAATCCTTACCTTTTTTTAATACGTATGATAAAATGTATACTTTTTACAAAGAAATACACTTGAAATATTGTTAAAATTGTAATTGTTGTTGTAATTGTAACCTATTTGTAATTGGTTACAATTTCTAATTGTAAAATATGTATAGGCTATATAGATCATTTATTTTGTCCTTGCATTCTTTAGGATCCAGTGACACACCTGTGTGAATTAATATGCAGCTCATTATGCGGCACATTATCCGGCCTTTGTCTTCTCAGGTGTGAACACGCCTCCACGCATATTGCCTTTCCAAACCAAAGGTCTCTAATAAAATTTTAATCAGTGTATGTGTTTGTGTAAATGATTAGGCAGGATGATTTTCAGATCATTTTGAAGCAAAAATTCTAGGCAACAACACTCATTAGTCAAAAGTCTTGTGGACACATATTTAGTATGTGTTTTGTGGCCTTATTTCAGACACTTTAAGTTTTAGTTTTTTCAATAACCATCAAAAGCAATATTCTCTCAAAAATACAAACATGTTTCATAATTGTTGCTGAGAAATTACGGTAGCCCAGTTTGTGCTATATTGAGTGAATTTACACCTTTGCCATTAACATGTTTATAAATAACTGAAAAAAGCACAAATGTCAGAGCATGTCAGAACACCTCAAGGACCCCAAAAACCCTTAGACCTCAGAGGGTTAATATCTCACTATTCATGGAAAAGGCACAGCTTTAGATTTCTAACAACAAATCCCAACAAGCACCCTCCCTCCAGAGGACTTTACAGAACTTTGAATAAAGCACTCAATAATGGCCAAACATCTTTCCACAGTGGGGTTTCAGGTTTATTTATAAAATGCAAAGACCTTTGTAAGCTGAATTCATCATTGTCCACAATTCTGAAAAGTTCACCAAATAGGCTACATGAAAGAAAGCAGCATGCTGTTTGCCCTCCTGTCCTGGGGCCAGTTGCACGTGCGCAAGTTACAACTTAGTCTAGTTTTGACATAAATGGTCACTAAGTTACAACCTACTCACTACTAAATATTTTTGCGTTGCACCATTAAACTTAATTGAAGCATAACTACATATAAACTAAATATTTATCCGATCAGGAGTAACGGTTAGAATAAAGAGCAGAATGAACTGCATCAACAAGCTCTTGTTTTACCCAACAGACTTCAATCCTGTAAACATATATGATAATGCTGACATTAACACTCGCTTACATTTTAAGAGAGAACATTATGTAAAAAGATTACATTGTTAGTGGCACTTCAACATGAACCCATGCTAAACAGTGCGTGTCATATAAAATGTGTCAGTGTAAAATTAGTTTTTTTTGTATCAGTATTTATTGATCCTTATAAATTTCAAATACAGTTTCTGAATGTTATTTACATATAAAAATACCTATTAAGTAGTATCGTATTTAATGGAAAAGTATTTTTACCGTTAGTTGCGTGAGGCAAAAGAATATAAACTGAAATTCAGAGCATTTAAACAACTGTTAACATATTTGAAGGCTGATATTGGATAATTAAATGTTAAATGTCATCTTTTGTTAGTTACAAACTAGCTAGTAGTTACTAAGCCTCTAGTCTGGACTTTATGTTCCCATTTAAATAAGAACCTACGAATGGCTAGTGCAAACATACCCTGGGACTTACTGTTTTTTTGTTTTTTTGCCTTTTTTTTTTGGCTCTACTCAGAATTTTGAGAGCCAGGAGAAGTTATTACTGTCAGCACAGCCAATAATTATAGCATGAGGTGTTAGAAAGTAGTAATATAAATCATGCTGCCTCTCCCTGACAGCATTTTAGTTTAATAACTACTTATGGACAAGACAGATGCATGAAATGACTAGTGTTGATTGGTGAGTCTCTATGAGGTCAAATGCAGGACGAATAGATTGTAGCAGAAGCGAAGCACATGGAATAGTTGGAAAATAGACGGATACAGACATGCAAATTCATGGATAACTTTCAAGTACTTTACAGGGTTGAGGAGGACAATATGGCCAGATCCAATATAATGATACACATAGGGCTGTCGCGATAACCCCAATATTGCAATACCGCGCTACTGAGAGGCCAACCGCAGAGGAATGCAAGTAACCGCAGCAACCGCGTTTTCTTTTTTCATAAGGCCACCCTTCGTAGTTCGTACCATGTGTATTGAATGTTAAGTAAGTTAATAATGATAACAAGAGTGTTTATCATGGTGATTTGTACAGAGGCTTCGTGGATTTGCCTAAAGTAACAGACAGTGAATGTGATCGACTGAGCGCGTGCGATTACCTGCGTCTGTCTTTGAAGTCAAGTCATGTATATTCGTGAAAAGGTTGCCGTTTCCAAGGAAAGCGAAATATTTGTCGTATCATCCTTTTAACGTGTAAGAGTATTTACCATGAATGGCGGCAGCGCTGGTCAGCATTACACAGTGCGAGGAAGCCGTGGGGGGCGAGTCACCCATTGAATCAATGCCATTGGTTTATTAAGTGAAGCATTGCTTCAGCTTTGCCCAAAAGTGAAGCATTGCTGGCCAGCTGAGCCTTGAAAAGTGGAGCTCAAAGTTAAAAAATAATTAACACCTTGTTTCATTACATCTATCATTTAAGGAATCAGCTTTTTGAACGTTTTTGTTGAATGAACGGTTTAATGACTCACTCAAAGACAGTCCGTTGGCGTAACAATGTGCGCGCTGAGTGACAGCCTTTCAATGCGCAGAAACGTTGTTTAGTTTCGGTTACATTGTTTTTGTGTATGCTGACCACATCATAACACGTATTTATATAGCAACAAATAAATATAAATAAATATAAATAAATAAATGGCGGTAATACCGCATATCGCGCTATTGAGCCACTCAAAATTACCGCAAGGGAAATTCCTTCACCGCGACAGCCCTAGATACACATCAGATTTCTTTCTCATCTCTTTATGTTCACTTATGACATACAGTAATTAAACTTTGCAATTAATCTGCGAATCACATGCATGCCGAACCATGGGGTCTGGTCCATACAGATCAATTGTTTAAACCACCATTAAACATACAGTAATAAGTAGATTATGCAACATCACCACGATCAATTAGCCAAAATTAAGCCTAGGAGTACTTGTTTAAAAATGTACAATATGTAGGGATGGGCCTTCAAATGTATGTTGAAAGGATAGGTAGACATGTATACCTTCCACAAGAGCATGTACAATCTCATGTAGAGAGCATCAGTATGCTGAAGTGAACATAAGCTGTCATGCACTTCATTCCCACTTGCTCACCTGACCAGTCCAAACTTAATGCAGTGACACAAAAAGTGTTTTATGCCCCATTAATCTGTACATTTGGGCATGTTCCCCCTGGCTGCCCACTGTGAATGCTGGGAGATTTGTGGGCTGTGGTTCCCAGCAGAGAGTGGGACAGTAAATGATGAATATCAGCAAAAAATATCACAGAGCCTTAAAATTGATCAAAACCCTGCAGTGCCCAAGAGCATGGAAATACTCTCCAGAATTACACAACTTCTGTAGTTTAGGAATTTTAAAAGAACCGCAGTATGGCATATAACAACAAACATGGTCAGAAAAAAATACATTTATACATACTACAGTAATTTTTATATTTCTGAAAAGTCTCTTATGTTCACCAAAGATGTTTGCTATACAGTAAAAACAGTAGCCAATACTAAGAGAGAAAAAAAGTCATTTGTAAATATTTAAAGCTGCAGTCCGCAGTTTGTCCTCTTTGTCGCCATCTCTGTTCGAAATCTGCAACTGCAGTCATTCGCGGAATTATCAACTTAATGTGAGTTGTAGCTCGACACGACAGCGCGGATGAACACAATGTTTGAGGAGAGTGTGCAGCTGTCAATCACAGCGTCGGTGTGGATACGGTCATCATTCTCTGCTGGCATTCAGAATCACAGATTATTCTTTTTGGAAGTATGACCAACATAAGAATTTTCACCGGGAAATGTCATCTGAACAAGTAAGTAACATCCACTTTTGCTCTGGTTCTGACATTGCAGTAAATCGCGCTGATTAAATCTAACAATCGCTTATATCACGCAAAACCGTGCAAATTATACTTTGTTCTCAAATTGTTAATGTTAACAACGTCAGTATTGCGTGACTACATGTAATGTCCTTACGATATGTATCGTTGTTTTCGCATGGGTCCGGTTGCAGTCTCTTTTTTTCTGTAGCCACTCCGAAGTCCGAACAAAGTCTTTTGCATTTAACAAAGGGTGAATCTGTTGTCACTGGTGATTGTCGTTTAAACTTTCTGGATCCGCAATCAAATTGATAAGTTTAATTATATCAAGTGCTTTGAGAAAAGGCTATAAATCTCCACCTCCAACATCCTCACACGCAATATAGCCTACTAGCCGAGACACCTTTATGTGTACAGATGTGACGTAATGATGCAAATACATGCTCGAATCTCCTGTGGAAATCCACCAGTACCACTGGAATTAGAAACATTATTACAAGCTTACCGCTTTGAATCGAGCTAAAGCAAGCAGATAGTTTTGAACACTGGCAGGTTATGTATTTTCTCAAATATGTATTTTGGATCATTTTTAATCCAAAAAAGCTACGGACTGCAGCTTTAAATTTAAACATTTTAAAATGAACTTTTTTCAGTGATGGAAAAACACTAATATTGGAAAATATTATTACATTTTAAACATTCCATTTTAATACATTTTAATATTTCTGGTAAAGCTTTTTTTATCAGCCATTATTACCCCAGTCTTCAGCCACATGATTCTTCAGAAATCATTCTATGCTAACTTGCTGCTCAAGAAATATTTCTTACTTATCAAAAAACAGCATTTTCTTAAAACTGATTTTTTTTTTTTTTTGTAATTATGTAAAATACTTTACTGTCAATTCAATATGTCCTTTCTGACTAAAATGTTGATTCCTTTCAAAATCAAATGTCAAAATAAAAATATAAATAAATAACAATAAAAATAAAAATATAAAATATTCAAATATAAGCAACCAAAAATATAAAATATGCAACTCAACAAAATGAGTACAACATGCAAATGAGATCTTGCCTACTATATGCCACAATGCCACTCAGAGATGCCCTCACTTACACACTGCATGCGACATGATTATGATTGCTCAATTGCGACACGCACAATTCAGGGCAGAAAATGTCACAAAATGTAGTGAAATCTCATGTTTTCATTCTTGATGTTGTGGGACTAAGCTGATCAGGGATGTTTAGATGCCTTATACACCCACCTATGGCACTGCACAAGATAGATCCTTAGGCCTGATGAAACTATACAGATAGGCTAAAAGGGAGAAAGCACAAGATAAAGTAAGTATGGAAAAGGATGCTTGGCATTTGGCCAGTCATGATGGCACCTATATCTGTGGGGAACTCCATGGTATCTGAGAGAGAGAACAGGCGCTAAGCCTCATAGCCTAGATTTACATGTCTTTCCGCATGGCCCTGTGAACATATGCCCACCTCCCTGGTACCATGCCGTGCTCCGCTGAGGAAGATAAGGCTGGAATTAGATGGCAATGATACCTATGATAAGTGTGGAACGAGAGAACGAGCTATCAGTAGCGCAGGCTTTAGGTAAGAAAACCAAGCCAAAGAAGTGGTTATAGCATATACTGTAGCTTTACTGTGTGTGAAAAGAAAGGATGTGGAGACTCCAATCCTTTTCTGTAGCATTTGTTGAATCAGATTTCAGTCAAGCAGTCACTGTAAATAACACATATTGAGTCTACAACAAGAGGATACTGATAATGGTGTTGTTATTTGTTTAAAGGGCAACAGAGACAGACAGAACCTGCCATTCCTGTCATGTGTGCGGTGGAGCCTTTTCTAGAGAGAGATGTGACATTTTTCTCACACGCTACATCTGCCGATAACCGCCAGCTCCTGACCCATGACCTCTCCCCAGGTACTCATAATAGAACAAGGCAGCGCGAGGTCAAATGGCAGGCGATGGAAACCTCTTCCTGACCGCATGCAAAGGAGAGATTGAGCGTAAAACCAGAATGTTTGCCTCGGCTTTATTTTTAGTGTCCAATCTATGCTACTTGCGATTGTATTCAAAAGAACTGCGCAATTTATTGTTCCCTGTGATTCAGTTTAAATGGAGGCAGAGAGGGAAAAAAAACTGTAGTACTATAAACTACGGCACTATAAACAACCCCAGGAATAGCAACAGCGGCTTTTGCCTCACGAAAAATGTAGATCTGTCTATTTAATCATAATGTGAAGTTAGCGTAATTAAACATATGGAAAAAGTACAAATAAATAAAACAAAAAAGTCTATCTAATAAAAATCTATGCTTGGCATATTTATGTAAATCTATTTAAAAATAATAATGTTATTTAAATAACATGACACCTCTAGGAAATTCTGCAAGAATATAAAAACAGAATAATGCCTATGCTAAGATGATTGAGAAAATCTGGAAAGCAGATGCCCCCTAAAAAAAGGAAAGCAAAAGCCAAAAACATTTGTGTAGTTCAAGGACGACTGGGGATAAAGGACTAGTAGACATGTTTCCTTTTCTCTTTCATCCCTTGTCTCATTGTCGCATTTGTAAGTTAAGCACCACTTGTACACAGCAATGATTAACCCTCTGGGGACCAGAAACGCGCGGGCGCGTTTTGCTCGTTTTTTTTCACATAGCAGAAAAATAGACTTAAAGTACTACCATCATTTCTGTTCATATAGAGTTAAGAAATATGAGAAAATAATCTGTTAAATGTCTACTTTTTTATGTGCCCACATACAATCGAAATAAAATATTGTGCTTTTGTAAAATAAAGAAAATAAACAGGGTGTGCGTTCTGCCTCTCGGTCACCGTGAACTTTTTTTCTGGAGCACGTCTCTAATCTTCAACACAACTCAGCTAATACTATTCACCCAGCCATAAGCAATATATCTTTTAAATCATTTGAGTTTGTACTTTTAAATGATCCGATTCAAAACAAAAATTATTATTCTCCGTTTATGTCATCTATATAAAAAGAGAGACGTGTCAGCCCGTCTCATTGTTCTCTCAGCTGATTATCTCTGGTAATGTGACACGCCCACGGAGAGCACGCGCTATTCAAACGCAAATATGTGAAGCACCACATTGAGACGCGTTAACGCCCATAAACTCTGAAAACACACTATTTTTTAGTCAGATTAATCTACTGTCGTCTTGCTATATGAGGCTATATGAGGAACAATCCTGGGACATTTACCACTGGGTTTATTTTCACTTCGAGGATGAACAGATTCAGCTGAGAAGTGTAAGTGTTTTTTGCAAGTGCTTTGTTCTAATCGCGATATAGAATAACGTAGTGTCTGTAAACGGAAAAATAGCATACTGTTAAATGTGAATCATGTTTGTGTGTGTGTGTGTGAATGAATGAATGAATGAACGCACAGATACGCACTGTTACAGACTAAATAACAGACAACATTTCATTGACTCGTTTTGGATAAAGTTTTTACTCTAAAATAGACATCAAATAAGCTTTTTTTAGGAGTTTCTGCTCATATGTTAAATATATAGTATGTTTTGTCAATAAACTAATCAACTAAGATGTTATAGTGTTTGTTCAAGCTATATCAAAATAATGAATCCTCAACTTTGAAATATGTATGATCAAACTAAGACATTTATGGAGAAAGACAATTTTCTTTTCAAGATGTTTCCAACTCTAACTTTGAACTTTGAACTGAAATAAAACCATGTCTATATGGTGAAGGGTGTGTGATAGAAGTGTCCAGACGTATGCACCCTGTATTTTCCTTATATAAATCCAAACAATCTAAAAGCCATTCTTTTTTAAATCTCCTCATTCTTTGTGCAAGGCTCCTGTAATGATATGGCCTGATAGCACCTAATAGGGCCATTATGGGGAGGGTCTTTGTCTTTCTCAGGTGTGGAATGCCACACATATTAATGAGAGATCACGCCTCCTGCATAAAGCTTTCTCAAACAAAACACGTCATTAAAAATGTAAAAGACTTTATTGACTTATCTGAATGAGTAGTCAGGATGATTCTCACATTTTTTTGGAGCAAATATTCTAGGCTATGTGATACAATTTTCAAAAGTCTTGTGAAGAAATAATCAATATGTGTTTTGTGGTCTTATTTCAGCAACTTTCATTTTTATTTTTTTCAATAACCACGCATAAACATTATTCTATTAAAAATACAAACATGTACATACATGTTGCTCAGATCTCATGGTAGCCAAGTTTGTGCTATATAGAGTGAATTTACACCTTTGCCATTAACATGTTTATAAATAACTGAAAAAAGCACAAATGTCAGTGCATGTCAAAACATCCCAAGGGCCCCAAAAACACTCTGGTCCCCAGAGGGTTAACAACAGTGGCCATTAGAGAGCTGCATAAGGTTTACAGTGAAGGGGCTAATCTAAACCGATGTATTCAAAATATCAACTGTTTGTCAATGGATCCATATCAGGAACTCACATTTGCTTGTATTTTATTTTGTGTTTTCATTAGAATCAAAAGTAAAAGTGAAATGCATAACAGAGCTGTAACACTACCACTGTGCACTGGCAAGAAGGACAGATAATATTAATTGTAATAAACTGCAAAGAGGAGGATTCAGACTAAAATGACATAAGGTAGCTTCATCCAGATGCTGTTTTCAGTAAACATGGAGAAAAATCCATAATCAGAGATTATAAGGGAGATGATGTGATCATAGATTTACGTGATGACAGCTGAGTTACTATCAGATTTTTTAGGGGGCTCAGACAAAACACATGGGGGTCCTGATTTGGGGAAACATGGTACACTGGCCTAGAAAAGTTTTCGAACACAATCCACACCTACATTTGAATGATTTTCATAAAATAAACCAAGTGAAATCAGTAAACAAGTGTAGAGCTTTTCTCAGAACTGCATTCACAATTACATGTCCTTGTTTTGTGTAGAAATGCAAAAAATAGCTAAGTAAAAAAAAAATAAAAAATAAAAACATGCTGCAGGGAAAAAAATTAAAAGTCATCTAATTAAGTGTCTCTATTAATAATGCTTTGTTGTGTTGATTTGAATTTGTTTAATAAATGCAAAATATCTTTTTTAGCCAATAAATTTGCCTCAAGGCAAATGCAGATTTCTTGTTCAGAAAATGTTCAACTATCAAAACATAAATATTCGTATATACGGCTTATGACACTTGAAGTGAATTCTGTATTTAATTTGAACAACTAACAGTATCAAAATAATACTTAATGTATACTGTAATAAATCATAATGTATTAAATGCATGATGGGAACTCGCAGATAAACTAGGCTTGGCTTTACATGTTGGTCTAACATGTAAACATGTAACTAACTGTATATTTGTGACTCAGAAAACTAGCAACTCAATGCTTAAAAGATCATGTAAAAATGTTTTTAATGTAATGAAAAAAAATATTATAAAATGTAGAAAAATGAAATCTTGCTGTGGGGGTCCCTGAATATGTAAAGATTTTTCAATTCAATGTGATGACATTAGTTTATTTTAATAATGGCTCAATTGGCTCAAGTGTATTACATCATGACACAAACAGGAATTCACACCTGCTGCACCAATTATTAATTAGCTTTGATTGTTTATTTTCCCAGAGCTTGTGACTGACTAATCTATGCTAATGTGTTTCTATACTTGACAGCATGGCATGATACCGCCCCTCTGGAGGGCTTTGAATATGTGTGTGTATGCGAATACACATGTTATGCTAATTTTAATAACATGAGAGATGAAGCTGCTCATCATACAAAGCCACCAACAAATTCCTCTCCATTCACTATTGGCTGACCCAACACAGGAGCATTTAAACTGTAGACCGGTTACTTAGGGAAGATTTAGACCTGAACTATTACATCTGACTGAAAGAGCTGCAGTGAAAGGGCATGGCATCATCAAGCAGTGTGTGACACTGTGACATCGCTGTCCCTGCAGAGACACAATCACAGAGAAGCACTAGAGTCAGTGTGTGGCATACGAGTGTATGTATCCATGTACGAAAATGGCCTTGTTTCGTCTCCCATGGTTTATACAGTTTTATGCAGCTCCGCTTTGAACATGAAATCATGATTTGGGCCTGAGAGAGTTGCTGCCATTCAATGTTTTTCCCATGCAAACAGTCCCTGCCTGAACAACTAGGGAGGAGGTTTGGAGGCTGGAGGTGTATTTCAAATAGGGTTGTGGTCATCTTCACTACATTAATATAATATATAATATAATATAATATAATATAGTTTTAAAAAGTAAATAAACTTAATCTCTTATTTTTGTGTTTTTCTTATTACAATGGCTTTGTACATACACACATCACAAATATGACCCATTTAACTGACAAAAACTCAACAAGTATGTGTGTATATAAACTAATTTTAATTTAGGCCTAGACCATGTACACAATACAACTATTCAAACGTGTGGGGTCAGATTTACTGAAAAAATAAATATAATCCTGAAAAAATAAATCACCACAAAATGATTGAGCAACACTTTTTCTTAGTGCTCAAGAAATGTTTCTTGATGACTGAATGATTTCTGAATGATCATTTGACACTGAAGACTGGAGTGTATTAAGGAATATTAAAATACATTAAAATAGAAAACTGTTTGTTGAATTGTAATATTAGTGTAATAAATATGACTTTTTATTGTATTTTATTATTATTTTAGTTTTGAGTTCTGAAAATGACCATTTTCATAGTACAATAACCAATGAATAAATCTCAAAGGATCAAGAAAAACTTTTATCCTACTCATCCCTTTAAAATTATATGTACATTATGCTACTGTAAGATGTGCTGTTGTTTTGTAAAGAGCATTCAATCAAACCAAACGTGTATGAAACCGGAGCAATAATGATTGTTTTAGTCATTCACCGTTACAAGGCTCCAGTAAAGGTAGCTTCTCATGTGTAATTTTTCTTGTTTATCTTCACACACACACACACACACGGATCTGAACGCTGCAGGTACTCAAAGCACTTATCAACTCATCTCATGAGGTTACTGCTCCTATTTAGTGTGGTTTTCATGAGCTTTATACTCTACACACACAGACACAAACGGATATGGACATTTTGCATGTTCGCTGTCTGTCTGGCAAAGAGACTAATGCATTCATTAATCCTTCATAAGTGTTTGCTTATGTACACACACAACACACCACTAGTGTCTCTCTCGGTCTCTCTTTCTCTCTCTTTCACTAACTCCAGCCATCTGTATAGAGATTATCAACAATTCACAGAGAAAAACTTTTTTTTCCCATCTATCCTTCCACTCCACATCCCCATCTGCCACCCCACGAAGGCCACCTGTGGCCATAGAGAGCAGGATAAACAGCCACTACCCTGCACTAACAGCATTCACACTCAAAACTCACTACGTTCAGATTTATTAGTTCTAAACAGGGAGATTGTTTTAAACTCATTTAACGATTATGTAACAAGCTAAATGTCAGGCAGATATGGTATTATGCAAATCCACAGTGGTTTTGGCCTCATACATATTTATAACATCTCCTCTGCTTCAGCTAATCACAGGCTTGGATAAAGGTCAGGGGGAGGGGGTCACCGAACAGCTGGTGTTTGGGGTGGCCATCCAAAACAAATACTGATATCCACACGCAGCCAAACTGGAAAAAGGTGAGTGGCCCTGCCGACGGCTAAAATATATAGATTACACAACAGGTGGCACTAGACTATTCCGCAGAAACCCTGCAGAAAACGCCTTCGGAGGAGTTCAGTGAAAGCGATGCCCATTTGATTCTGTCAGCATTAAGGCTGGAGCCTGCTTATTCCCCCATTTCCTGCTCTGCCCTGGTATCGCATTTCACCACCATTACCGGCAAAGGCCGGCCATCTGAGAGATCTGTCGTCCTCTTCCACCATCCATCACTCTGTGGCCCCTGGTTGTACACTCCATCACAAGAAAAACAAACACACACACACACGCAGACAGACTGAGCAAACTGTGAAGGCAATGCTGGCCGAGACGAGGCCGAAATCTCTGATACACAAACAACTTTCTACAACCTGCTTAAAGCTGTCTATCCATGACTGTCTAGTATATTGTGACAGACAGGTTCATCTCTCTGACTGAGGCCATCATTGAGCAGTTGTTGCCTGAGCAGGGATATGTTCAACGGCGTCTAGCTGAGTATCTCGCTGCAAAAGGATTAACGTCCATCAAGATGCTTGAGGAAGTATGGTAAAAACTTGAAAATATTTATAAAACATCCCAGATGAGAATACATTTGAAGTGTCACTAAAATATACCACATTAAAGCACACACGGACCAAAGGCTGTCATGTTTGATGTCGTAAAAGCACTTAGACGAGGCGTTTTCATCATATGATGCCTTGCGCGCACAAGATGCTGCACCCGAATATCCTGCTGAGATAAAAGGTGCACATGTGATGGACACATCACACACACTCAGTGGACTTTGAAGAGGGTTACACAAGAAATATATTGGACATTCTGAATGGTCTACATATATATATAAGAAATGTCCATTGATGTGTTTTAATGCACTCCGCACAAACTTTTCTGACTCCTGTCAAGGTAGACCAATAACTGGCCACATGCTGGCTGCATAGAGGGCCGTATATCACCCTCTCACTAACCCCAAAATAATGTGATTCACACATCCGAGCACTGTGCCTCGGTCTGAGCGCCTGCCTCTCCTTAAAGGTTAATAATTGTTTGGAGCTGGACGCCTGAGGGTCTCTAACGCTAATGAGGGTGAAAAAGGTGCAAAGCGCTCAGGGAAGTTACTAGAAGTTAAACAAAAGAAGGATAGAAAGTCATAAATCAGCTGCAGTTTTACATCACAGGTAGCAGGGACCCATTTAATAGTAATAACTATTATTATTTAGCTCTTAGACACAGTGAAATATCAGAGCACAGATCCATTCATACAAAAACTGACAATTCATAATTAATTTGTAGGAGATGGTTAAAATGTTAAGATGATGTACAACTTGGAATGTATAAAAATGTGCAACTTTTACCATCGCAGACGGTACATATACAGTAAATATATACATACACACACAGTGAAAATTTGTGAAAAAAATATACTTTTATTCAGCAAGAATGCATTAATTTGATCAAAAGTGACAGGAAAGGCATTTTCTACTCATTAAATAATCATGGATATTATTAAATAAAAATATGTGATACTTTCATATCTAAAAATATTAATAACTCTCTCCCAAAAAAATATCAAGCAGCACAACTGTATTTTCTATAGAATTATTATTATCATTATTGTTTTTGTCCATTATAATAATGGTTAGGTTTAGGGGTTAGGTTTAGGATGGGGCTCTATGGTAACGTATGGTCAACTCGTATGAAGTCATGATTTGTAAGACTTACCATTGGACCGTGTTGGACTGTGTAAAACAAACAACAAAGTAGTGATGCTCTTACAAAGGTGCACGTCTTAAAATAACAGCTACATCAATGTAAGCAAGGTCAGGGCAATAATGTATCATTTCAATTTAGATTTTAGAAATTAATTTTAAAACAATAATATATGAAGTATCAACTTAATTCTTCAATTTTAAAGGGATAGTTCACCCAAAATTGAAAACAGTCATTACCTTACCCAAATGTTGCTCCAAACCTCTTTTATTTTGGATAGTGATACCTTGGATCTATTGAAGAATGTATATATATTTCCCAAACAATGAAAGGTGAATAAATGATGACATGCGTTTAATTTTTTGGGTGAACTAACACTTTAAGTGCATTTGTTGAGGTATTAAAATGGCATTGGGACATCTGGGTTAAGAAATGCATTATAGAATTGATGAGACGTGGGGAAAGCAGTGAAAAAGAGATGTTTCAAAATCTAGGTCTTGTCTCAGAATGAAAAATGGAGTGAGACAGCATCTATCTCCTCCAGTCGGGTGGGAGCTGGTCCTCATCAGACGCTTGTACATTGGCATGTGCCATAAGAACTCGCCGCGCAGCTTGCTGGAATTTGTCTCCATAAATAAAAGATTAAGTCTGTAATCTGTAATAACTCTCTCTTCATATTTATTTCTATCACTCTCTCTCTCTCACTTCAGCAAAATGTCCCAGGTCTCTTCGCTGTCACGGAGATAGATCCCCGACACATAAATGCTCCTTTTCCATCACTTTTTGATTTCAGTCAGTGCATACACCACTGAACCAACAGTCAAAAATGTAGTGAACTACTTTTCTGTGGAGAAAGAGCAAAAGATAACCCTTCCAAGACTTTGAAATGACAGAACTCAACTGGTAAGCTATAAAACAGTGCATCGTCTGTTATTAATGTACTATTCCCTGTCTTGCTGAGGCACCCTTGTTGTTTAAAATGCATCCTTGTCCTGTCAAGCATGTTTCGGTAAATACATTTCTAGATGTTCATAATTGATGGATAAGGGTTTTTTTTTCTCTAATAATTATATAGAAGTAAACAACCAACAATAACATTTCATTCATATACTATATATATATATATATATATATATATATATATATATATATATATATATATATATATATATATATATATATATATATATATATATATATATATATATATATATATATATATATATATATATATGCATATACACACACACATCACATTTTAAAACATCAGAAATGTACTTTTTTTTTTACTAAGGTCTTATCTAAACTTTGATCATTCACACACAAATTCTTCAGAACTATCCACTGAATGTTGACATGTCAGACTATCACTCCTCTGAATTACTCATTTAACACAAAGGCAAGCAGTTATTTCGATCTATCACCACCACCTCTGTTACTCTAAAATTCAGAGACAAGAGATCTTCATTATGAACCAGTGACTCTCTTAAGGCTCCTCGACTACTACTGTCAATCATGTCATCTGCACTGCCTCCATTTTGTGTCAGATCTGAGGAGTCCTGCCTAAGCATGACCTTTCACTGATGATACTGCAAATACTTGATCATTCTAAATGGAGCAGAAATTGCAGTTTATCCCTAACATGACCATTATCATTACCCCTCTTTGCTGTCCTCTACATGTTATCAATTGGTAAGTGAAAGAGCTGCTGCATAGGGCTTGAATGACCGATAGAATGATGTTACTTTCTGTGGTTGCACTATTCATTATTTACACCGCCTATAGAAAAAAAGGTTTCTGAGCTTAAAGCTGTAGAATATTACATGCATAATTTAAAGTGGTGTACATGGAGGGAGAGGAGATCGTATGGGACAGTGAGAGAATGTTATGGGGTTCATCGCTGGCAAACTATTCACCCGTCACCATATGAAAGCAGCAGAGTGGGTGGACAGGCCTACTTTGTGCTAATGTAGTGAGACAGTGGGATCTAGTTTTATGGTTTTATAATACAGTATTACTGTTAGGCTGATGATCCCTAAAGTATTCCACTAAAGAAATCGGACAAGGTCAGTTAAAGAGAGCGCATGGCACTAAGAACATTTTCCAGTCAATGGCACCATTTCATCAACTCTCATTTCCAGGCCAACACGGAAACTGTGATACAGAATTGAGTAAGGGTGTCACGATTCCGATTTTAAATCGAAATTGACCGAAATTAAGTCACAATCTCGAACTTCGAATTAAAAAAATGGAATCGTCAATGCTGCCACGCCCTCATGTCACGTCCGGTCGGCGTGCCAAGCCAAAAAAACACGCATGTTGAAGTGCTACGAGTCAACCTCTAACTTAGCTACAGCCAGTCAAAAGATAGCATGGCAACTGCAGATGCAGGAGACCCATCGACAGAACTTGAACCCCCTACTCTTTCATTGAAGTCACCGATGTGGAAGTATTTTGGATTTCCAATGAGTTATGTTGACAACGTTCACGTTCGCGTTCAACGTTCGCGCTTCAAAAAAGCCACAGTTTGCAAGCTCTGCTATGTGCGTGTACCATATTCTTCCACTGGCAGCACGACTAACATGGCAGGGCATCTCCCCAGGGACCACAAAAACATAGATTTATCTGTTAAACCAACAACTGTTTGTTTGTTTTGTGAACTTGAATGTCATCTTCAGTGAAGAAGACTGCAGTTACAAAAGAGAAACGATGGCAGGTTATTTTGCTTAAGTTTCCAATTGACTAAAGATATGTGTCCATTGTCAGGTATTAATGGACGGGCGGAGGACAGTTGCCTCCGCCGAAGTCCATTAATACCTAGACAATGGACACCTCGAAGGGCAGTAACCCGCTTATACCATGGTCACTTGCCAAATAACACTTTAAAACATTAGTTTATATTTTAATTAGTTTTACAATTGAAATCTAGATTTTGATACAATAAATTGTAAACGGATACTTTGACTGCCTGTTGCTATGGTTACTCACAGCTGATGTAGCCAGGGCATTTATTTATTCATTTCGAACGGTAAACAGTCAGTTTCACCAGAACTCCTTTACTAGGTGTCCTCGATCACTTTTTAACGGAGACCCTGCAGCCAATCAGAATCGAGTATTCACCCAGACAATGGTATAAAAGTTATTATATTATAAGCACTTTATGTTGCTAATAAATGTTTTAAATTTGACAATGTAGTATGGTACATTGCGAACAAAGGTCAGATATTATATTGCATAAAAGTCTAGTCTAAAAATGGCATAGCAACCTGTGCTTTAAAAAAAAATGAATGTAAAAATCGAGAATCGAATCGTGACCTTACAATCGAAAATTAAATCGAATAGAAGATTTGGAGAATCGTGACACACCTAGAATTGAGAAGCTCAAACTCTGCGGAATCTCTAACCATTCTAAAAAAAAAAACAGATACATTTATGAGATAAATAAAACTACATAAAACCTAATGACTTTCAGATTTTTTTTTCTATCCCCATAAAAAGAGAACATTACTATTTTCCCTAATTTCTTTTCTAATTTATTGTGTAAGAAAAAAAAGTTTTAAGTTTTAAAAAAGTTTTTTGCACTTTTTAAAATTCAATAAAATTAAATAATTCAAGATGCAATGTCTATAAACATGTCTGAACATTACTCAAAACAAGGAAAATTAAATACAGAATAAAAATAAAATAAAAACTTTTCCAGTAATCATTATCTGCTGTTTAAGTAAATCTATCTTGGCTGTTAAGACATTTTAAAATTAGGCAAACACATCACCAGTTATTTAACTGACAAATAACCTATTTGATTATTATCCAAAATAAATAATACACATTATTAGAATTGTTTATATTAGACAAACAAAAAAACATCAGATTGTATCTGTAATAATAATAATAATAATAATAATAATAATAGAGTAAATACAGGTAAAGCAGGACAGTTAAACAGTTACTAGTTTAAAAAGGTATTATTTAAAGGCTAAACCACGTGGCATCATATTATAAAACAACTGCAATGACAAATAAGATATTGTGCCACTTTATCCTATTTACCCTGACCCTATGCAATAATTATTGCCTTTCGAAAATAAAATAAATATAAATTATATATATATACACATAAATATAATATATATATAATTTTTTTTATTGAATATTTATATCATATTTTATATAATAAAATGGGCTACCTAATTTCAATCTTCACTCTCTGTGGAATGAATCAGCATTTAGTTCATGAAAAGAAAAAAACTATTGTTTGGTTTCCAGCAGACAACTCCAATTTAAAACCTAACTGACATTGTAAAATGATGTACATTAAATCGTGCATTATGCACATTAGATCTCATCACTACAGCAGTCATTTATGATTCTGACTCACATCTACAGTATGTGAGGAGTCAGAGGCATGAGGCTCAGTGGAAAACCATCAGTAAACGTTTGAAAGGTGGCTGAAACGGGAGAACGGCAGCACTAGAGCTGATGTGTTTACCCCTGCTGATGCCAGACAGATCTGAGAGGGAAGACGACGCATATGCCCTCTAACGGTCCGCATCCATGCTGACCGCTCCCCCGTACACACTCAGACACTCACCGTGGGAGAGCTCGGACCACACATCCGTGCAAAACACTCGCTCCATTTCCACCATTCATCAACCTCGGTAAGACATCAAAATGTGTGTGTGTGTTTGTGGGTGCATGTCTTTAATCTGCCATCTGAGCTGAGAGTGTGTAGGCTGGATGCTGTCACGGTGTGTGAAGCCATGTCCTGAGGTTCAGTGTCCCTGTGACAGATCTGCCTCGATAACCACAAGAGAATGAGGAGAAGGCAAAAGAGAAAAAGTGAGGGAGAGAGACCTAAATGGAAAGCACATGGAGCACATTAGCCACCAACCAGCATTTTGGAGGAGAGATCGAAAGGGAGAGAGGGAGGGCAAGCAAAAAGAGAATGCTCTAAGCAGCCTAAATGAGTTCAGGCATAAGAGATCATGTCATGGCAGTAGGATCGTTCCCTCGGGACTATGAGAAAGACTTACCCCTACTCTAGCTGCACCATTCAGACAGCTCTAAAACTCACACAGTCTTTATTCTTGTTTAGTCAAACTAGAATGGGAGAATCTAAATCTGTACTTTGACAGATTTAGTCAAACTACATCTGTCAGACTAGTGTGGGAGAGCAAATCATGTAGGCTACAGCAGTCATTGAGATATTCCAAGTATGAATGTTGACACTACTTCATTGAAAAAGAGGAAAATAGACTCAAAATAGAGATGACGAGAAAACATCCTAAGGCTACGTCTTCATTAATCGAGATTTGAAAATGCATCTTTTTTTTCTACCCCCTCGGAAAGTCCAAACGGAGACTCAATTTTTGTCCTTTTTTTTGTCCTTTGTCCTGCATTTTTGAGCTTTTTGAAGACGCTCTCCCAAAAGGATACATTTGAAAAGGCCATTTTCGCATTGTAGTTTGAAATGTGAAAACAGAGGTATTCAAAAACGATGACGCATGTTTAGTTATGTGACACATATTCTACTTATAGATGTCGTTATCTGGTAATTTTCAAAGTTCTTAAAAATAAGTGTTACTTTGTACAATCTTCATATTATATTCCTGCAAAGATAATGCAAAATGAATTCAGAGGAGATGACATTCTGCAAAGACAACTCAATTTTTGTTCTAAGGCTTGAGGGCTTGTGGAAAAACTTGAGGGCAGTGGAATAACAATTTTGAGTGTAAACGACACCAGTAAGTGGTGGAATATTTTGCTAATAAAACGATAGCATGAAAACTTTATTATGTCGGGTCTCTCAGTATTATCTATGTGAGCTTTTATCATCTTTTACACATGCGCAGTAAGATTTTGTTTGACGTTTCAGTGTGGACGAGCACATTTTGGAAAAGGCTTGAATAGGCTAATGTGGCCGGTTTGAAATGAAAATGCCTAAAACAAAGCCTATCCAATTTCATGCCGCTTTTCTACCAAATTCAGGGGTGAAATTGAATTATTATGAAATTGCTTGTGATATCTAGTGCACTTACAAAGGACAGGGCTGTGTGGCTCCTCAAAACAAGCCCAGGAACAGGGAAAAGTGCTGTGCATGAGCAATCAAACCTGTGACACTAAAACTGATCCCAGTCAAAGTGCTGAGAGGCACAAGCCTCGTAGACAATCACATGTGAATCAATATCTCATAACAGACTCTGGGAGTGTGATGCACTCTTTTATCCCTTAGGTAGCGCTGAAAGGGGACAACGCAAACCAGCCACAAACAAACATATACACCAAATGACTGAAATGGATATGCAGAAGAATTATTCTGAGCCACTGCAGAAGAAAAGGCTTGCTAATTATGTAAATCACCTTCTTTTAAGTTGATCCCAAGAGCCATTTAATTTGTGGACATGATGGTTTGAATTAATTACATATGCCAATGTACTATGCCAACAGAGCAGCTTTTTTTTTTATTGGTCAGGTATTAGAATCTCCTCCGTATTTCCATGAAAATACTCGGTGAAAACCCTTTTGGAACCTTTTTAAGTGATGCCATAGAACCACCATTTTGAGTTCCCCAAAGAACCTTTCAGTAAACAGTCGTTAAAAGACCCATTTTCTTATTTTAATGAAAAAGAACATTGTAATAACCTAAAGAGCCTTTTTCCACTATAAAGAACCTTTTGTGCAATGGAAAGATTCCATTGATGTTAAAAGGTTAGTTCACCCAAAACTAAAGATTCTGTCATTAATTATTCACCCACGTCATTCCATGACTGCAAGACTTTCGTTTTCTAGGAAATGCGTGTACTCCCTGGACCTTTGCTTCTCGTAAATACAAAATGATTCACTTTCATGACTTCTTGATTTCTCATGTATTACTATAATACAAATTATACTATTGTGGTTGTAAGGTAGGTGGATCTTCATACAGCCTTCTATTGTGTTGGCTTGGATATTCAATAGGCTTTAAAGGGTTAGTTCACCCAAAAATGAAAATTAAGTCATTAATTACTCACCCCCATGCTGTACCAACCCCGTAAGGCCTTCGTTCGTCTTCGGAACACAAATGAAGATATTTTTGATTAAATCTGAGAGGTTGATCACTCCTCCATAGGCTGCCTAAGGGAATGAAACTTGACGGCCCAGAAAGTCAATGAAGAAAATGTTTAAATATTCCATGTCACAACAGTGGCTCAACTATAAGTTTATCAAGCGACGAGAATACTTTTTGTGCGAAAAAACAAACAAAAATAACGACTTTATTCGACTATTCCTTTTCTTCCTTGTAGGCCTGAAACGAGACTTCAAGAGATTTTCACGACGCATGCGCGAGAATTGCGATCTCCTTCAACTACTTTAGTTAAGTTCTCGCGCGTTTGCGTCGTGGAAATCTCTTGAAGTCTCATTTCACGAACGAAGGTCTTACGAGTTTGGTACAGCATGGGGGTGAGTAATTAATGACTTAATTTTCATTTTTGGGTGAACTAAGCCTTTAAGATGCAACAGTAACAAGCAGGATTGATAGTGGGGCTGTGTTCCTTTATACTTACTGGCCTGTATTTTTGGGCTGAGAGAAACCATTATCCCTGATCTCTGATTGGCTGGGCTTCAGAACAATGTTTGTTGAGGGTTATGGTCCTCATTTGTCATGCCGGTCAGCTCTTTTTAAAGTCACAATGTGGTATTAGGCTGAAAAGCTTGAACACCATCAAGTGACCAAGGCAACCCGCCAAAGCAACTTGATATTCGTTTGTCCACAGATTTTAAAGGGTTTGAAGTAGGCCTGCAAAAGCATAGGATACCACGAGACAAAAGAGAAGAAATGAAAGGGAAGTGGGAGAAACAAAAAGCATTGAATAAAGCTAATGACATCACACGTTATTGACGCTACACTGAAAAGAAAAAAATCTTCCATGTAAAAAAAATCTAAACATCCTTAATGCAAGATGGAATAACTTGACAAGCTAAATTATGATATAATTTTTATCAGAGCATGCATAATGTTTTATTAATATTATAAACGGATTCAGATGATGAGTACAGAAAAGAGTAAGTACTGTTGCAATGTGAAGAACGAACACAAAAAAGCATTAGTCTGTGTCAGAAAGCATCATTAAGACTTAATGCAGCTATTAGTTAATTGAGAGCTCTGTGAATTCAATGTCATAAACAAGTATCTCTATCTTCATGGAATCAATGAAAGATCTATTTCCAAACCGTGCTTGTAATGATACTCTATATGACTGATCTAGACGCCCAATCCCTGTGACAGAAACTAAACCTGTGGTAATGAAGACAAAGCTTCCTCTAACATTTGCCTCCAGCATAGCTGATGAACAGCTTATTGTTTTCTTATAAACATCCCATGCATCTTTTATCACCAACGATTTAAGCCATTCTCCCGCGATACGTATTTGTTACCTCTAGAAACAAAGAGCTGGGGTGGGGGGGGGTTCAAAAAAGTGCTAATCCGCACACGATTCAAGAATATTGCACTCCTTGGCGCGTAACTAAATGGAAAATGCAGAAATGATTTGCATTTGAACCAGAGTTCAACACTTCACAAATATCCTGCTAGGCATTCAGGAGTTTATAATCGCTACTGTTATTTTCTAAAAGGCATCCCTCATTCAGAAATGTCAGCTGTCAACATTTTCTATGCTAATTTCAACTTAAAACTGCAAAAAGGAAAAAAGTTTTGAACAAAGTGGTCAAATGGCTGTTAATGACATTCATTTCCATAGTATCTAGAACATTTAGACTCTTAATCATTGGAAGAAATAAGGTTACATTGCAAGCTTGAAAAATAGAAGGCCGTTAAACAGACTTAGAAATTGATCGCTTTATGGCACTAAATTAAATCACCTAAATAAAATATCAAGGGTTCAAGCTCATCAACATCAATGGCTATGTTTACATGCACAACTTTTGTTTCAAGCAGATGGAATTCATTCCGATTGATGAATCTGAATGTAGTTTACATGAACGCCAACCATGTGATCGGGTTGATGTGTGCATTTATATGCCACAAGCTTTAAATCGGAATAGATTTTTTGACATGCGCACACTGCACAAATATACAGAGTTTCCCGCTGTTTGCGCATACTAACTATTCTTCATTGGTTCTTTATTTGTTTTAAACAGCAGACTTAATATTTATCCATTTCTGGTCATAATTTGGAGTAAATGAGCATATGAACCATTGTGCCGTGTTGCTTATATTTATCACGCAGTAAAAATGCCGTCTGAGGATGAGAGTTGCCCTGCTCCACTTCACAGACGCGGAGTGAAAGGAGAATTTTAGAATGACGGGACACTCATTTATGACACTTTATTCAACAGGAAGAACAGCTCGTTCAGCGCATCGTGCGTCATTACCCAATTGAACCTCATTTCACATATGCGCAGTCCTTTCAGTTTCGCTTTTCAATCCGATCAAGTGTTTAATTCAAATTTAATTTGGATCAAACTCAATCAAGATCGTTTAAGGTGTTTACATGAAGGCTTTTCAGTCCGATTGAGGCATCAATCCGATTAATAACGGATTATTTGGTTGTATGTACACGTAGCCATTGACCAACATAAATGGACCATTCACCCTGTAAATGAGATTTTTAATTAATCATAACTAATGATGCATAGGCGGCAGTGGTTACCGACATAGTCAGAGAAGCTATTACTCTTAAGCATCTTATGCGGTCAGAATACTAGTATTTCTAGTCTTAGGCATCCGGGTTTACCTGATGTAGTCAGAGTAGTTAATCTTAGGCATCACTAGGAGCTGACTGACAAGACGATGGCGGAAGATTTGGTTTCAAAGCGAAATGTAAAAGCAGCCATTTTGCTATATTTTGGATTTGAACCCATGCTAATAGGGAACCTGCAAAGGGTTAGTTGTGTTTTTCTAGTTGTTGTGTGTTTCATTAGGAATTATTACAATGAACACACGATTTAAGCAATTGCAGGCTAATTTAAAAGTGAAAGTAAAATGTGCACGGCCACACGGGCATTCATAACAGGGCGGAGCAGTCACCACTGCCTGTTGTTATCGTCCTCCCCTCCACCTCTATTTATAAAACCCTGCACATTTCTCATCCCTTTCCCTGATAATTTTTCAGCATACCCTTGTCAATTATTCACATGCTCTTCTACATATTGAACATGTTTCCCTTTCTAAGCATTAATATTTAAAGCTCCATCCCTCCTTTAGGAAATCTTAAAAAGATAAATCAAAGTGACTTTTTTTTTTAAATAGTCTCAGTGAAATTAAGCTCTAATGATACAGGAAGGGAGCGCTTTTATGGCTTTCTGTTAAAACAGGAAATAGGCAAGGCAAATAAATCACCTCGTCTTCAAACATAAATTCTGAATGATTTTGTCATTTAACACAGCATTGATTTAATGTCAGAATCATCAAATGATTCCACTCTCATTTGTATTTTGAGACCAAATAGTGTGACAGTGTAGTAAATGCCCAATACAGTGTGCTAGATGACATGAACTAATCCTCGCAATCAGCTTGATGTTACAAAACAAAGGAAGAATCAATGGTCATTAAATGGCAGTCAGCTGGAACCAGGAATCGTGTCAGCCAGTTTCAACCAAAGCTGTTTTCATTTAATGTTACAATTGATTCGGCTTCATAATCAATCACATTGAGATATGGCTTTTATATGGTTAGTTCATCGTAAAGTGCCCCCAGCACTCATTGCAAATTTGCATTAATCTCTAACTACCTATGCTCATTGTATTAGCTGCTAAAAGACACATGGCAGCAACAACAGAAGTTCCATGTCCTCAACCAAACATAATTAACAGATTCATTAAACTAAATCACAGGCCACTCAATTCACCACATCCAATCTTGTGGACAATTCTAGGCAAACAAAATGGTCTCTTCATCTGGAAAGTCACTGAAATATCTGTTTCTAGCTGTAATATCAAGTATGGCAAGCAGTAATGAGTTAAGATAAGCCACAGCTGTGAGCTCTCAAACGTATTTGGATCACAAAAGTTTTAGTTATCCTTTTCTCTGTGCTATTGATAAAGGTAGGCAAGGGTTGCTAGGGGACACAAAGGATTAAGATATCCTCTGTCAGACAACTGAAATGGTAATGAATTACTGCACAACCAAAGTATATGATAAGGACTTGTTCAAAGACTTATGACAACTCCTAAAATTCACAGGTTCTTTTTGATTACTGTGAATAGAGGGGGGTCTACATTACTATATACAGAGAAAAAGCATGTAAAAACAAGGGTCAACAGTAAGTTGTTGTTGTTGTTTTTCAGCAACATATTTAAACATATATTCAGTGTTTCCCCTACAATGTATTTAGCAGCGGCGCAGCGCCGCCACTGGATTTTCAGCGCCGCTGCAAAATCTTCACATGATCAGTAATATCACGACATCCACTTACACACCTAAAAACACTGAGACGTGGCGTGCGCCGGTGCTGCTAATGCGGTGGCTCTGAATCAACTTGTTGACAAGAAAGGAGGAAAGAGCCACATATGGAAATATTTTCGATTAGGCTAATGTCACGTTGCCATAAGGGGCCGTTCACATAGCGAGTTTTTCTGCGCGTGCAAATTCGTTATTTCAAATGTAGGCGCGCGGGAAGCACGCTCGTTTCTCCAGGCCGCCTCTATTCATGGTTGCATAGCAACGACAGACGCCACGGGAGAGAGCAAGCGCTTTTAGAAAGGAGAAAGCGGCGCTCTCCATGAGGACGAGGAAGTAGCAGCAAAGAATTAATTGATTTCTAGCCCTTGCATTAGCTTTACTACTAGATATATTTATGGAGATGAGAAATAAAAAGCCGCCCTGTACAGCTATGATCAGCTGTTCGGCTGAGCTGTCGATGTTGTTATGGAAAGGCCGAAGCTGATCGGTTGGTTTTTGTCACATGGCGTGTTGAGATGAGATGTTACGATGTTTTCATCTCGCCACGCGCGCCTACAATTGAAATAACGCATTTGCGCGCAAAAAACGCGATATGTGAACGGCCCCTAAAGTGGACTCGGGTGCGGTTGTATCCGGGTAGTTTTACGAGCAGGAGTACATGAGCACAGTCTCGGACCGACACCCGAGTGCTGTTATTAGTCCGCCAGAAAAGCAGTTCTAGGCTTATTCTTGGCTGGTTAACTCTTTTAAAAAGTCTTTTAAAATGAAATACGAACACAGTTTTGGATTAAATAATGGTACAGTCAAGTCAAATAAAACACTTGATTGTTCATGTTTGTTCACTTCATTCATTGTGCATTAAATAATGTTAACTTAAAACTTTTGATTTAAAAAATGTTAAATTTTAAAAATTAAGTGCTCACAGATTGGGTTTGGCCTAAAATTTTCAATAAATTCTAAATAATCTTTTTCTGGGTCGTGCCATTTCATTTTCCCCTATCAATATCTACCTTATAACTGAAAATGAACAAAACAAAAACGTGAAAAATCCTGTCTAAAATTATAAAATGAAGGCTTCTGTTTGTGACCAGTTTAAGGTGCGTGCTGCAATAATCACCTTGAATCCGTTGATGGTATGTCGTAATTGTATGTCTCAAAATGTCAATTTGTATCCACAAAACTTGCCAGAAGTCATGGTTTAAGGGTTTATTTTTTTTTTAACTTCTTCTGGAGGTACATGCCCGATGAAATACTTTCCCCCCCCTCAAATTCAGTTTTATTTTTTCCAAATTCTGTGATTTCTGTTTTAAGTTTTCTGGATTCCATTTTAATGGTTTAATTAAATTTGAATAATCAAGGAGCATGTTTTTTTTTCCAGAAATTCTGTGTTGTGCATTTAATTTTTTGGGCAATCAAATGAACATTAATTTAGTTTATATTTTATTCATATGAAATAAAAAAAAACTGTAAAACTAAAAAAACTAAAGTTGACAACATTATTATTAAGGCCCGTTCACACCAAGCACGATAACTATAAAGATAACGATAAAGAGAACTATATATGCGTCCACACCAACGACTGATAACGGTCTTTTTATTCTAAGCACGCGCGCATCCACGCTGCGGTTTCAAAGTAGACCTTTAAATTAGAATGGATTCTGATTGGCTATCAGTGTTTTATCGTTTGGCAGCTGGAAAAAAATCGTTCTGAAAGTGATCCCAACGATATCGTTCCTCATGTCTTTATCGTTATAGTTGTGGTGTGAACTCTGTTATTCTTTAATATGGAGAACGATTTTTAGAATTATATCTTTATCGTTATCTTTATAGTTATCGTGCTTGGTGTGAATGGGCCTTTAGTGTTAGTATTATTATATTATAACAGTATTATTAGTATTATTATATTATATGTTATTATTATAACAGTGAGAATAACACAATTCTACATTTCTGTCACAATTTCGGTCACAAAGTTAAAGGGACACTATGCAGCTTTTTTAGCTTAACTGAACAGCTTCAGAGTTATTGAAATGGTTATATAACTTCTTTCGGGTTGAATGGTGGGCGTCTCGACCCCCCCTGGTGCCTGTGAGCGCAAAAACCTCACTTGCAACTTCGGTGCGGCGGGCCGCCGTGCTCAGTGTCAGGAAGTATCGCGTGATCTCAGCTCTCGCGATGTAACATATTCCTTTACGGCAACTGCACACATACACACAGGAACAAGGTATAGAGGGATGGAGTTTGTCACACTATCGTCATGGCTGAGCCGGCATATAAGATGCAGAAAGCTAGGAAAGCATTGTCGGAGGAACAGAGAAAGAGGAAACGGCAGACTGACCGAGCGAGGAGTCGGACACGAGCATAGGCATAATTTGCGGGTGTGTTATGTCCCCATTGAAACCTCTCGCGGCACGGATGTACCATTACAAACAAATAAAACATCTCCAGGTAACTCTAGTAGAGCATTCATTTCGTTTGTTTGTTAAATAAGAGGCGATCTGAAATGTGTTATTTTTTAAATCAAGTGACCAAAGTGCTCGTTGCCTCTGCGATCAGTGGTGCAGATAAGTTACAAGTGTTCTGTTGTGACGCGCGCACTGTCTTCACCATAGACTGCACACGGAGGCGATGGTGAAATCACAAAACCGAATGCACAAAAAACATGTCCCTGCTTGAAATTCAACCACTAATAAACAATCGGTTTCGATGAGGAAAATAAACTATACTACTAGTACCGATTAGAACCCAGAACCTCTGACACACTTGGCAAAAGTTCTGCCTCTGGACCATTAAAGTTCATAATTGTCGGATCTATGTATTTAATCACGTGAAAATTCTCACCACTAACAACATATATTATATCTCATTAAACGACAAATTAAACACAATGTACTATTGTATACTATGTAAAAGGCCATGTCACGCTCTGAGTGATTGGTATTTACGACAGTAACGTTAAATTCAAGTACTCCACAGCAACTCTAGGGGTCGCTGTTTGACAAAAACGGGATTCCTGCATAATGCCCCTTTAAGCCGAACTTTTATTTTGGTGGGTTGCCGTGAAGACCTTTCGGTTTCTGTGCGTTTATGATAGTTTTTCTCGAATGAAACGGTAAAATGCTCATGAAGTGACTCTCAGAGCAGCTCTGGAGATGAAGTTCAAGCAACTTTTCCATTAATTCATTCATTCAGTGAGATGGCAGAGGCTAAAAGGGGCTGGTATCTTTAATGTATAGTTTATGCTCTATAGATTTAAATTCCTTGTAAACGCCCAGATGAAAATACAGAGCAACTTTTCCAACATAACTACAATGTAAATTTTCTAAAGACTAGCTATAGCTGCAACAGTGGTAGATTTCATGAATGAAGGTAAATTAATCTGGATTAAGCATGGAGTAAAATAATCTTAGAGTGGTGAGGCATGACAACCTCATACCCAACACCATGATCCAATAGTACCATCTGAATTCAAAGAATGGTCTTCAAATTATATTACGATATTCACAGCACTACAACAAAAACTCCTAATACAAAAGCCACTTTACCATCGTCGGGACGAATGGTTCTAAGAACGGTAAGGAATGGTTCCAGTTGTATTTCCGTTCTCAGCCCAGAAATTCTCGGCACAGTTGGCTAACCGCCCGAAACCTTGCTAGTATAATGGGTGTAATGATGTCGCAGCTCAGGATTCGTCACTTGTCTTTTGCCTGGCTACCAGTTTCTCTGTAGCTGGCTAAGCGCACAATTTGAGCGACATAAACACAAATTAATAATAAAATTAAAAGAAAAATCATCTTCTACTTGCCATTTACATCTTATATTGTCTGTAAACTCTTGTGTTACAAAGGCAATGACTGGCACATTTATATTACATACTAAATATCTCTTATCAGCCCCACAGTGGAAAATTGAATCAAATCCATGCTGGCTGGCCCGGATCGGCACAGAATGGAATGGTTTAAGCAAAGAAAATGGTTTGGCCTGACAGTGGAAAAAGAGACGTTGTAATCCTTATGACAAGAATTCAAACTACCTAAAATGTCACTGTGAACAGGCTGTCCACTGCATGCAAATGAATGTGATCATTAATTGTGAATGCATCTATATCTGGGCGTTCTGATGACTATAGTTTAGTCACTATAATCCCACAACGTAATCACATATGGACAGCATATCTTGGTGTCAGGTAATATATTGTGAGCAGGTGCGAGCAATCAGGCATGACGACGCATTAATCAATTTCTGCGTTCATATAAAATTTAAATGTCACTGATATATTACACTGAGATGTAACATTAGCACACAATACAGTTTTCTTATTTTCAGAGGCTCCTGTTGTTTTCAAATGAACAACAAAATGTGCCGTTTAATATTTGTTAATTCTATAAATTTAAGCAAAGTACTATAGCTCCATCATTAGACCCATTGCTCGCAGCTCTTCAAGTAACCCAATATAAAGATAGAATCAGCAAACGCAGAGCTAAAGAAAACAAATTCTGAGGTTCCCTACAGTAACTGACATCCTGATACAAGCTTTTTCATGTGCTGCGGCCAGTGAAAAATTATAAAATAAGAAACAAACCTTTTTTACAGTATTATACCAATGAAATTCTCTTCATATTTTTTGATTCAATACATCACATTTTGAAACACAGGGAGTGGCCAGAGTCGCTGCTTGTCATTAGTGTTTCTGCCGCTCCCTGGCGACATGATAGACGGGACTGTATGCGGCCACGAGTCTGTCATGCTTCGCTTCTGGGATGTCATTAACACAATATACTAACATGTGCTAACAGTACCATGCAAAACTGCAATCTGCAAAGCAAGTCAACAAAAACTGTCTGATCACCAATACTCCCCAACAGCAGTAGAACTGCACAGCTCTTGCCACAGCAAAACCAGGACGAACTGATAATAAAGTATCAAACTTACGTGTCTTGCGGCTAACATGGGTTCGACCAGGCGTGGTCACATGCCTTTCGGATGACTGCTCTCTGGTCCACATTTGGGTGGAGTCGTTTAGGACTGCTGGGTTGGAGGGAGAGGGGCTGGATGTGGACATATGGACAGTAGACGTGGTGGTAGAGACCACGGTGGTCGTAAAGGTGGGATTACGTGTGACAAAGCGAGTAGAGGGGCTCTTCTGTGTCACCTGACTGCCGGATGCCCCGCTGCCTCTAGCAGGAATGTTTGGAGGAGTTCCCGTTCGAGTCCTGCTCCGCACCACTGAGGTGACGGTGGGGCTGACCGAGCTGACACCACCAATAGCGGTTGTAGTGGTGGTGGTGTCAGATCCCTTAGGAAAAGTGCTAGGCTTAGACAGAAAGATGGGGTCCTGGCCAATACCCTTGGCGTCCACCAAGTCTGTGGGCACATAGTCCCGCACAGAACCCACAACGATCCATTTCAGCAGCATGAGACTGAGCCCCAGGCCTATGAAGCCAATGAGAAGCGGAACCACACAGAGCCAGGTCTGTTGGCGGGGCCAAAGGGCACAGCTCCCACACCTTAAAATGCCACCACGCACAGGGGCCTGGGCTTGTTCACGTCCACCGGAGCCGCCTCTCCCATCGGGCTCCTCCAGTACCATAGCCCCAGAGTTGTTCACGGTTCCCGAGCTGTCACTCATCTCGCCTGTGGCACACTAAGGGTTAACCCCAAGGCCGAGAGCACGGCAGACATGGACAGCACAAGGTGAAATTCCGGTCAGAAGTGCCAGACATTGGAAAAAAACGGAAAGTAAAAAGACAACCGCAAGAAAAATAATTATTAACAGAAAAGAACAGAAATAATTATGAACACATCAAGGCAGACAAATCACATCCACACACTGCCAAACACTAATACACATACACGCACTCACAATCAGACAAACACATACACCCAATAGAATTCCGGAGGTAGAAATCTCAGCGGTTGCAGAATCCAGCAAAAAGACAGTCCTTTAGCCCAGTTCCACCATAACGACCAGACGACTTGCAGCTCGCCACAAGATCACCAAAACAGTACAAATGTTAAATAAAGGTGCCGAGCAAAGAAGGTGGAAAGAAAGGGAGGAGTGAAATCATCTGCATGTCTCCGAGCACCAGCCGTTGCAGCAGCACTCTCTGTCGTCAGATTATCAAATCCCTCTTTTTGCAGATGACACCACGGTAAGATGTATCCTCCAATCTTGTCACTCCATTCATTGCTATATTTAAAGGTGGAGATCACTAAAAGTTAAACACCAACTCATATTTTTCCAGTTTCATTCACACCAATTCCTTTTTCAAGGTCTCGATCTGACTTGTATTTGAGCGCTGAGTCAGCTATACATATCCCAGGAAGCTGGTTCCCTCACGCAGGAGGACTCACTGTTGACCATGAAGTAATATCCCCTTTTCCACAAGCCAAGCTCCTGATGAATTATAGCATCCTTAAGGGAGCCAGGGACCTGCAGCACGAACCCAGTACGTGCAAGCTGAGCAATAAACCCGGTAGAGGAGGCAGTGGCATGTGCAGAGTTGTCCAGCAGGAGACGGTGGATGATTAAATCCGTTAGCAGTGCAAATCCGTTCTGAACAGTGCCTGATGAGCGACCCACTGCCGTAGAGTGAGCCGTTGATATCGTGCAAAGCAGTGGGCATACACTCAGCCTCTATCTACATTCCTCCACTGAGAGCGCGCAAGAGAGAATGAGAGAGAGAGAGAGAGAAAGAGAAAGAAAGGGAGAGGGGCAGTGCGATGAGGGGAGGGAGGGAGGAGTGAGCTTGTCAAAGACGGACAGAAAAAGAAAAAGAGAAGGGTTAAAAAAAAGACAGTATGCAGGTTTTCCAGGAGACAACATTCATCCTTTCCTCATTACGGTTGTATTTGTTTTGCCTGTCTGTTGCTCCCTCAAACGGCTACCATGTCTAAAGAGTCCGGACTAGCGTGTGTTCCCGCTCTAATCTCCTGTGGGATTTTAACGTGGCTCAAGCCTACGACACTGCAGCCAGACACATACACAGACAGCCTTCTACTCTCCCCTACTGCTGATGCCAGGAGAGAGAGAGAGGGAGAGAGAGGAAGCACTGCACCTGCTCTCTTCACAAGAACATTCCCCACCCCTTTAGAGAGAGAGACAGAGAGAGAGAGGGAGGGGGGAAACAAGGAGAGATAAGTACAAGAGTTGAGAAAGCATTCACAGCAGGATGAGATAGAAAATGAGAGAAGCAGAGGGCAAGAGAGAGAAAGACAAGATACGGGATAGAAATAAAGATATCCGTGTCAGTGCTCTGTTTACAGCAGTCAGTAATCTGTTTTCTGCTAATACTGCAAAGTGAGTCTCAGCATCACTCTTTAAGGACTGTCAATCATGTAACCAGCCCCTCATCATGTCAAAGATACTGTGAGAACTGGAAGAGGGAGAGAAAACAAGTTAAATTAATGGATGGTAAGAATTAGGAGTTGTGTGCAGTGTCTAATGGGTGGTATTTTTAAAATAGACTGTAGTGCAACAATAAAGCGTAGTAATTAAATGGAGTGGATAACGCTTTAATATTCAAAAACAACAGAGATGCTGGATTGTTTCCTGCTGGTTCTAACTAATTTTAAAGGTGTACTCCATATTTTCTTGTTTAAGTTGTGCTGGCTGATATGGCAGCCCTCTTGGACTTATACTGACACCTAGCGGGTGCAGATGTATCATCCCGCAAAAGTTTGTAGTTACCAACACAACTGTACAAATATGCTATTTCCCATGAGAAATAATTATTTAATTCCACAAGTGAAAGTCTCAATTAATAGTCAGATTACTGAAATCAATCAACAACAACTTGAGTGAGACGCATCATTCCATTTATTATTATTATTATTATTATTATTATTATTAAAGACAAATGTTAGTCATATATGACCAAAATATATGCAATTCTGACAGCAAGAGAATGTGTAAAAGCCTATTTCTGAGAAGGCATAAAATATAACTTGCAAAAATGTATATAGCCTACTGTAACATATATAGCTTATCTAATAATTATAAACCAATATATAATGTTACCTTGGCAGTTAAAAACTAAATGGTCTTGGTGAGTAATAGCGCCATCATGCTTTGTCTACACAATGTATACAATTGTGATTGACTTTAATCTGCTGAGGTATGAAGTGGGAAATTTCAACTCCTGTATTCCCGTATACAACATCTGGAACATGGCAGCATTCTGGTGTTTAAGTGATTTTAGAAGGAGTCTTCAGTAGGGGTGTGCCGGTTTCAGAATTGGTGATGACGGTTATGACAACTTAGTTTGAATAAAGGAGCAGACACTGATCTACTTGCTCTACGTTTATTTAAAATGAACAGCAAGACGACTAGAAGAGTGAATGTGTTTTCCATTAAATTAATCACACACAGTAAACAAATCCTTAAACAAAACAACTTTACAATGAACGTTCTTTGTTTTAAATAAATCACACACAGTAAACAAAACCTTAACAAAAAAAAAAACTTTGCAATGAACTGCAATTTAGACGTGCCGGTGCGGTGATACATGCTTGGGCAGATTCGGCTTGAAGTCGTTCATCCTCGGATCTGGCGCCGCGCGCGCTGTTAAAAAAAAAAGCTGTGCACACAGCAATGCGAAATGGGGTCTTGAAACGCGCCATTTTTGCCGCGCGCATCTTCGCGCTCGTGCGGACCATTGACAGTAAAAGAAACGGACGCGTCGTGTATAATCAAGGCTTTACTCCCGCTCTGATTGGTAAAGGGGCAGAGATTTCTCCCGAATCATCTCCAGCAGTAGCAGAAGCACCACCACTAACTCCGCCTCCGTTTCCCTCGTAAACTGATATTAGTATTTAAACATTCTCTATGAAAAATATTTTAATAACACGGTTTTGGCGGTTATAGAGTTCTAATGACGGTGTTCAACTATAACCGTCGTCTCACGGTTATATAATAACCGTCACACCCCTAGTCTTCAGCTCATCGGAGAAAACTTTAGCTTAAACATTTCAAGTACTACTCACTTATTGCTTAATGTGTTAAGTAGAAATCACAGAGTGCACCTTTAAAAAGCACCTGATTGAACTGTTGCAACACAGATGACCTGGAACTAACATTTTGTAATACAGAATAACTGGAGTAAATCCAATCCATTTGAGACAGAAAAAAAGTCCTCAAGCAAATAATCCAAAAAATGCAATACAAATTAAAGGTACCAAAAACTCACAAAAAAAATCTTTAATTATCAGAGCCCTATATTATTTTATTTCTTCTGTGAAATATAAAAGGATATGTTAAACAAACGAACATGGCAAGTTTGATTATTATGCAACCTTCTGAATTCTTGGAGTATAGCACAAGACTAATTTTATAATAAATGCATTGTGCACTTTTTTTTAGCTTTCCAGTGTTAATCAACCTACCTTAAATCACAGTCCTGGTTTTAATCAAACCGTGTTGGGGACAAATGTGGGCAAAATAATTATGATTTATTTTTTAAAAATACTTTCCTTAATCTGAGCGGTACGAGACTTGGCTACTTTTCCTAAATAATCCACCTGAACACACGCATTTTTTTTGACTCGATTCTACAATGTTAAGTGGGTGGAAAAAAAAAAGTCCTTAATCTTGTGTTCGTGGACAAAAATGGGCACCCATAGGAATGAATGGGAAAAACTGTAATACTGTAATTCAGAGCATTTTTTTTTGTCTAATAAAAATTAATAGATCCAACATGCATATCATACATACACACAAATGAAGGGGTGAGCCTGTACAACACTCACACTCACACACACACACAAACACAGACACACACAAACACAGACACAGCATTCAATTAGCCTATAATAGCTGTTTTTTTGTTTGTTTTTTTCAAATAAAAAGTCACTCGCACATACAAAAACAAAGGATTGAATGAGCCAATGACTGACGTTTTTTTTATTTCCTTTTTTATGTTCCAATCATCCACCTCTGCACGCACACACAAACACACACACATGCGCACAAGTGCATGTAAACATTGTAACCTGTTTATTTTTACCTAACACTTACTTTTTGAGTTATTATGTTTATTCTTACCTGTTTGATAGCAATTAGTTTTTTGAGTTATGAAATATGTTTTTTGTTTGAAATAAATGATAAATGATCCACTACTTTGTATTTTCCTTACAGCATGGTCATATTTGTATAAGCATATTTTGGCATCTTTTTACAGTCTCACCTAACACAGATATATATATTTTTTTAATTACAATTTTAACTTGTGATAAAATCAAAAACTTTATAAAAAAAAAAGATTAAAAAAAGAGGTTAAATTCGTTATAACAGTGGTTTATAGTGTTCAGCCTCTCTGCAGCCATTTAGTACAATAGCCTTCTAGTGGCTATTGATATTATTGCTTTTATTTTAATTTTATACCAACATAAGACACTAGATGACACCAAAGTCACCACATTTTTTAGGTTTTGGCTATCTGAACTTACTGGAATGATTTTTTTTACTGAAGTTAAAGAAATATTAAATATAACATAAAAATAAGCATAAATTACATAGAAAATATGGTACTTTTAGGCGGTAAATAAATTCAAAAATACCCCCAAAATAAAAAAAACACCATAAATTGATAGATTTTATTTTATCGAAAAGAGATTGATATAACATTTAAAAAAATTTTTTTTTTTGATCACACCTGAGACCTCTGTGCCCACATTTGTCCACGAACACGGAATGAAGGGCTGTAATGTGAACATGGTGTGAGGGTTAATAAATTGCTTGTGCGTTCTGCTTAGCATCTTTTGTGTTTCTATTAAGAAAGAAAATAATGCCAGACTAAAAGGACATGGTACTGAGCAAATTAAGAAAGAGAGAACATAAAACACCTTTGTCCATTTAGTGAACAGATTTACACATCTATATTTAACCCTCTGGGGACCAGAAACGCGCCGGCGCGTTTTGCTCGGTTTTTTTCACATAGCAGAAAAATAGACTTAAAGTACTACCATCATTTCTGTTCATATAGAGTTAAGAAATATGAGAAAATAATCTGTTAAATGTCTACTTTTTTATGTGCCCACATACAATCGAAATAAAATATTGTGCTTTTGTAAAATAAAGAAAATAAACAGGGTGTGCGTTCTGCCTCTCGGTCACCGTGAACTTTTTTTCTGGAGCACGTCTCTAATCTTCAACAACTCAGCTAATACTATTCACCCAGCCATAAGCAATATATCTTTTAAATCATTTGAGTTTGTACTTTTAAATGATCCGATTCAAAACTAAAATTATTATTCTCCGTTTATGTCATCTATATAAAAAGAGAGACGTGTCAGCCCGTCTCATTATTGTTCTCTCAGCTGATTATCTCTGGTAATGTGACACGCCCACGGAGAGCACGCGCTGTTCAAACGCAAATATGTGAAGCAACACATTGAGACGCGTTAACGCCCATAAACTCTGAAAACACACTATATTTTTTAGTCAGATTAATCTACTGTCGTCTTGCGCGGCTATATGAGGAACAATCCTTTGCTTTGTTCTAATCGCGATATAGAATAACGTAGTGTCTGTAAACGGAAAAATAGCATACTGTTAAATGTGAATCATGTGTGTGTGTGTGTGTGTGTGTGTGTGTGTGTGTGTGTGTGTGTGTGTGTGTGTGTGTGTGTGTGTGTGTGTGTGTGTGAATGAATGAATGCACAGATACGCACTGTTACAGACTAAATAACAGACAACATTTCGTTGACTCGTTTTGGATAAAGTTTTTACTCTAAAATAGACATCAAATAAGCTTTTTTTAGGAGTTTCTGCTCATATGTTAAATATATAGTATGTTTTGTCAATAAACTAATCAACTAAGATGTTA
Organism: Tiaroga cobitis; assembly: GCA_030578255.1. Classification (NCBI taxonomy): domain Eukaryota; kingdom Metazoa; phylum Chordata; class Actinopteri; order Cypriniformes; family Leuciscidae; genus Tiaroga; species Tiaroga cobitis. The sequence continues at coordinate 32,996,966 of CM060603.1, forward strand.
TAGTGTTTGTTCAAGCTATATCAAAATAATGAATCCTCAACTTTGAAATATGTATGATCAAACAAAGACATTTATGGAGAAAGACAATTTTCTTTTCAAGATGTTTCCAACTCTAACTTTGAACTTTGAACTGAAATAAAACCATGTCTATATGGTGAAGGGTGTGTGATAGAAGTGTCCAGACGTATGCACCCTGTATTTTCCTTATATAAATCCAAACAATCTAAAAGCCATTCTTTTTTAAATCTCCTCATTCTTTGTGCAAGGCTCCTGTAATGATATGGCCTGATAGCACCTAATAGGGCCATTATGGGGAGGGTCTTTGTCTTTCTCAGGTGTGGAATGCCACACATATTAATGAGAGATCACGCCTCCTGCATAAAGCTTTCTCAAACAAAACACGTCATTAAAAATGTAAAAGACTTTATTGACTTATCTGAATGAGTAGTCAGGATGATTCTCACATTTTTTTGGAGCAAATATTCTAGGCTATGTGATACAATTTTCAAAAGTCTTGAAGAAATAATCAATATGTGTTTTGTGGTCTTATTTCAGCAACTTTCATTTTTATTTTTTTCAATAACCACGCATAAACATTATTCTATTAAAAATACAAACATGTACATACATGTTGCTCAGATCTCATGGTAGCCAAGTTTGTGCTATATAGAGTGAATTTACACCTTTGCCATTAACATGTTTATAAATAACTGAAAAAAGCACAAATGTCAGTGCATGTCAAAACATCCCAAGAGCCCCAAAAACACTCTGGTCCCCAGAGGGTTAAATGACATTTGCAAGTGGTGTGAAATGAGGTGCCCTTGATTGTTAACTTTTTTTTTACAACTGCCATAAACTCAGTACAAGAAGCTGCAGAGAGATCAGACTTCACAAAACATGCATCCATTACACTAGGTACTAGGGGTGTGCAAAAAAATCGATTCACATTTGAATCGCGATTCAATCTTTGCCGATTCAAAATCGATTCATAGATTTCCAAAAATCGATTCATATATATTTTTTTAATGGTGTGCACTGGCGGCGTGGCAATCGGGTGAGTCGGGACTTTTCCCGGTGGTCTGGTAGTGTTTCGAGGCCGCGAGGGCCGGTCTGATAAATAGTTATACATTGCAAGTTCTTGCCGCCCGCTGGTCAAACTGTGCAGCCTCTCTGCTCAACCCGTTAATAAATGCATCGATCCGCAGATTATGTTTGAGTTCTTAATGGTCTGTAGATCTTTTGCCAAGCGCGTCAGAGGTTACGGGTTCTACACATTTACATTTAGTCATTTAGCAGACGCTTTTATCCAAAGCGACTTACAATTGAGGACTAAACCAAGCGAGTCATCGTGAAGAGGCAAAAACAACGCAAGAAGTGCTCAAAATACAAAGTTCAGACATTGCTCAGAGTAGCATAAGCCAGGCAAGCGAGGATTTAAAGGAAAGGATTTTTTTTTTTTTTTTTTATGTTAAGTGCTCCCGGACACCACACTCGTATAGTTTTTTCTCTCTCTCATCAAAACCGAAAATGTTCATCAGTGGTTACAGACAGTCTATATCAAGCAGGGAGACATTTGAATGCATTTTATTTTGTGATCTCACCGGAACGAATAGAGAGTCTCAGCAACGGAGATAGATTGAAGAGGGCGTACGAGTGAAGACTGCGCGAGCCACAGAAAACACTGTATCCATGACACTGATAGCAGCGGACACTAGCGCTCAGCTTGATTTGAAAAACAACAGATCTCTTATTTAATAGCGAACTAAATGAATCCTCTGCTAGTTAACTGGAGATACCCGCAAATTACGCCTATGAACGACTTCACTGGATCTAAACAAATCAATCTAACCATAGATGTTACCAGTAGCGGTGGCTTTTTTAATCTATTTAAAATAATTTTGCAAGGGTTCTATGACATTAGTATATATTTTTAGGAATTTTAGGAAGTTCAATGTGCCCAGTCGAGTTCACATTTCAACAGTCAACCTGGTGAAGTACTCCTTAAACCACATTTAGTATAATTGTTTGTTTGATCTGACTACAGCACTTTAAAGCGAAATGTAAAAGCTTTTTATTTAAGTTTTATTTTAAACTTGAATTAAATGTATTTGAAAGCAGGGCAAAGCTTGGCACTTTGCACTTTTTAGTTGCAAAAGTTGTTATTTTTGTATAGAGACATAAAGTAATATCAAACTGCATTTAATTTGTTGCAAAAGTAGTTATTTTTGTATAGAGACAAAGTAATATCAAACTGCATTTAATTTGTTGTTTCTTTTCTTATAAATTGTGTCTACTGCAATCAGTCACATAGGAAAAAGTAAACTACCGTAAAACTTCAAATAGTAGCCCGGGCTTTTATTTTCCCAAACCGTCGAATTGCACCGGCTTGTATTTGAGACAGGCGTCTATATGAGTCAGGCCTTTATAATTTAGTGTTGAGATGTTGGTCATTGAGTGTATGTCTCTAATCTATAAAAATCTCCAAATGCTCCACGTTAAACTGCGGTCTTCCAACCTTTTACTGTCGCGTCGTCAATTGATTTTGATTAATATGCGCGAGGGAGAGAGAGCAAGACAGCGCTCGTGTTGTTTGAAGATGTGAGAGTGCGCGCGCGCGGCCGGGGCGCTCTCTCTCTCTCTCTCTCTCTCTGCTCGTAACGCGCCCTGTCAAGCGCAGCAGTCATTCTATTCTACATCACTCATCGATCAAAAAAAGCTTTGGAGGGACAAAAAATTGCTTTGGCGGCCGCGAAAAAGCGGACGATCTGACGGTTTTAGAGGATTAAATACAACCCGAAACTAAAAAACAGACCCGGCCTCTATTTGAGACCGGCCTTTATTTACCCAAACCTGCAGCCACACCAGGCGTGTAAAAGAGACAGGCGTCTATTTGGGACTCGGCTATTATTTGAAGTTTTACGGTACATTTATATACTGCGAATCGTTTTTTTAATTGAGAATCGTTTTTGAATCGAAAATCGATTTTGAATCGAATCTTGAGCCTAAAAATCGGTATCGAATCGAATCGTGACATTTTATGAATCGTGCACCCCTACTAGGTACATGACATGATAGCATAAGAGAATGACCGCCTTTCACAACCTCAAACATTACCCCTTCCTGTTAGCTTTTCCGGTTCTACTTCTCAGTGTTTGCCTTACAGTGAAAAAACTGTCACATATACTGTACAGAAACTTACACAACTTTACATCATGACTGTGAAAAGTTATTCTAAATGATAAATCTTGAAATTCCAGGGAACTACACTGCGACCAAAATGGTCGCATATGCGACCTTTTGAAATGCCATTGCGACCCAAATTTTTAATGGGTCGCAAATGTATCACTGACTATTTTTGTACTGTAGTGGCAATTTTAATGATATTCATTGATCTTTAGTTAAAATATAGATGATTCAAAGAATGTCACATGTGTGTCTCTCACTTGTAGTGAGAGGATTCTGTTTATGTACCTGGGGAGGCAGAAGAGGGAGACACTCCAGAGAACAGACGAACAAGGATCTCTGATCTAGATGTCAGAAGGCCATTTGGTGCAGGGGAGCTTAGTGGGCCAACTAGTGACGTCTATGGAAAACTACTGGGAGGAAGGCTCTGGGGGGAAGAAGGCCTTGAAACTAAGATAAAAGCTAGTTCAGTCTGTCTGGGGGTATGTCACTCTTCTGCACAGGGTAACAACTGTGTATTAGACTGCTCCTATTCTTGCAAGAATAAATACTTCTATTTTTATATAATTTGACTGAGTGTCTCTTACGCAGTGATGTTTGTTTGAGAATTTTTGCCACAACAGTTTTGGTGTCAGAAGTGGGATTCCTTGGACGTGTTCCCTGGACCTGAGATCGGACGGTGTTTGGCCACCTGGACTAAGTAAGTTCCAGCTCTACCTCGTAAACTTGAGAGAGAGGGGCCGACCGATGTCAGGGCCGGGAGAATCGACCACTGGAATCTAAAGAACCCGCAAGTGGCATGAAACAACGTCTCTGGTAAGGGTCATTTAAATTCGGTTTAATTGGGGGAAGAGTGAAATTGAACCATATTGGCTGAGGGCTGTTTCTGTGGTACGTAATCTGAGATTAATTGAGATCTATATATAGATCAAGAGGTTTCAAACAGATACGAGAGAAAATTATCTGAGATTAACTGAGATCTGTAGCGGATCAAGAGGTTTCAAACAGATACGAAAATTATCTGAGATTAACTGAGATCTGTAACGGATCAAGAGGTTTCAAACAGATAGGTAACCTGAAAATCAGTTGTTCCACCACGGAGCAAATTGTTTTTTAGGTGCTGAGGCTAATTAGGGGGAGCCAGAAAAGATTTTTTTTTGGTAAACCTTAATTAGGAGGGCACTAACAAGTGCAACCCGACCGATTTGGGTTAAAAGAAAAAATCGGATTTGTTTAGGGACGCCTAACAGATTAAAGAAAACGCGCGTTGAAGAGAAAATCCACAGAGAACAGAAAACAGCCGGTATGGGGATGTCTCAAAAGCAAGCTTGCGAAATTTGGTACAGCGGTGTTTTGTCAAATGAGGTATTGAGCGCCACAACATTAAAGATGGTGCGGGAATCAGTTGAACAGAGCAGTGAGAAACAAAAGTTGTGTCTGCGTTCAACATGTGTGTAAAAAATGTGAACAGATAATGGATTGTTGGCTTGAAGATAAAATATCGAACTGCCAGGAGAAATAATGTTTTTTTTACTTCTTCATCCAGTAAATGGATGTTTGAGAAAAGAAAGGAGAGGATAATGAGGGAACTGGCATGTAGGGAAAAGAAAGGAGAAATATAGTAGAAAACTATATGTGATGAAAATAGACATGGTCTGACAGAATTTATGGAAGTCAAATTAACTGTTTAAATGGTGAAATGGAAAGTCAGTTTTAGAATAAAATAAGGCATTGTATGATTGACAGGGATTAACATGATATGAAGAATGTTTTAAGCAGAATGGGGAACAATTCTAGATTTTGATAAAATAATGATTGAAATGATATATCTGCTTTATTTTATTAATGTTTAAGAAAATAAGGGTATTGAAGCAAGTAGCTATAATGGTTGTCTGTGTAATTTACGGACTGAGTAATATAATCTGTTTTGGAGAAACAGTAGAGATAAGACTGAGACAATAATGTGATGGAAGGGAAAAGGCTTCAAACCAGTTGTAATGAAAATAATGATGTACAAATTGTTACACTTTATGAAGAGTAACGGAACAGTCCGGGAAAATAAATAAATAAATAAATAGTGAGACAGAAGAGAGCAAATGCTGTAAACAGCTCTGCTTAGAAGATCTCACTTTGAAGAGATTTGCAGATGATGTTTTGTAAAAGATAAGCTGGGAGAAATGTGTAAAGACAGAAAACAAATTCGAATATTTTGAGCATTTTCTGTGCTGCTCATGAAATTATGTTCCGCCAATAAAATGATGAAGATTATGATTTGGCTATTGTGATTAAATCCGCGACTGGTGGACTGTAAAAGAATACAGAGGACTGCTTATCAGTGGCTCTGTTTACATTCCTGAAATGGGACACACACTGCTTCAAGAGTGTGCAGTAAGTTGGAGCCGTTTGCAAGCTCACAGTGATCAAACTATAGTCAAGGACAGGTGTCTGATGCTGAAGTTGAGGCTGAAACAAATTCACTAGATGACAGAGAGTGTTTTAATGGTGGTCATCAGGACAATTTAATAGCTAACTAAATGCCCACCGAGAAGGTGTTTGAAAATGTGATAGTGACACATTTCTGATAATAATGTGGGTTTGAAAATAGATCAGTGTTTAAATGACGACAGTAACATTTTTCGTCTGAGAAATAAGAGATAAAAACAAGGTCAAAAGGATTGAAGTCTTAAAGTGAATCCTATAAGAAAGAAAAGATCTATAATAGTGAATTGATGAATACAGGTTGATGTAAAATGAATGACTCCAACAAATGTGAGTTGCAAAATATATCAAAGTAACTAACAGGATGATTGTGTTTTAATTAAACATTTTAGAAAGGGTTTAGATTAAGGAGAGAGACTAATCTCACGAATGATTTATAATAATTGCAAAAGATGTATCAAGCAGAGAGTGCTAGCCTTGTCAAAGTTAACGTAATTGAGAACTTGACAAACTAAAATTGAGATGAAATGTGAAACGTTATTGAGAACTGGAATAATTATTTTTATTTAAGATCAAGTAAGCAGAAGCAATACTGGATTAACAGTTGCTGAATGCTGATTCAACAAACAGCTTGAAAAGTTGACCATGAAAGAACTAGAAGTTGATGTTTTGGTTTCAAAAGATAAGTTTATTATTGGCTGTAATGAAACAGTTTGCTTATCTGGATCTGATGTGTACTGTGGCTGAAACTGCCAGTGCAACAGAGACTCAATCTGAGTGGAAATTTGTAATGTCTAAATAAAGACAACTATAAAATTATGTTTATTTGGAAACACATGTAATTTCTGGCAAATATGCCTTAAGCTGGGATAGAGCTATAGGATGGTAGATAAAAGTTTGATGTTAGAAGTTTATGAGAGTGCAGTGTGCCAGTCCTGAATGTCTCAGAGTCTCTCTCATTCAATGTCAGCTAAAAGCTGTTATCTGTGATAAGCTATTTGTAGTAAAGCACAGTTTCAGAAGAATCATAGACACAGAGATGTTTAAAGAAACAATTGCCATAAAGGGCAATTTGTATTTGTAAATGTAAAACTGAATGACTTTAAAGAAGTTTTAAAAATAATAATGCAGAACTTGAAGACATTATTTTATTTTAGGACCAGTAACTTCTTTGTCTCATTTAGTCTCCACCATTCAGGACCGATGGCTCCGTCTACAGGTAAAGTTCACTGAACGTACGGATGATCCAAATTCGCTGAGTATAGTCTAAGCAGCTAGGGTTTCTGCTTTTAAGATAAAATAATGGATTTAAGTGATTAAATACTGTTGTTATTGACCTGTCTCCCTGTGTGAACACTATTAGGCAATGAGAATGGCTCTGGTGACTCTTGAAAGTGCCTTTCCTAAGCTCCAGAAAGCAGCTGAGTTCTGTTGAAGAAAAGCGATTGTGTGATGGGAAAAAAGCGGTCACCAGTGGGCACGAGTGACCACCTCGATGACGGGTAAGACCTTCTTTGGCCAGACATGGGGCAACCCAAGCCAGAGGGCTCACGTAAAGTCACTGGGCATTTCCTGAATGGGGGTGTTTTATGTGAGACAGGTAGGAGAGTTGAGCAGGAGCTGTGAGGCCAGCAGCGTCCTTATACCGTTAGGGGGAGATGAAGCTATGACGAGTCACGCCAGTCTTCCCCATGATGCAAAGCTCCTCTATACCACTCACCAGAAGAAACCGCATTAGTTGTATGGCTTGTTTTTCATTGTGACAAGTGTCTGCAACTATACCAGGGGGACAACACCCTGAGAAGAAAATTATAGACAAGGAGCTAATGGCAATGGGCTTTCAAGAGCCAGCTGAGACCGTAAGGGGGATTGCCATTATTAATTGTTGTGGAGACAGTAATAAAACTTTTTGATGTCGGTTGCCTTATGGGCAAGGAAAATGTATAGAAGTTGATTTAGAACTAGTCTATAACATAGTTCTAACTCCTGAAGGTCGTTAGACATGGTGGTGACTAAAGATGAAGACAGCTTTGTAGATTTAAGTCTGGATAACAAAGGTGGATGGTCAAAGGTTATTGTAATGAATTTAATATTACATTTTGTATAAGAAATGGATTTATAGTGAGAGAGACTGCTTGAGCTGAAGAAGGAATGGTAACTGTGTCTGTCTTTCTGTTATCGGCCTGCTAGAGCAAGCTGAAGGAAAATAATGATAATGAATCCAAAACAACCCAGCTGACTTGTCTAAAAAAATTAAATGAATAATGAACAAGACATGCTTTGAAAGTGGTTAAGAGACCATGTAAAATTAGGGAAAAGCTACAGAAAATATGTGAAGTTTAAAATCTTATTTAAAATTTAAATCCTTTTAACGATGATATAAGGAAAGGGCAAACATTGAGAATGAGCAGTTAACATATGTGTGTCTAGTATGAGTGTGTGTGTGATGGTGACAGCACTTTATGTTGTATGTATTAGTTTGGGGTACTAATATTAGAACAGTATTGAAATTAGAACAGAACAGTTTTATCATTACAGATGGGTTAAGGCAAATGACAAATTTTAAAGAAGCCGATAATTCTGAGTGGAACGGTTGAAAAGACAATACAGAACATGGGACGAGCTTTAAGATTGGACATCAAGCTCTGTCTGGTAGTAATACTTTTGTCATGCAGGATGTCGATTTGAATTATGTTCTGGATCAGTTTAAGTATTTGTGTAAATTGGAATTGTGTAGTTGTAGATCACCATCTGGCATGGGCTGAGATAAATGAAAATGTTGTAGATTTGATGGCAACAACAAAGTGACATATTGGCTAAGTCAATTTCGAAGTATCAAGAGAGCCCTCAACATTTATGATAATTGTGAACAAAGGGGGAGAAATGATTGACTGACATTGACCAAGTCTGTACAGCACGACCTGACCTGAAAATTGATGACTTTAGAAATGTTTATAGATGACTGACTTGAGAGACCAAACAACAGGCCTGAAAAGCAAGATTCGCTGTGAGACTCAGGGACGTTGCCTTTCAAATACTGCGAGAAGAAGATGAGATTGTGGCTTTAAGTGAAGAAAACAGAAATATTTTTGTTTCAGAGGCAGAGAAGGATGTCTGGGCAAAATTTGGCTGAAGGACGCCGTTTGGGTTGGTGTTGATGGCAAATCAAATTAGGTTAAATTGATGCTCGAGTTGTGTCGTGCATCAAGAGGGAGATGGTATAACAATTGCCAAATATGGTTTACTTGGGTCCCAAACAAAATTTGCTGTCTGTACATGTATTTGCAGGACTGTTTCAACAGGAACGCTAGGGCAGATGCAGCAGCGAAGGCCGTGGCAGCACAGCAGACAAAAGAAACTACGTATTTTACTATCTGAAAATAACCTCGACATTTGTTTTTCTTTACAGAGCATGCAGACTTTTGGATACAGGGGAGAATGTCCCCTATAAAATAATGGTTACGGATGAATTTGACTAACTATCCTGGCCTGGGTTATTATTGTAGCAGAAAGGTGCCACACCTGCGCAGCGCATAACTTAAATTTTCCTTTTACAGAATGTCAGGATGGGTTGCAGAAAACAGAACTGATTCTGTTCCAAATGTATAAATATTGTTTTTCAGGGGAAAAGGATCCTGAGTGCTATTAAGTGAGCGAGAAATTATCCGGTGATAATGTTTCAGGTTGATTCCACAGGTCACACCAAAAGGGGACGAGCGGCTAGACAAGCGGTCACTAACAAAATACTTAAGGTCTCCATTCACAGGTGAAAGCAGGCAAGAAATGGTTCACTCCAGTGGGGGTGCGGTCGTGATTTAAGGGAAACCCTTATAAGGATCAGAAAATGGTTGGAGAATGTGACACCTGGGTCCAAGCCTCTCACCTTAGACAACAGCAACAGGCCACAACCATCCCATAGTCCATGGGGCGAACGAGATTATCAACACACCTGGAGGAGGAACCAACTGCCAACTGATGGTTTAAGTTTAACAGAAGAATGGGGTTTTGTGATTATTTTGAGGATTTGATTTGATTAAATCAAAAATAGGGCTTAGTATTGATATACAGTAGATCAAAAGATTTGATTGGTTACTTATTCATTAGGAAATATTTAAGGAAAATGTTTTTGGGAAGAGAAGATCTATTAATGTAAATTATAGGGATAATTGTTGAAGCTTATTAAGTAGAACCACAGCATGTTTGAATTAAAAGTATTGATTTGATTGTAAATGTAGAAAATATATTGATTGTGTCCGTAATGGAAATATTAGAGTTAATATTGAACAACTGCATTGGTTAGAAGAATGGATAAAATTATAAGACTTCTCTGGTTAGATTTTGTTAAATATGGCATTAAATAGAGCTTACTAAATTGAATTAGAAGTGAACAATATGGTTAGGAAAACCGAGATGAAATATGGAGATGGGCGTAGATTAATGGAAAAGGCTTAATGATAGGAGTTAGGATTGTTATTCTAATAATTTTGTTATTCATGGGTGAATATGATTACAGTGACAGGTGAAAATCTGCTGTCTGTTCAATTGGAAAATGACAGTCTATCCCAAGGATGAACAAAATTATGTGACGATACAGGTAGTGGGAGCTACAGTGAGATATGTGTTAAATGTATGTTCTGTTTGTTTTTCTTCTATTTTGTTTATTTTCTGAGAAAGATTAAGGGCAAAGATTTAAAGGGGGTTAAAAGCAGCAGTCATCCGTGTTACGAGATGGCGTACAAAGATAGGGTTTGAAACTGAGGGATTTTTATTTTACTTTTATCTGGTTGTTTCCTTGCTATGTTATAACTACCTTTTCCTTACTGTCGTGACTGAGGGTCTGTTTACAGGAGCGCAGGAACAGAGATTTCTCGCTTAGCCCGACGCAGTGAAATGTTTACTTGCTTGCTAAAATATTACGGGGCCTTTCCCCCACAAAAACAGCCTTATGCTTCTTCATTCTAAACTTTTCTTCACAGGTTCAAGGAGAGTGATCATTTATGCAAAAAATCAGAGATGAAAAGTATAAGTGTGATGATATGACTTAAAATTTGTCTTATTGTTTATTATTGTGATTATGGGTAATCAGAATGATAAAAAGTGAGGAGTTGTAGTGGCAATTTTAATGATATTCATTGATCTTTAGTTAAAATATAGATGATTCAAAGAATGTCACATGTGTGTCTCTCACTTGTAGTGAGAGGATTCTGTTTATGTACCTGGGGAGGCAGAAGAGGGAGACACTCCAGAGAACAGACGAACAAGGACCTCTGACCTAGATGTCAGAAGGCCATTTGGTGCAGGGGAGCTTAGTGGGCCAACTAGTGACGTCTATGGAAAACTACTGGGAGGAAGGCTCTGGGGGGAAGAAGGCCTTGAAACTAAGATAAAAGCTAGTTCAGTCTGTCTGGGGGTGTGTCACTCTTCTGCACAGGGTAACAACTGTGTATTAGACTGCTCCTATTCTTGCAAGAATAAATACTTCTATTTTTATATAATTTGACTCTGAGTGTCTCTTACGCAGTGATGTTTGTTTGAGAATTTTTGCCACAACAGTACCTACCTTGTGTTTTAGGTAGTGCTGGGCAACGATTAAATTTAATCGCGATTAATCGCATGATTTTCTTGCGATTAATCGCGTTATGCGCAAAATTGAATAATGAATTCTAAAGTACTGTATTGCGCACTTTTGATTTAAATGTACTGCTACAAAAGTGCAATAACATGTGGTTTGCAAAAACTTTAAACAAATAAGGTGCTTTTATACCAGCAGTATTCCCTTTACACAGTATCAATAAAATATTTCTTGTAAATCTCAACTTAAACATTAATGTAATCAAATCAAATATTTAAACAAAGCTATTTGCCACTGCCAGGGCATTACTTTTTAGCTAGCTTGTTAAAACGAGTCCAGTTTTCTTTTTTTTCTGAACAGGTATCTTGTATCAGGGAGCAGCAGAAACAGTCTAAAAGGGTCATGATCACTACTACAGATATAAGTCGACCAACGTTACTTCTCTGATAGCAGCTTAGGTTTGGTCACGGCATGCCATGGTTTCCCACGTAAGATTACATTAAACAGAGGTAAAGCCCAATTTATACTTCTGCGTCGAACTCACGCCGTAGCTGTGTAGCGCGCGTACCCGTGCATCTCTCCAAAAATGTAAAGTCAATTCTACGCGTAACGCAAGCGCTGTGATTGCTAGAACCGCTCCCCGGGTTTCACACTCCCTCTGCATGTGTAATTGCGCGTCAACGCGGACAGATATATAATGAAAACTAACCAACGCGTAGTCTATAGCGTAGAGGCTCCGGCGTTGGTCCGACGCAGAATTATAAATCAGCCTAGAGTGAGGTGAAGTGGTCGAGCACAGGTGCAGCGACAAGCGGGTGCGTTCCTGTGAAACTGTTGCGGTCATGCTCGCCTCACGCACGCGCCCGCGCGTTGCCGAAGTTGAATTGTCTAACTTTTTGTACACGACCCGCAGCACAAATCATTGGAAGAGAGACTGATCCTCGGCTCGCTGTTTGTGAGTTTCCAGAATCTAAATAGTTATCAGGACATCAACAGGAGGGAATTCACATGGCAGAGCATCCCCGCTAAACTAAACGCAGGCCTATCAGGTAAAGTTATGTATAATTTTAAGTTAAAAAGACTACAGCTGCGTAGCGCACAGAAGCCGTTGCCATGGTTACTATCCATAGAGCGCCTGTCATTCACTCGCGGAGCGCTGTCTCCCTTTCTGTTCACCTGAGAGAACCTGCCAAAGCCCCTCTACTGCTTGTTTGGGTGGGTTATTTGCTGGCTGACCAACATCCCACCCCTCCTGTGATCATGGTTTGACTGTAGGCCTATGTGTATTCAGAGCCAGTGAGCAACGGACTTTCAAAATAATAATTATAAAAAAAAACTGCGTTAACGCGCGATAAAAAAAATTGTCTGCATTAATTAATAAATGCGTTAACGCGACAATAACGCGTTAACTTGCCCAGCACTGGTTTTAGGCAATATGGTACGATTTACTATGAGCATTTATTAAAACAGAAATGTGTAGCCTATTTTAAGTATACGTTTTTATAAACGTGCTCTGAGCATTCAACACATCAAGTTGGCTTCAGCCCCGCGAGAGAGAGAGACGCGGGCGTGATCGAACTCTGTGTGTGTGTGAGAGAGAGAGGCGCCGGCGCGATCGAACTATGTGTGTGTGTGTGTGTGTGTGTGTGTGTGTGTGTGTGCGTGTGCGTGTGCGTGTGGGTGTGTGAGAGAGAGAGACGCGGGCGCGATCGAACAGTGGAAACAAAAACATACTCCGTCATTTTGTCCATACATGACATGATTCAAACTGCAAAGTGTTTACTTATATTTCTGTACACTCGCAATAAAACACAACATTGTGCTTTTGTCACACTTTAAACTCTTGTCAAACTGTAACCTACTCTACAACTGTAACCCAACCACACACACACACACACACCGTTTTACAAGCAAAACATATTTATCCAACCCCATTTAAAAACAGTCTGTGTGTTCCATCTTTTGGAGATTCATCATATCGCATTGGTTTTAATTTCTTGTCCTCGGAGTCGGAGCACTAATCTGTTTATTTTTTTAAGTTAACACATTCTACATCGATTAAAAAAGAAAATCAAATGTGTTTTTAAATGGTAATTATTTTATACGGAAATCACTTATTTATAATTCAGATGAGAATAAAGTTAGGGTTAATTAAAATTAAGGAAAACATATATTGGTCTGAAATATAGCTAATTAATTTTAAATTCATTCAGGTACAATTACCAAACATATATCAAGGTCATTTTGTCTTTTTATTAATTTAATTAATAAACTAATTATATAAAACTATTGTCAGTGCACTACAAATAAACTGGTTCTATGCCTTTATTATTAAAACTTATACAACTTAAAAATACAAGGCTTCAGACATTTATAAAAATGCCTTCCGCATTTTTGCTTTGCTTTTCACTCCATTGTACCGAAATCGTACCGAACCGTGATGTCTGAACCAAGGTATGAACCCAACCATGACTTCTGTGTACCGTTCCACCCCTAATGCAGTACAGTTTCATTATTGTTCATTATTATCCAGAGAGCGGCTTACTATAAATAATTTGTGCGACCAAATCATATTTTGCGCTAGTAACTGAAAAAGTTAGTAGCTCAAGTGCCACCAGTGGAAAAGGTTAGTGTAGTTCCCTGAATTCTGAAGTAATTTCAAGTTAACGAAATATTTGTCTCAGGTCACCTTTAGAATGACTACTGAGGGCTAATTATCACAAACATTGGTGTAGTTTTTGCATACTGAGAATTACGCAGTGCTTCTCGTTATATTTTATATTTTTCCCCCAGCCAGCTCTCATTGAAACTCAATGAGATTTCTTGGGGCAGTTAGTGGGTGTTCATTTTGGACCCTGTGTGTGGTACAATATGATCACATAACATCAAAGCAGGACAACAGCTTACTAATTGTATTTATCCATCTTTGCTCTAACATACTATATTCCCTTAAGATGATCCTGCTAAAGGCTTTGCTTCTGTTCAGTGAAGACGCTTTATTCTTTAGTCCATGCTTGACTGGTGAGCGTAGCTCCGAATGAATGTTTTCTCAACCAGCATGCATCTCTAAGCTAATGCTACTCATTAAATGACTGACAGAGATGTGTGTGTTTCTACCTGTCTGATTTAGGATGCATCAAACTGCCAGTTCATATCAAATCAATGATTAGACCACTCCTGCCGAGGGCCACATGCATCCCCATGCATTTGAGTATATGCGCCCACTCATACACAAACACTCTACATCTCCCTCTCTTACTATGTCACACATCTACACTACATCCTTCCGCTAAACCCCATTTCCAGCCTTTCTTGTTGCATGTTATAATCCCCAAAGACGTATGCCCACATAGTCCTGTTCCTAAGACTGAGGAGAAAGCACTTTGTCTGTCAGGCACTCCTGAGAGCCTTTAAAAGCCAATGCATCCCTGTCCAAAGGAAATATGAAGAAACACATATGCGTGCCATCCGAGCAGAAAGCACTAAAATTAAGAATATGACAGGAAAATTCCCACTATTCAAAGAACTATTCGAATAAATATATACGTATATATTATATATATAGTGCGTGGGTGTGTTTAGAATCCCATAATTTTTTGTGTTTTACAAAGTGCAAAGTTTGCTGCTTCAGTTGTCATGGTGTTCATTGTTTCTAGCTTACTGTGCAGAGTGATCATATACATGAAATAATAATTTAAAAAAAAAATTTGCTTTTGGCCCTGGAACAAAATGACCAGAAGTGGTGCATCCAATCATTGTGCACGTGTGTTAGAAATGGTTACCTCCAAAGAAAGACATGCAGCCATCATTGCATTGTATTAAAATGGCTTCACATGCAAGGACATTGTTGCAGAGAATATTGCACCTGAAAGAACCATTTACTGGATCATTAAGACCTTCAGGGAGAAAGTAACTTTCAACTGCAGTGAAGAAGGCTTCAGGACGTCCCAGAGTGTCCATGAAGTGCCAGTGAGGAGTCTGAAATTCTGCAGGAAGCACAAGGATCAGGCAGCAAAAATACTGGTGCAAAGTCAATTTTTCTGATGAAGCCCCCTTCCGACTGTCTTGGACATCAAGAAAATTGATTGTCTGCAGAAGAAAAGATGAACGTTATCCGTGTGCCAACAGTGAAGCATCCTGAGACCATCCATGTGTGAGGTTGCTTTTCATCCAAGGGAGTGGACTCTCTCACAATTCTTCCCAAAAACACTTCCAGGAATAAACAATGGTGTCAAAAGGCCCAGCAAGAGCAACTTCTCCCAATGACCCAGAAGCAATTTGGTGATGATCCGTGCATTTTCCAGCATGATGGAGCACCACGTCACAATGAAAGAGTGATAATGAAGTGGCTCGGACATCATTACATTGGGGAGTTGCCTGGTCATGGATCTAAAATTTCAGATCTTAATCCCATAGAGAACCTGTGGTAAATCCACAAACGGCAAGTGGACAAGCAGAAGCCTACAAATAAGCACTAAATAAGGCAAGAATATATCGCCATCAGTCAGGATTTGGCCCAGAAGCTGATATCCAGCATACCAGAGCGAATTGAGGAAGTTATGAAGGGCCCTGTAAATATTGACTCTCTGCATATATTGAATGTTTCTTTCAATAAAAACGTATAAAAACAATAAAAACGTATGAAATGCTAATCATTCAGTGTGTTTACATGCACCCTCGTAATGCGATCATAATAGGATTTTGGCAATATTGCGATTTAACTTTACCTCATGTAAACACATTACTATCAAATAAATGTGGTTAAGCCATAATCGTGGTATATTCTCAAACTATGTGGCGTAAACTGGAGTGAACAGTTCTGCTAGTGTCATGTAAACGTCTTACATTACTCTGATTTTTAGAAAAAATTGCATTATTGGTGCACATGTAAACGTAGTCAATGTTTTCCAGTATGCATGTACGTATGCATGCATATGCATATGTATACGTATAAATATAAATATATGCATTTCTTTCTTCTAAAGAATACGCACACAAAAAGAAGACAATTGTGACACACACAACATTGGACCCCATTGACTTTCATTGTATAGACAAAAAGCATCAAGACATTTTTCATCATCTTTTGTGCTCCAATGAAAAAAGACAGTAATACAGGTTTTTGTAACAAGATTATGGTAAGCAAATTATGGGGTGATCACTTTCTTTAAATATCTAGATGGGAAACATTCACAACATCTTGCTTTACACAAAATGTTGCTGTTGCAAATTTGATCAATATTATTTGGTGCTATGTCATGATGCCGGAACAAAAAGCAGAGATATCTTCAGAGGTAGTAAGCAATGCATACACAAAAGAATAAGCAGATATCACTGACGGAGAGATCACAAACCCATATGCATTTGGGCCAAGAGAGATCCCTGATAATTTCCATACATCGTAGATAACGTGACTCATCTGTAAAGATGAGTGAGGGTATGTGTTATGGTGGAGGTGATTAGGCTAAGAATGAATGTGAAGAGGTCACAGATGGAAGATCACACAGTGAAGATGAAGGATTAGAGCAAGTCGACAGAGCTTTAAAAAGGTCATTCATCCATACTGTGGCATTTTCTGCTACAGAATGACGAAACATTACAAAGGGGGCCGAGAGATAGACATGAACCGGTCAGGGAAATTAATAATGAAAAACAAGACAAAAAAAACAACATGACGCAAGAAGCAGGTCAGAAGGTTAACACAATGCTATGACTGCTAAATGCATACAGATTCAGACCAAATGAAACCAGTCAACTAAAGGTCAGGAACTGTGCATCAACCAAACATTCTTTTTGGACCAGATTAGCCTTCAGGTTCTCTCGAACAGAAAACCAAACACACTTCTCCATTCATAGTGGTGACAGTAATCGACAGGGTGTAAATGAGCAAAGTCTTTTCATCAGGGTGTTTTCAAAATAGTGGCCCTGAGGGGACAAGGTCCTAATGACTGGAGAACTCCCACAGCAACTAGGATGGATGAATGATGACATGTAAGAGGGACCATTGAAGACATGGAATACATTTGTTGGCTTTCCACTGATCAACGTAAAACTACAATATAATGGTGATCAGAAAACAATCTTACTGTAAACCTTCAAATAATAGCCGAGTCTCAAATAGACGCCTGTCTCTTTTACACGCCTGGTGTGGCTGCAGGTTTGGATAAATAAAGGCCGGTCTCAAATAGAGGCCGGGTCTGTTTTATTTAATCCCCTAAAACCGTCAGATCGTCCGCTTTTTGGCGGCCGCCAAAGCACATTTTTGTCCCTCCAAAGCCTTTTTTTGATCGATGAGTGATGCATAACGAGCAGAGAGAGAGAGAGAGAGAGAGAGAGAGAGAGAGAGAGAGAGAGCCCCGGCAGCGCGCGCGCACTCTCACGTCTTCAAACAACACGAGCACTGTCTTGCTCTCTCTCCCTCGCGCATATTAATCAAAATCAATTGACGCGATAGTAAAAGGTCGGAAGACCGCAGTTTCACGTGGAGCATTTGGAGATTTTTATAGATTAGAGACAGGCCTATACACTCAATGAACAACATCTCAACACTAAATTATAAAGGCCTGTCTCATATAGACGCCTGTCTTAAATACAAGCCAGTGCAGTTCGACGATTTGGCAAAATAAAAGCCCAGGCTACTATTTGAAGTTTTACGGTATATTGTGTGGCTTTCTTTTTTCTCACAAATAAGAGTGACCTTGAGGGTGTATAAGGACAAAAGTATGGGGCAAATCACAGGGACAGTGTTGAGCCGTATCTTAAAGGTATCAGAATTATGTTGCGACCAGCAGCGATTACAAGTAGCACTTTTATAAATCACTTGGTTTATATTTCTGTGGTGTCACACTTAAAGGGAAAGTTCACTACCACATAAATTCTATCATCACATTCAAACCTGTATAATTTTTTTTCTTCTGACAAAAAAAAAAAAAAAAAAAAAAGATAAATGGAAGAGGTCCAAACACCTACCGATTTGGGTCCAAACAACATTGGACCGCATTACTTTCATTGTAAACAAAACAACAATGGAACAACAATAAGGTGAGGAAATTATTGAATTTTCGGGGGTTTTTTGGTGGGCGAATAGCCCCTTTAAATCTCATTGGACTAAAACACCAATCCATATGATTATTAAATATGAAACATTTTGGGGGGAAAAAAAGCAGAATTTGTGTCAAATTATCGTAATAACCATTACAGAAGTCATGAATATATAAGGTATGTTCATAAGAAGAGAAAACTTTAAGGTCATCTATATGCTAGTATACTTCAACAAACTGAAATTTGTATCAGTGCCACACAAAACACTGCAGTCGAAAATAAAGCAGATCATATACAGTACCAAGCCACATAACGCATCAAACCTATTTGAATTCTACACAGAAGAATATTCTACTTTAAAACACTATGGAGGGGGTCAAATATCATCACTGTTACTAAACATGAGGATGTGTAAAATGTGTGTTCAGCCTGCTTGTGTAAAAAAAAAAAAATAATGAAAAAAAGTTACTGATAATGCATGTTTTGATGTGTCAAAAAGTTTATGATTTTCCTCCTCTAGATATTTACAGTAGTGTCAAACTGTCAATCTGGTTGGTCCACGTGTTGTCAGAAATAAAGCTTTATTGCATCGGAGTAAAACCAGCTTTCTGCAGCAACAACGGATCTTGTCTCAAATAATTGAACAGAAAACCAGAAATGGCAAATATCCACTACACAACATTGTTATTATTTTTTTTTAAACATTCTTTGTGTGCAGGTTGCATCAATCTATATCAATAAAACATTACCATCTGCCCATGTTGTTCAATGCAAGGAACATATCAAGCCTAGTGTTAATCTGTCTGGACTAAATTAAAGTCAGGTCAGGTAAAGAAGGACGGGGGGATGAGGCACTGCACAGGCTTGCTTAATTTACAATTTAGGTGCTGTTTGTATGAGACCCACTGGAGACTACTTGCTGGTATTGGTCAAAAAAATAATCAATGAACTTCAAAGAAAATCAATTATCACATTCCACTACAAACCCTGCAACCTCTCAGCACACTGGTTCCCATGGTTTCCTTTTCGTTTTCACTGACGAAAAAAAATGAAAAAAGGATCAAAAAGAGAGCAAAAGAACAGAATGAAACGTTATAAGACAACAGAGATTCACACCCGAGGAAAATGTTTTAATACCCAAAAATGAAAATTCTGTCATTAATTATTCACAATCATGTTGTTCCGCAAGACATGCGTTCATCTTCAGAAGATAAAAATCTTTGTAATGACCCAGAAAGGTAGTAAATTCAAGACCCAGAAAGGTAGTAAAGAAATCATAAAAGTAATCCATGTGACTCCTCTGGTTTACCCTCAATTTAATGAACCAACGCAAGTGTGTGTTCGGGAAAAAAACATAATTTACCACTTTATTTACAAAATATTAATCTCAGCCAAGCATTCACATAACAAAGTGTGCTCTTGCGTCAACACGCACATATGTGTCATGATAATCTCTTGAACACGATTTGAAGATCATAATTTTGTAAATAAAGTGGCAAATTGTGTGTTGTTGGGTTTTTTTGGGGCCAAACAAAGCACTTTCATTGCTTCATAAAATTGAGGTTAAACCACTGGAGTCACATGGATTACTTTTAGGATGTCTTAACTACCTTTCTGGGGTTTGAAAGTGCTACTTGGGTTGCGGTCAATGGAGGGACAGAAAGTTCTCAGATTTCATAAAAAATATTTTCATTTGTGTTCTGATGATGAACAAAAGTCTTAGTTTGGAACTACATGAGGGTGAGAAATTAACCTTTTAAAGGCCCACTGAAGTGCCTTGAAACGCGCAGCAGGAAGCTAAGGCGGGACATATTGAATTGCTCCATCGCCTTTTCAAATAACCAATAGCGTTTAGTTTACCTCACAGACTGCGAGTCCTTGACAGCACCATGGAAACGAATCTGAGAGCTGATATGTTGGATTCAATAGTAATGTTAGAGGTGTGAATAAATTATAGCCATTTTATTCTAAAAACAAAATAAAACTCGAGAGTTTTAGCAACCGAACACATATCTCCAACCCATATTGCTCCGTGACGTGACAACGGTAGTGATGTCCGGTTCGTGAACAAATCGTTCTTTTGAACCGGTTCTTTTTTTGTGAACTGGTCAAACCAGTTCACCAAATCGAACTGAATCAAACAGAGTCAGCGCTGATCCAGTTTTCTAAAGTTACTCGCTTTCGGACGTGCCTGACAGTCACTCCGACTGGAAATAAACAATATTCCGGAGTATATGTTACTCTAGTAACACCGACAGTTAAAGTGTAAATTGCAGGTTAACCACCACAACCAATTAATTTGTAAATTAAAGTGCTCAATGTGTAAAAATGTCTGTCTTAAAATGCGTTAAAATAACATTTATTGGGGTTTTATCTTCAAAGGTAGCATGTTTTTACCGTAACTGGGTGATGACGTCATAAAAGGGAGCGCGGGCGGTAATGCACTCGCTCTGTGTGTGCGGGTTGAGGGAGAATAAAACGATTCGCGGGACTCCTGCAAACTAGAAATATCTATGAATAAAACATAAAAACGAATACATTTTTATTCATCTGTTGCAGAAAAGCAATAAGAACAACTAAAACAAGTTAGAAACGGTTTACAGGCAGAGTTTCTATTTCTAACATGTCTGCAGCATTGAGCGATGTAACCAATCACAGACATATGTGTTGATTTCTTGAACGCAATCAGAAGCATTTACGATAGACTTCCCTCACCGCTCAAAACTGACTTTTTGTTCAGTGCTGAATTCTGTATGCTGGCAAATCATATAATTATAACAAACATAGCATATATATTATGAAAGCTTCATTGATAATAACAGAGATGTGTGAGATCGCGATGAACTGATGTCAGCTTTTTAGGAATTATTATGGGTGCGCACTTTGCACGCAGTCATGCCAAACCATGCACGCAGTAGCCCGCTTGTTTTTATGTTATAACAGTGGTTTGTGTTAATGCTTTATAACAAATAATTGATCTGGAGCATTTATGCTGATGTGTATGGTGGCGACACGTAGGCTAACTTGAAAGTATTTGGAGGTACAGAAAAAAAGTCTTTTTGCGGGCGAGAGCGGGACAAAACAAATGTTGCGGGCGGGAGAAAGTAATATAGAAAGTAGTTGAGAACGTCAGTTATAATAATGACCCACGTATTAAAAAATGGTCGAGTTTAAATTGGGCTCGGGCTCATAATTACAGTTAATGTGTCGGGCAGGGCCGGACCGGGCTCGGACACAGCGGGCTCAGGTAGGGTCTTGCTTGATTTTTTTGGGCCCGATCTAAGCTCTACCTCGGGTAAGTTATGCTAACACTTACAGGCACGAATTAGCCGTTTGTCCTTGGGGAACTTGTGGAGCCTCTCCCCCGTTTTTGATGTATTCGTACATCCCGCACAAACACAATAGTTAACCATTTTTGCTAGCTAGGTCTCCAATATAACGTAACTCCAGGCCTGGAATAGACAGTAAAAGCTTGGAGTACCTTTTATGATGTCACGCCCAGCCTAGTGGAAGGGAGGGGGCGTGCTTGAAACCACTGTAAAACGCACCAACTTTTCATATTATATTCTGCATTTTGGTATAAAAAAACATTAAAAAAAATGGTGGGCGGTTCTTATCTTTATGTTTAGTAAACACATTGGATTATCTTCGTGAAAAATTTTACCTGCAATTTACACTTTAACAGATGGAACTGATGAGCACGAGCAGCTGACATTGAGCATATGCATTTACTACCGAACAGGTAAAGTCAGGTACAGCCAAGGTCTCTTTGGCCAGGTGGTATAGCAAATTTTCGTATTCGTGATTCGGCGGTGGCTCTGAATTGTCAAAACATAATTCAAAGTGCTTGCCACGGATGCGAAAAACGCAGAAAATCTAACCCGATTAAAAAATTTTTATGACGGATGAAAGTTTCGGAGGCCGTGTGCAAGCGTGATTGACATAACGTGAGGTCGTATTTATTTTTTAATGTGCGAAAATTTCGGACGCGAATTTCGGACTCACGCCGCCTTCACACTGGCAGTTGAAATCAGCTCCGTAAAGCGCAATAAACCCCCGTCGTACTACACCAGTGAAAAGCGTCGGAAGCGTCACAAGCGAGTAAAACAAAAATGGCGGAGAGATTAGATCTCTTCTTTTTCTGCTTGCGTCTCCAGTATAGGAGAGCAACAGCAGCATTAACCAGCCGACAATTTGCCATCATGGAATTTTCTGGCTGTATGTGAATGAGCGGGGTGACAATATTAATTAATTATACATTTTATTTTATTTACTGCCCTAATAACGTTAGAAAATCATGAAAATAAAAAATTACATGACAACTTATTATAAAATCATTATTTTATTAAAAGTTAAGAATTCAGGTTTGTTTATCAGTACCATAGCAATGCTAACTTCCGCTGGAATTGTCGGATAGGAACCGACAATAAGAGTTCAATTTTTTTAACCCATCCGGATGACCAACTGACACGATTTTTTTCGCACCGCATTTGTTCGGACCATAGACAGTAAAAGAAATGGACACAGCGACCCCATTGATTTCAACGGAGAAGACTTGAAGCCCGATTATTGCACTTCCTGTCTGATGTCTGAGCGACTGCGCAGGCTCAAACTGAGCGTGACGACAGTCTGACAGTTGAAAATCTTCTAGTAGCTGTGTCATGACAAATCTGAATCACCTAATTCCTCAAAAACGTTGTTGAAATATTTTGTCCTGTTGCTTTTATGGACTCTCTATTTATTAGGGCTGTGTATCACCAACAATGTCACGATACGATACGTATCACGATACTAAAGCCACGATACGATATGTATCACGATATGGATCAATTTGGAATTTAAATTTCTTTTGAGCTGAGTTTAGTAACAGTAATATCTGCTTATTGAATAACCAGTGTTATAACAGTTGTGATAACTGAAAAACAATGAGTTAAATGAATAAAAAAGCTTAGAATGGCTCTTCCTTTTAAAGTCTGCTTTTAAATGCTTTTAAAGTCTGCCTCAATAACTGAAATGACAATTATAGTGACACTGAAGCATGTCTACACTGCTCAATGACTAAACAAAACTTAAAACATTAATAAAAGCAAAAACGGTAACAACTTAAATTTAACTTAGTTTTCTCAAACTCTTTTAAACACCTAGTATTTAACAGGTCTTAAGTGTTGGAATGTGCACCAAACAAAGTCATTTCTTCTACGTTGAAATCATTTTAAATGATTACATTTTCAAATTTTTATGCAGAAACAATTGATTGACATGCTCAGGGTTAAGAGAGTGACAGCAGAATATCTCGCTTAACTTCATCATACAACCGGGGAATTGCCGTTTCTGTTAAAAATCTTTATGCTTATTTAAGACATAACCAACTGTGGATACTTACCAAGAACGAAATTTTTTCCATCATTTTGCGTGTTTTAGTCTGTTAAAGCGATATAATCTCGCGAGCTGTATGTGAGGCGGCTTTACTCTAGTCTATGTATGCACGCAGAGAAAACCAACTCTCAGAGAGCGCGCAAGTAGGCCTACTGAATAGTTTAAAATCGTTTGAATGTTTAAACTGGTAAGACTTAAAGACATGCAAATGGTCAACTTTAGTCACGATGGCCCGATTATGCAAGTGAATATTCCATCATGTCCCGACTCCTAACCGTGAGCGTGTAGTTTCACCGGCTGCAGCGCTGGACGCTTGCCCGAGAGAGAGAGAGACGCAGCACTGCATTGAACTCACGCTGTTTGTGAAATTGCGTCTCACAGAAAGTTTTAAAATGACTGATTTGATTTTATAATCTGTGTGGATTCATTTACTAATACTACAACCTACATGCTAAAGTGAATCAATGTTTCCGGGAATTTCCCGCATTATAAACTGCGGGAATTATTCAAATTATGCGCAGTCCCGCGCCGAAATTGGAGCCCTGAATTGGCTACATTCAAAAGCACAAAAGTATCGATACGGCAGCTGCTGTATCGATACGCGTATCGCCAGGAGTTCATGACGATATATCGTTGTATCGATATTCTGAGCACAGCCCTACTATTTATGGGCTTCTACCTTGACTTTGTGCCTTCATGTCCCCCCGATTGCCTCATAGACAGTAAAAGATTGCCGCGAGCTTCTCCTCCTGTCTATGCGGTAATGTCTCTATTGTGCGACAAAGTCCGGTGGTTGTGACGGAATCTTTAGCCTATTTTTACAAAAACGGCTTCTACGGGGTCGTAATGTAAGATACAAAGTAATGGAGCATTTTATACATCGTCGTGTTTCTTTAGAAATAAATAATCGACAAATTAAGCCTTTGGACGCCTCAGATGTAAAGTTATTCGCTGTCAAAGTGACGCCAAAATGAATGGGAGTCAATGGGATACTAACAGCGGGTGAAGTTCTGCTACAATGGTGGCTCCCGCGAGGCTTCAACCTCCGGCTGATGGATTATCCCCTTGGTTCGGACCCATTCGCATGCGGTCTGCGAATCGCCATAGGAAATGAAAGACTTCCGGTCGTTTCGAAGCCATATCGGAGCTGATTTCAACTGCCAGTGTAAAGACGGCGTCAGTGTGCAAGTTTTGAATGCTTATATCTCCTAAATGCAAATTTTGTCAGTGTTTACACACCAGCTTATTTATAACATTAAGACTAACATATCCTAAGAGAGAGAGAGAGAGAGAGAGAGAGAGAGAGAGAGAGAGAGAGAGAGAGAGAGAGAGAGAGAGAGAGAGAGAGAGAGAGAGAGAGAGAGAGAGAGAGAGAGAGAGAGAGAGAGAGAGAGAGAGAGAGAGAGAGAGAGAGAGACTTTGACTTTACAAAGACCTTTAATTTCCAGTTAAAAAACAAAGACCTTTAATTTCCAGTTAAAAAAATAGATTAACATGATTCAACAATTAAACACAAAAAATATATATATATATATATATATATATATATATATATATATATATAATAATAAAAAAATATATTTTACAACTTCTTTTCTAAACACCCATCACTTATCTTGCATAACATTCCATTTACACACCAAACTTCCTCAAATGTTACCAATTTTCCAACAAGTTTGTAGTAAGCAAATTCAACCGTTAAACGAGCAGAAATCAGACCTTTACATGTTTGTAAGACTGGAAAACTGGTTATAGGGAACGACCACTTCTTGAGAAGACAAAGAACCCACTGCATAGTACCATTTGGGCTCACTCTTGTGAAGGCCCCATCCGAGACAAGAGGTCTCACCTCTGAATCATCCTAATCTACATTTCTTCCCCTCATCCCCCACTCCTTCCCCTTCATGCAGATCACCTGAAACTGCCATAGGAATATATGTATGGTTTGATGTGAATGATTATCATTGAGTATTATGTTTGGTATCATTTGAAATGTCTCAGGAATAAGTGGTACAAATGTCTCATTCCCAAAGTATAAAACAAAAGGTAATGAGGTTTTTTAGAAGTTTAGAGAAACTGGCACACAAAGAAAGGTGGACAAATGGTCTCCACGCCCCCACCCAAGAGGTGTAACCTCTGAATGGAAATTACCATTGTAAAGAAGTTCTGGCTATTTAATGGAAGGCAGCAAGGGGTTCGGGGCTCTTTCTGGATTTCAGATAGCCCATGAGGATTAACTCATGTAGTTCTTAAATGTTGGGTTTGCATCTATTTCTCTTATCCTAAAGCATTTGATGTTTTGTATTGATGATATTTGAACTGATTATGAAATTGGCATAATACTTTTACCTGACATAATAAATTGTTGTATTTGATTATTCTAACAAACTTTGACTTTATTTTCATTAGAGTTAAAAGGAATAGTCAAACATTAACGTGTATTTAATGATGCACAGATATCATTGTTAAACCTTTTTCATTTTATGGAGTCAGATGAAACGAGTTAATACATAAGATAAAATGTATTGCATTTAATTGAAAATCACTTTGCCATGGGAAAGACGGAACACGCGTGAAACCTTCACCTGTAATAGAGTACCGCCATTGGATCGATTTAGCAGGCCTTACAAATTGGTGAGCCCCTGGACGTGATGTCGCAACAAATGAATTTCGCGAGCAACGTCTTTTCCAGCAAAGTATGGGGATTTTAAAATCAACATGAGGT
This sequence comes from Tiaroga cobitis, assembly GCA_030578255.1. Classification (NCBI taxonomy): domain Eukaryota; kingdom Metazoa; phylum Chordata; class Actinopteri; order Cypriniformes; family Leuciscidae; genus Tiaroga; species Tiaroga cobitis. The sequence goes on from CM060603.1 coordinate 33,023,302, forward strand.
TTGAACATCTTCTCTTTCTTCTGCCGCTGTGGTAAGTCAACTTTTTCTTCCCTTTTGAAAAGTGTTGAGAAAATGTTGTTTGCATTGTTACGGGTCAGAAAGCCCTTTGTTTAGTCCGAAACTGAAATACGCGAGGACGTGATAGCGGCAGCGCAGATGAAGAATGAAAACCCTTGTTAATAGTTTAAAGATATCCTTGTTTGCCTAAGCAACACGAAACGAAACCTAAAATTGGAATAACATCTTCCAAATGATTTTCTGGTAGCCTAACGTTACTCGAGGAGCTGTAAAACAAACTCTAAAAGTTTTCAAACCAGCCACATGTTTGCCGTCATTGTTGTATTGTCTTTGTTGAAACAAACCAGCACGTGAAGAGAATCAGCGAACAACAGAAAGAAAAATCTAAGTTTATAAACGATCGGAAAACACATGATTTTATAAATAAAAAGGCAGATCGATGCATTTTTTATAAAAAGCTAAATTTGGAAAAACAGGATAATATGATTTACAGGATCTCAAGGCTAAGCTTAATGCTATTGTCTATGCTGCTTCCAAAACAAGGCTAAGCTAAATGCTATTGTCCATGCTGCTTCCAAAACAAGGCTAAGCTAAATGCTATTGCCCATGCTGCTTCCAAAACAAGGCTAAGCTAAATGCTATTGCCCATGCTGCTTCCAAAAAAAGGCTAAGCTAAATGCTATTGTCCATGCTGCTTCCAAAACAAGGCTAAGCTAAATGCTATTGCCCATGCTGCTTCCAAAAAAAGGCTAAGCTAAATGCTATTGTCCATGCTGCTTCCAAAACAAGGCTAAGCTAAATGCTATTGTCCATGCTGCTTCTAAAACAAGGCTAAGCTAAATGCTATTGCCCATGCTGCTTCTAAAACAAGGCTAAGCTAAATGCTATTGTCCATGCTGCTTCTAAAACAAGGCTAAGCTAAATGCTATTGCCCATGCTGCTTCTAAAACAAGGCTAAGCTAAATGCTATTGCCCATACTGCTTCTAAAACAAGGCTAAGCTAAATGCTATTGCCCATGCTGCTTCCAAAACAAGGCTAAGCTAAATGCTAAAGGCATACCGCTTCCAAAACGACGCTAATGCTAAATGCTAGAGCCATGCTGCTTCCAAAACGAGGCTAATGCTAAATCCTAAAGCCATGCTGCATTCAAAAAACGCTTAACCCTTTGTGTGACCACATTGAATAATATTCTATAATAAACCTAAACTAATCTTGACAAACTCTATATTGCATTTGAAAGCTTCCACTTCCATCACACAGATGGGATTAAAAAGCAATAATGCAATAATTTGTATTTTCAAATTTGGAGTTGTGCTTCACACAATGTAACGCACCCATAGAACACACTGTATAGTTGTTTGTGCTACTATATGTGCACATAGGCTAAATGTAAGTTTATTCTTTAAACACAGGATTGCTTTACTGTAAGTGTTTTTTGGAACACTTAGGTAAAGGCTGTTGATGTTGTATTCTAGGCCATATGTATCCTGTGTGAACTGAATTAAACACGTGTGTGTGTCTATGTTGAATGCGGTTATAATGTGATTCACAATGCTCATTAATTACAGAAATACTTTTCATATTCGGAAAACGAAATATTGCCACGTTTGAACTCATTCTGAATTGATATGATTATTTTCCCAAGTAGATGATCGGATTTGTATATTTCCACATCTTTTGCGTCAGTTTAGCGATGGCTAACATCCGGTATCATTTTACGTGTACTTAAACGAGGAGGCGTTTAAGGGGACTTACAGATATGTCTTTGATTATGTACGTGTGGATACGGCAAATCCTAGATATTTAGTCAAATTACCTCTGATTTGATGACCGGACCTGGCGAGAGTGTGGCACGCGGACTTTAGAGAAGGACCGCAGAGTGATATAATTTCCTAATCTAAAAACGGGGAAAATAGAAGTAAAGAATTATCAAACGTTAAAATGACTTTACCTTCATATAGTCTGAATTTTTGTATCCTTGGTGGAAAACTCTCATAGCTGCGGGAAAACCACGCAAAGGAACATAGATGAGAATAAGAAACTGTGAATGCGTATCTTATTAATCCTGAAACAAAAACCCTTTTTATATTCAAAGCTTCAGGGAAAGAAATTTCCCCAAATATAAATTGGAACATGTATAAAGATCCTGTCCTGTTTACACTATGGGCCGAAAAGGTCGAGCCTACACTGCACAAACTCAGTAAAAAAGGTCTTAACATGGACGCTATTGACAATGAAATTCTCACTTGGTGGAGAACAGTGGGTAGTAAGCAGAAGAAATCAAAACATGGTGAAATAATTGAGGCTTTAAACTTCATAAGTTATAAACGGTTAGATAAGTCAACAACATTTCTATCTTCGCTTATGGATGTTAAATGTGAAGAAGTGCATTCTAAAAATGCCGAGGCAAAAATGTCTGAGGCAAAGATTCAAGATCTTCAAAAACAGCTAGATAAATTACTAGCTGAGCAGTTAGCCCTGACTGAAAAGTGTAAAAATCACAAATACACCATTGCAGATCTTAAAGCTAAACTAATTGTTAAAAAGTACATTTCTCCCAAAACGCTCAACAGCGAGGGGACTAAAAATGTGCACTTCCTAAATGAGTCAGCCTGCTCTAATAACCCTGAATCTTTTCAGACAGGTGAAGCATGTGAAAAAGTTTTGAACAAAGTGCCTGTTTCAGCCTTTAAGGTGATACAGCACCCAAACGGCACAGAGTCAACCATTCGGCGTCCTCTAACGGTAACTGAATGTAGCTTGTTTAAAGCAGAGATCGGACCATTCCCTTTGAAAGGGCCATTCGAACCATGGTGGAGACGCATTGTTAGCCTAAAACATGCATTCCAACTTGAACCAAAAGATATTTGGCAAATTGTTATCAGCTCAATTCCAGATGTCCTGAACTATAAGATACCACAGGCTTTGATGACAGGCAACATTGTGCAGTCAATGCATCAAAACGAGCCTGAGAGTGAAATCTTTAATAGATTAAAACAATGTCTCCGCGATCTACGTGGTTGTAGTCCTGTTGGATGGGAATTGATTTTCAATCGGAAACAGAGTACTGGAGAATCGTTTGAGACATATGCATAAAAAATGTTTGAACTGTTTGAGGAGTATTCTGGAATTGAAGGTGTTAACCACAAAAATGTAACTTTCCTTGAATTACTACTTACAAATGCAGGGCCGCGTGTACAGCAATCGCTCATGTATGGTGCTTCTCCAGCAAAAAATACATTCGAAGGTATTGTTAGCTGGGCAACAAGAATTGAGTCACGAAAACAAATGCATGGTGATGTAGCTGTGTTAGAATGTCATGAAAATCCTCCATTTGCAGGAGAATTCAGAAAGCCACACGGTGGCAAACTGAGCAGATTCTGTAATTCCTGTCACAAAACAGGCCATACAGAGGAAAAGTGCTGGTCGTTGGGCAGAGGCAGACCTCCACCCTACTTCAAAAAACGCAGACAACCACACTCTGATGACACAAACCAGCGCCCTGCAAGGAACCAAAGCTCAAATGCATCTAAACCCCTCACTGAGCTAACAACTTTGGTCACTCAAGGCCTTCAACTATTAGCGTCATTTGCTAGTCAGGTAGCATCCCAATAGCAAATAGCTTAATAGTTTAACATCTAAATTTATTGAATCTGTCACATTTTTCCCTCAAATGTATTGACACGAGAACAAGCAGAGACTCTTTTATATTGTAATCGCCAAGCAGGCATTAATTGGAGAAGTGTGACATTAATCCTTACAGTTCGATTTCGTTGACCTGCTACCCAGTGCCAAAAGGGCGGAGGTGTGTTTTAATTTTTTGCCTTTAAAAAACACTCCCAGAAGTGTGGCACAGTTAAGCAAATTTACAAGGAGGGTGTGAACTAAACATCAGACAGACCACAGCCTTTTGCAGGTAACTAGAGACCTGCACTAACCGACTGCAAGAGCAGCTTTAAGGTGTCGCACACTGCACTGAAGCAACAGCAATAATTCAGACCTGGTCAATGAAACTCGGTTTCATGTGACAACTGGAATTAAAGTTGCAATGGACATGATAATGGAGCAAGCAAAAGAATTCCACATGTCTGAATTTGAAACTGTTGAAAACATCAGAATTAACTGTGGTTCTCTCTGCATTTGTTTCTGTCAGGTTTACTTCTGCAATTCCTCGGGGGATGGATGCCAGGACGGCCGGACCTCACGATTGTTAGAACATAACCTGAGACTCGGGAGATGGGTGAAAAGACAATTCAAGAGGCCATTTACATCTCACAATAGCACATCACTACATTAGCATGGCCTCCCAGTTTAGAACTGGAACTAAAATTTGCAACACAATTGTTACCCAGTAGATTCCACCCATCTCCTAGACATAAACACTGAACACACTCCTCCATCACTTACACCCTCACAGCATCATCACCTGGAATAGATCAAGTCCATCCAGACTGAACACTACACATCATGAGAAGATAAAAATGACAGAGTCCAGAAGTGTCACTTCACTAAAGATCCATTGTGCATCTTCACACTAACAGAACCGGATAGCTTCACACACATAGGATGGGAAAGCTGATCCCATGACACAGCATACGCTATTCACAACACTCTGCCAACTCATGGGAAAACACTGTAATATACATATTAATGGCTACAGTCACAAATCAATGCAATGCATCAAAAAGCAGAGGCAGACCTGCTATTAAATTTCAAAATGTTTAAACTTTCTGATTGTTATTAGGCGGGTTGGAAAATCAGAGGGCCCCTGATTTCTCAACAAACCACTAATAACAGAAACATCCTAACTAAATAGATCGCTTCGTATGAGCGCTTCGATCAATTACAGAATTTACAATTCAACCCTGTAATTGACTGTGACTTAGCCAACAACACACACACACACACTCACTCACTCTCTCTCTCTCTTTCTCTCACACAAACTCTCACACTCACACAAACACACAATCTCACACCTGTTGCAAGGAATGAACAATCTCCATTCTTGAATACATTTGATCCTGTTCCAAGTCACTTCTTAGATTTGCATAAGTGGCTTACATTGGAAGATTCCTGAACAAACAGTGATTCTTCATATTTTTTTATTTTTGAATATTATTGTTATTACAAGACGTATTGATGCATACCATTTATCTGATTATTTGAGTTGCACTGACCTCTTGCTGCATTTCCTTTGAATAACTCAGACCAAAAAAATATATATATATATATATATATACATTTAAAATTGGATATTTAATATGAGACATCGTTACCATTCAGGACCTTGAGAAACATATGAGACAGATGTACCATTCACACCTGCTGACAAGAACATGGTATTTTACATTGAACATGACATTATTTTGTTTTGTTGCATTATGCGTTTCTATGGATTTCTTCGCGAGTTCAAGTTCATATGTGTTCAATCGTGAAGCGGACATTTAAGATGCTTTTCAGATGTCTCACACAAGGCAGTGTGAAGCCAAGGAGAGCCCCTTCACCCACTGAGGTCTGTCCAGACAACCGCACCGCTGAAGGTGACAGGATTGGTCAAGAAGGGACAGATTATCTCCCTGGGGAAGGTGCCAGGGAAACGGAAGTTTCTCCATGAAGGAATGACACGTCAACTGAACAAGTCGAAAGGTCTAGATTGATTCTATGAACTTTGCTCACATCACAGGAAGAAAGCCTGAACGCTTCATCCACCTGCTGGACTCAAGCTACATACACCTGGTGAGACCAGGTGTTCTGCAGGGGAACACAGCCCTATGGGCTTCTACAGATGCTAACATTGCAAAGACAATTTTGAGTTACATCTCAAGGATTACAACAAACGTCTTACTCTGACCCCGTAAGTGTTCATCCGAATGTGACCCACGGGGTCAAGGAGGGAATCTGTAGAACAATATTGATGGAACCTTTTCCTTCAATCTTAGCTTTTCTTGTCAACCATATACTTAGTTTAGCTTGTCCATACAAATAATTCAAAAAAACATCAACATTCCTTGATTTATAACGATACTTAGGACCATAAATAAAACCTTGTTGACTAAAAACATGACCCAACATATCACACCACTCTTTTAACATCTGGAAAAGTGGCTCTAATCTGTTACACTCCGAAAACAAATGAAAGATAGTTTCAGTCTCTGAACAAAAAGGGCAAGTATCAGTTTCACTGGAATTCAAGTGAGCTTTATGCTTATTTGTGGTTAATATTCCATGTATAATCCTCCACTGTAAATCGCCAGTTCTTTTATCAGTGGGAATCTTATATAAAGTTCTCCAGCTGCGTTTGGGTGAGAAATCTGTTCCAAATATCTCCTGCCATTTGGACTCACGTACCAGTTTCAATTCTTGAACACGCATCACTTTCACACAGACATGATACATGGATTTCTTGCCCACCTCACGAAAGGATTTCAGTTCTGGAGTACTAAAAGTGAGCAGTTTTCCTTCCTCTTCCTGCCACGAAACAACACCAACTTTTACTTCCAGTTCTGGAAAGTCTTTAACTGCATCATCATCATTTTGTTCAGATAACTCTTGATCCAAGGCACATTTAAAATCAGAAGGTACAGCAGCCACAATTTCAGTTAAAAGTCTCTCAGAAAAACGCAAGGATTTCACACCAATCTTTGTCACAATACTTTCTGGTGCTAACCACCCGTCCTTTTCAAGAAAACATGACAGCTTGGTGAGACCTGCTCTTACAAGAGCATTTCTCATTGAAACAGAGTTTAAACTTTTCACAGACAGCACAGGGTTATAAATGATGGGTTCTTCTTTACCCCAAAAACCAATGACAGACCCTTGTTTTCGAGAGTTTGAAAAAACTTTCCAAACTCTAAGCATCGTCTTATAAAACGGTGTTAAACCAGTCAAATCCACTCCATCAAGGTCCATTAGAAAGAGGTGCCGATCAAGTCCCAGCTGTCCTCCTTTTCTCAACAATCCACAGGCCACATCTGTCTATTAAACATCTGTTTATTATTTGCGTAAATATTCACAAAAATCACATTGTAAGTATTTAATTTAGCTTTTACAACTAGTAAACGACCTGGCTCTACCTCATGTTCAGATATAGCCTAATGTTAACCTTACAGCTTGGACTAAAGCATATAGCTACACCCGAACTGACATTAGAGCCATGACTAAGAATATACTTTCCTTCCCACCATAGGCCCCATTCTACTTCGTTATTTTTATCACTATGGGTTTCTTGAAGGAAAGTAACTCCAATGTTTTTAATTTTTAAACTTTCTAACAGCAAAGCCTGTTTCATCTCTAAGGCCATTTACGTTTAAAGAAGCTACTCGCATAGGCTCCATGAGACAGAAAAGTAGGGAAAGACAGAAAAGAAAGGAAAAACAAAAAGACAGACAAACAGCCATTACAATTATTTAATGTATCCCCCAATTTCCTTCCCTACTATTTTCCTTTGCCTTATCGCAGCTATATATTTCTTCAACCGAAAGCGTTTCTGTTGCGACAAAACAGAAAGATTATACGTTTTCCGCGCCCACACAACTGAAGCAACGAACTTATCAGCATCCGGGAAATAATCATCAACAATCACCTTCCTACCTTTAGTTTCATCCAGAAACTCATTAATCTCTTCCACAGTGTACCAGCCATCACCTACCTTCGGGCAATCAGATATATCAGAGCAACAATCGTCATCCTTATATCAATCATCATCCTCCTGACTCATTAATAACTCTGCAGAAACCACATCTTGAACCGTAGTCACCCTCTTTAAGGCTATTTCACTACTACAACAAGGCCGCTCTTCTCGCAAAACCTCAGCAAATTTACTAGATTTTGCACTCACCTCATTTGCTGTATCCACGACTCGACCTTCTGAAACTTTCCCTGGTTCCCGATTTTGATCAGCATGACTCTCCATTGCTGACTGATTCTGATCAACCTCACTCTGTTGTAGCTTCATTTTCCGCATCCCGAGTCTCCTCTGGTCTATTTTTATGCGGACACAAGAATCTTTTATGGCCGATGTCACCACACTCAAAACATCGTAAGCTTTCAGTGCTCGCATATAACACATAAGAACTATCTCTAGGGCTGCAACAACTAATCGATAAAATCGATTATAATCGATTATGAAAATCGTTGTCAACGAATGTCATTATCGATTAGTTGGTCTGCTTACGTCACGGGGAGCGTTTACTGGTACGCACACACACGCAAGGTCTCTCTCTGCCGAGCGCGCGCGCTACACGGTTTGGAGCAGTCTCTTCTGTCTCGCATGCACGCTCTTGCTTGCGCGCTCTAGATTTCGGGAGTTTGAACTAATTCGCGGGCATCAGGGAGCCGCAATCAATATGAGGGAGACTCCCGGGACTTCCGGGATCTTGGGATGTCTGTATTTTGTCTCGAGCATCAGGTTGCGCAATCAGTTCGCTCGCAACGTAAGTGATGGATTAAAATAGCGCTACCGCAGAAATAGGTTAAATTAAAATGGTGTTTACAAAGTGAAGCACTAAATACAAAGGCAGTTAATAACAGCAGCAGTAAAATATTGTTTTTTAGTCACTGTACTCAGTGGTTTTCAGCGAATGCTTGTGCACTAATGCATCATTTCTCCTGTCCTTTACTCAAGCCTGTTAGCTTGCTGGGTAACGTTACCTCCATTCCGTTCTCTTTTTATAGCATTAGTCTACTAAGTTTTAATTGTTTGTAAAACGCGATCTACTGCGGCTCTACGTTTACACAATTGTTTTCAGTCTTTCTATATTTATTTAATCAATTTATCCTTATATTATATTCTTTTATATATTATATATAATATATATTATATTCTTTATCATTATATTCCTTATATATAATTAATTTTAAATAAAAATTAAATGAATTATATATTTTAGATGTTTTTAGTTTGTTTTTAGTTCAGATATTCACATCTGAACAACATGTCTGTGTAAATTTGTTTTAACAAAAATTGGGTTAAAACATAATATGTTGGATAACATTTTTTTAACAATAATCATGTTTGTCAACTTGCCATCAGCAATTATCATTAAAAACAATGCAAATATTGATATTAGTAAAACTCAATGTGTGGCTTTTGCACTTTTTAAAGTACACTTTTACACATAAATACCCTGATTTACGGTTTTATTTAGTTATAAAAAAAAAAAATCTAATTTAATTTCTATCCGATTAATCGAAAAAATAATCGTCCGATTAATCGATTATCAAAATAATCGTTAGTTGCAGCCCTAACTATCTCCATCATTTACTCTAAACGACACATCTAGAGTTTTATCCTGCGAATTTAAAAACATGTGAACTTGTCGTCTAAATGAAAGAACATGTTTTAAAGCTGGATTTTTACACCCCAAAGGTACCATCTTAACTGGACTGACCAATTTCCCAAAACTAGACAATTCTTTAACGATCGCTTCATTCTTAATAAACGGAGGGCAGTTTGAGACGATCACTTTTGTAGCCGGCGAATATAGCGGGGTTGCCGCCAATGGCGCCACCAGGGGGTGGCCACCCCAAAGGCCAGTACAATTTTTAGTAGCATCAGTTATTCATTTCATAAATAAGTCAAAAATATTCTTTAGTGAAAGAAGACGGGGAATTATGTGTCGTGACGTGCTTTTTAAGTGCCAAACGGTTACAGTATACTGTTTCAGCAGCTTTTTGATGTGTCTTTGCCACGTTTTGACAAGCAGGAATGCAAACAGCGCGCTTTTCGGCGCCTCCCGATTTTTTTCACTTCAGTTTGGGTGACAAAGTCATCTGAAGTCATTCCATAGCTTAATGTGAGGGACAGAAGTCAATTTACATCCTTAAAGTATACGGAAACTCGTTTTCCCTCCTCTGCGGCTGTCAATCATTCTCCATTCATATTCAAACAGCGCGCGCGCCTCTTGGATGCACGGTAAAACTCTCTCCAATATAATATATTCACATTATAATGCATTATCTGTAGATAAAAGGCTGTAGATTTGCATAAAATGACTTTATTTTGTTGGAGTTTGTTGCTGTTTTTAAACGACTCACTACCGTGTGCTTGCTAGATAACACACATCACAAGGACTATGAATCGGCATCAAACGCACAATAACTGGAATTCAAAACTGTGAAACAAAGGAACAAATCGCACTAGGATTTGTGCGCTCGACATTTCTTCGCTTTGTGACGCGAACTTCAACTTTTAAATGCGCACTTATGCAGCGCTGCACACTGTGACTCCATGTTGCTTTGAGCACATCATTCTGCACCCGCGAATCCCGCAATGCGCATACACGCTGTGTGCGCTCTGTTTTTCATGTTATTTTATAAGAGAACTAATAGTAATTTGTAAACATAGTAAATCTAAACATATTTAGATTTTATAAAATTACTGTGCAGATTTTTTCAAGAATTGCTTTTTGCTACTGATTTAAGTTTATTAAAAATTCATAATACCTTTATCTAATATTTAAAGATGTTAACTGTAATCTTACACTGCAAAATAATAACTTAAAAAGGATTAAATATTCATCACAATTATGTAAGTATCTGGAAATTTGCCGCGGGGCGAGGGCCCTTATATATATCATATCTATATAATATCATTATATATAATATAATATAATATAATATAATATAATATATATTAGTAGGGCCCTACTAATATCATTAGTAACATTAAATATAACACAATAAACCAAAGTATATCAGTAGGAGTTTCCTTAAGTCTTTCTGATAGTTTTCTACAGGCCGGTTTACTACAACAATACAATTCTGAAATTATGGTTTTAGGGGTGTAACGGTACATGTATTCGTATTGAACCGTTTCGGTTCGAGGCTTCCGGTTCGGTACGCATACAAACCGAATGATTCCTTGGACCATTTTTCCTGCCGACAAAATTCGCGCTGGCGCTACCACCGCAACGTTGCGCAACATCAAATTGCAAGCGTAATGAAAGCGGAACGAAACTACGCTAGGCCTACTCATTATGTGCTTCACGGATCGTTTATCAGTTCGGAGTCGGACCAGCAACATCTGTGCAGCGCGAGCCGATCTCGATCAAGCGACACTGTTACAACACAGCGCTAAGATCCAGTAAAGAAAACATTTGAATTCGCCACTGAAGTAATAACATCGCTGCGAGGTCTAGTGAGAAGCATTCACATTTCTCCGTTATTAACCGTAGATCTCTATTAGATCAAACAGCGCTGACGTGGACACCAGGAGAAATATTGTGCCGTGAATGAACTAGTAGCCTAATACTTACGTCCACAGACCAGCAACATTCACCATGGATTTAATATAGTAACACTAAATGTAACCAGTTTGGCTGGAATAGTGAAATGCTTTCAAGTACTTCACACATCTTTTTCCAGCACTTCAAAACTCAAATATTATATAAATAAATATATGAAGAGTTCAGATGCAAAAGCCTCTAAGTGCCATTTGAAATTTTCTTCTAGAATGATCATTTTTATGAAGCTTGTATATTTAAGTTCAGTAATTTCACTCAAATGACAATTAATAGGTAATCTTCATTGCCATTTAAGTGAAATTACTGAACTTAAATATACAAGCTTCATAAAAATGATCATTCTAGAAGAAAATTTCAAATGGCTTTTGCATCTGAACTCTTCATATATTCAAATGTTATTTTTAATGTGTTGACCAAAACATTATTTGTTCATCCTTCAAAGATGACACCCATTTATAAACCTGAAAGTTTAAGATGTAGGAAAACTCACACTTATTTAAAAAATATTTTTTCTTTTAACAAATAGGAAATTTCTCTGGCAATTCTTACTTTTTGCTGTATCGAAAACGTACCGAACCGTGACTTTAAAACCGAGGTATGTACCGAACCGTGATTTTTGTGTACCGTTACACCCCTATATGGTTTATAGTTTTGGTGTGCCACCCCAAGATTTTAAGTGGCCCCATCTGGCCACCCCTATGAAAAATTTCTGGAGGCGCCACTGGTTGCCGCCACAAACATCCCCTTCACCTAAAGTCCATTCTCAATTATTTGATTAACAAGCTGTTCAGTCTTCAAAAAAACTACAACAGCTTTGTTCATACGCGAAGCCGAATTTATATTTTCGTGACCAACCTGATCACCGACTACAATCAAAACATCCTCAATCGAAGCGGTCGGCTCCGGTACACACCTAAACCCATTCCGGAGGGAAACCGCACTGGTTCCCCCCCCCCCCCCCCCTCCCCCCCCCCCCCCCCTCGTGGGAGACGCCATACCGACGCCGAAGAGGCCGCAAAAACCCTAAACTACCTTAACCCCCCCGCAAAAAAATACAGAAAGGTGAAACACACTCCCAGTATGTGTTAAAGACAAAGAAAGAAAAGAAAAAAATCAAGATAAATCAATAAAGAAAAATAAAATAAAATGAAACAATAAATCAGCTTGAAAAACACAAAAAACGCTCTCCCACACGTGTCTCTCTCTCACACACGCACTCACTCCCAACATTCACTCCGAGAGAGAGAGATAGAATGGAAAATTGGGAGAATTATATAATACAAGATATCCAATTTTGTGTGTCCCTGCTGTTTTTTTTAAATATCAAGTGGGTGCTACATTAATCCAGGCCTACAAAAGTTCGGTAAGCTCAATTCATTAGAAGCAATGTATGAAACCCTGTTTAGCCTAACTTACCTGCTGTATGACGGGAGTCGTACTCGTTAACGTAGGCCTATCTTTACTCGCAAACTGCAGGCGGAATCTTGCATGTAAAAACATGACACGCGGTTCCGAAAACTGACGAATGAAAAACATCCCAGTTGAACGTCCTTTAATTTATGGCATTTTAAAATGTAGCTCAATCCACCTTTCCACAGCACATGACAAACGGCAGCCGTTGCCCGTTGGAGCAGAAGTCATTCATAGTAGCCTACTATGACGAGTTGAACAGGGGCTGCATAGAATGCCGCTGCCGACCATCTGCGGATGCGGAATTTTCGAATCCGATTTGAACTTTGGATTCGTTAAAAAAATTCAAACTTGAGGACATCGTTTGCTATACGCCGACCGGAAGTGATGTAACTTAATTCATATCGCTGTGGGAATTATTAATACTTTTTGTTTAACTTTATAATACGTTGAAAACGTGTTTAAAACGCATGGTTATTGTTGATAAGTAATACATTATTAATTTAATATTTATATATTTTTTATTTGTTTGGCAACGTATTTTCACTGAAATTATGGTCATTTGTCCTATTTGCTAGCTGTTTATTGTTTGCATACAGTTCAATCCGCCATGGTGATAGTTCGGAGGATAAAGCTAGGCTCTTGCTTTTGCATTCCTTTACTGGTCAATGTAGGCAAAACACTAGCTCAAGTATTACCGTTTAGTGCAAAAATAAATACAATCTCGACAAAAACAGCTCTCTCATACATTTTCTTTTGCATTTAAATCTTTTTTACAAGAAATATTGTGGGTCACAAATAACTTGTTTTTCCACCTCCACGAAGAGACGAGTACAGTAGGCTACATTGTGTCGCGTTGTTGAGGTAAGTTAGCCTACTGTGTAGTTTCCCTTGCTTTAATTACTCCGGGCTTAGTTAGAAGTTAAAAAGAAAATGACTGTGAAAAATAGCAGTATAATTTAATTAAATGCATTTATGGTGAGATTACTACATTTTCATGTTAATCCGTGTTCATATTGACCACGAACCATGCGCTGTCACTTAATTCAGCGCGTGCAGCACAGCAAAAATAATAGATTTCGCACCGCACCTGGAATGCATTGACTGACAGCATCCGCGTGCAGTGTGAAAGCTGTTAAAGGGTTCACCCAAAAATGACAATTATGTCAGTAATTACTCACCCTCATCATGTTGTTCCAACCCCGTAAGACTGTCATTCCATCTTCGGAACACAAATTAAGATATTTTTTTATTATATCTGAGTCTCACTCCTCCATAGGCTTCTAATTGAAACTTGTCGGCCCAGAGAGTAAATAAAAACATCGTTAAAATAGTCCAAGTGACTACGGTGGCTCAACCTTAAGTTTATCAAGTGACGAGAATACTTTTTGAAAACAAACACAAATAACACTTTATTCAACTATCCCTTTTCTTATGTGAGTTCGCTATGTCAGAACGTAGGCTCACTATTGGCCAGCATCACACTCATGACCAGCGTCGGCCAATAGTGAGCCTGCATTCTGACCTATGGTTCTGACGTAGCGCTGCGCTGTTACAAACTTTATATATATATGTATATATCAACATATAATATAATATAACATATAATATCAAATTTTTTATATTTCTCTCAATGAAGCCATTAAGTACACTGCCTTGTACCGTGTTTTTGTCTGATTTTTAAATACTTTTTTGCTTTTAATAAAAGTTGTAATGTAATGATTCACCTCGTAGCTGATTGGTTTGGTTCATGGCTTATAATGCTTCAAGGAAGACTTTTTGACAACACTATGTGAGAAATGAATGGAAAAAATTCTTCCGGAACCACTTCCGGAAAAAGTGGCCAGGGACTGTTGCACTCTAGGGAGATGCATCCACAGTGCTAACCGTCTCCTCATTATGTATTGATATACTGTAAAAAAAAAAGAAAGTATAAGAATAATTAAGAAATTGACGTTTCAACTTAAAAATGAAAGTCAGTGTTTGTGCTGCCTTAAAATTGTAAGTGCAGTCAACTTGAAATGTGAAGTTGTCTTAACTCAAATTAAAGTTGACCTGAATTTTAGTTAGTGAAATAAGCATAATTTCAGTTAAGTCAACTTGAAATGTGAAGTTGTTTTAACTAATCATAATGTTGACGACTCTGTAACTACTTGGATAATTTGAACTTCTATTTTTTTTTTTTTTTTTGTCCAAATCATTTTCCGAACATTTAAATGTTTTCTCTTCTGTAACTTCACCATAAATGACTTCCTCTAAACACCATAAATGCAACATTCTAGTTAATATATAATTTATATATAAATACATAAATAGAAGAGATCAGGTTCATATGCTCTTCTAATGGATTTGCCCCTTTCTGTCACATCTTTCTCAGTACACATCTTCATAGGTAATTTCTTAGAAAGGACTCTAAAGTGGCACATAGTGGTGATCTGGTTGTACAATGTGAAGCACTTATATGCTTTGTTCTTTTAGTCTCCTCTGGACAATCTGTAAAAAAAGAAAAAGAGATAGTAAGTTATATTTTAAACGTCCAAAATAAAAGAATGCTTCTTATGAAACTTACTCATTTGTGAAAAACATGTCCCGTCTCCTTCCTTTCTGTCTCTATCTATTCACCCCCAAGAATTCTTTTCAACTGTGGATTGTAAGGCTACAGAGTGTTCTTGCAAAAAAAGGGGGAATACAGGCCACAGATGTGTTTGTGCTCAAGGTGAATTTCACACATAAAAAGGATAAACAGAAGGAATGCCAGAATGCCTCAAGGTTGGCAAATCATAAATCAGATTAATCTGTATTTAGAATGTGCGTCCAATGGTCTTTTTGTGTCAAGAAAGTACATTATGCGAATGTCACATGGATGAGACTTACACAGAGATCATGCAGATTCAAATAGTAGAATAATACAAAGTGATGGAATAACTGAATGTTTCCGAATTGGTCTGTATGGATGGATGGATGGATGGATGGATGGGTGGATGGATGGATGGATCTGAAACTGACCCACCCATCTTTTTTTGCCATCATGTTTATTTTTATTTGTTTGCTGGCTTGTTTTTGGCATTGGAAGAGAATAGGTTTGGAGTGCAATTCAGTACTGAGCAAAAGTTCACTTCCCTCTATGAAGCTGTTCAAATATGAATGATATTCTAAAAAGTTCTATTCCGGCTGTCCAAATCTGGGCTTTTGTCATCAAATATCATTCCATTTTCTCTTTAACTTACTCATTCAGTCAGTCGCTTACTTGCTCGCTCACTCTTTTAGTCACTAGCTTGCTCACCCATTGGCTTTACTGACTTGCTCCTTCATTCACTCACTGCTGAAAATAATGTTGCTGTCCCCTGAGGAGTATGCTGAGGCTATAGGCAGTGTCACCTGTAGATCTGCTCATTACCTACAAACACATACACACACACACAGTGTGTAAGACTGACTGCACAGTCTCTCACAAAATACATATATACACACAATGTCCAGGGTAACAAACATTAAGGTCATGATGTAAGTGGAAAAAAAACAGTCCTCGGTTATGAATATATTTGATTCAAAATGTTACATTAGATCTGAGAGAGTAGTGTATATTATGTTATTTGCAGTCAAGAGCTCAATAGCATATTAGCCGGCAACATGCTTTTGGCTATATACGTCACTTAACAAGATCATGGATGACTGAACGACTAACTGAACAAACAATATTTGCAAACAATTTTTGTTCATCTGTATCGTCTGCTTGCAGATGCTTATCATTTTGAGCAATTGGAAGGTCGAGTGTCCTGCTTTCAGATACAATTGTCACTATGGTGGTGATAGAGTAGGACTGTGATTTCAGCAGCTCTTCATTTCTGGGTGAACCCCACTTGGGTTGAACTTACAACCTTTAAATTAATAGACCAGATTTTCATCCATGTGTCTGCCACCTCCCGGCATGCATAAAGGAATGAGAATGAGATGTGAGAGGAATATTGTAATATGGCTCCTTACAAAATATTGTGTGGTGATTATTCAGTGCTATGCTTACTGAGACTGCTAGGGGGGAAACTGAAGTGATAAGGAGTGAATAGAAGAAGAATGACAAACACAAGCTTGAATGTGTGTTAAGAAAGAGTTATTAGTTAATTAAATATGTAACTCATTCACCTGCTGTGGCCTGGCTTTGTCTTGATTATACAACGTATGGCATGAGTTTAATGGACTTCTTTGGAGGTAGTAAAAAAAAATTTTTTAAAGAAAAAGTAAAGAAAACTCGTAGGTTTTAAATCATTTAGATTTGTTCCAAAACTGAACAAAAAGAATATATTTTGAAGAGTCAAAACAACACTGGACTTTTTCAAATATTAAACATCTTCTTTTGTGTTTTACAGAAGAAAGCAAGTCAATGATGGCAATTTCCATTTTGGGGGTGAACTATCCTTTTAAGATAAATTTTAAGAAGTTAATTAGAATGTTCCTACAGTAAGTGCAATTCTTGAAAAAAAAAAGAAAAAGCTCAAATATTCTCTTAAGAACATATCAAGTGGTGCTCAAAGCAGAGTCAACTGACGTCCAGCTCTACCTCTCTGGACGTCTAATGGGGTGGAGGGAAAGAGTTGTGGGTAGGGTTAGGGTGTTGATGGATATTCTAACTCCACCCATTATGCCCAAATTACATTCGGTCCGGAGCTAGATGTAAGCTCCACGCATTTGCTCTGCAGTGAGCAGCCTCTCCAACATTTTGTTTCTTAAGAATAAAATAACAGTAGTGTACTGACAAATCTTAAAGGGTTAGTTCACCCAAAAATTTTAATTCTGTCATTCATTTCTCACCCTCATGTCGTTTCAAACCCGTAAGACTTTAATTTCTCTTCGGAACACAAATGAAGATCTTTTCGATGAAATCTGAGAGTTTTCTGTACTCTCCAGACAGCTACACAACTAGAGTTTTGACGCCTCAAAAAGATCATAAAGAGATCTTAAAACTAATCCACATGAACTGAATGGTTTAGTCCAAATTGTCTGATTAAATTTAGTCTCATATTCACACATAAACATTCATCAACGGACACATCTAATATGGTAAATGGAAGCTCAAGCATGTTCGCTTGACGTCCAGAACCAATGAGGTTCATTCTCGTGTGTTATACGCTACATGTTTTTGCATTAAGCAGGTACGGTTGAGCTTCTGTTCATGTTCGCTGATCAATGTTTATATGTGAATAAAAGCCTGAATTAAATCTGTTATATCTATTATAAATAAAAAGTGATCGTGTCTCTTTAGAAAACTTGGACTAAACTTCTCAATTTATATGGATTAGTTTTATGATCTTTTTATGAACTTTTTGAAGTGTCAAAGTGTCAGTTGCCAAGGCTGTCAATGAAGGGACAGAAAGCTCTCAGATTTCATCAAAAAGATGTACATTTATGTTCTGAAGATGAACGAAAGTTTTGCGGGTTTGGAACGACATGAAGGTGAGAAATTAATGACAGAATTGTTGTTTTTTTTTGGTTAACAAATCCCTTAATGATACATTTATCCATTCAGAAACTCAAAATATCTATCAGACAGATTATTGAGTTTCTGGGAATATTGCCTAAGCAAATGTTATATATTTATATAAATTATATATAGTTCAGAAAGGTTGAAAGGATCAGCCCCGTCACTTTCCGGCTCTCTCTTCCTGTTGACAACTCACAGGGACAACAAAAACATTCAATAAACAAAGTATGTTAGAATATATTTAACATATTCTAGTATACTTTACATATATACATATTTACATTTACATATATTGTCAGTTTTATAATATTGTATATTACACTTGTAATGCTTAATTTTTTAAAAGACCCAATAAATCCAAATCCAATCTTTCTGTCAGGACCACTATCGTCAAATATGATTGACAATTAGCATACAGTTTGGATTGGTGGTATGGTTCTGTTCTGGGCAAGAACTCCCTGCGCATCCATGCAGCCTAGCATGTATAAGAGCAGGGAGAGCAGCAATAACCCCCCTTAGGGTAAACAGAACAGAACCAACATGAATGTATTGCAGATAACATTAATTCAAGATTTTAAAGTACAACATAATTTGAGAATTTATTCTGATTCAAGGGAAATCAGAATGCCAAATCCTGACTGGACGAGAGGAGGAGCTGGGGATGGAGGAGGAGTGTAATTTGCTCCTGAGAAACGCGATAGCTGCTGATAATACTAAAGGAGGGCTTATATATGTATACAGTGATAGGCTTCGTATTCCTATAGGTAGACGTGGATCAGCTGAGAGTTAGCTGATGCGAGCTTGACTAACGTGACCTGCCAACTGACGCTACGCTTAATTACTTTTGGGGCAAATTATTTATGACTGATTTATGATTAAGTTTTTTTAAGAATTTGAATTATTTTTAAGTGTTGTATTAAGACTGTTATATTTTTTTCTTAAGCTTATTCTTAAGACATATTCTAAACTATTCTAAATAAAGCAACAAGTTTCTTCTTAAGAATGTTTCAAGAATCCTGCACCTGGTCACCAAATGCTTCCACTGAATGTGATAGAGCTGCTTAGACATCCTGAAAAACATCAAGAAAGAAAGTCATGTGAGTTTGGAACGTCAAGAGGATGGGTAAATGATGAGAAAATTGTCTCTTTTTACAATTTAGAGTTGGAAACGGAAGTGGTGACATTTTTGATAATGATGGCTGATCCAAAACTGTCACGTCTGTCTAATTTTGGGTGCTTGAGAGATGGTTCAGAATCACTGCAGACTGATCTTATCTCACCGGGGTTCTTTGGGTGTTTGACTTAACAGCAGTCGTTCCTCTACTATTGATTTGCAGACACGGTTTGCATCTGAATCAACCAATAGAGCTGTGAGTGAGAGAGCGCTTCTCTTCTGATCCAAACTAGCACTGCCCCTTAGGGATTTAACATTTCTCTTTTAACTGTTCCAACAGTCTGTCACTGTCTCTCGTTGTGTGTATGTGTGAGTGCATGTCCCCAAACTAAACATTGGCTGTGACTCGGGGATCTGGAATTGAACCCTAATCTTCTCTTATGACGGTACACGACTTTAAATTATTTATAGCGAACTCCCTATACCAAACTCTCATTTTCCATTTTCTTTGTCCAGCTACTTGAGGACAAGGACATCAGAGGGACAGCCCCTGCAGGAGTGCTCTCTACCTGTCAACTAAAACTGAAATGCCTATATGGGCAGAAAGATATAGAGGGAAATGTTGATATCCCTCAACAGTAGCTTCAAGACTCTTTGGCATCGCAGCTGCTGTTAAAATAAGAGGAAGACATCATGCACATAACAACACATTTAAAAATGATGGCTGCTGGCCACTCTTACTCATATGATTAAATATTTAGATTAGCTTGAACAGACACTGTTTAGTAGGACACCAGAGAAAGTCAATGACATCATGTTCAACATGTTTTCTAATCTAATTTTTCTTATGGAATACTGTTGACTTCTCTCTCACTGGTTCTGTTTTTCTCTCTCTAATTAGATATGCTAAAAATATACACTCACGGCTATTTAAGGTTCACCTTGCTAGAGCCAGATTGAATCCCCTTTTTCCAATCTTCTATTGTCTAATTTTGGTGAGCCAGAGTAACGAGGGGTTATTTGAGAAGTTGCTGTTGGTTTTCTATCAGTTAGAAGAACAAGTCTGGCCGTTCCCCACTGACCTCTGGAATCAACAAGGCATTTTCACCTAGAACTGCCGCTCTGGATATTTTCTCTTTTTCTGACCATTTTCTGTAAACCCTAGGGATGATTGTGTGAACATCTCAGTAGATCAGATCTGAAATGCTCAGACCAGCCGTCTGGCACAAACAACCATGCCATGTTCAACGTCAACTAAATCACCCTTTTTACCCATTCATTTCTGACGTCAGTTTGAACTTTAGCAGATCGTCTTGACCATGTCCACAGGTCTAAATGCATTGAGTTGCTGTATGTGGATGGCTGATTAGATGTTTGTGTTAACAAGCAGTTGAACAGGGGTGCGTTTCCCGAAAGCATCGTTAGTCGCAAGTTCCGTCGTTATCAGCATAGTTCAACAAGTCAGTGTTTCCCGAAACCATCGTTCCAACGAACATTCGCAAACAGCATCGGAAAGTTGTGTGGTTGGAATGACAGCTCTCGAGCTGTGGTTAGAAGCATAGTTTCTAAATTGCATGACATGTGGACTTAATAAATCCGTATCTTGAGCAAAATAAGCAAGCTGACATTCAGTATAACCTGTGTCTTTTATTTAGAATACATACAAATGTGTTTGACATCTTTGAGTTCTCTTACGAGAGGTTCTCTCGTACTGCGTAATATCTTATGCTAGGGGAAAATCTCTTTTCCACGAGATATTAAAGCCAAAAATGATCCTTAATTTTGAATTAATGTAAAACGCGTTGCGGCAGCATGCAGACATAGGCAAGACGGCTCGCATGCAGCATCATTGCGAGCTGTTGCCCATGGCGACTCTGAGGACTCGCCTGGCATTTTTCTCAGAGTCTGCACTTCCGCCCGCTATAGTGCCGCGCCGTAAAAAGCGCTGTACTCTGCGGGTCCCCGAGCCTTCTCCAGCCTGCGAAAGCTCGTCGGGTCGCCCGCCAGCTTCACTCGAGTCGCTCACCGACGGACAGCGCACCGCCACCGCTTCCACCATTGATGACGACGAGATAGCTGCATCTGTGGAGGAGCCCAGCTGCTCTATCCTGGCGTCGGACAGTGAGGATTGGGCGAGCTCTGTGGACCTCCCCCCCATCGATTCCGAGCTGATGCGTCTGCTCTCACAGGCCGTGGCGAGCCTCGGCCTTGAGTGGGCGGCGCCCGCGCAGCCCGCGCACAAACGGCTGGATGGATGTTTCCTTCAAAGGCACCGCGCTCCACCGTCTTCTAGGCCCGCGCATTTTCTTCCTGAGCTTCATGAAGAAGTCGCTAATTCTTGGAACGCCCCCTTCTCAGCCAGAGTGCGTACCTCTGTCTCAGCAGCATTCTCCGTGGTGGACAGTGCTAAAGACAGAGGATACCACTCGCTTCTTCCAGTAGAAGAAGCTGTAGCGGCCCATCTTTGCCCGCCCTCTGCTGGATGGCGAGCTATGACGGTGCTACCTTCTAAAGCTTGCCGCACTACTTCCGCTATGCACAGTCGCGCTTATACCACCGCTGGGCAGGCTGTATCGGCATTGCACTCAATGGCCGTACTGAAGATCTTCCAAGCCGACCTTCCTCTCCAAAAACTGGATGAGGAAGGACCGGAAGCTATCAGCGTGCCGGATTTGAGGACCGCTACGGACCTGGCTCTTTGTGCCGCGAAATCCGCTGCACAGGCCATTGGGCGGAACATGGCTTCTCTCAGCATTGCTGAGAGACACCTATGGCTGATGTTATCTGATATGCCGGACTCGGAGCGCTCCGCGTTCCTCGACGCACCCATCTCCCCAGCTGGCCTCTTTGGATCATCCGTCAAAGATTTTATGTATAGATTCGCTGAGGTTCAGAAGACGTCACAGGCTATGAAGCACTTCTTACCAAAGCGCTCTAGCTCCGCAGCAGGTCGCCCAAAACAGCTGTCTGCTCGAAGCTCCCAGCCGCAGCCTCCGCCCGCCGCCGCTTCACAGCGCTGTCAAGCCCGGGACCAGAGATTACGCTCTTGCTCCGCCGGCTAGCCACCCCCCACCCCCCACCCCCCCCCCCCCCCCCGCGTGGGCCCCGGCCAAAGATTGAGATAAAGCCCCAGGCCTCAAAGTCTTTCTAGCCCTCCTAGGAAAACGACGGTGCTTAAGTCTCGCCGTGGCCAGACTTCCACCGAAACTTTTCGCTTGTTCAGTTCCAGAAAATGCGACTGTTCCAGTGTATTCTGCAGTAAACAAGCGGGTACCACGGCCCGCTTGCCTACACACAAACGCCGTCTTCACGGCGACCCAGATAAATCACATAAAGAGTGTAATTTCTGGTATTCCGGTCACGGCCGATGGTGTTATGAGTGTAATAAAAATGCCCACGACCCAGTGTTCATTCCTACACACAAGCACAGCCCACCACAGTAGAGGGCTCGCACAAATAAAAACGACTCATGTCGGTTGTGCATTAAATGTAGTGAATGTGCCCACAGCCCAGTGCCCACAAACACTACTCACTGCATGTCCCTTGGTTTCTGTAAAAACGAAACCAACACACATACAGTCAGCTCAGGCCGACGGTGTTTTCAGTGCAGTAAATGTGCCCGCTGTCCCACGCCCACATTCATTTACAGACATGTTAAGCCCCACAGGGTTTGCTCCGCTCGCTCTCTCTCAGCAAACTGTCATAGGGGAGTCGAGCGCGTCCAGGCTGCTCGCTTTGATCGGCGCGCCCCCCCCCCCCCCCGTCTCAAACGCTGCAAGCACAGCGTTTATGTTACAGCACACCGAAGCTCTCCGGTCGCAACTATGTTGTGGCCAGAGCCCAGATCTCATTCTACCCCTAGCTATTCATGCAAATGTGTGGGCAAAGCTTCCCGGGGTATCAGAACGGGTGCTAAACATTATAAAAAGAGGCTATTTGCTGCAGTTCGCTCGACGTCCCTCATCTAGTAGCTCGAAGTAGCTCATCTACTTCGAGCCGAAATAGCAAAAATATTGAGCAAAGGGGCCATAGAGCCTTTATCTCAAGCTCAGAGCGAAGGGGGTCTTTACAGCAGATATTTTCTGGTACCGAAAAAAGACGGGGGTCTCAGACCCATTCTAGATCTAAGACAGCTGAACAAAGTGCTTGTGAAACGCCAGTTCAGAATTCTCACAACCAGGAAAATCCTCACGCAGATTTGCCAAGAGGACTGGTTTATGTCAATAGATCTGAAGGACGTGTATTTCCAAATACAAATAGCGTCACGTCACAGGCGATTCTTGAGATTCGCCTTCGAGGGCCAGGCATATCAATACACAGTCCTACCGTCCGGCCTGTCCTTAGCACCCCGTACATTTACAATGTGCATGGACGCAGCACTCGCACCCCTGAAACTTCGGGGCATGCGAGTTTTGAACTACTTGGACGATTGGCTGATTCTAGCTCAATCACACTCAGAGCTCATAGAACACAGGACCACATCTCGAGAATCTAGGTCTCAAAGTCAATTGGGCGAAAAGTTCGCTGTCTCCCAGTTAGAGAATATCTTTTCTGGGCACAGAACTGGACTCGCTGTCTATGACAGCGCGACTGTCGCCAGAGCGCAGACTGAACATTCAGCGCATCACGAAATACTTCCGCTGCGGCACTATAGTCACGCTCAAAAGGTTTCAGAAAATTCTGGGTCTCATGGCCTCAGCATCATCAGTACTACAGTTGGGTCTGCTTCGCATGTGCCCTTTGCAGTTATGGCTAAAAGCGCGAGTACCACCTCGGGCATGGGCCACCGGTCTGTTTCGCCTCAAGGTCGATCAGAAATATGTCTCACCTCTAAAACCTTGGAGATCAATCGACTGGTATCAGTCAGGTGTAAGCCTGGGGACTTCCTCGAGTGTGAAGTTGGTGTCCACAGACGCCTCCACCTCGGGATGGGGAGCGCTGCTCGAGGGCAGACCGTTCTTTGGCCAGTGGTCAGAACGGGAGAAGCTTCTACAAATAAACTGTCTGGAAATGATGGCAGTCGACAACGCGCTGAGGCGTTTTTGTCCCCAGATAAAAAGTCACCACGTCTTGGTCCGCTCGGACAACATGTGGCCTATATAAATCGCCAGGGCGGCTTCAGGTCCCGAAACATTTACAGGCTGACGGAATGCCTCCTGGTCTGGGCTCAGCACATCTGCGCTCATTGAGAGCAGCACATGTGCCTGGTCACCTGAATTTGGGGCCAGACAGACTGTCCAGAAACAATGTTCCAGCAGGAGAATGGTCTCTGCACCCGCAGACGGTCCTACTGCTGTGGGAGACATTTGGCAGAGCGCAGGTGGGCCTGTTTGCGTCCCAAGAAAACACCCACTGTCCGAAGTTTTTCTCCACGAGCAGGGATGCGCTGGCCCACGTCTGACCCCGCTGCCCACTCTATGTCTTTCCCCCTGTCTCGCTCCTTCCTCAGGTATTGGAACGAATCAGGGAAAACGGATGCTCAGTGCTACTTGTGGCTCCGCTCTGGAAAAACCAGGCTTGGTTCCCAGTTCTGATGCAGCTGAAAAGCACTGCCCAATGGCCAATACCGATGAGGAAAGACCTCCTCTCTCAGGCCAAGGGCTCGATTTGGTATCCTCACCCAGAGCTGTGGTCCGTACATGCATGGGCCATCAACGGGTACCCGCTAACCTTCCGGAGGGAGTGTTAAACACGATCACGCAGGCTAGAGTCCCGTCTACTAGACGACTCTATTCCTCAAAATGGTCTGTGTTTTCTGACTGGTGCAAAGCTTGAGGCTTTTCACCCATAGACTGTGGGGTTACGGAAGTTCTTTCCTTCCTTCAAGAGCAACTGGATAAGGGCAGAACCCCATCCACGCTCAAGGTTTATGTGGTGGCCATAGCAGCGTTTACTAAACCAGCGACTGGCCAGTCACTGGGGAAGAACGATCTGGTCATCCGCTTCCTTAAGGGAGCTAAGAGGCTGAATCCTCCCAGACCCCCTTCAGTCCCCATGTGGGACCTTTCTACGGTTTTGGAAGCCATGAAAGGTGCCCCGTTCGAGCCAATCCATTTGTCAGACATGAAACATTTGTCATTTAAGACAGTGTTTCTTATGGCTCTTGCTTCAGTGAAGCGCATAGGGGATTTACAAGCGCTCTCAGTACGCACAACATGTATGGAATTTGGGCCAAATGACTCGAAAGTCATACTCAAACCAAGACACGGGAACGTGCCTAAATCCCTCAACACACCGTTCAGGGCTCAGGTTATTTCCCTGTCTGCCCTGCCGGTTTACAACGAGGAAAAGGACGCGAGCTTCCTTTGCCCAGTCAGGGCATTAAGAGCTTATGTGTCCAACTCTTCGTTTTCGTTCAGCGGACGTTCTAAGGGACTAATCGCATCGAAACAGAGCCTATCCAGGTGGATAGTTGATGCCATAGCGCTGGCCTACACTTCTAAAGGCTTGCAGTGTCCTTTGGGTGTCAGAGCGCACTCCACAAGAGGCATGGCCTCGTCGTGGGCTTGGTCTAGCGGGATTACCTTGCAGGATATCTGTACGGTGGCAGGCTGGGCCTCCCCGTCTACATTTATAAGGTTTTATAACCTAGAGGTTCCCGCCTTACAGGCTAAACTACTTTCGGTCTAAAGATCAGTATTGTCTGCCCCGTTGCTTCGGCTCAAAATACTTAAACTGCTTGAGCAACCCTCACTGATCAATAAAATAACTCCATGGGCAATGAGTAAGACCCAGTTCAGGGCGAACATTTTCACCCTGACTATGTGGAACACTGTTGATGTGATTAGCACCCTTAAGATGCTATTTATTGGGAATGACGCTTCTAGCCTCTCTTCTCAGACTCTCTGTGAGTCCCTGGTGTTTATGCACTATATGAGCCCCGGGCACCTGCCCTTGGGACTTTGGTGTTGGATCCCAGCACGCCCGGCGTTTTACACTGTGTTCCCCTAGCGTAACATATTACGCAGTACGAGAGAACCTCTCGTAAGAGAACGTACTCGGTTACTAATGTAACCTCAGTTCTCTCTAGAAGAGGGAACGAGTACTGCGTATCTTTGCCGTGCCTGCAACCCGCTCTGGTTCGCTTCGGCGATGAAAAAACAGATTATATCAGCCCATCGAGCTGTATTTATAGGCCCAGGCCACGCCCGATCTCAAACAGTTTAATTAAAATAAGGTATTACTCCACCACGTGCGTGACGTCATAAACCAATGTGGTTGAACACCACTTTGGGACATATGGTTTTGGGAAACAGTCGTGACTAGCTAGTTGATTTCTTCAACGATGCATCATACTATGGTAGTTAAGCAGCGAGTTACGTCGTTGTATGGGAAACGCACCCCAGGTTGGTGAGTGAATAGCTGTACATGCTCTTGCTGACTGTAAGCTCTTTCTAGACATGCTCAAGGTCAATGTGTTCATGGTATATATATATATACGTATATGTGTTTATATGTGTGTGTGTGTGTGTATTTCATGTATATTAACATAAATTGCAACATGACACCCTGAGCTTGAGTATAGCTTCTGTACTGTTTATATAATGGATATAGCTGATTAATCTCTTTCTAAATTTTTATTTTTTCTATAACATTGTTAATGTACTGTAGTTTTCATGAAAAGTATGTTTTGACAATTGCCACTTTTATGCTATGTCTGTCTTATAATTTATTAAAAGAAAAAAAGAAAACCCCTTTTTATTCAAGTTTTGTTTTATTTATTTATTTGATAACGCAATGTCCAATACATACACTGTATGTATACTAACAAAATTAACACTGAGCCCTGAAATTTACAGGCTTGCAGCTAGAATCTGCTGTTGTTGTCCTAGACAGTCTTTATTGCAATATCCACAGAACCATTTTCAAAGCAGCTCTAAAAGATCATTTGTGTCAAAACCCCTCCAAGACTTGCCTTTAGCGCTGGCACACAGGGGGGCCTTTGGCGTCCTCCCCTTTCACTCCGCAGACATTTCCAGGGCCCTTCACCCCTCTGTCCATTATCGAATGAATGCGAATGGCACAGTGAAGATGATAAACCATCACTTCTAGTCTTTTCTTCTCTGTTTTTCTCCCTCCCTCATCAGAAACATCACACAGTTCTTCACAAGCCCCACTGCTTCCTCAACCCTATCTATCTATCTATCTATCTATCTATCTATCTATCTATCTATCTAAAAACTACTTTACACTTTCAAAGCTGCCAACTTAAAAGTTTGACTTTTAGCATATTAAACAAGTGCAAATAATTAGAATGTACTGTATGCTGCTAAATAATTAAGTTATTACTTGGAAATGTTTGCAAACTGTTTCTTGAGTTTCTTCTGAGGGTCTTCTGTTCCTCCTTCAGGATGTCACGGTCTGACTGCTGGTCTCTAATGAGAACAGAAGAGCATTTGTATTACAGTCTGTCCACTAAAATCATCTGCAGTTCAGAGACGGATGGCAGACAGATGGAATGTATCCTGCAGGAATAATGATCACAGGGGACGCCCTGATTTCTCAGCGTCAGCGTTTCCACACCCCAAAAATGCAAGTGAGAGTAAAGACATCTGAAGTCTTCCTAGTCTGTCTCGCTAAAAGCCTGAATCGCTGCATTACTTATTTGTGAAGAACAGCTGTTTATTAGTGTTTTTTTGCTTCATTTGTTCATTCATATAACATTATTTTTTATATTTTTCTACAGCAAATAGCATGAAACATTCATCATTTATAAAGACAATATCCTGAGATATGGGGACTAATACCTGACAATATTGTGGGTGTTGCTTTGAACTAAAGAAACCACCTTCAAATGTATTATCTGTGCTCTGCCTCTGGTCTTACTGTTTCTCGTTGCTTTCATCTGAACAACCGAAGGCGAAGAATTCTGAAAAATGGAAGAGATGACAGAACAAAATGAGTGCGAGAAAATTACATTTCCCCTTAGGAACTATGTATAAGCGTGTCAATAAGAACCACTAGACCGCGAAAATGTATTACTGATGAGTGACTGATATTTTGTACTTAAATTGTTTTATTTTATTTTACTCTTCTTTTTTTCTTTTTTATCCCTAGGCCCTATGCCTTATTCTCCTCTGTTTCCTTCATCTCTGTATTTACGTCTCCTTATTTATTTCAGCAATATTAGTAGGCTACTGTGTACACAGCATTGTAAATATCGTACAGCTCTGTTGACTCTTTAAGAGAGAACGAAATGGAGGCAGGCAAGTATGACATCACCGATCTGCTCACTGTTAACATCCAGTGGGTGAGAGCAGCTCAGCAAGCAGCCTCTAACACCCCTGCTTACACACACACACTCACACACACACGCACACACACACACACACACACACACACACACACATATCAAGTGGCATCCTACTTAGCAGGCGTCTTGGTTTGGGTGGAGGGAAACTTTCAAGCACACACCCACACGCTTCAATCAGCACATACGTACAGGGGCACGTGCTCTAACACACATGCAGAAGGAAAAGAGAGAGATGTTCGAGCAAATCGATCTGATGAGGAGCAGAGAGACCGAGATTCACAGAGCCGCTCAAGCGCTTCCTCATAGATCACAGACACTCTCTCCATCACCCTCATCTCACATTCACACACACGCTCACATTTCCAGCTGCCATCTCGTTTGATGAATTAATGTGTTAAAATTAGATCTGAGATTTTTTTAAAGTAAAATCCGACAGCAATGCAATACTATGCAGAAAAGAAAGAAAAAGAAAACACTCCACTGCTACTCAGAAAATGAATGATTGAGAAAAAAAGACACATGATGTATAAGTCACAACTGAACACCAATAGGCCATCATCTCCAACAAACAGAGAGTTGTTAGAATGGCAGCCAGGCTGTTCTCAGATTCAGGCTGTTTCAAAGCAGCTGTGATAAGGCGAGTCTGCGTGAGGCCGATTATTCCACTGGGCTGAAGAAACAGCAGCTCTGCTACTTCCTCTCCGTTTATTTACCTCTAAACTGCCCTGTTTGCTACGGTGCTTAGACTAAGATATGGAAACAACAACTGAAAACTGGGAAACAAAGCATTTTATTTGCCCAACATAATTATTTTTTTTTTTTACCTGTATGAAAGAAATTAAATAACTGTGGACTGTGGAGAAACAAGATGGTGTTTGCAACTACAACATAAGAGGTGAATGTCATGGCAGAGTTACATTTTTTTTTTTTTTTTTTTTATAAATCTTATATTAAACTTTCTACTTTAAAAAGTATAGTATTTTTTTTGTAATATTTGACACATTCTAGCAGACAAATGCTGTTTGTATAGGTGCTGGTATGCATTGTGCCACCTCAAAATAAACTACTACTACTACTACTACGTATTAATAATAATACGTAATTTTGGGATACTGTGAAAAAAAATTCAGTCTGTTTTAAGAAACAGGATGGATATTATTCTTGACTAATTTTGTCTTGCAAAACAAAAATGATACATTTTAAATGAGAACAGAACTTTTGAACTTTTGAACTGTGATGTCACCTCCTTTTAATTACTTGTCACCTGTACATATTGTTTCAGATATAGCCTATTTTAAAGTCCCTGTAAAGGCAATTCTAAAAAAAAATTCTAAACACATAAATGTCAGAAATGTATCGCTAAAACACATTACAAAGACTGTGAACTGTGAAGTAGGCTACTGAATTGTGGAGTTAGACCGTTAAACAGTTTTTCACCGTTGCTGGGTTCAGGATTTTTTGGGCGGGGCCAGAGCCATAGAGAGAAAGAGTTGCGACACTCCCATAGACCTCCGTTGTAAAAAAATGGCGGCGCTTTTAACCGCCTACTTCCGGGATATGGAGCTCGGATTAGTTCCAAACACTGGCATTTGGCTGTTGGACCCCATTCACTTACATTGCTGCGCGTCGAGTTGTTCCAGAGGTAAGTTGCTGAAATATCGACTTCTTTTGAATTGTCAACTGTCTATATTGTATCAGAAGCCCTTTGCGATGCTTATACTGGTCTTCATTTGTATATGCACAGCGTAATTATTTATATTTTATCTTGGTTGTTCCAACCAATTTTCAAGCACTGCCTGATAGCTAGTTAGCTAGCGCGACTTCACCAGTTGTGAAGGTATAGCATCTAATTAGTTCGGTAATGAATCGCTACCACCTTTATAGCAACTTTTATTTAGTTGAATTTTTGGTATATACTAACTAACTTTTCATTATGTTACGTGTTGGCTGAGTTTTGAGTGGTGAATGCTGCGCGTCGAGTTGTTCCAGAGGTAACGTAAGTTTCTGAAATATCTACCTCTTTTGAATTGTCAACTGTCTAACTTATATTGTATCAGAGGCCCTTTGCGATGTTTATACTGGTCTTCATTTGTACATGCAAAGCGTAATGATCATGAAGGTAGGCTAATGGCTGAATTGTAATTTATAAGCAAAATCACGGGAATCAATGGCCTAATACAGCCCAGTTGTGCTAAAATAAATATCATGAGACCGACGTCCATCATCAGATGAATATGGAAAAGTTAAGTTAGAGCCGCTAAAGCTACCCATGCGAGCACTAAGCTTTTCCCTCCAAAAAAAATTGCCTAAAACTTATCTAAGTAATATACAGTATTTCGTTGTCACCCTGCCTCTCCAAATGCAAAACTGACATTAACAAAATGCAATAACAGCTGAAAAAGTGCTTGGTTGTGTGTTTTATTTTATATTTACCATTCAAAAATGCAATCGCTGCTGTCTGTCCCATAGAAGAACATGACAGCCAGCGTACGTTTTGGAACTATTGGGGCTTACATGAACCACGTGACAGCCGTCGCGGCGACATCAAAGAGTGTCGCAACTCTTTCTCTCTATGGCTCTGGGCGGGGCTAAAACGGTGACTCGATGACGCACTGGAGCCAGTGAGCTCATGGCACCGCCCCTAACAATAGAGCACATTCGCATCAGTTCGCCTCTCAATCGTGATCTGTCAGTAGTAGCTACTATTAGTTACTACACAGCCTACAGTTTGCTAGTAGCTAGCTATGCCCTTGTCACGGAAATGCTCAATGGTATAATGGTATCTAGATCCGATACAAAACAGATCGGTGTCCTTATTTAAATTTCCGAAAAACGACCATATTAAAGGATACTTCACCTCTGTAAAGATGAATGTGTATTTAAAATGGGTCATTTATGTAGAAGAAATGTGAAATTATTTTTGAATTTGGAGCTTTCTAGACTGAGAAAAGCCAGAAAATTTATTTTTGGCTTATGTGGATGAAAGACAACAACTCCCAGAATGCACTTGCTTCGCTGCCCTAGGTGGCCACGCCTACCGGTAACAGAGCGCAGTAGTTAAACAACAAGTCTAGGCTACTAGTGAGTCTGCGTGATGAGTCTGCCCGGGATTTCGAGATCGCCCAAAATGTCCGGGATTCGGCTTTTGCGTTCTACAGTCGCCATTCATTATGTTTACTGTGGCAAGCAGGACAAGGTGGCGTGATTACCGATGAGAGACACCTGTGAGACGCACCGGTCTCGTATCTCTCACGGAGGAGCGGGAATTTTCTTAGCAATGTTAAAAGGCACATCAACCGATCACTTGTTTAGCGTTCATGTAAACACTAAACAAAAGGTGTGCATGTAAACAATGAATGGCGACTGCAGAAAGCAAAAGCTGAACCCCGGACATTTTTTTTTATCTCGACGGCCGGACATGTCCGGGAAAAAGAGGATGAATGGTGGTAACCCCTACTACTCAGCTTTCTCCACAGAACAAGAGCCTGCTAGCTTAGCTTCCAAAAAAGATGTCTGACACTATGTGTACATTCTGTGAGTGAGATCCCACCCTCGCGGGTTGAGAACATGCGGGACAGCCCCTACTACTGACTGTAGTCTTTAGCCTCTGGCCAAAAAATCCTCAGATGATGCAAAATGACGATTTTTGCGTCATCGGAGGATTTTTTCCAGACAAAAAATACATAAATCTCTCGTCTCAGGGGGATATGAGGCTGGAAAGCACGGTAATTTGAAAATACTACAGGTTTTCTACTAATACAAAGCTTAATGCTAAATCCTGAAGTATCCCTTTAAAAAGTGGTGGATTAATTTTGTAAAGAGCCAACTTGATGGAGAGCTGAGGATCGATCACCACCAACATCCGTCTCTGTAGTGATCATTTTACACAGGATAGTTTTATAAACTTTCGCCGGAGACAACTGGGATTCACTGATAATCCGCTGTTACTGGTGAATGGGGCCGAACCGACTATCTCCCGTCCCGAAAACAGTATCACCTAATAGGCTTGAGAGCAGACGGCTCCGTATGCTTTTCAATCGCTCTCGCGGTACTTTGATGTCATAAACCGATTGGTCTGAGCAGCGCCAGTTCAAGTTGAACACGCCTAATATCACCGTCGGCTGCTTTCCCGTGAGTGGGCATGGTTTCAGCACAGCCAGCAGACACGCCCCCAGTGTTTGAGAGCAGTATTCTTTTTTCAAGATTTTGATAGCTTATTTTATTTACTTGGCTGCTTTTTTCTCATTCAAATTTGGCTGGGTGGCTACTAACACATTTTTCTGTGGTGTGACAAACTCAGAACACATACTTAATTTTGACTTTACAGGGACTTTAAATACAACATCAACGACAAGGCATGTAAAAATGCACATTCTTTTTATTATTTTTTTTACATAAATGTATAATTCACTTTTTAAATTCATATATGTAATTTTACAAAACACCTAATAGCAGACTTAATAGACTTTATAGTGCAGGTTGACTCATTGGTACTTGCATCACTAAAACCAAAGGCAAAATTATTTCCTGTAAAGCATTTTACATGGAATTTTATGCTCTATTCTTGCCTAAAACTCTGATACAAGCAGAAGCAAACTCACAGACTTCAAAAGAATAAACACAAAATGAGAGATCATGCAGAGATGTTCTTATGCCTGAGCATCGTTTATTTCTTCTCAGCGAGCTGAAGTTAGGCTGGCTGGGATGTAAATAAATTAACACTTTATTAGTATACCCTCACCTAAAGGATTATTAGGAGCACCATACTAATACTGTGTTTGACCCCCTTTCGCCTTCAGAACTGCCTTAATTCTACGTGGCATTGTTCCAACAAGGTGCTGAAAGCATTCTTTAGAAATGTTGGCCTATATTGATAGGATAGCATCTTGCAGTTGATGGATATTTGTGGGATGCACATCCAGGGCACGAAGCTCCCGTTCCACCACATCCCAAAGATGCTCTATTGGGTTGAGATCTGGTGACTGTGGGGGCCATTTTAGTACAGTGAACTCATTGTCATGTTCAAGAAACCAATTTGAAATGATTCAAGCTTTGTGACAGGGTGCATTTTCCTGCTGGAAGTAGCCATCAGAGGATGGGTACATGGTGGCCATAAAGGGATGGACATGGTCAGAAACAATGCTCAGGTAGGTCGTGGCATTTAAACGATGCCCAATTGGCACTAAGGGGCCTAAAGTGTGCCAAGAAAACATCCCCCACACCATTACACCACCACCACCAGCCTGCACAGTGGTAACAAGGCATGATGGATCCATGTTCTCATTCTGTTTACGCCAAATTCTGACTCTGCCATCTGAATGTCTCAACAGAAATCGAGACTCATCAGACCAGGCAACATTTTTTCAGTCTACAACTGTCCAATTTTGGTGAGCTCTTGCAAATTGTAGCCTCTTTTTCCTATTTGTAGTGGAGATGAGTGGTACCCAGTGGGGTCTTCTGCTGTTGTAGCCCATCCGCCTCAAGGTTGTGCATGTTGTGGCTTCACAAATGCTTTGCTGCATACCTCGGTTGTAACGAGTGGTTATTTCAGTCAAAGTTGCTCTTCTATCCGCTTGAATCAGTCGGCCCATTCTCCTCTGACCTCTAGCATCAACAAGGCATTTTTGCCCACAGGACTGCCGCATACTGGATGCTTTTCCCTTTTCACACCATTCTTTGTAAACCCTAGAAATGGTTGTGCGTAAAAATCCCAGTAACTGAGCAGATTGTGAAATATTCAGACCAGACGGTCTGGCACCAACAACCATGCCACGCTCAAAATTGCTTAAATCACCTTTCTTTCCCATTCTGACATTCAGTTTGGAGTTCAGGAGTTTGTCTTGACCAGGACCACACCCCTAAATGCATTGAAGCAACTGCCATGTTATTGGTTGAGTAGATAATTGCATTAATGAGAAATTGAACAGGTGTTCCTAATAATCCTTTAGGTGAGTGTATATCCCACTAGAATGCCTCACTACTGTACCTCTTGCATGATGTCACCTGAATGGCAGGTCAACCAAAACAAGCTGTCAGAGCATAAAAACAGCCAATTACGAGCAAGAAATCACAGTCAAGAGGGAGGCAAATGACATCAGGATCTCATGTTTTATTAATGCGTGTTTATGTTTTTCATATTTTCTCTCTTTCAGAGGGGTGAAATACCCCAAAATTCGCCTCTCATCAGTCACGGTTATAAAACAGCTGGCAGTCCACCTTTATTATTATAAACCACTAAAAGTGACACATTCATTGCACTGTGTGGATCAGTGTTTCATAAAAAAGGCACACACTGACACATACATGTACAGATGACGCAGACAGAAGCGTCCACGCACAGAACTACCCACACACACACACA
This sequence comes from Tiaroga cobitis, assembly GCA_030578255.1. Taxonomy (NCBI): domain Eukaryota; kingdom Metazoa; phylum Chordata; class Actinopteri; order Cypriniformes; family Leuciscidae; genus Tiaroga; species Tiaroga cobitis. The sequence goes on from CM060603.1 coordinate 33,058,178, forward strand.
GATACATCTCCAAATGGATAGCAGAAAAATCACTTGGCCAGAAGCAATGGCTTTAAAGAAGTGCTGAATTATGAGGCATGAAGAGCATTTGAGTCCTGTCAAAACTAGCACGGCCTTTACGGTGACATGCTGATTTGGGCTGGACAGCACACTGAGGGCGGTTAGGACCAGCAACTGCCTCTGTATATACCTCTGGCGACAAGGGCTTGGCCCATGAACACCCCCCTTCGTCACACCTCACCCCAGACTGAGATGACAGGGTCAGCTGGGGGGGTTAAACTCCTGGAGGCTGTAGGGTGCCCACAGCCTCCAAATGGGAAAACACCCCCTCAAAAGCTGAAGATGCATGTGGATATGAGACGGTGTTCAGTTAAATTTTGAGAACACAGCGTTGTTAAATCCTATCTCAGCAAAGCAGGAGGGTGGTGTTGGCAGACATTTAAGGGACATTTGGCAGGTTCAGGGGTTTAGAGAAAGGAAGAGTTTATTTACATCTCCACATTCATGGTGATTCAGAATGATCATTTTCATTATTCTGATTATAATACTTATTGTTATCATTATCCATTTAGAGTATACCTGGTGAAATTCATTGCTAAGTAACAAAGCTAATAGAAAATTAAGACATTATTTGAGTGAGTTAATAAAGATAATTTCAAAGAAGCAAAAAGGTTTAAAATGTTTACCAAAGCTATGTATTAATATAAAGCTATTACATCCAAATGTACTTCTTTGACTTCTTGATATCAGTGTTAGTTCACTCAAGACTTTTATTATTATTACTGTTATTATTATTCAGTAGAATTCTTTTCACAATGTTATGTTTACTCTGTGTTTGTGTACATGTTCTGGATTTTTAATACGATCTTGACTAAGCAAAAATGAACAACAAAACAAACAAACAAATAAATAAATAAATCCAGAACAAGCATTCAATAACATAGTGAACATAACGTTATGAAAAGTAGGCATTATTATTATTAATAATATTCCCTGTTTTCACAATGTTACATTTACTGTTTTGTAAAATGATCTTGGCTAAGCAAAAATGCACAATAAAACAAATAAATAAATACAAACAGACAATAATAAACAAATAAACAAACAAACAGAACATGTATGCAATAACATCAAGACAAACTAGAAATAATATTATTGCAAATAACCATAATGAAGGTAAAAGCAAAGAGATACTTTAGTTATCGAAAGGATCCCTCCATGCCGAATCAGTTCTAATGCAGAGTATTTCTAATTCAGGTGTCAGGAGCCATAGGAGCACACAGGGCTGCCACAGAGCCATGACAAGCAAAGCTTAGAAATGGAGCAGAGAGGTCCGCTGTGTGTTTTTGTGTGTGCGTGCGTGCGCGCGCGCACGTGTGTGTGTGTGTGGCATATTTTGATTTCCCAAGAAAATTTCCATTTCAAACGGAGGCCTCAAGGGATGAAGACAACCTGCAGCAAACACACATACTTGGAATTTCAATAGGAACCACAGCAGATTCACAGACAAAGATTTTGCTCCACTAATGATCACCGAATTTAAATCTCTGCATTTTTCATTTTCACTCTTCAATTTAAAGCATCTTCACTCTCAATTAATACCAAAAACATAGTGTGATCGTAAAGGATGCAGGTTTTACCTTGATTTTACCAGAGGAGACACAAGGTACACTGTAATTTGTTTGCTAATTAAAAGGTTTTAGACATACACACACATGAGATGAAGACTCATATCAGTGATACCGTTTATGGTAACAGGTCATCCTATTGAACGTACGTTCATGTTGAGAACACATGACCATTCATGTCATTCAATTGAACAAATTACTATTATAATATGTTTATTTTATAGTCTAGTGCAGGCAGTACTGAAATAAAAAACAAAGAACAAGTCTCATGGTTAATAGGTTCTCTTGAAGGAGAGAAAGAGAACAATTAGAATAAAAAATGCACATCTGTAGTCTGTACACACCTGGGGAGATGGACATGGTCATGCAGACAAACTATATTTGGCAGACAATGTATAGCAAACCATATATGGATTTTACCTTTGCCTGTAGCTTTTTGCTACAGTGTACACAATCAAATATCATGAGGTTTGAAGAATGTGACAGTGTCAGGTTTTGTGCCAGAAACAGTGTTTGGGTATAGATAATATTCTCATCACTTTCACTGAGCTTTTCAAAATTAGATCAGAAGAGGCTTTTCAGATCAGAGTATATGATGTCATGTATTATATTAAAAATAGCACTTTGTTAGTACAGTAATACTGCAAGGTATAATGTATTAACATGCAAATAAAATAAAAACACATTGCACCCCATAGAAGAGGTGATCAACAAACAGAAAAGGCTGAAACATTTCATTTGAAATCTTTTGATAATACAGTAAAAACAGTAATATAATATATATACCAAATATATACTAAATGTATTTCTTGCTCAAGAAAAAATATAATTATTATTATTATCACCAAAATTGAAAACAGTTGTGCTGCTTAATACAAGTGTCACATTTGTGTCTGTTTTGATCTTCTGTTTTCATTCTTAGGCCATGTTTACACGGAAACGATCTGAAGAGAAAACGCAAAAGTGGCGTTTCGTTTTCACTTTTTATTCTGCGTTTAGACGAGCGTTATGGGGGGGAAATCTGCGTGCATATGGAGACGCAAAAGTGTTAGAAATGCGATGTAGTATGCACTCCAGGCGGCTAGGTGGCAATGTGAAGCACTGCCACACAACAACACCAATATCTCAGAATATTTTGTACAACTGCTGAAAAGACTCTTGGACGTTTATCAGAGCTGCTAGGGCAACTTAAGGTCCGACGTATGGAAATAATCCGACATGTTGTTTGTTATTTTCCTGTACTGGCGCATGCCTGTGACGTAAATGCGTACGCGACGAGAGCCGCCATGAGCAGATTTGCGTTTTTACCCGTTTAGACGGAAACGCGACGGTGGAGCGTTTTTAAGATTTCCACTTTGGAGGGTGGTTTCACTTTTTTGCGTTTTTAAGCCCCAAAAACGCCGTCGCCGTGTAAACGAAAGGCACATCCGATAAAATATTATTACGTTTTCACCCGGAATCGTTTTCGTGTAAACAGGGCCTTAGTCACATCATGTCTTTTGTTTTTCCCGCCACTCATCTGTTACCATGCCTACCGTCATTAGTTCATCTTCATCACCTGTGTTGTGTTAATTACCTTCATCTGTGTCACCTGGTTTATGTTCATCAGTGTCTGTATTTAGTCCCCTCTTTTCAGTCAGTCTTTGTCCGTTCTCGTCTGTGCAATGTTGTTGTGCTGCCTGCCAGCTTATGTCTCTGTGAGTAATTGTGATTAAAATAGTTTGTATTTGAACCTTCAGCCTTCTCGTCATCTTCTGCCAGCACAAACCCTGACAATAAGCTTGTTATAATGCTTTTATAACATTTTAAATGTCTTTACTGCTACTGTTGATCAATTTAGTAAATCCTTGCTAAATAAAAGCACTAAATTCTTAAAATAAATAAAACAAAATTAAAAATAATTAATGGGAAACTATTGTATACCATTTACATCTATTTCTCTGACACTTCATTATCTGTCCCTGATTTCTCAGGGATCCTTTACACAGATTGTCTTCGTGTGTTTTAAAACCGCTAGAAGCAGCACAACAGTGCTGAACAGAAGGCACATTCATTAGCACATTAACCTACATACACCGTCACTAATATAAACACTCAACTCTTGTTAAAGATTATTTAAGGGCATCGATGGTTCAATGCAACCTTTCCATTCCACAAAAGGTTATTTATAGTAGAAAAGTATATATATATATATATATATATATATATATATATATATATATATATATATATATATATACTGTATATATATATAGTATATATATATATATATATATATATATATATTGTATATATATATATATATATATATATATATACTGTGTATATATATATATATATATATATATATATACTGTATATATATATATATATATATATACTGTATATATATATATATATATATATATATATATATATATATATATATATATATATATATATATATATATATATATATATATATATATATATTAAAATACGGTGACCAGGAAGGAATGTGGCCTCAAGATCCTATGTTGAGAAAACGACATATTTTTCTTATGGACACGACTTTTATGTTGAGGGAAGGACATGTATTTCTCGTGGCCACTAGATTAATGTGTAAACTAACCTGTGTGACCACAACCTGGGATTATGAGAAATGGATATTATTAATAAATTAATATTTGATTTTGAATTAAGAATAACAAAATAGTTTGGAATTAAGAAATTATTATGTTAACCTATATTATACTATTATATTATGCTTTAGGCCACAGCATAAGGATGTCGTTACCTCGATAAAATGATCCCATGGCCATGACATATTATCACATTCCCACAAGTTAATATGTCATGGCCATGACAAAACTAAGTGAACAGAACATGTCCACAAAATAAAATCGTTCAATGAGAGGTTATTTGGGGAACCAAAATGGTTCTTCCCACTTTGGGAACCTTTATTTTATTCAAGAGTGCACAGTATGGTTTTTTTTGTGTTTTTTTGGCCATGATAATTGCCATTGGACATTGACAAGTGATGTTAGACCTCTGAGGCAGAGCAGCCTAAACTTTAAAAACTTTTTAACAAACACCTTTACTCATTTTGTTTTATGATGGCTGAACTGATGTGCGAATGACATACATATCCTGCAATGAGACACAACAAGAATTTTGGATTAAACACTAAATTAGACAGAAAGAGGGAGAAAGAGAAAGAGAAGGGTAGAAACAGGCTTTTTTTGCCAATCTTGTTGATTTTCACACGGGTGAAGCTTCATTATACCATTGTTTTATTGCAGGGTCACTGGCTTTCCACTTTGTTGGACTCTAATGAACAGATTCATTCTGCTACTTCGTGTTACTCATTACAGCAGAGATGTGAGCAAAATTTCACTATACACTCATCTTTGAAGACTGGGACTTCATTAATGCATATTATTGTGGAAGACTTCTGTTGTTAACCACACAGAATCAATTTATCTCCAAAGGAGGACCAGCATATACATTGCTGAATACTCACAAAATAAGATGTGTAATGCAATACAATTTAACATACAAATTTAGGCTTGATTTGTTTTCTCTTATACTACTGTCCAAAAGTCACTTAAACATACTAAGGCTATTTGGATTTATTTGATCAAGAAACAATATATAGAGTAAAAACATTAATATTGTGAAATTGTATTAACATTTTGAATAACCATTTCCTATTTCCATTTTTTTAAATCTTTACTCCATCATTACTCCAGTCTTCAGTGTCTCATGATCCTTCTGAAATAATTTTAATATGCTGATTTGACATTTCCTATTATTATCGTGTTGAAAAAAAGTTGTGCAGCTTATTATTTTTGTCGAATTTTTTTTTTACAATATTCTTTGACAAATAGAAATATCAAAAGAAAAGCCTTAATTTGAAATAGAAGCCTTTTGTTACTATGTAAAAGTCTTTACTATCACCTTTGTTTAATTTAAAGTGACTTTTCTGAATAAAAGTATTAGTTGTAAAATATCATAAATTGTAAATATCATAACATTTGAAAAGTAGTGTATTTTTTTGTGAAATTTTGTCTGAAACATTTGAAATAATTTACTTTTTACTGTACTTATATGGTAATTAAACTTTTGCTTGAAAGTCTTTCAACAAATCATGGTAATATTCAGACCAACATGTGATATTGCCTGAATATGTACTTACTCTTTCTTGTGTGATATTGCAATTAAGAGTTCTAAAGCAACTTTTTAAAATGTATTTTTAATGTTGTCATTGTTATGATGGTGGAAGGTGAACCCAGGTGCAGACAGGATGCAGTGACACAAAGTTTATTATAGACAGAAAACAGAGAAAACAAAACCCACGAGGGGGCAAAACATGAACAGCAAAAGAAATGACAAGACTAGGACTGACAAACTAGACCATAAACTAAGAAACAGGATCAGTAATTCTCCAGACAAAACTCACAAGGTACTCACAGGTAAGTTTAACACACAGGTAGAAATCACACTATGAGAAACAATGAACCGGCACAGGACAGCAAACACAAGGGGATTAAATAGGGGAACACTAATGACGAGGACAGGTGAAACTGACTAGACAATAATGACAAGACGAGAGTAACAAGGGGGCGGAATTACATAACGAGACAACACAAGCACATGGTCCAAACAATTGGCCATGCGCTTATACACGAAACATGATTCCGTCATGATCCTGCCTTACGACCAGGGAAAATCAAGAACACTAAGCCAGAATCATGACAGAACCCCCACCTTAAGGACACTTCCAGACGCTCCTCAAGGGGACATTAAACACGGGACATGACAGACTGTGACAAAGACACTAACCAACAAAACATGACAAAAACTAACAAAGGCAGACAAGAAAATACAACGACAGGGTTGGGATTGAACAATAAAAAGAACAAACATGGCAGAGTCGGTGGAGGAATAACAGGTGGGACGGTGGTCTTGGGTTGACGGGAAGTGGGCTTCGGATGAGGGATCCGGGTGGGTTTGGGTGGTGTAGTGTGGGAAGTGGGTGAAACAGTCCAAGGTTGAACCATGACGGGGGAGACCGGGGAAACATTCAGAGGTCGGGTGACAGTGGGAACCGCTTCAGCCGGCTGAGGAGCGAAGACAAGGGGTGTGGCAGGTGGTGAAGGATCGGGAAAGGAAGGCGCTGCGGCTGGCTGTAAAGCTGGGACAGGATCCGCATTCTCAAAAACAGAACCGGAGACGTCGCTCTCCGAAGCAGACTCGGAACCAGCACTCTCCATCGCCGACTCAGAAACAAAGTTCTCTGCAGTAGTCCCGGAGACAGCCTTCTCTGCAGCAGGCCTCGAAACAGCGCTCTCTGCAGCTGACTTGGAAACAACACTTTCCGTGGGACACTTGGAAACAGCGCTCACCGCGGGAGACTTGGAAACAGCGCTCACCGTGGAAGACTTGGAAACGGTGCTCTCTGTGGGAGACTTGGAAACCGCACTCTCCTCAGCTGTGGGCACAGGACCTGAGGACATGGGAGGAATCTCAAGGATTTTGACTCGACAAGACAGATAGTCAGACAAAGTTTTGGCAGCAACAACGACAGGCATCTCTTGACGAGCTGATACAGATTGCAGGACTGCATCTGCAGCTTGATCGGCCGCAGCGCTCTCAACAGCTGGTTAGGGATCAGCGCTCGCAGCAGCGGGCTCGGGATCAGCGCTCGCAGAAGCGGGCTCTGGAGCAGCGCTCGCAGCAGCGGGCTCTGGAACAGACAGAGACAAAGGATTGGAGACTCCATTCCTTCTCTTCTTTCTCCTTGGCCGCAGAGCAGATGCCATTGGACTGGTGACTGGTTGGGGAAGCTCAACAGGAGCTGTGACTGGGGCAAGGAGGACAGTCTCAGACAGGGCTATTTCCGTCACAGAGGATTCTGATGCAGACTCCCATGAGGTCCGTCTCCCTCGCTTGCCGAGGAGACTTTTGGGTACGGCTGATGCTTCGGGATTGGAAGTGGAGCCAGCTTGATTCCCCTGGGTAACCACAGCCAGGACACGACCCTCCGGGATCACTGACAGCTTTGGTGATGTGACGACAAGGTGGAAACCCGCGTCTCCCTCCGTGACAAACAATTCACCATCTCACCAAATGGGCAGCAGACCAGCTTCTCCCGTTCAGCCGGGGTGGAGGAGCATTGAGACCCGCAATGAGGTAGCGGTTGAGGAGGATATCAGGTAGGAAAAGCCTCCTCTCGTTTGCAACCTGGGCGTACTCCCTCAGGGACCACTCTCCCTGGGGAGGAATCGGCAGCTTGCCATTACTTGCTTCAGAAATAGTCCTCAGCCACCATTGTGCAAGGTCATCCGGGTTATGCTCAACAAAAGAGGACATACTGTCTGCTGGGTTCTTTGGTTGCCGGTTCATTCTGTTGTGATGGTGGAAGGTGAACCCAGGTGCAGACAGGATGCAGTGACACAAAGTTTATTATAGACAGAAAACAGAGAAAACAAAACCCACGAGGGGGCAAAACATGAAAAGCAAAAGAAATGACAAGACTAGACCAGACTAGACTAGGACTGACAAACTAGACCATAAACTAACTACAGAAACAGCATCAGTAATTCTCCAGACAAAACTCTCACAAGGTACTCACGGGTAAGTTTAACACACAGGTAGAAATCACACTATGAGAAACAATGAACCACAGGACAGCAAACACAAGGGGATTAAATAGGGGAACACTAATGACAAGGACAGGTGAAACTGACTAGACAATAATGACAAGACGAGGGTAACAAGGGGGCGGAGTTACATAATGAGACAACACGAGCACATGGTCCAAACAATTGGCCATGCGCTTATACACAAAACATGATTCCGTCATGATCCTGCCTTACGACCAGGGAAAATCAAGAACACTAAGGCAGAATCATGACAGTCATCTTCCACAATAATGTACCCAATAAAGAACCTTCATTTAGGAGCTTTCTTTCAGTAAATACACTAACCTAAAGGATTATTAGGAGCACCATACTAATACTGTGTTTGACCCCCTTTGCCCTTTAGAACTGCCTTAATTCTACGTGCCATTGATTCAACAAGGTGCTGAAAGCATTCTTTAGAAATGTTGGCCCATATTGATAGGATAGCATCTTGCAGTTGATGGAGATTTGTGGGATGCACATCCAGGGCACGAAGCTCACGTTCCACCACATCCCAAAGATGCTCTATTGGGTTGAGATCTGGTGACTGTGGGGACCATTTTAGTACAGTGAACTCATTGTCATGTTCACGAAACCAATTTGAAATGATTCGAGCTTTGTAACATGGTGTATTATCCTGCTGGAAGTAGCCATCAGAGGATGGGTACATGGTGGCCATAAAGGGATGGACATGGTCAGAAACAATGCTCAGGTAGGCCGTGGCATTTAAACGATCCCCGATTGGCACTAAGGGGCCTAAAGTGTGCCAAGAAAACATCCCCCACACCATTACACCACCACCACCAGCCTGCACAGTGGTAACAAGGCATGATGGATCCATGTTCTCATCCTGTTTACGCCAAATTCTGACTCTACCATCTGAATGTCTCAACAGAAATCGAGACTCATCAGACCAGCTAAAATTTTTCCAGTCTTCAACTGTCCAATTTTGGTGAGCTCTTGCAAATTGTAGCCTCTTTTTCCTATTTGTAGTGGAGATGAGTGGTACCCGGTGGGGTCTTCTGCTGTTGTAGCCCATACGCCTCAAGGTTGTGCGTGTTGTGGCTTCACAAATGCTTCGCTACATACCTCGGTTGTAACAAGTGGTTATTTCAGTCAAAGTTGCTCTTCTATCAGCTTGAATCAGTCGTCCTATTCTCCTCTGACCTCTAGCATCAACAAGGCATTTTCGCCCACAGGACTGCCGCATACTGGATGTTTTTCCCTTTTCACACCATTCTTTGTAAACCCTAGAAATGGTTGTGCGTGAAAATCCCAGTAACTGAGCAGATTGTGAAATACTCAGACCGGCCCGTCTGGCACCAACAACCATGCCACACTCAAACTTGCTTAAATCACCTCTCTTTCCCATTCTGACATTCAGTTTGGAGTTCAGGAGTTTGTCTTGACCAGGACCACACCCCTAAATGCATTGAAGCAACTGCCATGTGATTGGTTGATTAGATAATTGCATTAATGAGAAATTGAACAGGTGTTCCTAATAAACCTTTAGGTGAGTGTATGTGATTAATTGCAATTAAATGAGTCAGCATTTCCTCTAAATAATCTGATAAAATGTTTTAACCAATTGACAGCCCAAGTATTAACATTATTCCATAAGTTCTTGTAAACTCAACTGTGTTCATTCAACTCTCAATGTTCTATTACAACCTGAACTGAGCTGGAGATAGAGGAGACAGGCCAGACACCATGCAGTATACTGAATTATGTGCTCAGACCAAACAAGACAAGACAGAAATCTGATGCACTGCTTAAGAACATAACACGCCTTTTGCCCTTAAACACAAGAGAGTTGTGAAGGAAACTTAAACAGATTTCAATGGATGTTCATAATTGCAGTATGGCATTTTACTGCTCCTAAAATCCAGAAAATGGGCCTTTCAATGCACGATCACTGCAAACTGTTATATAAACCCAGTGCTGATGTTTGAATATAGTATTGCCGATGTCTATGTGTACTTGTATTTGTTGTGTTTGTGTGCTATTCTGACCCACCTCCGACAACACTTCCTGAATCTCTGCGGACAAGCAAGCCCATATGTACTGTATGTGTATAGCTCTTTGAAGTTGTAGAAAATTAATTACCACACACACACACACACACTTTCTCTAAAGATATAGACAAAATACAACTACAAAAAGATCATAACAAAAGATCAGAGGGAAGCATACAATACGTACTTCCCACCTTCTGCCACGATCAATCACACACAGACACACTGTGATTTGCACAAACTTTTGCACTCACACACAAGTAAGGAATATTCCAGAGCATGTGGAGCACACGTACAGAAGATGCTGCTTCATTACTCATCCTGTCTGAGGCTCAGATTGGCCCTGTATCCATACTGCCTCCCTGCAGCGCACTGAGGAGAACACACTTTCCTCCTCCTTTGTTTCCACAGTATATTAATGAGTTTAGTTGCAAACTCCCTCCCTTAATACCAACACCAGGTGATTCAATGATGGCTCTATATGGATCAGATCAGAAGGTCTCGCATCAGAGGAGATTCACGCTTAAATAAGGCAGCGTGCACTAATGCACAAATGTTATGAAATATAACCTTCGGTCACACACTGTGTTTGATGTTCTGGTTAACTATGATTTTCGTTCTTCAAAAAAAAAAAAAAAAGGCCCTGTGGGTGCCATGTTTCTATTTCACTACAAATTATTATAAAAAGCTTCTTTAAAAAAGTGACATAATAAACATTGTAATTTTGGATTACATTATCAAATTTCAGTAAGCACAACACATTAAATTACAAGATTTATAGCACTCTACTCACGGAAACACAAGTGGGTATTTTTTACAATTAAAATGAAGCATTTTGGGAAGTTAGTCAAATCACCTTACATAACATACTGACCCAAATATAACTGAAATGAAAGTTCTGCCGGTAAGACTCAATTGTTTCTTCACTTATTACCTTCTCATCTATCCAATCGTGTTCTAATACTTGTAGTATAAAAGGTCGGTACTTACACATGTCTGAGTTCGCAGATGTTGACACTTTCATTTACCTCCATCCTCCCCCACCACCACCAGGATGGTCCCTTCCCATGCCTCACAGGGGGTCGGCTGCGCCCCTGCCTTCGTCTTCAGGGAAGAAATGGAGAGTCCGTACCCTCAGATTGCGAGTACGGACAGGGCCTACGCCAAAGAACTTTATATTAAAATAATATTGCTTGCTGGGCTGTTAAATGTATAATTGTTACAGTATTTATTCTCCCGAGTCTTTCTGGAAGAACTATCATTAAGACAGGAACAACAGAATGTGTTTTCCTCCATCTAAGAGGTGAAAATATGTTAAATTGTTCATATAACTGTTAAAAGAAAATTCCAGGTTCAATACAAGTTAAGCTCAGTTGACAGCATTTACCAACCCTGTATCACATGAAATACGTTCTGAGGAAACTATTTTGCAAATCGCAATTACGTTACATGCCAACATATAAGCAGTGCTATTACGTTGGTCCTTAACCTAATACAGTAGCCTGGTCTCATTGTTAATACGTAGGTATTAATACGTTATTTTCAAAGATAGAAAACGTACATTTTTGTACGTTTGGATGGATGCTGAAACGTATAATATTGACGTATTTGCAACATTTAAATGTAACATTATTACGTTTTTACAGCTACAAAACGTTAACTATTTACGTATAGTTCATATCCTAAAGATATATATACTTTCACTTTTAAAGATAAATGTAAGATCCCTTAATCCTACTCCCAAAACCTAAACATATCCATTTTATACAGAATATAAAAAGGATAAAACGTAATGGACAGAGATGTGTAGCTAGGTAACGTAAATGGCAGTTTTATTATCAATATAGCATTAAATAATATTTTGAGCCACTAATCCTACTCCTACCCATAACCATTCCTTAAAAATACGTAGGCTAACACAATTATGAAGAAGAAAAAAACATAACAGACAGACAAGTATACATTTCACAATAATTTATTTATTGCGAAAATGTCAAAACCGGTAACGTTAACATTACCAAAAGTCGTTCACGTGATGATGCGTTGCAGTCAAAGTCCTCTCTGTCAGTATTATAGTAGTTGTGTATGAGGTACAGATCAGAATTTAAGTTATTAACGTTAATCCATGAAAATGTTAACCCGATTTCGGTTCGCTCTCTGAAGGCGCACGCGCTTCTCCATTTCAAATGTACTACACCGACTGAAACACGGCATGTCGCAATCTGTGACGAGGCAGACGAGAGCCAATGAGCGTTTGATATCACGGCCATAAAACATGTCGTAACGCTTCTTGAAGGCGCGTTTTTTGAATTTGAATTCATCACCAGACACCAGCGCGGGATAGATTTGACGTTTGCGACCGCTGCTGAGAAATGAAGATGAAGATCACTGGATAAAAGGCTGAATTTGGATCTGTTTCTTGCAAACAATATGGATTCTAGGATTTGGATTACATCCAAATAAAATGTAAATGTCTTTTGTGAATGTATCAGTAGCCTATGTTGTGTTTTATTGGAGAAAATGCTTTTTGTGTAAATACACTAAGTTAAATACTAGAATGCAATAGAGTCAAAACATTTATGCCACGATTATGCATAAATAGTAATACGTACACATTTCTACGTCGGTAGATTTGTTCATACGTAAATAAATTACGTTTTTGTGCTGCTACGTGTGAAAAGAAACCTGCTTTTGATGTATTATGTTCAGGACAAACATAATAGCACTGCAATAGATTGGCTATATTACGTTAAGGACCAACGTAATAATAGCACTGCTTATATGTTGGCATGTAACGTAATTGCGATTTGCAAAATAGTTTCCTCAGAACGTATTTCATGTGATACAGGGCACTTACAGTATAACATTGATTACCACAAAAAAAAATATTTAAGCTCATCCCTTGTTTTTAGTTTTTTTTGCTAAACGAAAAAAAATAAGGTTACAGTGAGGCACTTTTAGTGGTTACAAAGGAAATGAGGTCAAGTTTTGGAGGATTTAAAAAGCAGAAAATTTAAGCTTATAATTTTATTTTAAAAATCTTACATTAATACTTCTGTTAAAAGTACTGTACAGTTGTCAGTTTTAATCATTTCAGCCGTTATAGAGTTATTTTAGAGTTTTAGCCATTGCATTGTCATGGCAACAACATTGAAATATTGTACATAACTTTACAGAAAAAAGAGTTTTGTCAGTGTATTGTCAAAACAGTATTGTCACGTGTGTGTTCTGCTTAATTCTAATTCCTTTCTTTTCTTCTTATTTTCTCGCCATAGTTTGTTTCTATGGTTACTGATTGGAATTAAACACCTGTTTCAGGTTCTGTTAATAGCTTCCATCCCATGTGCATTTAAGCCCTCCATTCATTAAGTTCTTTGTTGGGTGTCGTCTATGTTATATGTGGTTATTTTGTTAAGCTTCCTCTTATCTTTTTTGTTGGATTTTTTTTATTAAAGACAAACATCCTCCGTTGTTGTGCAATACAGCCAAGAAAGAAAGAAAGAAGGGACAAATCAAAATGACTTTTTATGATGATAAACATTATGCCACAAATGCTGTCAATTGAGTTGAACTAGTACTGAACCCAGAATATCCCTTTAAATTATGCAAAAAGAGTGGAAGTGCAGGTTTATCATAATATCACAATGATATTTCCATATAGATTTAATACTTATACAGGGCAGTGCGACCGTACCAGGCCCTGTGCTTGAGGGGGCCCTGCTGCAAACGGAATCACCCCCCCACCACCCCCCTCCTCCCCCCACACTCTTCCTCTACCTTGCACTGGGCCAAGCCCCATGTAAAATATTTTAAAAACATAAAAATTGTTAAGAAAAACAGCATCCTGATAAGCCAAACACAGCAACACGAGTTCAAGGGCATGAGCTCCAAAATGTTGGATGTATCCATGTTTTTTAAATTCTATTTTCACTTAAAATGTTGCTTTCTGTGTCATATCCTCCTGGGTTAATTGGATGACATTGCAATCTAATCACAATTACAACACCTAGATTGTGATACATAATTAAAATATCACAGTTAGAGATAAACCATTCTGATTGACCAAAACTTTGGGTAATTAGTGTTCCTTCAAAGACTTGTGTTTGTTGTTCCGAAAACCTATTTGGTTCACTGCCAAGCGAGATATTAAACACACCAGCATGTCCACTCAGGGGACGCAGCTCTTTTTTCAAACTTCTAATGAAACCGCCGGCCAAGGAGCTTAACTACAGCAAATATAAGTAACTATGTCAGCAAGAACAGAAAATCAATACTTTTCTGCAACAGGCCAGAGGGTCCTGATCTGCATAACCAAAATCAAAGCACTTTACCACAGCTGTAGCTATTAGGAAAGTATTCACGTATATCCACAATTCTTTAAAACATATCTATTAAAATTAACTAACATTCAACTAACAAGTTGTGGAACATGGTGTGCTTTTTAAAATTGCTTTGTGAGCTCTGTTTAAACAGGAAAGTATCAAGGGATCAGATTGATTTAATTCAATTATGTATTTATTGTTGCTGTTGTTGTTTCTAATTATATGGATCAGGTTGAACAGTTACATCATGTTAATACTCCTATGATAGTACTCTGAAATACACATATTATTATTGCTTTGCTTTCACCTAGTTTCTAAAAAGCACATCTAAACTAAGTAATATAACAACAACCACACAATACAGACACAACGTAACACTGGAGCGAGTCACGCATGTGAGAGAAAAAGGGTGAAAAAGAACAGAATAAAACATTAACAGCTCTGTGGTGAAGAGGCAGCAGTCTCTCAATCGCAAAATTCTTCCAGTGCACTGGAATGTTCACTCCCTAAAAAATCCCACAATGCACCGCAAAAAAACAGGGAGTATCTATACTCACTATGATCCCTTACCGGAAATCACATCACGTTTCTGAAGCGCGATTAAAGAATTTGTTTGCCCATGAATATTATCTTTAAGATATTATGTTAAACTTTTTTGGTTTGCTATCCACTGATGATGGGCTTGATGAAGCAGCTTCAACTCAAGCTTTGATCCCCAGTGACTAAATATAGCATATAATAATTAAATAGGGCAAGGTACCGAAGATGAAGGTGAAGTTTAGGGAGGTGGAGGGAGGCTGGAACAGCTGAGAAGAGAGGCAAGCAGCTGATTATACTCTGGCTGTTGATAGAAAGATTAAAAGCTCACTCCTCTCTTATGGACTTCATAACATAAAACGCACAAGCCAACTCAATAAATATAATGGCGCGCTATTTGAAAAGACAAACCGCTTTTTTTATTATTATATGTCAGCATAAACACACATCGCATCAGGCTGTGAACACATCTAGTAAAAATGTATAATTAATATTCGGCTAAAATGCTGTAAGGATATGTAACAGAACAATGTGTTTAAACAGCATAACAATAATATCAAAAAGATATAGGTCCTGCCTGTTGTTGATTAATACCAGTGGTAACATTTTACATAGTCCTGTTGCAGAAACTTTAGTAATCACTCCAATGTGTAGTATACCAGGGTCCTTACCTTTGCCCGGATTAGTGTACACGATATACTGATTCACGAGATCTGGAGCAAGGGAACTGATTGAGACGCACACTATGTCTCCCTCTTTTAACAAACTCTAGCAGATATTGAGCAGACAGTCTACTAATACTCTAATGACTGGTAGTGAACAAGTAGTTGCAAAGTTACTTAGTAGAATATCTAAAGTGGGCTATTGAAATAAATTCTTACCATAGTCTGCATCTACAGTAAATGCACTGCTTACATGTTTGTTTTTATTTGGTGAACAGTTATATTTACAGTCATGGTTCCCTTCACATTTCAAACCCTCAGTGGAATTTTACAGAAAGGCCCTTAGAAGAAAAAACAGACAAGTACAGATAGTCCCTGACTGGTATCTCACTTCAGATGGTCCCTGTTAACACTGAGAGGCAGTGTTGCAGCCATTGCACATGGTGACTCTAACTGAAAAGGATAATCATTTCTGCCCTTTTCACCATTCAAGTCAACATTTTAAAAAAATCTATTAAACTAAAACATCTGCCTTAAATATATATATTGTCCAAACAGAAATATAAATCCGGGCTGGTTGTGTAATATCTTTATGCCTAATCACATTGCAATATTCATATTGTTGTGTTTGTGACAACAATGACAACAACAAAAAACAGTAATATAAAAGCAACTGAGGGCACATCTGATCTGACAAAACACCAAAGAGCTGCTTATATATGCGGTTTTATGAAATGCACAGTAACAGTGCAGGCAGAAAAGAAATTAATCTGACAAAAACATAAAACAAACGATTGATTCCATGAAGCCCAAATACATGCCAATGATTTGACCTCTATCACCTCCAGGTGATGTAATACAGTGCGCAATATTCTGCAGCCAAGCGCCAGCTCTGGCAGTGTTAGTAAAATTGTAGCAGAAGGTGGGATATATCTTCGTCCTCATTTAACTATCTACACAAACAAGAGCTCAAAAACTGGTAAGTAAAAAAAACTTTTTTTCTATTCCACACAAATTCAAACAGATGTCCTTTTGGAAAAGCTGAACACAAACACAACCTGATACCCAGTCTTCCTGCAAAGCCTCTTTATTACATCCATGTGAATGATTTGTGGCCAAGAACATGAGACTACATTGATCTCAAAGTTGCCACCAAACAACTGATGTTTTCCCACTCAGGCACATATAAAACACAACCACCCGACTCGGCCATTTCCACTCAAATCTAGTCATATCAATCCTGCACTATTACTGCAGCCTGGAGACAAACTGAGCGACTGTTTTTAGAGATAAATGCAGAGTTGTTGCTTTTCCTCATAATAATAGAAGCTATGGTCCAGTGTGGGCTCTGCTTCATCCTTGACTTGCCTTAAAACAAAAAAATTAGTTCTGTCCTTCATAATTGTCGCTTTTCAGATACAATATGATCCCAGTGCAACTATCTATCTATCTATCTATCTATCCATCTATCCATCTATCCATCTATCCATCTATCCATCCATCCATCCATCCATCCATCCATCCATCCATCCATCCATCCATCCATCCATCCATCCATCTATCTCACTCACAGAAAATGTTGCACAAATTGTGTAAAAGGATAGAAAAGTTCTGGTATGACAAGACTAAAAAGCAAAAGCAGCAGGGATCAAGGGAGCAGGACATATACACTCACCTAAAGGTTTATTAGGAACACCATATTACGTAATACTGTGTTTGACCCCCTTTCGCCTTCAGAACTGCCTTAATTCTATGTGGCATTGATTCAACAAGGTGCTGAAAGCATTCTTTAGAAATGTTGGCCCATTTTGATAGGATAGCATCTTGCAGTTGATGGAGATTTGTGGGATGCACGTCCAGGGAACGAAGCTCCCGTTCCACCACATCCCAAAGATGCTCTATTGGGTTGAGATCTGGTGACTGTGGGGGCCATTTTAGTACAGTGAACTCATTGTCATGTTCAAGAAACCAATTTGAAATGATTCGAGCTTTGTGACATGGTGCATTATCCTGCTGGAAGTAGCCATTAGAGGATGGGTACATGGTGGCCATAAAGGGATGGACATGGTCAGAAACAATGCTCAGGTAGGCCGTGGCATTTAAACAATGCCCAATTGGCACTAAGGGGCCTAAAGTGTGCCAAAAAAACATCCCCCACACCCTTTACACCACAACCACCAGCCTGCACAGTGGTAACAAGGCATGATGGATCCATGTTCTCATTCTGTTTACGCCAAATTCTGACTCTGCCATCTGAATGTCTCAACAGAAATCGAGACTCATCAGACCAGGCAACATTTTTTCCAGTCTTCAACTGTCCAATTTTGGTGAGCTCTTGCAAATTGTAGCCTCTTTTTCCTATTTGTAGTGTAGATGAGTGGTACCCGGTGGGCTCTTCTGCTGTTGTAGCCTATCCGCCTCAAGGTTGTGCGTGTTGTGGCTTCACAAATGCTTTTCTGCATACCTCGGTTGTAACGAGTGGTTATTTCAGTCAAAGTTGCTCTTCTATCAGCTTGAATCAGTCGGCCCATTCTCCTCTGACCTCTAGCATCAATAAGGCATTTTCACCCACAGGACTGCCGCATACTGGATGTCTTTCCCTTTTCACACCATTCTTTGTAAACCCTAAAAATGGTTGTGCGTGAAAATCCCAGTAACTAAGCAGATTGTGAAATACTCAGACCGGCCCGTCTGCCACCAGCAACCATGCCACGCTCAAAATTGCTTAAATCACCTTTCTTTCCCATTCTGACATTCAGTTTGGAGTTCAGGAGATTGTCTTGACTAGGACCACACCCCTAAATGCATTGAAGCAACTGCCATGTGATTGGTTGATTAGATAATTTCATTAATGAGAAATTGAACAGGTGTTCCTAATAATCCTTTAGGTGAGTGTATTTTGTCCATTATACACCTTCATTTAAAGTTATTACAGTTTTTCTCGGTCGCTTTGGTACGTTTCTTAAATCATCCTTAAGACAGACACGTAAACACAGACTTTTTTTTGGATGCGATTAATCGTGATTAATCGTTGCCCAGCACTAAATCAGCACTAAATATATATATACAGACATATTGTATGTATGTGTGTGTGTGTGTTACATTATGTCTCTATAAAGTAGGCTATATTTACTGTATGATGTAAAATGCAAGTGGACTACTGCAATATAGTATTACAGTAAGTATGCAGTATTACAGTATAGTGAACATTGTCTGATTACATAATTGTTCTACAAACTTTTGAATGATTGAGGACAAGGTTGTTCTCCCAACATTCGGCAGTACCTTATGACCCACCTCAGCCATAAGGTCATGATTGAGAACATGGTCCATAGTGGCCCTTTATTTCATCAGAAACATGTTCACAATCTTGGCCTTTTCTACATCTTCCATGGTTTTGTACCCTTCCACCATGCATCCTTACTTCTCTTCTTCTTACTGGCTGTTGACCCTTTTTCTTTCCTTGTTGTTCTTCCATCATCAGAATTTGTTACACTGTTTTGTGCTCTGTATATATACAGTTGTAATCGAAATTATTCAACCCCATTGGTTTACTGCCAAAATGTACTGACTTTCAGCTGTTTGCAATGAACAAATCAAACAAAAGTAATTGAAATAGCTCAACATAACAAATGCCTCAAGTGGTTTCCCCAAATTAAACTGAAAATTCAACTTTTAATGACTTCTTCAGTCTAAAATTATTCAACCCACTGAATAGAATCCCTCAAAACATCACAAATCTGCAAAACAGGTGTTGTCTCAAGCATACCTTATGCAACTAATCAAGGGATTCATTAGTTGCACCAGGTTTGCTTGAGATTGAACACATTAAGTATCTGAACTGGCTAGGTTTGTTGAGTGTCACGTTTGACTGCATGTTAGAAATACGGATAAGTCAAAAGAATGGTCCAAAAAGTTAAGAGAAGATATCATCTTCCTTCACAAAAAAGGAACAGGATAAAAATAGCGAAGGCATTAAATGCTTCTAGAGACACAGTTGAAAGCATAGTTTGCAAGTTCAAAGTTGAAGGAACAGTTTACACTACCCGGACGGGCAGAAAAAGAAAGCTATCAGTGGCTGCAACCATATTTCTGAGAAGGCAGCTTCAGAAAAAACAATGTTCCTTTAACTTGACAGTTTATTACAATAGTTTAATCATTGTGCATTAATGACTTATGCAATAAACTAATGCCTAAATGTTTTGAGGGGTAATACTATTCATCAGGGAACCAGTATAATATACAACATTTTGATCAACATGATATTATCAATGTAGGAAACAGCAGACAATTGTATATAATTTATTGCATGAATGTACCAAAGAAATTGCTTTTATGAGGTGCTCAAGTGACTAAATGATATGGAGGTTGAACATGTAGTTTTGAGAATTTCAGTTGTGATCTGATCTGAGAAACACACCAAAGTGACTGAGAAAAACTGTATTGAGCACGGAAACACAAAAAAGTCAGAGACGAAAAAGAGTCTGTTACTAGCAGCTATGCCAGAGGATTTAATTACTTTGTGTATCTTAACTGTGTTTCGGCCCAGTGCCCCAGAGCCTAGCTCTGATAATAATGTAGCGATGTGTGTTCTCACCTGAAGGCATCAGAGATGTGTTTTTATCAGAGAAACTAGGGTTGAATATCTGGGCAGCTGTCCTTAAAGGGATCATATCATGGGGAATCAAATTCGCCTTCATCTTTTGAGATACAAGTGTTTATTTTTCTATGAAAAAAAATATTGTAACTTTAAATGAACAAAACTTCCCCCTAGTCAAAAAAAAGAGAGCATTAACTGAAACCTTGCACAAAACCAAACTTTTAAATAACTTATAATGTATCATGATTTCTAAACTAATACATTTTGACATTTGCATCACATAACCAGCTACATAAAGACAGCTTTTCTAATACAAAAAAACTTGCCAAGTAGCTCGCCTGGTATACTGTACTTGCAACACAGAGCACTCAGGTATGGAAACACAAGGCCCGTGAAACATGATGTTTTATTAACAAAGTTCGGGAGCACGTTTAGATAATTAACACGAATGGAGAGCACTCAGCAATCAACGATAAGAGGTGTAACATTATATATATTCAGCAGTCTCACCTCAATTCGTTGACAGTTTAGCAGCATGGCACCGCAGTACCTTCCTAACATGTCCGAATCTAGCTCTTCCCGTCCGATGAAGAATCTTTTGTCCTTCAGAATCAGGAATCTTTGCTGCAATCCTCTGCTGTCATCTCGCGGGCATCAGGCCAAACAAATGGGTCCTGCACCACCGCGGGCGAAACATCCGCAATCTCCTTCCACGTATTTCTCTAAACCGGACCATTCAAATCCTGCCATAGAGAAATGGACAATAAGGCAATGCCGCCCTCTTCACGCGAAGGAACGGGCCTTCCTCCAGCGTCAGGCCGCTGCAGCAGGCCTATAAGCCGCGCCGTAGATTCAGTCCCAGCCAGTCCACACTCTCAACGTCTGGCGGGTCAACTCCATGAGTGCTCACGTCCCTGGTTGAACTTCACATCGCTTCAGTTGTTGAATCACGAGTAGGGATGGGTATCGTTAAGGTTTTAACAGTATTACTACTCTTACCGATACCGCTTATCGATCTGGTACTTTAACGGTATTCTTATCGGTTCTTTTTGTTATATAAAAAAAAGTGGAAAATTTTTAGAACATAATTAATATTGCTTTATATTTTGAAAGGTAAAATAAATATCAATAGCAAAATAAAAAGCAATGCTTTAACAAAACAAACAAAAAAAACATGTTATGCAGAAGACTGCAGGGTTTTGTGTTTTATCTACAGAAGACATAGGACACCAAAAACAAAGTACAAATGCATGGTCAAACAAAAAAAGTATACAATTAAACAAATACACAATTTATATACCCAGTGCTTTAATTTCAGTAATGTCGACATTACTGTGCAGGTGGGCTAAAAACACATCTAATAAAGTAATCAAATGTAAACTAACACTGCATAGTTTATCATAGAAGCCAAAATTGTTCATTCAAGAGTTGCAACTGATTTTCTCTTTGCGTTTTGTTGTTTGATTCACATTAATGGGGCAATCGTCAGCACGTTTATTAGACTGCTGCGTCTTTAAGACCAAATGCAGATCGAATCATTATTACACATCATTTTCTCCCAACTATTTACAAACACGAAAACGCGTCCCGCAGTTTAGCAACAGTAGAGACTGCCTTTTACAACAATCACAGATCGTGTTGATTCTGACGTTACGTTTGGGTTTTGAGGAGAAATGATAGCGCACCGCTGTGAAGGAAAGAAAGTTGCGCTAGACAGAATGCGGCTTTAGTTTTTTATGGTTTTACCTCAAATATCTTATTTTTAAAATCATTGGAAGCCAAAATCGAAATCTAAAATAAAATTTGTTTAATATCAAAGAGCTAAAGTGACCTCATCGTCACTCATTAAGCGGCTGTTTTGTTGTGCGCGCCGTGGCTCTACAGCTCTCTCTCTTTAGCAAAAATGCATCACAGCCAAATGGTTCAATATTATTATATAGAAGTGGCTGGCGAGATTAAATTAGCAAGATAATGCATGTATAGTAATAATAAAAAGCATGTGTACCTTCTTAATATCTCCAGTACCGACAGCAGAACTAGGGTTGCCAACTGTCCCAAATTAGCTGGGACGTCCCGATTATTGGGCCTAATTTATTTGTCCCGTACGGGACCTCTCTTGTCCCGATTATTGAGTGCTACGCTGATCTGACTGATACAACAGCAACACGACACTTGAGAATGACCACGACACCGGTCATCATCCAGTCACCCGCATCCGACCATAGAAATAAACTATAAATTTAGAATGAATGATCTAATCTATCTAGATATAAATTATTTATTAATATCCCGCATACTGATGCCCGTAAGTGAGTTCAAATCTTCTGGAATCCAGAGCTGCGCATGCGGGACGGAACATGTGCGCCAGCGCCAAACCGTGTATCGCGCCCACGGCAGAGAGGGGGAGACCTTGCCTGCGAGATAACACCATACCCCCCCCCCCACCCCCCAGAAAATTGTCCCGCATTTTTCTTTTCGGAAGTTGGCAACCCTAAGCAGAACCGATAACGTCCGAGCTTATCGATCCAACGGTCTTTCAAAATTCAGCACCGGGGCCAGTTTAATACTGGGTTTCGGTACCCATCCCTAATCACGAGCCAGTTATGCCATCTGGATATTCATTTTGATCGGGGAATACTCGTTTTAAAACTTTTCTGTACAAATGATTTGCCGTCATTAACGCAATGCTTCCTTGTGGCGTAAACTCTCACGTAAACAGTAGGTCGCACATTACGTGCAGACTGCACACAGAATCATTAACGCTGTCCTGCTATTTATCTACAAAAATCGCTTAGAAACTTAAAGTTATAGCATAGATGTATTTTTATTTTTGACGCAATTTCTCCAGGTAAGATTCTCCACTGCCGTAGCAGGAATGTCTCCTCTGCCCCCGCAGGAGCTGAATTTCTCTGGCTAAATTTTCTCCAATGCCGCAACAGTGATGTGTCTTCCGCTCATGCAGGAGCTCTGTTTCTCTGTCTAATTTTTTCCACTGCCACAGCAGTGATGTCTCCTCCGCTCCTGCAGGAGCTCTGTTTTTCTTGCTATTTTCTACACTGCCGCAGCAGTGATGTCTCCTCTGCTCCCGCAGGAGCTGTTTTTCTGGCTATTTTCTACACTGCGGCAGCAGTGATGTCTCCTCCGCTCCTGCAGGAGCTCTGTTTCTCTGGCAATTTCTACACTGCGGCAGCAATGATGTCTCTTCTGCTTCCGCAGGAACTGTTTCTCTAGGTAAGTTTCTCCACTGCCGCAGCAGTGACACTCGATACCCTACTCAATGCCTCTTTCTCTGTCCAGTGAGCATTCGTCTCCCAGCGGACGTTGCATGCATCTATGTTTCCTCTTTCTCTGTCCAGCGAGCATTGGTCCCCCAGCAAACGTTGCATGCATCTATGTTTTCTCTTTCTCTGTCCAGCGAGGATTGGTCTCCCAGCGGACGTTGCATGCATCTATGATTCCTCTTTCTCTGTCCAGCAAGCATTCGTCTCCCAGTGGACTTAGCATGCATGTATATTTCATCTTTCTCTGTCCAAAAAGAAATGTATTCACACCCTTCGCACAGGCTACCAGCCCCTCAATACCGCACGCACACTTGACGCCATGTTTATCCTAGCATTTTTGGTTTTCTTAGATGCTCGGAACTTGCTATCACTTCCAAATTCGATCCAAAAATCCACCCCACCATCTCAGACTTATCAGTACTAGATGGTGAAACAATCTCATATTTGATTAAGCAAAGTAAGACCTACCAAACCAAAAAAGGTAATTTCATCTACATTTTTAACCTCTCATCGCCAATCCAACCATACCAGTCCATTCTGGCATATCTGCAATGGAGAAGCTCTCAGGCTCAAGCTCTCCTCTAGAAGAGCCTGTGTTCATAGACGAATCCAATAAACGCTGATACAGCGTGATACGCTTTTGGTTCCAGAAACACCTCAAATCCGTTTTCCAACAGTCAGGCATCCCAGTAAAGAATTTCTCAAGTCACTCTTTCCGTATCAGGGCAACTACAGCAGCCCAAAAAGGCCTCTCCCAACAGCAGATTCAAGCTCTCGGGAGATGGTTCTCAGATGTTTTCCAAAGCTATATCAGGCCAACCGGTTCCACATTAAAAAAGCCCACAGCGGACGCAGTGAGAACTCTCCGGTAGAGCACTTAGGTTTCTATCTTCTGTCCAGCGAGCATTTGGTCTCCCAGCGGACATAGTGAGAAATCTCTTGGTCAAACACTCACGTTTTTCTCTTTCCTGTTTTCTCTTTTACGTCCAGCGAGCATTTGGTCTCACAGCGGACGCAGTGAGAAAATCTCCCGGTCGAGTACTCCTGTTCCTCTTTCCTGTTTTCTCTTTTTGTCCAGCGAGCATTTGGTCTCACAGCGGATGCAGCGAGAACCCTCCCGGTAGAGCACTTACGTTTTTTCTTCTGTCCAGCTAGCATTTGGTCTCACAGCGGACGCAGTGAGAAAATCTCCCGGTCGAGTACTCCTGTTCCTTTTTTCCCGTTTTCTCTTTTTGTCCAGCGAGCATTTGGTCTCACAGCGGACGCAGTGAGAACTTTCCCGGTAGAGCGCTTACGTTTTCACTTCCGTCCTGCGAGCATTTGGTCTCACAGCGGACGCAGTGAGAAAATCTCCCGGTCGAGTACTCGTGTTCCTCTTTCCTGTTTTCTCTGTCTGTCCAGCGAGCATTGGTCTAACAGCAGATCTTTAGTCCGGCGGCTGTCCTCTGCTCTTTAGTCTTTTGTGGGGAGTACTCTGTGTTCCGGAGCCCTCCCCCCGGACTGCACGCCAAATACGCATTACACTTTACTCCCTCGCATTATATGTAAGTGTGAACTCGTGAAAGGAGTCAAGATAAAAGATATCAAAGACTTGTAGAAGCAAGCTAAAATGGCATGGTTGCTTCAGCAAATATATTTTTTTTCTCACATTTGTTTATTAACACACGTTTATTATTAACAGCAAAATCAATAACAAATGTATTGTTTGATTCCAAAGAGGAGTATATTGCCTGTTTAGCTACGGTATATATTAGTGTTTACAAAATATTTCAATTATGAAAATTTGTGTTTTGTATCAGTTTGTCATTAGTACTTTATTTAACTTGAGGTTAAACATTTACCACCGAATGTAAATAAAATCCACTTGCTGACCCCCCTGTAAAAATGCACCCCTGCCCATTTGCTTCTGTTATTTTTTTCTCTTTCAGCTGAAGACTTGAAACAGCAGAGTAAGCAGCGGATGAAATGGTTAATGCTTGCAATGATATGTTTTGTTATCACAAGTAGGTCTTTTTGCTTAATCAAGATAAATGAAAATGAAAATGAAATGAAAATGAAAATGAAAATGAAAATGAAATGAAAATACCTTTGAGAACTCTGTTATAGAAAGGTCTGAAATATTTCTCATCTATACTGTCTAAAATAAGCTACTGCATTTTGGCTTGGATATTTTTTTTCCTGGAAATGAAACAGCAACAATGTATTCTGTCACAATTTTCTTGTGGCCTCCTCCAATGATCTGGTAGTTAGGCTGCTCCATCCTCCATGTCCAAAGGAGACGGGTCATGTCCCAGGGAGAATCTAAGCATTATTGCAGGGAGATTTGTTCTTCCTAACTGCTATTCGAATGGAAGTTTGACTCCGAATGGTTATTATCCATTGGTTCAGTCATGTCGTTGTCAAGATGGACTCCATTTATGAACACCAGAAAAAACCCGAAGTGCAAAAGTAGGTGTCACGTGTAGATGAACATTTGTGATGGGCCATTCATGAACGATCCGTTCATTGTGTCACATGACAAATGAACCAAAGACTTGGAAGGTAAATTAAATATCTATGTTCCTTGTAAATTATATTTTGCTGCATTATGATTTCTTAATTCAAAATATGATCAAGATTGTGTAGGTGGATATTTTCGGGGAATTTGGTTGTTAAAAAGTATAACATTTAAAGCCACTTAAATGAACGAAATGACTCGAATAAAGATTCGTTCATTTTGATGAACGAGATCGAACGAGAGAGTTAGTAAAATGATCCGAACTTCCCATCACTAATGAACATGCATGAATCAAAGATAAATAAAGTATTTTAAATAAGCAAGGAGAACACGCAGGAGTATCAGAATCACATAAACATAAACAATACTGGACAAAGAAACAGGAAACAAGTGTATTTAAAGATAGATAATGAGTAGAACAGAATCAGGTGTGAGGAAATTCATTAACAGCCAGGGAAAGTAATTAGGGAATAAAGATAAACAGGAACAGAGCTAAAACAGGACATAACCGTTACAGTTTAAGAAACAATTATTTGTGTAATTATATCAATTAATTAATTAAATTTTTTTAAGCAGAGTGCTGCACTTTTTTTGAAAAAAAAGAAAAAGAAAAACTGAGACTGCTTCAAAACAACTCTTCTATATTATGTGCTTATTCATGCTTTTATCCTAGAGGTCACGTCACAATCCTCATGTTTTGGAGAATGGAGAGGTGATCCCATATAAAGTGAGGTACTATGTAAATGACACAAACACCTACACGTGTCATTCCTATTATATGTTCCATGGTGTGGAGATTTGTGTTTGCAAGCCTAATAAGAAGTGGAATGGAAACACACTAATTTGTGGAAGTTACTGTGAGTGAGTAATCACCATTACTTTGTAAACGTGCAGTTTCCATGAACTAATCAAATTTTAAAAAGCAAATTTACTTCCTGGTACAAATATCTCCTGCCCTTGGTTCTTGGGTTCAGATTTTAAAAAATAATTTGGAGTGATGTGTGTTTTGTTCCGTTTTTTTCTGATGTCAATGGTTCAACACAACTCTGGCAG
Organism: Tiaroga cobitis; assembly: GCA_030578255.1. Classification (NCBI taxonomy): domain Eukaryota; kingdom Metazoa; phylum Chordata; class Actinopteri; order Cypriniformes; family Leuciscidae; genus Tiaroga; species Tiaroga cobitis. The sequence goes on from CM060603.1 coordinate 33,085,438, forward strand.
ACATTTCATCAGAAATGTCTCTCCTGCCTAGATCAGGGGTTTTAAAATCGAGGTCCATGGATCTTCAATTCCATTTGTCTCTTTGTTACTGTCTCACAGCTGAGCACTGTCCTTATCTTTGTGTTCCCCTGGTAGCAATCGAACAACCACATGTTTAACATTGACGACAAAGTCAAAGTATCATTATGACAATTAATTGACCTTGATTGGTTCCAAAGAACGAGGGTGTCAGGATAGTGGTAATTGCTCAGGGACAGATTCACAATGTTACAGTCATCATGTGCTTTGTATGGACTTGAATCCTCAAAAAAAAAAAGATGTTACACATGAGATTTTGCTTCAGAAAAGCTGCTTCTGGAAAATGGAAAATGCACCTATGTTGTATAATACCGTACAGCTGATTTGACACACGACACCCAAGTCCCAGCATTAGAAGCTTTCAGAAGTTCTCTAATGACAACTCTAGTGGTTTCTCAACAGTATGAAGTATGTGTATATATATATATATATATATATATATATATATATATATATATATATCGTCATTAACAATTGAGAAAAATATTTAAATCATATCACCACTTTTAACCATAAATGGCATGTTCCTTCTGTTTTTGGATCACCAGGGGAAGACAATAACTTTGGAAGGAAATCTTGATATCTATGTTGCTTTGAATGTGTCCGATAGCATTGATAAGGGTGATTTTGAAGACACATTTTTTTTTTTTAATTGTCGTACGTTGTGGGAACAGAGGTTGCCTAGTGAAGTTGTAAGACCACTTATTTAGGCATTGTTTTTAGGCTACTGTAGATAATGCTCTTTTGTGTATAAAACTCTATAATCATTTCAAAAGCAGTAATTTAACTGCTGTTAATTTTAATGTTAAAGGTTCTATAATGATATCAAATACCAATATTTGAAAAGGAAGCATTGCATCTGATACTCTTGACTTTTAACCTCCACATCTTTGTCTAAAGCCTCCAATTTGGCATTAGCGTGTTTCAAGAGGGGAGTATTCCCCCAAAACAGTCTGCATTCTTGCATTCCACTCTGGAACTTCCATGGTTTACAATCCAAGCAATTCCTATTGGATAAAACAAAGTCCCTCCTTAATTTCGTTTTCTCCTTAATGAAAATGCTGTTTTACTTTATGGAAGCAAAATGCAAATGTCATTTCATGTAGACTATCAACTATCAATGTATGACACAAACACACTAAATCTGTTAATTCTGTACGTTATCATTAACATTAACCGCATTGAAATCCAGCATTTTGCTTGGATAACAGACAGATGTTGCTTCAAGTTCTGAATTCTTAATGCTCTTTCTTCTTCATGTGCACACCCCTTCTTTCTTACTTGGTCCATTTATCTTGACCCAAAATGAATAAATTCTTCTTTGTGATGAGGTCTTTGAATGAATCTGATATAACGAGAGGAGTAAAGAAGTTTAGCCTAAACCAGCTACCAATAAAGTTGCTGAAAGGGTATATAGGAAATAACGAGCCCGTTCTCATCCTTTGGCGTAATATAGGTGACGCCATATGACATTTCGTCGAAATCCTACGCACATGGCATCATTTAGCGTCAATATGAGACGCAGAACCCAAGGCGTCATACAGGTGACTGGCATCCTTTAGCGTCAATATGAGACGCAGACCTAAACCTACCCATAACAGTGCGTGTTATATTGACGCTAAAGGGTGCCATGTGCGTCGTATTTCGACGAAATGTCATATGGCGTCACCTATATGACGCCAAAGGATGAAAATGTGTTGAAATAACTGGTGCAATCCAGACTGACCTCCAAATAGCAGGACTTTTATTTCAAGTTATCGTCACCATTAAGGTCTGCGATGTCTTTTAATTGAACCGGTTCCAGTTTCTCAAGAATGAGTGATTTTCAACTTTTAATGTTTTATTAAATAAGTAAAATATGGCAAATTGGAATCGCATTGTGACCTTCTAACCCAGGGATTCTCAATATGCTTTTAGCTGCTTTCAGATTCAATAAAGTTGGCTGCTTCATCTTTCAACAAAAAGTTTCTTTGCAAACTCTCCATTACACTTGTTTACAAAACAATCTGCAGTCAAATGCTCTGAACAAACTTAAAATAAACCATCCACAAACCATTTCTCCGACACTGGAGAAATTAAGAAATTTTGGTTTCTAAAAATGATGACCCCCTTTATCTTTTAGGGGTTCATTTAGTGAACCCGCTACAAAATAACTATGTGATGAGGCAGTCAAAACTAAAATTTCATAAATAAATTAAAAGTAAATAAAAATGAAAACGAACATATAAATAAAATTAAAAAAATCATAAAATACAGAAAAGGTACTGTAATTAGGTAAATAAACATCATACAAATTAATGTGTGATGTGACCCCTTCAAACACACAACCAACCCTGATGGGTGGTGATACAAAAATAAACCAAACAAGTTATCTGCCAGGCTTAGGTGTGTGTGTGTGTGTGTGTGTGTGTGTGTGTGTGCGCGTGTTTGTGTCGCATGCAAACTTGTGCACAAATGATTCACTTTCCAAGTGGAAGCCACAGTCAGGGTGCAGTGATTTGGAGGTGGAAGGAACAACTCATCTCTGGTCGTTACTGGCAATCAGCTCTGAGACGAGCGCAGTCACACTCTTCTCCCACACTCCCCATGGGAGAACAAGCACAGTGGGATGAGAAAACCAGGTCCCCTGAAGGGGGTCTCGAACACACCGTCTCTCACAGCCTGAAGTATAAAGACTGACACACCAGGACCCATTACATATTAAAATAGAACACAGAAAGAGATGCCAAGCAAAAGTATACATTTCCTTTTAATTTTCTTTTTATTTGTTTGTAACGAATATGTTGCATTATGAAACACAAATTTCCTCGCCTCCTGCTGATATATCATTCATTAGTGCAATCTTTCCATGAAATATTCATATTGGGAATCAAGCACACAGCAAAGGTTGCATAAAGCTCTTTTTCTCCATCAAACACACACACAGAAACACGCAAAAACACACCTCATTTCCCCCAGACAAAAGGATTAGTCTACATAGCATGATAAGGGTGACTGCTTTAGGGCAACCTCTTCCTGTTCTCTGACAAAGGCACGCACACATTTCACTCTAGCTTGGTCTCTCTCATTTCACACTTCTGTGTGTTTCTGATGGTGTCCAAACATCCTCTGGCTCTTTCTGTTCATTCCAATCCTTCAGAGACATACAACCCATACACACACACGGTGTCTGACACATATTGTAAGCTTAAACCACAGTCCAGTGATCATCTCGCCTTGAAAAATGTCTTTGTTAAAAAGATTATTGGTGTTTTCTCTTGGTGAATTTTTGAGCTCAGGTTTGAGACTTGCTTCTGGCTCCGGCAGGTTTGGCTCGTTAACTTGTGATTCAACAGGAAGTTACATTTCTGAAGGAAGTTACATTTAGGAAGGACTTGACAGGAAGTAAAATCAAGCACCATTTGATTTGGTTTATCTTATCACAGAACACAGCCACAGTCACCCAGACAATGCAATAACACAATAAAACAGCAAGTTCCTGCACAAATTTACACAACGCACACAAGAATACACACCAGATGCGTCTAGCCTATAAGCTGATTTTTGGATTGTACCTAGAATTCTGTAAGTGTTGTGGGCAGGGAAAAGTGGAGCAGAGATCAGCCTCTCTCACACTTTGAGCAAACATTTTCAGATGAAGAGCACAATCACGAAGCAACACTTTGGCATTCAAATAAAGTCTCCATCTGCCATGTCATCAATTATAGTTGGGTTCTGTCCCGTTTCCCCAGCAGACACACTAATAATATACATTAAGAATATGAAATATGAAATTAGCGTTAGCCCAATTCACAGCCTGTCCAATTGCAGAGATATTTGCATACTCGGGAAGGTCTGGTTTGCAAGAGCGGCCCCTGTGCTAAACAGATAAGGACATTAAAGCACCGGCGAGCCAAGGCTCACTCCCTCTTCCCTCATTAATATTTTCAGGCCTTTTCATCTCTTGGCTGAACCGTGTATCTGGGGAGAGAAGTATTAAACTTATCTTCACAATTACCACTGAACTCAGAGAATTGTATCATTTCTCAAAGTAATATAGTGCTGGGTTTCCGGAGAATTCTCTTGAGCTTTTATGCACATTCCCGGACAATAATACGATGGTATGCAGCAACAGGAAAGTATTAGAGAGAGGGTCACTTTATTACTCTAAACTCCAATACTGCTCTTGCACACTGATTCTACCGCACACACTACAAGACGGCGCTATAGCCTATGGTCTGTGTGTAGTATTTAGGCTGATGTAATGCAAATGATGCATTTAAGTCTTGCTCTTCCAGAGTCAATACAAATAGCTCCTGGTCTCAGAACACACTCCATCCGAACACCCACTGATTGTGCCTCGGGAACCCTGTTATCTTTGATGTGGAATGCTAAGAAAAAAAGGTTTCTTGTTGCTCCAAGCATAAAGCATATAGTAGTTCATGCGTACAAGCACACGTGCATCTATTGTTTTTAAGTCTGGTGTAAGTGTGAAGGTGCAGATTTGTTTATTTGTCTTTAGCTGCACCCCATTCGGCAGAGATCAGCCAACGCGGTTCCCGACGCCCGCGTGGTGCTAAGTAAGACCCCATTTCAAAATGGAAACAAAGCATTAATTAAGCCTTAATCTTTGCAGCCGTGGCTGGGTCTGTTCCTGTTTGCTTCTAGCATCATTCAAGGCAGTCTGAGAGTCTACAGCACTTCATCTGGCTGTTTTTGCTGATTGATTAAAGATGTAACGCTGATGTCAGCAATCTGTCATTTCACTCTCTCAGTGCAGCTGGCACCAACGAACACTTCTAATCCATCTCTTTAAACGGAACGCAGAAGTTTGTCTCTTTGGCAATGCCCTAAATTGGTTTGTTTATTAGACATCAGGGCACAGGAAATTTGTTAATTTCTCTAATATGGTGTCAGAGACACTCAATATGTCATGTGTGTTTCCAAATTATCTCTGTTTGTTTTCTGTTATTTGGTCCTGTTACGACTCTTGTTACTCATAACATTTATTTGTGTGTTTCTATAGACTGGACTGGAATTTATGTCACCATGAAATCAAAATGGACAATTATTTTGTAGTATTTACTGTAAATGATTTTTCATCATCATCATCATTTTTTTTTATTTGTGTGCCCTAATCTTAAAATCAAAATGACTTACCTTCTTTTTTACTTGTTCGAGAAGCCATTTCACTTGGATATACACTGGCACTGGATATTCACTTGGATATGTCACAATAGGTACGATTTTTTTTTTTTTTGCAACATCTATTTCATGTTGACTTTAAACTCAAAATTAAAGTCATAATTTACTCACCCTTTTACTCATTCATCCTTTTAAGGACATGTCACGATTTGGTCTTGTCTCTGTCACGTTTTGGTTTTGTTCATGTCATGTTCCATGTCTGTCATGTGATTCCCTGTTTGACATGTGATCCTGCCATGTGTCTTGTCATTGGTTAATCGTCTGTTCATTGTTCACACTTGTCCTGTCATTAGTCTGTGTATTTAAGCCCTCATGTTTGCCATGTGTCTTTGTCAAGTATTGTTTCCTGTAACCACTGTTGTGTAAGTCTTTGTCCACGGGTTTGTTTCATGCCACGTCATGCTTTTGTTTTATGTTTAAATCTTGTTCTGTTTATAAATAAATACTGCATTTCGGTTCTCACTACAACTTGCCTCCAGTGGATCCCTTACAGGACAATTCTAAAGACTGTACTGGTCTTTCTTTTCAGTACAGTTACAATAAATTGAGTTTAAAGGATTTGTTTCATTCGATATGAGTACACTCACTTTATTGAAACACTACAAACGTGTGTCACACTGATTAAAGTCCACAATAAAAGCATCATAAAAGTGGTCCATTTGACACATGCACAAGTCTTCTGAAGTCATATATTTGTATAAGAAACTGACTATAAAACAGATCTAGCTCTTCTTAGAACACCATACAGTTCATGAGTGAAGTAGCCTACTCATTTGTGAAGAATTTTCTTTTGAATCAAAAATTCCTCCAGGTATTACAAACCTAATTGGTGTAAACGTGGAAATGACTGTGTTAGCTGTATTCATCTGATGCCAGAAGTGTTTTTAATAAAGCTATAGTATGTTTTCATAGTAAGCTGTTTTATCTGAAATAACCACGAAAAATGGTATCCCTCATGATATGAAGCCTTTAAACATGGTATTTTTTATTAATTTAGATGGTGTGTTTATTTGTTCATTAATTTTACTAAACTATTTTTCTTTCATGCATTAATCTGAATCATTCGTTTATCCAATATTTATCTTTTTTTTTGACAATGTTCAATGATTTTCATATCAAAATGAGGTAATGAACCAAGACAGACTTGTCATTTCAGAAAAAAAAATAAGAGGAAAAAAATCTTCCTCCCTGATTGAGTCATAGTGGAAACATTAGTGATGTTTAAGAGACATGCAAGAAAAATTAGAGCAAAAAATCTATAAAATCAAGAACTACCAAATGTTTTGTGTGTATATATATATATATATATTAGGGGTGTAAAGATACCCTCATGTCACCATTCGATACATATCACGATAATGAACTCACGATACAATATCACTGTGATACTCCAAGATATATGGTTAAAGGTTTACAAAAAATGAACTGATGATTAAAATGCTAAATTTGGTATTACATTGTGGGTGCAAATGCATAGGCTTGGACTTGGTGCTGATAACCCAATGCCCAGGACAATGGTGACACCAGAATAAAAATATTCATAATTCTGAGGCTGAAAATACAGAATTATTTTAGACGAATATGCTTGCACTCTGTCACTGATATATTTAAAATAATATACTGGTAAGATACTGTAAGACATTTGGCATTATCAGGAGCCACAAATATTCTCCCATTGCATTATTATACATTTTTTAATGTCGTACTGACACTAAAAGTCTGTAAACTTGAATTTTTCTCACACAGTATTTTTCATTTTGGGTGAACTATACACAATACAGATGTCACTATCCACAATACATGTTGTTGCATTTGTGTATTGCGATATATTGTGTATGTTGTTACACCCCTAATATACACTCACCTAAAGGATTATTAGGAACACCTGTTCAATTTCTCATTAATGCAATTATCTAATCAACCAATCACATGGCAGTTGCTTCAATGCATTTAGGGGTGTGGTCCTGGTCAAGACAATCTCCTGAACTCCAAACTGAATGTCAGAATGGGAAAGAAAGGTGATTTAAGCAATTTTGAGCGTGGCATGGTTGTTGGTGCCAGACGGGCCGGTCTGAGTATTTCACAATCGGCTCAGTTACTGGGATTTTCACGCACAACCATTTCTAGGGTTTACAAAGAATGGTGTGAAAAGGGAAAAACATCCAGTATGCGGCAGTCCTGTGGGCAAAAATGCCTTGTTGATGCTAGAGGTCAGAGGAGAATAGGACGACTGATTCAAGCTGATAGAAGAGCAACTTTGACTGAAATAACCACTCGTTACAACCGAGGTATGCAGAAAAGCATTTGTGAAGCCACAACACGCACAACCTTGAGGCGGATAGGCTACAACAGCAGAAGACCCCACCGGGTACCACTCATCTCCACTACAAATAGGAAAAAGAGGCTACAATTTACAAGAGCTCACCAAAATTGGACAGTTGAAGACTGGAAAAATGTTGCCTGGTCTGATGAGTCTCGTTTTCTGTTGAGACATTCAGATGGTAGAGTCAGAATTTGACGTAAACAGAATGAGAACATGGATCCATCATGCCTTGTTACCACTGTGCAGGCTGGTGGTGGTGGTGTAATGGTGTGGGGGATGTTTTCTTGGCACACTTTAGGCCCCTTAGTGCCAATTGGGCATCGTTTAAATGCCACGGCCTACCTGAGCATTGTTTCTGACCATGCTCATCCCTTTATGGACACCATGTACCCATCCTCTGATGGCTACTTCCAGCAGGATAATGCACCATGTCACAAAACTCGAATCATTTCAAATTGGTTTCTTGAACATGACAATGAGTTCACTGTACTAAAATGTCACAGTCACCAGATCTCAACCCAATAGAGCATCTTTGGGATGTGGTGGAACGTGAGCTTCGTGCCCTGGATGTGCATCCCACAAATCTCCATCAACTGCAAGATGCTATCCTATCAATATGGGCCAACATTTCTAAAGAATGCTTTCAGCACCTTGTTGAATCAATGCCACGTAGAATTAAGGCAGTTCTGAAGGCGAAAGGGGGTCAAACACAGTATTAGTATGGTGTTCCTAATAATCCTTTAGGTGAGTATATATATATATATATATATATATATATATATATATATATATATGTGTGTGTGTGTGTGTGTGTAGGACTTTCACGTGTTTACACACCAGCCAATATATATTATATACAGTGTATGGCTTGCTGGTGTGTGGCTTGACAGTCCTACACAAAACACTCACCTGAACCCAAATGAATACCTTTGGCCTGAACTGGAATCCAACTGTGAACCATGCCCCATCCTCCCACATCAGTGCCTGACCTCAATACAAATGCTTTACCTTCCCTTTTAAGCTGTTGCTCTTCTTTAAATTGACATGTTTTTCTGTTGTCATTGTCCTGTGCTGAAATAGCCTCCATTTAGCCCGTAGAAGGCCCAGGAGCAAACCAGAAAGGTGAAACGTTGACATGAGTGCTGGGGTTTCATTGTTGGCGGGACAGTTAACAAATGACAGCTGTTAATTTGCAGTATGCTGATCTGGTAATTATGGCCATGATTTATTCTGTGGTCCAGACTGTCTCTGTTAGACAGAGGATACCCTTTAGGGCCTGGCTGGCATTTAGCCTCCTCTCTGTGAATAGTCCATATTGGAAGAGAAAAGCAGATTAGTGGAGAAACATCTTCATCGGTCTGAGGCTGGGCAATGTCAGCGATGAGACAACAGGAAATAAATACCACTCTGTACTGGATTCAGTCAGTCACGGATATTAACCGTCAAAGAATAATCATTAAAGCAGAAGAGAAAATGTTTACTTTCTGACTACACAATCTGTAATGTTGGAAAATGTCACTTGCACTACAGAAAACAGCTTAGTTTTAGAAACATATGGGAGGAGTCAATATAAAATTGCTCAGTCATTATAAAGTAAATAAGGAGCCTTAATTATTTTTGCCTTTTTAACATATTTCTAAAATAAAACTACTATGATTTTTGGACATAAGTATACCATTATGGAAATGACTTCTACATTCTACATGACTAACACTACAATTCAAGAGTTCAATAATTTTTTAATCAACAATAATTATTCAACGAAGATGCATTACATTGATCAACAGTGACAGTAAAGAAATGTATTATGTTACATAAGATTTATATTTTAAACAGTGCTAGGCAGTGATTAATTGCATCCAAAATAAAAGTTTGTGTTTACATAATATGTGTATGCACAGTGTATAATTATTTTGTACATATAAACACACAAACATGCACGTATATATTTAAGAATAAATGGTTATTTATATATAAAATATGTACATTTATATATAATATAAATTATGTTTAAATATATATACAGTATACATGCAAATATTTCTTAAATATATACAATAATAATTTTACACAGTACACACACACATATATTATGTAAACACAAACTTTTATTTTGGATGCGATTAATCGCAAATAATCCTTGCCCAACGCAAATTTTAAATAAATTATGAAACAAAATGTATCAAGTATTCCACAAACCTGTATTCAACATTGATAAAAAGAAATGTTTCTTGAGCAGCAAATCAGTTTAGAATGGTTTCTGAAGGATCCTGTTACACTGAAGACTAATGATGCTGAAAATTCAGCTTTACCATCAAAGGAATAAAAAGCACAAAAAAAAAAATAATTAAGACAAGAACAGTCAATCACGCCACATGACATTTGTCACAGATGATCAACCCATTCAAGCTCATTCTGGGCCCGACATTCTGAGAGCAAACACAACGACCCCTGTACATTCAAACGAAGGAAGGGACTCGCAGGATGCTGTCAGAGGTCAGAAGTCCTCTGGACAGATTTAGTTAGGAGTGGCTGGCCGTGGAGGTGGAAGACTCTGTTCACAGGCCCATCTGCACAGAACACCTGCTGGCCCTGAGAGAAATGCAAATGAAGCTCTCTTACTTTCTGTGTGTCTTTATTCTTCTCTCTCTCTCCATCCAGAGCCAGACATATGGAAGGGAGGGTCCAGGACTGTGGCCGGGAGAGAATTCTGCCAAACAGCAGTGTAAATCAGACAAATGCTCCACAGGTAACCTTCAGCTCAGCTCAAGAACATCGACTCAATCTGTATACATGAATCCTTTATTATTGGCCTCAAAATCAAATAACTCTCACCCAGCGCTGACGGGGAAATTGCTACTTACACTCACAGAGCCTTCACTTGCGCAGTCTCCTTCATCTGTAGGTTGGCTTTTTTTTTGCTTGGTGGTGATCCCAGGAACAATTTTTAATAGAGGCTTATCAAGGTGGAGAGAGAATGACTCTGACATTTTCAATTCTCTACGCAGCACCAAGAGATGCTCAAATTTCCCAAGGTCACAAAGTCGCTCATACAGACAAGACCTGAACAAGAGTGAGAACACACACACACACGCACATGCGCGCACACACACCCTCTCTCACACAGAACAAACAACAAAAATTACCTCTCCATTTCTTCTTTTTTTGTAGGCACTGCATAGTCAGAAACATCTGCCTCATAAACACTCACATAAAAATTTAAAGGCTTGTAGAAAGAATTTAAGAATTTAAGGCTGTCTGATCCCCTCCCCCCCCCCCCCCCCCCCCCCTCTCCCTTCGCCCCCTCAACTCAATTTATCTCTCCTTTATCTTTCTTCACAGTCTAAAAACTTCAAATTAAGTTCACTTATTTACAATTTTCAAAAGTACCCAGAAATCCCTGACTTTCTCTTTTGCTCCATCACTAATCAACACATCCCCCGCAGGTGGGTCAAAGCCTTTTGAGGTTTAAGAGAACGTTCCAAGGTCAATTAAAGTTACGCTCAAAAACACATTTGTTGCATGATGTCAATCACCAAGTCAAATAATTTGTCCCTCATGTTACAGCAAGGCATTTTCAATGGAAGTATAAACGGTGCCAACATTCAGAGAGTTTATATGCCAAAATGTGAAGCTCATACACTAAGCTCTTACATTAATTCTGCTATAAAGCATATATTATTTTACCTTATTTGAGTTGCCTAAATCATCATATTTGCAGCCGGAATGCCGTTCTAGGAGAGTGATTTTTGTTATTTTAAATTATTTGTCACTGACGTAATATCTGGATATATTTGTATAATATAATATACTAATACTAATACGAATATATTGTATACTGGCTACATTACGTAACCAAGATGTGTCATTATGCACCTGTTGTCAGGAAAAGGAGTAGCAGATGGTTTCTGGCTGGTTATTGTCATCAAACATTATTAATGCATGCAGATGATAGGAAGGAGATATGTTTTCTGCTGATTTAAGACAACATCTAAACAAAGTTATAGGGGTTTGGAACAAAATGAGGGTGAGCTATGATGACAGAATTGTCATTTTTCAGATGTAAGTTGCAGATGTAAAGTAGCCCTGGGGCTAACTCTGGCATATTTACATTGCTGAAAAGCCAAGATGTTCATTAATATGCACTGTCCCTTATATAAATAAATAAATAAATAAATAAATAAATAAATAAATAAATAAATAAATAAATAAATAAATAAATAAATAAATAAATAAATAAATAAATAAATAAATAAATAAATAAATAAATAAATTTATTTCTGTGCACTATGCATGCAAGATTTAAATCAAGCTTTAAACCACATGTATTTTAACATTTATGGCCTTGCCTCATTTAATTGTACCATTGTAAGTACATGAGTCTTGTATTTTTAAATAAATAATTGGAAAAAGAATGGCAGAATTGGGAAGTAGAATTAAAATGAACATTCAACACTAAAAAATCTTGGGTTCTTTTTTTTCTACCCAAATCCTGGGTTGAGCCCATATTTGGGGGATTTTTTTCCAATGTTTGGGTAGTGTTTGTGTTACCCAGCTCCTGGGTCAGACCTATGGGGTTAGAATTGTTCCATTTTTCCAAATAAATAGATTGAGATTCACAAACAAATGTAAAGAGATTCACAAAAAATGTATCAAATTCACAAATAAATAGATTAAGATCCACAAATAAATGTAAAGAGTTTCACAAAAAAATATAAAACTCACAAATAAATAAAATGAGATTTTTTTTGTGAATTTGATCATTTTTTTGTGAATCTCTTAACATTTGTTTGTGAATCTCAATCTATTTATTTGGAATAATGCAACAATTCTAACCCCATATATGAATAAACGCAGGGCGGTGGTCTTAAGTTAGAAGTTCCCCCGCTGCACATGACAAGCTCCGGCATGAGATCCAGCGCCGTTACGGTGGAAACGGGACAACACAGAGACTGGTCGATTACATTTGAATTAACCTACTTCTAAATGTTTCATTTTTACTTATAATTTTTTCTAAATGAGCTTAAAGGGATACTCCACCCAAAAATGAAAATTCTGTCATCATTTACTCACCCTCAAGTTGTTGCAAACCTGTATGAGTTTCTTTCTTCTGCTGAACACAAAGGAAGATATTTTGAAGAACGATGGGTGAGTAAATGATGACAGAATTTTCATTTTTGGGTGGAATATCCCTTTAAATGAATGCAATATGTATTCAAAACTATAGAAAATATGCTATAGGCTAGCTACTGTAAAACAGGAATTAGCCCATCATGCAAACCAGTGGTTGTGTGTAGTATTTAAAAAAAAGAAAGGTTTAGATGATTTAAATGAATCCGTAAACATTAATTCATGTATGAAGTAAAAAAGAAAAAGAAAAGCAAGTGCTTTAGTAAAAATTAATCAACCCAGTATGCTGGGTTCAATAAACAACCCAATTTAGTTTTTAACCCAGTGTTTTTTAGTGTAAAAGAAATTAATGTAATTGAAATTGTGTTAATTTTGGTGAACTATCTTTTTAAATCTAAAATCTTGTGACTTTAACAGCGTGCATTTTAACATGTATTGCCTTGTCTCGTTTACTTTTACCATTTATTGCCATTGTGTTTTTTAAAGTATAAATAAATAAATAAACCAAGTGGTGCATTGTTTTTGCATAATTGCCATAAGAAGTTAAAGGAGTACATTTAAAATGAATAAAAAATGTATTAAAAAATCACGTAATTGCAAAAAGTGGAATTTATTGAATGCTCAATAAGAAAACCAAAAATTCTTAAAGTTGAAAGGTTTATTGGAAGCTTTTATGCACGGTCAAATAAACTGTTCTAAATGTGTAGTTCATTAATATAAATGTTTATACACTACTGTTCAAAAGTTCAGGGTTGGCAAGATTTGTTAATGTTTTTGAAAGAAGTCTTTTATGCTCACCAATTGCATTAATGTGATCTAAAATACAGAAACAAAATTATATTGTGACATATTATTATATATATATATATATATATTATATTACATACAGTATAATATAATATAATGTTAATTAATATAATATATGTTTATATATTTAAAATAACTATATATTTTTTTTTTAAATGTTATTTAATACTGTGATGGCAAATCTGAATTTTCAGCATCATTACTCCAGTCTTCAGTGTCACATGATCCTTCACAAATCATTCTAATATGCTCATCAATGTTGAATACAGGTGTGCTGCTTCATATTTTTTGTGGAAACATGACTTTTTTTCAGGATTCTTTGAGGAATATAAAGTTCAAAAGAATATGTTTTCTTTGAGATAGAAATCTTTTGTAACATTGTAAATGTCTTTAATGGCACTTTAGATCAAAGTAATGTCCCCTTGCTAAATAAAAGTATACATTTCTTAAAAACAAAAAATGCTGACCCCAAATGTTGGAACAGTAGTATATTAAATAAATTACTTGATACATTTGCCTGTTGAATTTCTCTGAATTGTAATTGAATAATTTCCACTTCCTGTCATTTCACTTATTCATCAATTCAGAATCATGAATGGAAAGGCATCCAATTTTTAATTTCTGAATTTCGCCCAAATCCAGTATTCCACTGAGACAGGAAGCTCTGTTCTAACAACGATCTGTAAGGCTGTCTATCAAAATGTCTCTCAGCCTATAACTAGCCCTTAGGGTGGTCTATGAGAGCCAATGACACTATGGAGAAGGACTGGGAGGAAATGGATCATAACGTTTGGAAAACCTCAGGGAGGAGTGGACCAGACGCAGTGAGGACAGATGAGAAATGAGGGAGAAAAGGAAATGGAAAAAAAAGTTGTCTAATGGCTGGAACTGAGAGTGCATAAACTCTGTGGCATGATTTAAAATCCTCCAGTGTTAAATGAACCTCATCACTTAAAGCTGCAAAACTCTTTTAATGGACATGCCTTTGGACAGCCCAGAGAAAAAGTCACAAAAAGAATGAAAGTAATATACTTAGAAAAGCTTTGAGCAGGTTTGGGCAATCTGATTTACGATCACTCAACATGGCCGAGCAGAAAGACAGAGTGGGATTGAAACCCAAGCGTGGAAAGGATGGAAATCTGTTTTAAAGAGTACATGAACCAGTGTGCACGTTTATGTGGGAGTGTCATATCAACACAATTAACCAGCTTACCATGATCATGGCAGAGACTGCAGGGCTCCCATTGTCATGCATTATTCACCTTCACCGATCATTAGAATTAATCTGAACCCTCACATATACTGTAGCTGCTGCTCCCTACTGGCATCTTTACTGAAATCTTGAGATGGTGCAGAGCCAGCAACAACATCCATTGTTTGATATGGCTCTCTGTGGAATACTAGATCCAGGCCTGATCTCATTCTTCACAATGCATGATCTTTCTTTCATTGATCTTACTGAGGATATTTACAAGCCGTGTATTCATAAATGTAAAGCCTTTCTGAAAGGTACAATCCATAACTATTGCATTAATTTTTCTTTCTTTTTAGATGTTTTCATATTCATTTAGATTATAATATTATATTACATTATCCATCCATTCTACAAACTGCTTGCTCTATGTAGGGTCACAGCGATGCTGGAGCCTATTCCAGAGTCTGCATATTATATTATATTATATTATATTATATTATATTATATTATATTATATTATATTATATTATATTATATTATATTATATTATATTATATTATATTATATTATATTATATTGGTAACACTTTATTTTGATGGTCCCTTTTGAACATTCTGTTGACTATAAGTAACTTTGCCACTACAACTGTCTGCTTAATATCTGCTAACACTTTATTGTGATGGTCCCCCAACAGACATTCTACTGACTATAAGTAATTTAAACTTATTCCAACCCTAACCCTACCAGTCTACTAATACTACTTGACATGTAGGTGCAACTGTACTTATAGTCACCAGAATATGTTAAAGGGACCATAAAAACAATTCATAAAAACTCTCTTGTTTCATAAAAACACAGCTACAGTACCATTTTGCAACGATTGTTTTGTACACTCTAATGGATTATAAGATAACAAACAGGTACAATTTCGAAACAGTTTAATCTCAAATCAATATCTCTTATCCCCATAATTATTTATGTGGCGAAATGCAGTTTAATAAGTGTTATGACTGCGCCGTATCCCTTAAATGTCTATCTAGTTTGAACTTGCCGGATGCTTTGCATTTACAGACCTAATAAAATATTTCAACTCAAGTAAATATTTCATGTCTAATTATTTATAGCCATGTAATGAGCGGGATAATGTACATCCAGCCGGTTGTTATCGCAGAATAAATCCCTTCAGTCTGATGCAAGACCTGCTGATCCAAGTCCTGATCACCCTGTCAGGGTTTATTCTGCGATAACCGGCTGGATACACTATCCCTTACATATAGAATGTTTTTAATACACCATTAAGAATAGAAATAGAAGCACTACTGTATCACAGATACAGTTCTCCATTGTTTCTCCCCTGTTGTTATTACATATTTCCTGTGTGGATTCCTGGACGTTTATGTTGAAGTGTTTCCTGTTTCATGGGCTATGCTTTGTAGTCTGTTTGTAGTCCAACTGCTCATGGGTCCTCCCTTAATTAGTCTCCCCAGGTATGTCTTGTTGAAGCTATATATATATATATATATACAGAGATGTATAGTAACGAAGTAGAACTACTTCACTACTGTACTTAAGTACTAAAAGGCTGTATCTGTACTCTACTAGAGTATTATTTTTTTGTCCTACTTCCACTTTTACTTCAGTACATATTTTCGATGAGTTTAATACTTTTACTCCGATACATTTTTTATGTACTGCATAGTTACTCGTTACAATTATACAAATGTTACAAATCATTCCAAACCCACATAACCAGTGCCAGAGCGGTAGATGGCTCTGTCACCAGGTTTAATGAAGCTGGCTCATCATTGAGGGAATCGAGCGATCAAGAAGACCGCGCGTGCTCCTGTTCTGCCTCTCGCTCTGCTGCCTGCCTCCATTGAGAACACTTGAGATTTGTTAGTTTGTTTCGAGATGGAAGAACCAGAAACACCGTTCAACTTCGAGTGATCGTGGCGGTGAGGAAGGAGACCCCTGGCCCTACTTAGAGTCCATGTTTTCATTTGTCGGAGTGAAAGACAATTCATATAAAATGTGCGAGGACGCCGGCGCACTGAATCGTTCTTTGTTTTTAATAGTTCAAAGTTACTATTAGATTTAATGTACCTTGACAAACTATACATCATTAAAAATATAGAAGACTCAAGTTTCAGTATTTGACCACTAATTTATTCTGAGAAACTTATAGTGACAGTTATTTCTTAATTTGTGTCAGGAGTTATGTAATGAAAAAATGAGTCGATACCTTTAATATGAATTATGAGCGTTAGCCGCTCCCATTAAAAAAATTTAAAAAACTCCTGTATAGTCATCATGAAAGCGCTTGACAAAACAATGTCCCTCGGGCTTTTAGCTTGTGCAGTTTTTGACAAGTATTGATAGATTTTCGTAGGTTTACGTCAGATCCCTATAGAGAGGAATAATATTTATTGGATTTATACCAAAAATGGGCCGATGAAATTATTATGAGCTTTGGATAATCTGATATACTCTATTTTCAATCCATATTGGAAGCCTGAGGGTGCCCTGTGCACATTTAGTCCATGGAACACGTGAAGAAGAGCCATATGTGACATTCCAGGAAGTCCCTGACATAAACAAAGCTTCCAGATATCGCTGTAACATGCAGATAAATACCCAATAAGCTGTGGAAAAAAAAGGCACAAGCAGGAGAGAGAAGGGTGAGATGCTTTACTACATAATACAATACTTTTACTTTTAGTACTTGAGTAGTAAATTTTAAAAAACCTACTTGCAATACTTAAGTACAATTTTTTTAAAATACTTTAGTACTTCCACTTAAGTATGGTGTTTAAAGAGCACTTCAACTTCTACTCAAGTCACTTGTACTTTTACTCAAGTCTGGGTCTCTAGTACTTTATACATCTCTGTATATATATATATACTGTATATAGATAGCCCGTGTCTTGCTTTCAATAAACCCCACATTTAAGTAATCTGCCTCTAAATCCCATGACATGTTTTGGGATTATTTAATTGACCTCCAATTTAGTAAATAATGCTTTGTTTTTTTTTATAGCTTAAAGGAGAGACTTTTTGATGCACACACAAAACAATGCATTTTGATATGAAAAAGAGGCACATTTTAGCATGGGAAAAAATGAGCTATAAATTAACTGAATCACAAAGTGGCTATAGAATAAATTCCTACATAAAATACAATGGTATTTTTCCATTCATGTGGCATTGCAAAGAAGTCTGGACCTTCAAGCCTTAATTTGTGCAGATCACTAAAAGAGAACATTTCAGAGTCTGTGTGCACTAAAAAATATATTTTAATATGCTTCTCATCCGGTCATCTTCATAAAAATAAGTGTCTCATCTTCTCATCTGTGTCATCATTACCTTTTCACAATAATGGCTTAAAATATTTGGCATTATGCGAAGAAGAAATGAACCTGGTGCACTTTGAGTTTATAATGCAAGTTATAAGAAAATCGCAAACTTAATCTCAGACCAGCTCATGAGATGGTCTCGGTTAGGTCTGCTTCAGTTTGAAACAAACGAAAACCCACTTATGAGGTTTCCCTAATATACTGTAGTACATCAGAATTAATAAGAAGTATATGTAGCAGGAATGAGAGCAGTTATTTAACACTTGTGTACTGTCTCTTTCAATGTTCTGTTTCTATATGCCTGCGGCAGATTGTTACATCTCTGTCATTGGAGTTGGTTCCCCTTTGTCAGCTCACTATGACTTACGCCATTGCTGACGATTGGGGATCGCTTGTGAGAGCCTATCTACTTCGAGTGAAACTAAACGAGAAAATGCACATTGGCATGCGATAAATCCAGCTGCTGTGCATCGCGGCGCAAGCATATAATGAGCAGCATGTGCGTCGCATCCTTGTCTTTCGCTTCGGAGCCAGACAGTGAATGCTGTTCCTGTCTCCTGCAAGATGACGCAGTCAGACATTGCGGAGCTTCTGACGCCAGGCCTACACTCGTATGCATTGTGGAACCTGTGTTAGGCTGGGTTTCCAAATGTAGAGGTCCCTGCGGCGACCCCATATGTGTTTTCCTCCACGATCAGCTCCTCTGCAGACGAGCCCGTGTCTTTCCCTCTTGCTGGTGTTCTTTCCCCCCATAACTAGACTGGAACCACCCCAGACTGCCTTATGTTGTACTACCCTGCTTGGCTAGTCAATATGTGTAACCGTCATAGTGCCTCCCTCTGTTAGGATGTGGCTTCCGCAGCGTTCCCTTCCCCAAGGGCACGCTTTCCCAGCATTATCCAAAAAGTCACACTGAGTGGATCTTGCGGAACAGCAGTGACTGACCTTCTCTGCTTAGAGCTTCTACTTTCTGCCTAACACTGCGGTCAGGCCAGGAGGCTCAAGCGGAGCGCTGGAAGGGCCAGCAGCCGTGGCGTTTTGGTAGGTATCCCCATTCGTCAGCAATTACGTACGTCATAGTGTGCTGACGAAGGGGAATGTCTTGGCTACGTAATGTAACCCTTGTTCCCTGAGGAAGGGAACGGAGACGTACGTCCCCTCGCCACAGTTGCTGAGCTTCCGCTGGACGGTCGAGTCACAAGTCCAGCTCCTCAGCGGAAAAACAAGGATGCCATGCACCTTCTGCTCATTATATGCTCGAGCCGCGATGCACAGCAGCTGGTGCAATTATCGCATGCCAATGTGCATTGGCTCGTTTAGTTTCACTCGAAGTAAATAGGCTCTCGCAAGCCATACCCTTCCTCAGGGAACGAGGGTTACCATACGTAACCGAGACGTTTTGTTTAGGCCCTAAAAGCTGTTGACTTAAAATTTTGTTAGTATCATGTTTCTCCCGTCATGTGGTCTTTATTCACTGCAAGCTGATTAAACACTTAATTCATATTGCAAAAAGAGAAAGAGTACAATTAGAAAAGGCTGAATTACTAAAAAAATTATTTACAGTGATCTTACCCCCCCCCATCCCCCCATCCTCCCCATCCTCCCCCAACAAAACATTCAAGAGATCTTTTAAAATTATGTTTCTTACCTCTCCCACAGCCTTATCAAGCATAAAGTTTGTGTAAAATACAACTGGATATGGAAATCTGCTTTAATTGGTAGAGAGCTTTTGAGGACAGGCAGGAGGAGGCGTGAACTTGTAAACAGACGCTGCAGGCAAAAGCAGAGAGGACAAAAAAGGGTGATTGGATGGCAGAGAAGGATAGATCCCTTGTGACGTAGTACATTCTTTCTCTCAAGGTGAGAAGTAATTGCAAAATAATCAGTAGCTCTTTCAGGTGCCAAAATTGGTTGCAGACACACACGCAGATTCACCCAAGGACTTGTTTCTCATCACTTTTTCTTATTTTCTGTGTCTCTGTCTTTCTCTTAATGTTGCACGGTGATGCAACTATTACAATACTCAAGTCACAGAATTCAAGGCGACCTGTAATACTTGGAGAAAGCTAACCATTAGTAATATAGTAGTGGAGTGATGAGGTTTGACCGACAGTTTTAGGAGCCAATGGATGTTTAGTCACAAGCTCTTTTTTATTCGTTTCATTTGTCAAATAGTTGCAAAACCCACAGACAGATGTAAAGGGTGACCAATAGTTATAATTTATGGAAAAATGTATAACCCCTCTCACCAAAAAATCTGTCTGTCTTTCTGTTGTCAGATTTCTGTCATCTGGAATTTAAAAGTCATTCTCTAATCAATTCTAGACATAGGCATAGGCAGTGTCTTGTGCACTAGCAAACATTGGTTTGAACGGTTTGTCACTATGAGCGTGTATGGCAGAGCAATTCGGTTTAAATGCATTCTGATCACAGAAGCTTTGTTCTTTTATATGGGCAACATCAAAATTCAGGACACATGCTTGAAGGTGTAGACAGGACCGTTGAATGCTGGGTGGGTACTTTGTGATCAAAGTCATTGCAGTCATTTCTGTTTTAGTGGCTTTTCTCTGTGTGTATGCGTTCATTCTTGATTAAATACATAATAGTCACAATTGATGAATGACTGTGTGACTGCAAGAGTTGACTTTTTTTGTAAATGTCGTCATATTGACTGCATTTGACAGGGCAAGCTCAAACAAAAGGGGTCACAGAAAGGAAGTAGAAAGCTTGCTACACAGAGCATGATATATGGATCAGATTTAACTGTGTTTAAACCAAGTTGAATACATCACTAGCTAATGAAAAATTACATTATAATATAACACTGCAGCACCAAAATTGTGGCTTTTTTTGACGTCAATAAGACTGCATTGATGCTCTAAATTTCAACGGTTAGTCACTGCAATACTATAAAATGTAACATGTAGATGAAGTAATATCTGGAGCAAGTCTCTCATTGCCCATTCAGAAGACATTAAGCACAGAATTATGCAAACAAATGCAATAAATACCGAGGTATGCAGAGGTCACATGCATTGCTTTGTGCCAAGCTATAAAATGTGTATACACCACCAAAACTAGTGCAAAAGGACCCAGGATTACACTCATTTTAGTTCTCTATAAAGTATAATAGACAATGAACAACTTTGCATTTGAATGCACTCAATACAGGTTGTTTTTAGGAGAACACAATGCATTTATAATTGTGTTCCAGCCATCATTTGACAAAAGCTGAGCTTTGGGTAGTCAGAGCATTTTGAATGAGGGCATAGTAGTCACATTTTGTGAATGCAAATATTCTCCATTAGTTTTTAGCAGGAGAACAAGTTAATTTAATTTAAGGAGCACTGTCAAGTGCACAGTATTCACAAGATGAAACAATTAGTCTCTCTTGTGTACCTAAAACACCTTACTGAAAAACAAAGGCATTTCTGAGAAATTCTACAATGCTTTGTCATCTTTTCTCTCTTTTTTTCTGGTTTTTATTTGAGAATATTGGTAGAATGGTGGACAGTAATACAGATTATTGCAGCTTGTAACATTTTTTTGTGTTATATTTTCTGCATACTGTATGTCTTTATGCAGTATCTTATCATACATCATATTCTCAGAAAGATTTATAGACAAACTTATAGATTAAAAGTATTATTTTGTGTTAGGTATTGAGTTAACTGATGTTAATGTACAAAACCTTATTGTGAAGTGTTGTTTTATTGTCCCTACATGCAGAGCAGTGGCATCATTACATTTATTGCCATGTTCTGTTTCTTTTTTCTTCTTCTGCTCTTAATCTTCTTAACTTAATAAAGAATTTCCATTACATTTCCATAAATTAGGATTATGGTTTTCTCTGGTTAGTGTGTATATTTCGTCCACATGCCATCGTCAATAGACTGTGAGCAAACTATAAATCAGAAGTCTGTAGTCAAACAGCCTTCAGTCTTCCTTAGTTGAGTCATTACTCACTCTATCATGGGCGGATCCACAGACTCTCTCACTGCTAAAACCTTTACTTTCCATTTCTGTGAACAGTATGGCCCACCTTATTTGATCTGATTGTCCATCTCAAACATTTTGACATTGATTAGAGCAGGTAAACAGCTATGAGAAACCAGCCTAAAAATGGGGTGGGTGTACAATTTGGCCATTTCTACTTATTGGGGGGGATTTGTCCATGCCTATGGTGGTATATAAAATTGTATTGAGTAGCTATACTTGCAGTTGAGTTGAATTGAGCACACAAAACAAATGAAAGAAGAACATTTTTGTTATTAACAAACCATTTTGAGTTTCCACAGGAATCTTCCCATCCTCCCCCCCCCCCCCCAAAAAAAACAGGCTTTTGCTGTGTTTCTGTGTGCATTTACCCTGATTAACCATTGCTCAGATTCAAATTATTTAAGCATAATCAATGGACTATGGACTATGTTCTTATTATACAAAGGTCATATATTTTAAAGGGCTAAGTGATTCACACAGAAACATCAGTAAAACATTTAACTGTGAGCAGCAACCATCATCTTGAATGCATGCTTTCAGTGACTATATACAGGTGAAACTCAAAAAATTTGAATATCGTGCAAAAGTTCATTTATTTCAGTAATTCAACTTAAAGGGTTAGTTCACCCAAAAATGAAAATTAAGTCATTAATTACTCACCCCCATGCTGTACCAACCCTGTAAGGCCTTCGTTCGTCTTCGGAACACAAATGAAGATATTTATGATTAAATCTGAGAGGTTCATGACTGCTACATAGGCTCCCTAAGGGAATGAAACTTGACGGCCCAGAGAGTCATTAAAGAAAATGTTTAAATATTCCAAGTCGCAACAGTGGCTCAACTATAAGTTTATCAAGCGACGAGAATACTTTTTGTGCGAAAAAAAACAAACAAAAATAACGACTTTATTCGACTATTCCTTTTCTTCCTTGTAGGCCTGAAACGAGACTTCAAGAGATTTCCACGACGCGCACGCGCGAGAACTTAACTGAAGTAGTTGAAGGAGATCGCAATTCTCACGCATGCGTCGTGGAAATCTCTCGAAGTCTCGTTTCAGGCCTACAAGGAAGAAAAGGAATAGTCGAATAAAGTCGTTATTTTTGTTTGTTTTTTTCGCACAAAAAGTATTCTCGTCGCTTGATAAACTTATAGTTGAGCCACTGTTGCGACATGGAATATTTATACATTTTCTTTAATGACTCTCTGGGCCGTCAAGTTTCATTCCCTTAGGGAGCCTATGTAGCAGTCATGAACCTCTCAGATTTAATCATAAATATCTTAATTTGTGTTCCGAAGACGAACGAAGGCCTTACGGGGTTGGTACAGCATGGGGGTGAGTAATTAATGACTTAATTTTCATTTTTGGGTGAACTAACCCTTTAAAAGGTGAAACTAATATATTATATCGACTCATTACATGCAAAGTGAGATATTTCAAGCCTTTATTTGTTATAATTTTGATGATTGTGGCTCACAGATATGAAAACCTTTTCACAATTTGGGGTTTTCATAAGCTGTAATCCATAATCATCAAAATTATAACAAATAAAGGCTTTAAATATCTCACTTTGCATGTAATGAGTCTATATAACATATTAGTTTCACCCTTTAAGTTGAATTACTGAAATAAATAACTTTTGCACGATATTCAAATTTTTCGAGTTTCACCTATGTATGATTTGAACGTAGCATCAAATACAGACCGTGTAAAAGTCAAGCGATTTCCAGAGAGAGGAAACCTTTCATTTAGGTTTGACCTACTGGCACGTTATTGACATTTCTCTTAATACTAAAACCCATCTGACCATGGTGAGTCAAACATAATGCTTTCCTTTAAGCTCGGGTGCAGAGTTAAAAAAAATTAATGTGCTTTTCACATGTAGCAGTAAGATTTATATAGACAGGATCTCAGTGCTGACAAGATTAGACAGATCATGCCTTTATTTAAGATCAGTAATGGTAGGAAGAGGATGGAGGTGTTGACTGACAACAAGAGTGATTGTTCCTCTCTACAACATCATCATTTGCTTGCAGATCGATAACGTTGTATTTGTATGCATGCATTTCTGTGAACAGGTTATTTATTCACGGGTAAACACTGAAGAAAAGTGGAAGTGTAGGGCGGGAGACCTCAGACACCAAAGCATATTTTAAGCGATGAGTTTCTCGATAATTAAATCAAGGCAAGTGGCAGAATGGGGAGAGAACTCTCACGTAAGAGTCACTGCCTATTTACTGCCTATTAGTAACCATAGATCACCCAGTCTCCTGTTGACTCACATACATTAACACACACATTCTCACTGTATTTATGACCCAATAAACGATACTGCAGATTGGAAGAACGCCAGAGCAGATATTCTGTATTCTTCAAATGTTTAACACGTCCCAACTGCCAGTGCTGTTTTCATCTCTCCATGAAATATGGCTGGTGAGACTTTATTTCCAAAGTTCTGTTGCACTGTGTGTTTCTACGATCAGTCGACTATGTTCAGAGATTTTCTTCTAAACAAAAGACGACTGTTACATAACTGGGTCTCACTTTCTTTCTAGCTTTCTTTCTAAGAACAGAAAGAACTCGCCCTAAAGAGATATAAGACTATAGCTGTTGTGTTATTTCCCTGGACATTTATAATGCCAGTTCCCTTTCGTAGTCTCTCCGAGTTACGTCGGATGACGGAGAATGGGGGTTTCGCCTAGAAAGCCAGTCCTCTTCGAGTATTAAAAAACGAGCCAATGGCAAGGAAATGCCATGGGTCTGCGGAATTTGCATAGCGTATCCCCGCCTCACCACGTGGGTATAAAGGGAGGATGCGGACGCAAACGCAGCTATGTTTTTCGCTTCGGAGCCAAGATAATCTCTTCACTCCACAAGCCAAATCCTGAGTATTTTCAGTGACTACATCTCTTCGAGACGAGCGAACTCTCTGGTGTTGGTGTGACGGCGGTATCCAGCGAGTTTCATATTGCCTGCGATCTGACGATGGTCTGCCGGTCTGTGTGTCTCTCCCTGGTCGCTTCAACATCCGCAGAGTTTTTTCCTCTCACTAAAAGAGCGTGCACGCGGCACGTCTTTTTAAAGACGCGTCTTTCTAAAGACGATCTGCCCTTGTATTTCTGAGTGCGGTATTCTGATAGATTCAGCTGTTGGGCGCGAGCGCTGTTTGGTGTGTGTGGGCTTTGATCACGCTCAGACAGCGCTCGTGGGTGTGTCACGCTCTCTCAGTGGGAACGTGACCATCGCAATGTATACGGTCGGGACTCCGTCAGCTCAATAGAGTGAGAGTCCCCTCATCCACCACCCGATCTATTTTTCTCCACGTGAGATAATACTTCGGCTGGTGGCCAGGGTGACTAAGACGTCAGGTCTGGAACTAAACCGACGAAAAATCCTCGGTCCACACCCCGTCTTTCACGTTGCAACCCACGTCGTCCCGAGTGGGTTCGCCGGCCCGCCCGCGGGCCCGCGTTCTCATTCGGTCCACCAGCTGATGAAATCATGTTTTTCGCCGCATCACAAGGTGACCTGGAGTCCTCTGGAGATGGCTCGTCTGTGCTGCTGTCCTCGGATGTGCTAGCATAGCGAGCTTGATTCAGAATTCACAGCTATGCTTTCCCGGGCTGCCACGAGTATCGGGTTTGTGTGGAAAATTCTGCCATATCCCGAGCACTTGAGGCTGATGATTGGTTTTTGGGGGTGGCGAACCCAAATCCTTTCTACCCGGATGTGCATGAAGAGGCCATGAGATCGTGGAAGTCTCCTTTGACTTTTCGCGACTGCTCTGCGGCCTCTTCCGCCTTCTCTGCCCTCGTAGAGGCCGCAGTCTACGGTACACTGGGGTTCCCCTCTGTGGAGTGTTCTGTGGCAACACTTAGGTGTCCCCACAGCGCCTCCACCTGGCGTGGCAACCCTAAGCACCCCTCCAATGCCTGTAGGTTCTTGTCTACTCCGGTGGCGGGGACCTATAGAGCTGCGGGGCAGGCTGCCACCTCACTGTGTGTTATTGCCATCCTTCTGGGTGTTCAATGACATGCACGAGGGTAGGGCTGATTCAGGGCTCATCCTTGAGCTGCCTGCCGTCACCGACCTTGCTCTACGAGCGACGAAGGTGACCGCACGCTCCCTGAGTCAGGTGATGTCCAGATGTGTGGTCAGACATTTCTGGCTTAACCTGGTTGATGTGCGCGAGGCTGAGTGAACCAGTTTCCTCAACTTCCCCATATCCCAGGCTGGCCTCTTCGGCGGCGCGGTCGAGAACTCTGCCCAACAGTTCTCGGCCGCCCAGAAGTGGACTGTGGCTTTTTTTCGGACCCTTCACAGGCTACCGTTCAAGATGCTTAAGGCCAAACACATTTTCGAATGTGTTCGGCCCCGGGATTGGTTTGCAGCGATAGACCTGAAGGATGCCTACTTCATGTCTCCATTTTACCTCGACACAGACCGTTTCTTCGGTTTGCTTTCGAGGAGCAGGCATATCAGTACGCGGTTCTCCCATTCGGGCTGGCTCTGTCACAGAGACCTAGTGCTCCGGCACCTAGCCCGTCTGGGCCTTCGGGTCAACTGGGAGAAGAGTAAACTTTGCCTCATGCAGAGGATCTCTTTTCTCGGTATGGAGATAGACTCGGTCGCCATGTCCGCGCAGCTTACGAGCGAGCGCGCACACTCACTGCTGACTTGTCTTCGACAGTTCGAGGGCAAGAGTGCGGTCCCACTGAAACTTTTTCAGAGGCTCCTGGGGCATATGGCATCCGCAGCCGCGACAACGCCACTCGGATTGCTTCATATGAGACCGCTTCAGCTGTGGCTTCGCGATCGAGTCCCGAGGTGGGCATGGCATCGCGGTACGCTCAGAGTTCTAATAACTCCGACCTGCCGTCAGACCTTCACCCCGTAGCGGAACCTCAGCTTTCTACGGGCCGGAGTTCCCCTAGAACGAGTTTCCAGGCATGTTGTTGTCTCCACAGATGCCTCTGCCACGGGCTGGGGCGCCATGTGCAATGGACATGCAGCCGCGGGCTCCTGGACAGGACCCCAGCGCCTCATGCATGTCAATTGCCTCGAGTTGCTGGCAGTACGCCTTGCCCTGCACCGCTTCCATGCGTTGCTCCAGGGTCAACACGTACTAGTCCGTTCAGACAATACCGCGACTGTAGCGTACATCAACCATCAAGGTGGTCTACGCTCCTGCCGTATGTCGCAACTCGCACGCCACCTCCTCTTATGGAGTCAGAAGCAATTGAGGTCCCTTCGTGCTATTTACATTCCTGGAGTGCGGAACCTTGCAGCCGGCGAGCTGTCACGGCTCCGACCTACCTCTGGCGAATGGCGATTCCATCCCCAGTCGGTCCAGCTGATATGGGACCAGTTCGGGGACGCACAGATAGATCTGTTTACCTCCCACGACTCATCCCATTGCGCCCTGTATTACTCCCTGTCCGAGGGCACGCTCGGCACGGATGCACTGGCGCACAGCTGGCCGCAGGGCCTACGCAAGTATGCGTTTCCCCCAGTGAGCCTTCTCGCACGGACTCTGTGCAAGATCAGGGAGGACGAGGAGCAGATTATCTTGGTCGCCCCATACTGGCCCACCAAGACCTGGTTCTCCGAACTGATACTCCTCGCGACAGCACCTCCTTGGCCAATTCCTCTGAGGAAGGACCTCCTTCCTCAGAGACGGGGCACCCTATGGCACCCTCGTCCCGATCTTTGGAGACTCCACGTGTGGCTCCTGGACGGGCAGGTTTGAGTACCCTGCCACCTGCGGTGGCGGCTACCATCATTTCCGCTAGAGCGTTGTCCACGAGACACGTCTACGCGTTGAAGTGGAACCTCTTCGTCAACTGGTGCTCTTCTCGCCGAAAAGACCCCAGGAGATGCTCGATCAGTGTCGTGCTTTCCTTCCTGCAAGACGGGTTGGAGCGAAGGCTGTCTCCCTCCACCCTGAAGGTGTATGTGGCCGCTATCGCCGCTTATCACAAAGCAGTTGAAGGTAAGTCTCTTGGAAAGCACGACCTGATCATCAGGTTCCTGAGAGGAGCGAGGAGACCTGAATCCTCCTCACTCTCCTCTCGTTCCCTCTTGGGACCTCTCAGTGGTCTTAAATGCCCTGCAGAGGACTCCCTTTGAGCCTCTGCAATCAGTTGAGATTAAGTTTCTGTCAATGAAGACAGCGCTCCTGGTTGCACTGGCCTCCATCAAGAGGGTAGGGGACCTGCACGCATTCTCCGTTGACGAAGCGTGCCTGGAGTTCGGGCCGCCTCTCTCTCACGTGATCCTGAGACCCCGGCTCGGATATGTGCCCAAGGTTCCTACCACTCCCTTCCGGGACCAGGTGGTGAACCTGCAAGCGCTGCCCCGGGAGGAGGCAGACCCAGCCTTGGCACTGCTCTGTCCAGTACGCGCCCTCCGTGCTTACGTAGACAGGACGCAGTGTTTCAGGACCTCAGACCAGCTCTTTGTCTGTTATGGTGGGAAGCTGAAGGGAAAGGCTCTCTCCAAGCAAAGGTTGTCTCACTGGATAGTGGACGCCATTGTCTTGGCATACCAGCAGCAAGGTCGACCGTGCCCCCTTGGTGTGACCGCCCACTCCACCCGGAGTGTGGCGTCCTCTTGGGCTCTAGCGCATGGCGCCTCGCTAACAGACATCTGCAGAGCTGCAGGCTGGGCGACACCTAACACATTCGCCAGATTTTGCAATCTCCGAGTGGAGCCAGTCTCCACCCATGTACTGTCTTTTTCAAGCTAGCATGGGAGCTGTTCAGGTGTCTTCGCTTGCTCGCCATTCCACTCCACTGACTGGATACGTGCGATATTTCCTCAGGCAGTCTTCCCCTCTGAAGCCCTGAGTTCCTCCAGCACTGTTGATGCTAGCGCCAGTGTCTATTGCCTGTGCGTCGGCTAGGTGCCTCCGTGTGCATGGTTCCTCCCCTGAGTAACCCCCACATGAGTATTTCCACTGTAAGCCTCTTTTGAGTCATGTGCCACCTTGCCACTCCTGGAGTTGAAATTCTAGCCACCCTACGGGTTGGTACTCCAGTGTTCCCCCATATGTAGCCCCCCGGGGCCATATGTGTTTTCGTAAGTCCTCCCTATGGGTAGGCATACTGCGGCATATCTCCTCTGAGATATGCTCCCCAGTGTACCTTGGTATCCCTGTGCTAGTAGGACTCCTCGTCCGTGCTTAGTTCACGACAGGGGTTTAGACTTTCGCAGGGCACTGAAAGACAGCTGTGAAGGTGGCGTGATTTCACGGGAACCCCCATTCTCCGTCATCCGACGTAACTCGGAGTGACTACGAAAGGGAACGTCTCGGTTACGGATGTAACCCTCGTTCCCTGAGTAGGGAACGGAGACGTTACGTCTCCCTGCCACTTCCGCTGTACCGCTGGGTAGACGCCTGAGTTCAGTCTCGGCTCCTCAGTGAAGACATAGCTGCGTTTGCGTCCGCATCCTCCCTTTATACCCACGTGGTGAGGCGGGGATACGCTATGCAAATTCCGCAGACCCATGGCATTTCCTTGCCATTGGCTAGTTCTTTAATACTCGAAGAGGACTGGCTTTCTAGGCGAAACCCCCATTCTCCGTCATCCGACGTAACGTCTCCGTTCCCTACTCAGGGAACGAGGGTTACATCCGTAACCGAGACGTTTTCTTTCATTTTTTCTCCACTGCACAAGTCTGATTCCAGCTGATTTGGTCTCTGCATTCTTTATGGTCACATAACAGTTAGGGATGTCAGTCGACTTAAAATTTTAATGACATAATAAGCTAATTAGTAAATCGAATGACAATTATTCACATATATTAATATTTGGTAGGAAAAGCTCTCAAAAGGAATAACATTTTAAGACATTAACATGTAAAATGTAAGTTTGTAAAAATGCGAAACATTACAAAAAAAGTGGTTTCTTGCAGTGTCCCTCACCTGAAATTAGTAAAATTCCTTTTAAAGATATTTCCATACAAAATGTTCAACAGTTTGGGGTAAGATTTCTGGAGGATCACGTGACACTGAAGACTCAATTTTGTCATCACAGGAATGATTCTTACTAGGACTGGTTGTTAAAGATCCCTAATTTCAGCACAACAATTGAATGGAGATATCATCTTAGGTGGGGTGAACTTTGGCACAGAACTCACGGTGCCACCAGTGCGACACATCCTCAGTTGTGTGCCCGACCTCATTGGGTGTTTCGGCCACTTATCACAAGACACCCTCCGCCGGGGTTGGCCCACCACGGGTTGATCAGACCCGGGTGTGTGTCGCACGGTGGTGACACCATGCGATCATTTGGCAGCCCATGTTGCGTCCCTACGTTTCAGCCACAGCCAGTGACTGCTCCGTTCCGCTGTAGTGGCAAGTTCTATGATTGCCCTCCGTTGGGGCTGCCCTCTGATCCCTACTTCCTTTAAGAGCCTTGTGGTAGAGCTGGCTACAAAACCCCTGCATCCCACCCCCACTGGCCACACCTTCACATTCCAGCCCCGCCCCTCTGCTTCAGCTGCTAAGTTGGCATATCGCAGCCTCTTCCGTTCGAATGCCTCATCAATGGCATCCTCCCATGGGACAGTCATTTCAACAATGAAGACACGCCGGCAGGACTTAGACCAGAGGACAAGATCTGGGCGCAGGTTGGTTGCTGCAATTTCGGGTGGGAAGTTGAGCCTCTGGTTAAGGTCTACTCGCATTAAATTTACTCGGAATAAATTTTAAATATATCGAAGTGCCGAAAATAGCGTAAATATATTACGCTATTTTAAAGGTTCCTAATTTTGTTTAGGAGGTCTTCTACAACAGGTTTGCATGCATCCAAGGTCAGAAAACACACTCATAATATGCATTTAATATTACCTAATTTCTCAAAGATTTTAAAATGATTCATTCGAAGCATTCAAAGAATCATTTTAGTGATTCCTTTCAGTTAGCCTACTGTGCTCTGTTTGGTCAAATGGCCCAGTGTGTTGTGATTGGTCTACAGTGTACGAACCTTAGCCTAGGAGTCATGCATGACTGATAAAACATTACAGTTTGTAAACAAAATCTTGATCCACCCTCATAATATTATTATTACTTATTCCTATAAGTACGACAGACAATCTGCATTCATCGACTCATTTGTAGGTAATAGTGAGCCCACAGCTGATTCAGTAAGAGAGTAATACAATGGGTTTTACACAATATTAGGCCCTACATAACACACAAAACGTCTCGGTTACGGATGTAACCCTCGTTCCCTGAGTAGGGAACGGAGACGTTCCGTCGGATGACGACGAATGGGGGTTTCGCTTAGAAAGCCTATCCGCTTCGAGTAATACAAAACGAGCCAATGGCAAAGAAATGCCATGGGTCTGCAGAATTTGCATGGAGCAGCTCCGCCCCACCTCGTGGGTATAAAGGGCGGAAATTCCAGCAAAGCAGTATGTTTCCTCGCTGAGGAGCCAAGACTGAGTTCAGGCGATCCCCGCGGTACAGCGGAAAATGGCAGGAAGACGGAACGTTCCCTTTCGTTGTCACTCCGAGTTCCGTCGGATGACGACGAATGGGGATACCAGTCTAAACGCGCCACCTTCTCGGCTGTCTTCCAGTGCTCTGCGTAATCTGAGATCCCTGTCGTGGACAGCACGGACGAAGGACTCCTATTAGCACAGGAATACCAAGGTACACTGGGGAGCATATCCCAAGGTTTTTTAGGGAATATGCAATTACTGCCAACCCAGAGGGGGTTGGAGAGGGGGGGGGGGGACTTAGAAAATACACATATGACCTGAGGGGTGCATATGGGGAATCACTGGGGTGTCCAGCCGCAGGTGGAATATTTCAACCCCAGGGGTGGCAAGGTGGCTTGCCAAGGGAAAGACACATGCTCAAAAGAGGCTTACAGTGGAAATACACATGTGGGGGTAGCTCAGAGGAGGTACCATGCACACGGGAGGCACCTAGCCAACGCGCAGGCAAAAGACACTGGCGCCAGCATCAGGAGTGCTGGAGGAACTCAGGGCTTTCGGGAAAGCTCACCTGAGGGGAATATCGCACGTATCCAGTCCATGGAGTGTAATGGCAAGCAAGCGAAGACACCTGAGCGGGTCCGGTACTAGCTGGTTGAAGCGAGTACATGAGAGGACACTGGCTCCACTCGGAGATTGTAGAATCTGGCGAATGTGTTGGGTGTCGCCCAGCCTGCAGATGTCTGTTAGCGAGGCGCCATGCGCTAGAGCCCAAGAGGACGCCACACTCCGGGTGGAGTGGGCAGTCACACCAAGGGGGCACGGTCGACCTTGCTGTTGGTAAGCCAAAGCAATGGCGTCCACTATCCAGTGAGACAACCTTTGCTTGGAGAGAGCCTTTCCCTTCAGTCTCCCACCATAACAGACAAAGAGCTGGTCTGAGGTCCTGAAACACTGCGTTCTGTCTACATAGATGCGGAGAGCACGTACTGGACAGAGCAGTGCCAAGGCTGGGTCTGCCTCCTCCGGGGGCAGCGCTTGCAGGTTCACCACCTGGTCCCGGAAGGGAGTGGTAGGAACCTTGGGCACATATCCAGGCCGGGGTCTCAGGATCACGTGAGAGTAAGCCGGCCTGAATTCCAGGCACGCTTCGTCAACGGAGAATGCGTGCAGGTCCCCTACCCTCTTAATGGAGGCCAATGCAGTCAGAAGCGCTGTCTTCATTGACAGGAAGTTAAGCTTGACCGACTGCAAAGGCTTGAAGCGAGCACTCCGCAGGGCAGTTAGCACCACTGCGAGGTCCCAAGAGGGTACGAGAGGAGGGCGAGGAGGATTCAGTCTCCTCGCTCCTCTCAGGAACCTGACGATCAGGTCGTGCTTCCCTACGGACTTACCTTCTATAAGGTCGTGGTGTGCGGCAATAGCGGCGACATAGACCTTGAGGGTGGAGGGAGACAGCCTTCGCTCCAACCCATCTTGAAGAAAGGAAAGCACAACACCGATCGAACATCTCCGGGGGTCTTCTCGGTGAGAAGAACACCAGCTGACGAAGAGGTTCCACTTCAACGCGTAGAGGTGTCTCGTGGACGAAGCTCTAGCGGAAGTGATGGTAGCCACCACCGCTGGTGGTAGGGTACTCAAACCTGCCTCGTCCCGTCCAGGAGGCACACGTGGAGGTTCCAAAGATCAGGACGAGGGTGCCATAGGGTGCCCCGTCCCTGAGAAAGGAGGTCCTTCCTCAGAGGAATCGGCCAAGGAGGTGCTGTCGCGAGGAGTACAAGTTCGGGGAACCAGGTCCTGGCGGGCCAGTAAGGCGCGACCAAAATGACCTGCTCCTCGTCCTCCCTGACCTTGCGCAGGGTCTGCGCAAGAAGGCTCACTGGGGGAAACGCATATTTGCGGCCCCGCAGCCAGCTGTGCGCCAGTGCATCCGTGCCGAGCGTGCCCTCGGTCAGGGAATAAAACTGGGCGCAATGGGTCGAGTCGTGAGAGGCAAACAGATCTATCTGTGCATCCCCGAACTGGTCCCAAATCAGCTGAACCGACTGGGGATGGAGTCGCTATTCTCCAGGGAGGGGCTGAAACCGTGAGAGCTCGTCTGCACAGTTCAGGGCTCCAGGAATATAAATGGCACGAAGCGACCTCAGATGCTTCTGACTCCATAAGAGGAGGTGGCGGGCGAGTTGCGACATACGGCGGGAGCGCAGACCACCCTGACGGTTGATATACGCTACAGTCGCGGTATTGTCTGAACGGACTAGTACATGCTGGCCCCTGAGCACGGCTCGGAAGCGGCGCAGGGCGAGCTGTACAGCCAGCAACTCCAGGCAATTGACGTGCCATAAGCGGTGGGGTCCTGTCCAGGAGCCCGCGGCAGTACGTCCGTTGCACATGACGCCCCAGCCCGTGGCAGAGGCATCTGTCGTTACAACAACATGCCGCGAAGCTCGTTCCAGAGGCACTCCGGCCTGTGGAAAACTGAGGTTCGACCACGGGGTGAAGTTCTGACGGCAGGTCGGAGTAACTGGTACTCGGAGGGTGCCGTGATGCCATGCCCACCTCGGGACTCGGTCGCGAAGCCACAGCTGAAGCGGTCTCATATGAAGCAATCCGAGCGGCGTAGTCGCGGCTGCAGAAGCCATATACCCCAGGAGCCTCTGAAAAAGTTTCAGTGGAACCGCACTCTTGCCCTCGAACTGTCTCAGGCAAGTCAGCAGTGACTGCGCGCTCGCTCGTAAGCTGCGCGGACATGGCGACCGAGTCGATGTTCATACCGAGAAAAGAGATCCTCTGCACGGGGTAAAGTTACTCTTCTCCCAGTTGACCCGAAGGCCCAGACGGGCTAAGTGCCGGAGCACTAAGTCCCTGTGTTCGCAAACCTGGTCTCGAGAGTGAGCTAGGATCAGCCAGTCGTCGAGATAGTTCAGGATGCGAACCCCGTGTTCCCGAAGGACAAAAAACAAACAAAAAAAAAACAGTTTTTAATCATACTTACAGATTGTGATTCTGAGAAGCAAGTTGGTCCAAATAAACTGGGTACTGAGCAATCTTTCATGGACAAACATTTTGGAACTGATTCTTCACATCCTCATCCTTTGGAAGTGAAATAACACAAATGAGCTGCCACAGTGCAAAACACAGCATCTTCTCGACATGATGTAAACTACAGAATCTAGTAGCCAACGAAGTCTAGGCGGGTATTATGTGAATGTGTTACCGTGTTACGAATGCAGGTCACAGAAGTGAGACTGGAATTCCTGACGACTCGTTTGGGCGGTTCAGAATCGATTCTTTCTTTTGGGAGTCAATAACTTTATTCCTCATGCATTTTCGACTTTACAACTTTGCAAACTATTTAAATTCACAGACAGCTTTACACACTGCATGAAAGGTAGGCAAATATTTGAAAAAGCATAATAGGGGCATAAGAAAAACAGCTATTTAAAATCTTAATAATATTATATTGCTATTTTTTTAACTGTATTTCGATCAAATTAATGCAGCATTGGTGAGCATAAGAGACTTCTTTCAAAGACATTAAGTAATCTTATTGACTTTTGAATGCTAGGGTATGGTCAAATAACTTTTTTTAACCATTTTTTTTTATTTAATAATATTAATGTGTTAAATTGACAACCATATTTACAATTTAATGAATAAGAATACGAATTAAAAAAAAGTCTAGAACTTTCTGGTTTCATGTAACTATCCATATCTCTTCTTTATACTGAAATAACTCCTGCCAAGAAGAAATTTGTTTCTTCATGTAAATGTGACCTATATTGTATGTGTTCATCTGGAAACTGCAACAGACTCACGCAGTACTCCCACACCTATGTTCATTTCCTCACACTTACAGTACACGGTACTCACAACAAATGTGTTATCGTCAAAAAGCCCTTTACCCAGCAATTTTCTCAAGCACTTCAATCCAATAACACACACAACACAATCAAAGCTACATATCTTACTATCAGTATATTAAATTCTACAGTTATTGATTAAAAAAAAATTAAGATAACAGTTGGGATTTTACAGATACAATCAATCAGATGTATCTGGAAGCACATTGATAATGGAGTTCACACCAGGAGCATGTAGTTTAATTGTACTCATTTTAGCCTCTCTTTAGCCATAACCACAGACAGAGAAGAGAGATGGAAAAATTCAATGAAGATGACAAAGAGAGGTAAGACCCGATAGTCTTAAAAAAGTTTAATTAAAAAAGGGGTTTTACAGCCTGATGCTGAAGCAAAATGATTTTTAAGTTATACAGAAAACTTCTCTAGTTCCTCAGAAAACTCTACAATATTATTTGAAGAGAAATATAAAAGCTACTGTAAAATAGTCAATGCACGACTCAAAGGAACTTGATATTAAAGCACCAAGTTCATATTAAGTTTATAGCCTACATATATTCAAGTCCTTTATCATACTGATAGTGCCACCAATTTCTAAAAGCAATAAATCACCCAAGGCCATGCATTACAGTGATTTTACCATGGTTAAGTCTAATATATAAATAATATAACCTTGTCTAACAACACCATTTTAGCCATGGTAAAGTCACTGCAATGCATGACCTCTTGGGGCTTATTTCTTTAATGTATGCTGCTTCAAAGTATCTGGAAACAGTACAGTTGTAATGCAGGCTATTTCTGAAACAAGAGAGAGTTGGATCCTGGTGCAGCAAAAACATTGATTTAAAGAAACACAACGAAAGTAAATCCAGGCAGAAACAGAATACTCCAGACACGGGGAAAACAGAACTGAAACAAGTGTGCACACGTCCATCTAGGAAAACACCAGATCAAGATCATAGGAAACACTGGGGTATAAATACACAAGATAACAAGGGCTAGAACAAGGAACAGGTCAGGGTAATGAGTTATGGAGACTAACCAGGGTAGCTATGGAAACAAACAAGGGTATCTATGGAAACCAACAAGACAGCAATGGAAACAAAGAAGGCAGGAACTAATCACAGGAAGTCAAACAGCAGGAACAATAGAAACAAAAATACACATCAAAATAAGAGGCTATAACACAAGACAGGGGAAAAGATACAGGAATTGTCAAACAGGATATCATTAAGTTTTTATGCATGCCATGCCCCAACAGTCATCCATCACAGCAGTGGCAAAGAGTAAGAGATCTGAAATGTTGATCATAGAATGAGATTTAATGTTTATGATCAAAGGCAACATACAGGACAAATCCTCTTTGGGAAAGCACTCTAGAAATAAAACTAATCCAAACTAAAGATGGAGAGCTATTAGATCAACATAGGGCAAATAGTCTCTTTGAGAGTAAACAAGGATAAGTGTTAAGATTTAGGCCAGAAACAAATACTGTTCTTTACGCGAGTATGCAAACGTGAATGCTTGATCAACATACTGCAGGCGCATTTTTCAACATGCTGGTGACGTAATGTTGCCACTCTAGGGGGCGATAGAGTTGGTGTCAAATAGCTATACTGTTTTTGTACTTGCACAGAGTGTTTCAGAGTGTGTAAGATTTATTTTAAGTTAAAGTACATTCTCTTGACCAAGTTTATTGTTCATTGACCCAAAAGTGTAAACATTGAGCCTCCCAGGCACCATCAAAAACATTGAGAGAATTCCGCTCATAACCGTCGATCTCTTTCCAGCTCAACTTATAGCAAGAGGCTACTGCAGGCTGAGCCAGAGGGTGTTAAGCCAGTGTGGAAACATAGCTGACGCGTTACATCAAGACATTCAATTCTGGTTACAGAAACGCAAGTTAAAATTCACTGCATTTAGAACTTGAAAGATTAAAAAGGTCATAAACATGTGCTATAGAGCGGGCAGGGCATTGCGCTGCAACGCGCTACAACGGATGCTTCAATACCATACAGCATCATCATGCCCCATTCAAAAAGACAAATGTATTGAGCTATCGATCGATAATGAGCAGCTTTCAAGTACTAATTTCTAAGTTCTAATAAATGTTAATCTGTTTTGGTGACTGGTAAATCTGCCACAGTCTGCCACACTCTACTAAATGAAATACACTGAGGTATGAAAGCAGCCAAAAATGAAAAAAAAAAAAGAATTCGAATGGAACACAAGCTTCAGCCCCCAGACAGTACAGCATTCAAACACATCCTACACACAAACTAACACTTCACACAGACCTGATCAAGAGACGTGAAACAGTGTATTAACATGCTTACCTTCTGTCTACTTCAACAGATTCTTGAGGGCAGAACAGATTTTTCTCTGGGTGATGCACTCATTCAGACAGATATATATTGGCTTTTTATTTGTATTCTACAACTGGTCGCATAAAGCATGTATTTCGCCAAGGACGGCATAGTTTTTTGATAAAAACATGATAAAGAAGTTAATGAAAGCAGAATTTCATCAGAATTTCATCTACCCCATTTTTCATGTAAGAAACAATTTGAGTGTTAAGAAGATGCTTTTATCTGAAAAGATTCAAATTTGAGTTGGCTTTATGTAGCTTGATTTGTCCTGTCTGTTTCTCCTCTTTTCACATTGTTGAAGAGTCACTTAAGAGTCAAGTGACAAGAGCAAGGAATGCCCTTGCATTTCTTTTTCTCGAACAGCACTGGATTGATTTCAGTTTCTCAATCTGGCATGATTTGCAAAGCTCAAAGGAAATAAATGTGTTTTTATTTATTTATGCATTTTCAAGACGAAATCTGAAGAGCCGCGTTAAAGTCTGCTGATGAAATGAGTCGTTGTGATGCTGTAGTTTAGCTGGACGGATGAAAATTGAGTCGAACACTCTGGAAATGGGGGTCTTGCTGGTGACCGGGGGGCAGAGATTCAGATTTGAACAGTTTAAACAGTAAGATGTATGACCTGCACTTAAGAAATTCAGCAGTCTCTTTCATCTTAAACTCAAATGAGGCCAGTGCTATAAATGTGTTCCTTCTGTGGTTGTTTCTCTATTGTATTTCCTTCTTTGTACTTTTTAATTCTTATCTATTCCTTATCCCTTTAACTTCTTGCAGGGAATAATGAATAACATGCTGTGAAAAGAAGTGAGAGACTGGAAAAGGAAAAAGAAAAACTAAATTACACTGCCTTTAGCATTTGTGTCACAGCAGTATTAACAAGCCAGCACATTATGCAACCTTCCTTTTAACATTTTAATTATTGTTTGAAATGTTCATATATATATATATATATATATATATATATATATATATATATATATATATATATATATATATACATATATATATATATACACATTTTAATTCAAATGATCTTTATAGCACTTTTCAAAAGGCAAATAACTCCAACAGCGCCCCACCCCCACTGAGATAACCAAAGGCAAAAATGGCAAGAAGAACTCCCAAAGATGTTTAAATTAGAGATAGCTTTTTTTTAACGATAGGCTACTGATTATTTTGGTAAATTTTGTCCGATAACCAATGTGCAGGTTTATAAGTATTATTATTATGAATGACATTAGATTTAAGTCATTTTGCAATATGAAGAGTTGAAAAGTGTAAACTGAGGTAAAAATATTATCGAACCCCAAAAGATTATCAGTCAATCTTAAATTTAATATAAACAAAGAAGGAACCAAGCATGAGGAAATCCTTGGATTGGCAAATTTCAACAAATTATACAAAGAATACATAAAACAATTTACAGCTGTCTATTATTCACTCTCATGGCACTGTATGGAGCAAAGTAATGCGTCTGCAGAATAATAAACACAACGTCTTTGTTGAAAAAGGAAAATGATAGCTTTCTAGTCAGCCTGATCATGGACAAAGCCATATGAACATTTCATGAATAATTTATTTGAATGTTTAAATATACAATTTTGTAGTTTGAGTGATGTAATGCATTTTTACACCAGAGGCCACTTTCAATTCAGATAACATATCAGTTATGAACATTCAGTTGTTCTTGTACACAAACTCTAAAGATGAAATCTAAATTTCCTGGTAAACAACTTGGGGTAGTGGGGTAGAAGAGGTCAACAGAAAGTGCTGAGAGACAAAATAAACTAATCTTCACATATAGACAAACACACCTTTTAAATTCTCAGCGGGGCAAATCTCAAATAAAACTTTTCAACACTAGCAAGAATATTCAAATGCAGGTGAAAAAAAAATATATATTTCTGACATATCAATCCTATCATTCGGTTTTTAATCTAGGGATGGTTTCTCCTCCCGCTGCTATGAGGCATGCTAGCAAGCATTAAATGAATGACTGATTAGCATTGGCAGTATGCAGATGAGCAGAAGCTGCTCTGAGACTCGACTGGGCCAGCAGGCAGATGTTCTGAGAAATCAACCATTTCCTCTACATCTTCCCTGCAGAAAGACAAGCGCCAAGGTCTGGTCTGTGCTTCCGAACAGGACTGTCATACGATTTTTAGAGCTGCACGGTTCTGGGTAAATTGAGAATCACGATTTTTTTGTTTCAATAGAGATCACGAATCTGAAAAGACAACTAAACAAAATAACATGTTATCTACCAGAGGTTCTGACAAAATGTTGCTGAAATACCCTTTTAGACCATGCGCCGACCATTTTTCCCGCTGTTAAAATAGTAAAAGTGGATTCTGACACGCCCGAATAAGAACATGTGCTTACTGTACATCGTTAAAATAGCGCCCAATGACTCATAAATAATTTGTTTCATTACTGGATGAATCAGCATTTTGAACAAATCTCTTGACTGAATGATTCAATGACAAATACATTTTTAACAGTCACTTGTCGCCAACTAGTGGTGTAACGATGGAATCAATACAATTGTTGTTTGAAGCGCCCATCACATTCAAAAAGTGATTTGCTCTATTATGATACATCAGTGTTTATATACCAACTATAAACCTTTATCCCAGTACTTCTGTAATAATTTGAATATTTGCAACACAAAAATAACGATACTGTGTGGTTGAGAAGATTTTGTGAAGCTGTTTCATACCTATGATGACAACTGCTCTCTCTGGCGCAACGGCAGCAGATTTGAATGATTTTGTAAAAGGTTTATAAGACACAGGTGAATCGGTCATTTAGGAATGAGATCACGTGGGGGTTTGAATCGAGATCGTGATCTTTCAACTATTAATCGTGCAGCTCTGCTTTTGATTTATTTTTCTTTAAGCCATCCAGCTGGGGTTCACTCAGTTTTTGACAGGCTAATCAATTTCGGGATCTTTCACATGTATGTTATGGTGTATTTTGCACTATTTATGACTCAATGCTTGTCCTATAGTACTTTCCCTAAGCAGATATTTGATGTCTCTATTCTGTGAGAGCCAACCATTTGTCAAAAGAGCTTCTAGAAGACGACAAAAGAGATCTCAGAGGAAGCAGAGCATTTCTACCAGAAAGACTCGGGAGAATAAATACTGTAACAATAAATACATTTATTGATAGCCCAGCAAGCAATAAAGTTCTTTGGCGTAGGCCCCGTCCATAGCTCGCAATCCGAGGGTCCGAACTCTGCGAGACCCTCGGATTGCGAAGGCAGACGAAGGCAGGGGCGCAGCCGACCCCCTGTGAGGTATAGGAAGGGACCATCCTGGTGGTGGTGGGGAGGATGGAGGGGAAGGGACCATCCTGGTGGTGGTGGGGAGGATGGAGGGAAAGGAACCATCTTGGTGGAGGTGGGGAGGATGGAGGTGAATGAAAGCGTCAGCATCTGCGAACTCAAACATGTGTAAGTACTGGTCTTTTATACCGCAACTATTAGACACGATTGGATAGATGAGAAGGAGCTTGCAGCTGACATTAATCTGACTATGCTTAGTGTGTTTAGAAATTTAGCTAATTACTACAATTATATCCACTGAGGCCCAGTAACACAACTAAGAAACAGTATTCGATAAAATGCGAACATCTAGACCTAGATTTCATCCACATTTGCTAAATGGCAACGTTGTAAACTTTTGTGCATTTTTGCCAAATCATTATTAGAGCAAAAATGGGAACTCATTCAGCCAGAAAATGGCTGAATAGAAGAAAATGGACAAGCTGCACTGTTTTACACGTATGACTTCATGAATAACCTGATTTTATTTTCCAAGTGAAAACCAATGAGACATGTGGTAGTTTGACAGTGTATATAGGCCACCAACTACTTTCCCTCCTTTGCGATCTATTATTGCAGTTTATTACTGTCCATTTCCAGCAGCATCAAGTTGCCATAAATGACTCTGAATAATCCCCGCATAAACACACAACTCACTTTTACAGTATTAAAGATCTCCTTCGATATAAAATCAGAGGCTTCTACTTTTACTTAGAAATTTATGTTTTTGAAAGTACTTGATGATGCAGTTTGTATCTCTTTAACCAGAAAGGACAACACAGCTCATATTTCAGCAGTAACTGGTGTGTTTCAAAGGTCAAATGGAATATTTGAATAACCGGTCCTGGAGCCTCATTTATAAAATGCACCTATGATCAGATTTGATCCAAAATTCCATGAATACGTATGATCTAATCTTAAATAATGAAAAACAAATCAGCATTCATAAAGGCAGGATCTGGTTTAAAATGTTTTGAGATTTACATTATACATTTTGAACTGTACTCAATTGGTTAATGAGTGCCCATCATGTGACAAAAATATTTTTATAAGTCAAATATATTTAATTGTATATGCCTTATTTTGAATTTATTAATATTTGCATGTGCTAAATGTAACTTTGAGACCTAAGATAGCAGACAATAGCAGTTTACATCCATTCAAATAAAATAAACAAATCAAAATTCCGACGAGCAAAAGCAGCATTACAGACTAGCATTTAAAAGGCTTACTGGGTAAACTTTTCAATAATTCATATTTCCGCCTCGGTTTGGCTTTTGCAGAGAACATCACTGACAATTAATTATTTGAAAAAATTACTAAAATACAGCATAATAAATGGCAAGACAGAAGAGAATAAACAGAAAAGACTGCTCATATCTTACTTTATTCATAGAGAAATATTCAGGTTTACCAGCATCACATATTGACATCTTAGCTATTAAAACAACAACAACAACAACAACATAAGAGTTAAGCCTCATGAAATGAAACCCAGGTTACATCAAACAATGTAAGACAAAAACAGGAGTGTTAGGAATACTCAGAGAACTAAGTAACACATAAAACACTGAAATACAATCAGAGAAGGATCAAGGAACACAAACAAGAACAAGATTCCAAAAACTTCAAAATAAAAGCCTGACAAGAACAAGATCAAAAAGCACTAGATTTATATATATATATCCACAAAACACAAAAAATGTGGCTAGGAGCTACATCCTTTATCAAACTCTCTTGTACCCTGGTGTGCTTGAAAACATGATTTAGACCCCCCAACCACATAAAATCTATTGTAACTTATATATTATAATAGATTCATCTCCCATGTGTTGTTTCTTTTATGGCTAACAGTTTAGACAGAAATATGGCAAGCTT
Organism: Tiaroga cobitis; assembly: GCA_030578255.1. Classification (NCBI taxonomy): domain Eukaryota; kingdom Metazoa; phylum Chordata; class Actinopteri; order Cypriniformes; family Leuciscidae; genus Tiaroga; species Tiaroga cobitis. The sequence goes on from CM060603.1 coordinate 33,128,387, forward strand.
AATGGAAGTGTCCAGGTATCCAAAATTCAATTTATTTACAAACACAAAGAGGCATCTGCCAGGATCCACGTATGCCTGTCTCTTCCTGTTTGAGTTATCTCCAAGATGTCTATGCTTTATTGCATTTCTTTTTTCTCTTAAATATCCTGTACTGCTTTGATTTCCACAATGTTAAAGTTATGTTTGATGACTAAACACAGTGTTGGTAGGGGAGAAAACTGAAAATGTTGCATATTACAGGGTTTACACAACCTCTTCCAGCATGCCTTGACAAACATTGTCCTGTCAAACATCTGCTGAAAAACAGTAGATAACCTTTCATTTAAACATTTTGCATATATTGTAGCAGAGACAGTTGTAAAAGTAGGCGATAGCAACTCTTACATATACAATCATCTCCTGAAAGATGCCTCTGTCACTCAGGCCAGGGAGGTTAATTGCAACCGTCTCTGCAACAATTCTTTTTTTTTCTTCTTTTTTTTTACTGAATAAATATCTTGGTTAGGTTTGAAGGATTTTATGTTTTCTCGTTTTCACTGTTCCTGTGGTGTTACTGTTCAAGCTGAAGACTGAAGTTATTTTACATTGCTGACTCACAAATCCAAACAGGTGTTAAAATATTCTCTCTTTTCCAGCTTAATATGCAGAGACAACTATAAGTAAGCAATTTGTAGGTTTATTCCCCCAAGAACAAACACTGTGGATCTGCGCTGTGATAAAACCTGTCTTGGTTGGTTTCAACATCCCGACAGTAATTGGTAGTGCATAGAGAGTTCAACAGTCTGGTTTCGGAAGTACAAATCTACGACTGATTTTTATCAATAGGATATCCTAACCCAAAAACAGACCTGTCAGCTACAAAGCTGTCAGTTACTGCACTGCTTTTGTTGAAGCCACCAGCCTGCATTATTTCAACTGATTTTTTAAATTATCATGTTTAACAGTGTAATTCCTGGTGCACCTTACGGGGTTACACACAAACAAAAAAAATCGACAATCAGAGATACAAATCAAGAAAGTTTGTTTGCCTGTATCATCCACTGCCATAAAGCACTTTAAATGATGTAGATCATTTTGAATGGATTAGAATCCAACCCAACCCAGAGTTATATGACCCACCAAAAATCTGAGGGATATAAAAGATACAGAGATATAAAAAATCCAGTGCGTGAGTGTACGAGTTGGTTTGTATAGGCATATTTTTCAATAGGCCTAAATGCATTATATGCTGTTCCCTTTCAAGGGAAATCGAGCTGCGTTGAGACGCGGTGGAAACGCCCTGCGTGATTGCGTCGTGAAGCACGTGTAAAATCAGTCCAATGGAAAGACGGGTGGTCATAGGTGACGTCATAGACCAGGAAACTATAAAGCACCCCTGAAATCAGACCGCGACAGCTTCTGTGCCTTCAGCAAGTGCTCTCTATATCTGTCCTTGTCATATTTATTGTTGACTGTCAAGTTCAATATATATCTATATCATGGCGAGCAAGCAATATTTCAAGCGTTGTGTTGTTCCCTGCCCTCGTTATATCACGGGTGGGGACACACATCAGCTTTGTGTTGCTTGTTTGGGAGTGGAGCATGCCCAGTCAGTCCTCGAGGGGGCTGACTGTGAGCATTGCCAGAAGCTGTCCGTGAGGACGCTCCGCTCTCGCCGGGCGTTCTTTGAGGAGGACGGTTCAGTTTGCGCTCCCCGAGGTGCGGGTCCCGATGCTGCCGAGGCACAGCGGCGGCTTTCATCTTGGGGTTCGCATATGGATCTAGTAGCGTGGTTTGAGACGGGCCCCGCCCTTTCTCAGCCCTTACCTGCTGGATCCGGTGCCTCTGCCTAGGAAGGAGCCCGCGCTGCGGTTTCTCCTCCCCAGGTTGAGGCACCAATGTTGCGGCTATCCAGTTCTGAGGAACAGATCTATCTCTCCGGGCCACCAAGAAGACGGCCAAATCTGTGGGCCGTTCTATGGCAGCCCTGGTGGCCACGGAACGTCATTTATGGTTGAATCTTTCCAATATTAAAGATAAAGATAGGTCTGTTCTTCTGGACACACCGCTTTCACCTACAAGTCTGTTCGGCGACGCTATAAATTGTGTTGATGTGTCGATAGGTTTCAAGAAAATAAAAAACAAGCGGCTGCGTTCCAGAGGTTTCTTCCTCGACGGTCCAATGTCCCCGAGACTGCTTGTCCCCATAAAATCCTTTGAGGAGGGTCGTAGAATGGTCAGTTCGGTTGTTCCCTGCCGGTTCGCTGCTTCATGGAACCGAAATGATTATTCAACCAAATCCAGAGGCCAGTCTCGAGAGACTGGTTCCCTTATCAGAATTTCTGGCAGCGTGGAAACTACTACCAAATATTTCTCTATGGGTCCTGCACATAATAGAAAAGGGTTACAGAATTCAGTTCGGTTCTCGTCCGCACAGATTTCAAGGGGTCCTTCCCACAGTGGTGGACTCACAGCAGGCTATGGTTAAGGAGCAGGAAGTACTGACACTTCTTCAAAAAGGGGCTATAGAAAGGGTTTCTCCTCCCAGCAGAGAGTCAGGGTTTTACAGCCGTTACTTCATTGTCCCAAAGAGGGATTGAGGGCTGCGTCCTATTCTAGATCTGCGCCATTTAAACAGCAGAGTTCAGAGACTCAAGTTCAGAATGCTTACACTCAAACAGATTGTATCACAGATTCAGTCTGAGGACTAGTTTGTCACAATAGACTTGAAGGACGCATACTTCCATGTATCCATCCATCCTCATCACAGGTCCTGAGGTTCACTTTCGGGGGCGAAGCATACCAGTATCGGGTACTTCCCTTTAGCCTATGTTTATCACCCCGCACCTTTACAAAATGCGTGGATGCAGCTCTGGCTCCTATGAGACTCCAGGGCATTCGCGTATTAAATTATATCGACGATTGGTTGATTTTAGCTCAGTCCGAGCAGTTGGCAGTTCAGCATCGAGATGTCGTTCTGTCCCACATAAAGAGGTTGGGGTTGCGGCTCAACACCAAAAAGAGTGTACTCCTCCCGGCTCAGAGGACCACTTTTCTAGGTGTAATATGGGATTCGACAACAATGCAAACACATCTGTCTCCTGCATGTATTTCTGCGATTCTCACAGCCGTAAAGAATGTAAAACTAGGCCAGTCACTCACTGTAAAACAGTTTCAGAGACTGTTGGGGCTCATGGCAGCGGCGTCCAACGTAATCACTTTTGGCCTTCTGTACATGAGACCCCTGCAGTGGTGGCTCAGGACCAAGGGGTTTTCTCCGAGGGGAAATCCGTTCCGCACGATCAAGGTCAGGCGGCAATGCCTACGTGCCTTGGTCGTGTGGAAGAAACCTTGGTTCCTCGCCCAGGGCCCAGTGCTGGGGGCTTCTTGTCGTCACGTCACGCTATCGACGGATGCTTCCCTCACGGGATGGGGGGCAGTCATGAGTGGCCGCTCAGCGCAAGGTCTTTGGCAGGACCATCAATGTTCCTGGCACATAAATCATTTGGAAATGATGGCGGTATTTAGAGCTCTCAAATATTTCCCACCAGACCTGAGAGGCTACCATGTGTTGGTCCGCTCGGACAACACATCGGTGGTTTCCTATATTAACCATCAGGGGGGTCTGAGGTCACGTCACCTATGCAGGCAGGCCCATCAGATCCTCCTATGGGTCCAGGGGAAATTGCTGTCACTCAGGGCAGTATATAATCCGGGGCATCAGAATTTGGGAGCGGATATCCTGTCGAGATAGGGGCTGAGGCCCGGGGAGTGGACACTTCACCCCGAGGTGGTGGAGATCCTTTGGGAGAAGTTTGGTCAAGCTCAAGTCGACCTTTTCGCATCATCAGATTCAACCCATTGTCCCATGTGGTTCTCCCTTACGCACCCAGCTCCTCTTGGACTGGATGCGATGGTGCAGGTGTGGCCGAGGCTGCACCTGTACGCATTCTCCCCTGGAGATTCCGGTCAGGAGGGACCTACTATCCCAAGCAGGGGGCACGATATTTCACCCTCATCCGGAGTTGTGGAAACTGTGGGCCTGGCCTCTGAGGGGGCCCGGCTCATAGAATCCGGTCTCTCGACTGAGGTCGTTGAGACCATTCTCCAATCCAGAGCACCTTCCACGAGAAAACTATATGCATTGAAATGGAAATTATTCTCCACCTGGTGTGGTGAACGTCACCTAGATCCTATTAACTGCCCTGTTGGTACAGTTCTTAATTTCTTGCAAGACCGTTTCTCTGCTGGATTATCTCCTTCTACCTTAAAGGTATACGTGGCAACTATATTGGCCTACCACACCCCTCTGAGGGGCACTTCTCTTGGGAGAGATCCTCTGATTATTTGTTTTCTCCATGGTACGTTGAGGTTGAGACCTGCACTGCACTCTAGAGCACCGGCTTGGGATTTGGCCATTGTACTTGAGGGTCTGGCTTTGGCTCCCTTCGAGCCCATCGAAGAGGTTTCAGAAAAGTTCCTCTCTTTAAAAACTTTATTTCTTCTCGCTATTTTCGTCTATTAAGAGAATTGGAGATTTGCAAGCCCTGTCGGTTGCTCCTTCATGCCTGGTATTTGCACCTGGTATGGTGAAGGCATTTCTTTACAATGTCCTGTTGCTCTGTCTTTGCGATATATTTTACACGTGCTTCACGATGCATTACATGTCTTTTTGTCAGATTTTTAAATAATTTTTAAAGTCAATCTCGAGTCACCTTATTGGTTTGCTTCATGGTTTTTAACTCTTTAATGCAGACTTTTTAAAAAATCCCTATTTGGTAAAGTATAAATGGGAAAAATACTTCCGGAATCATGGCCGCTGAAAAAGTGGGTAGGCATGAGTTTTGGGCTGTTTGGTTGAATAATGGAAGAGAAGTGGGGATAATCTTTTTTGTACTTTAGTTTGGTGACAATTGGAGCAGAAATTACATATTTCAAATTTAAGATTATTGTGATATTGCAAATTGGTCTGTTAGGCTGTTTGTCACAGCTAAGCGATGCCATATTTAGCATTTGATTGCATCCTACGTCTTCCCTCACAGTATTCAGAAGAAAATATGTTTAAACTGCTGTGTTCTGATTGTTGAATCAAAATAGCAACTCTGTAAGACTTGTCCTGTAAATATTACCTGGCAACTAATTTAAGGTCTACCGAGCTCCTCCTCTCATGCTCTTACTTCTCAGCACAATGTATGTCTTTGGAGGTGTAGGAAAAAAACAGTTGTCAAGGAGCAACCTGTGAAAAATTACACGGCTGAAAATAAACACAAAAGCGCGGGTGTTAACGCATGCTCAAAAGTGGAAAATCTGTTGGCTCCTGTGAACAAGCAGTACAGCAATATACAATGGTAAATACACATACACTGCCTGTACAGATGCCAATAACATGCTTAACACAGTAATACCAGTAATCAGTCTACTGTATGCAAGGCCTAATGATTGCATACATGATAGCTAAACTTCAAAAGATAGTGGGCCTCCAGGACTGGAACTGCCCATTCCAGATCTAGGAGAAACACACACACGCACAAACACACACACGCACAAACACGCACACGCACACACACACACACACACACACACACACACACGCACACACACACACACACACACACGGTTTCCATTTGTTATAGGGACTTTCCATAGACATTATATGTATATATATTTCTATCATGACAACTCTCGGGAAGATGTTTAGCATGGTAATGGATATGACAATTTTAATGTATTTGGTCTTAGTGGAATAAATCTGCTACTCTGCTGCTGCTGAAGTCTTGCTGCTGTTGATTATTGCTGTAGTTGTAAATTATTGCTGCTGCTGCTATTGATTATTGCCAGCCCGTTCTCATCCCAAGGCGTCATATACTGACGCTTTTGCCATTTCGTCTACATCCAACGCACATGGCACCCTTTAGCGTCAATATGAGACGGAGATATATATGGGCCAGAAGGCGCCTCCCATATCTATCTAAATCTCATATTGATGCTATAGGGTGCCATGTGCGTTGGATGTAGACGAAATGGCAAAATATGTCAAATATGACGTCCTAGGATGAGAATGCGTTGTTACTGCTGCTGCAGAGCAAGTACAGGAACTTGCTACTGCCAATGCATACACCAATATGCTGCTGTGAGTATGTAAGACAGACTGCTGCTGCACAAATATATACCAATTACCTGTCTATACAGGTGGAGCTGGGGAAGGTGGAGGGTTTTAGACAAACTGTGAAAGAGCACTGCAAACTGCTATAGTGCATGGTAACCAGACATTTAAATGTTAAAGCTACACTGTGTAACTTTTTTCAGTTTATTCTTAGCTAAAAACACTTAGTTCTTTCAAAAATATATGTGCTCATTAATGTATATTTACTTCGTTCAAGTAATAAAGTATTCTCGTGAGTGTATAATATGCCATTGAAAATACACACGGGTAAGGGGTTCTAATGTCGGTCGCCATGTTGCCCCTCCATCTTGAAAGTACTTTAGCCAAAGAGGGACATCAAGCTTCGCCTTTCGCGTCTTAACACTCGATGGCACCGTGTCGAGGAGGTCGTACTGGAAGCTATGGTAATCTTGGACTCCATTGGCCACCGTAGGAGTTAAAACGAAATCGAAATTGAGAGGAACAGAAACTAATATTCACTGGATGGTCATATACTGTTTCACCGCTAGATGGGGGTAAAAATCACACACTGTAGCTTTAAGCAGCAAGCTGATTGGCTGCAGATGCTACATGAACCAATTAGCTTGTGCCAAGTAATTAACGCTGTAAACATTATCAGCCACGTTAATGACCCATAAGCCTGCACCATCTAGAGTTTCACGACAGAACTAGGCATATATATATATATATATATATATATACATCTGTAATTTATAGTCAAGTCAAGTCAAGTCAGATTTATTTATAAAGCACATTTAAAAACAACTACCGCTGACCAAAGTGCTGTACATATGGAATCAGTTAGTCAGAGTACAATCACAAAATACAATAGTTATAAACAAATTCAAATAATCAAATATAGTTTAATTAGCAAATTCAAAGTGAAGTACTACATTACCCATAAGCCTGAAGGGTCATACACCTATCAGAGAACCCATGTTACCATGGAAACAAAGGCAATCTCCACAAAAAGGGGCATGCTAGGGTTTTTCAGATAAGAAAGCTCTTTGAACAGAGCTGATTTCAGTCATTTTATCCTCACAGATAATTTTCTGACACTTTTTTCCCCCTTTCAAATCAAATGTTTTATTAGTTTGGTTCTATACATGGGAAATATACTTCTGGAAACCAGGCCAATGAAAACATGGGTTCACTGTTGTGTGAAAGTGCATTTGTTGTTTGCTAGGACAGACACTGCTGTGTCTGCTGTTCATTCAAACATACCTCTAGAGGAAATGGTGACTCTTATCAGGAAAGATTCTACAGACGGGATGATGTAAGGAAAGGCAGATTACTGTTCATATGAAGCTGCATCTGTACGGCACTGCGATTATATTTAACGTGCTACAATGACCCTGCCTGCAGCAAGCTCCACACAACAAATTAAACAGGCATAAAGAGACAAAAATAAAAAGACAGTTTCTGTTACCATGGACGTGTAATGGCAGTAGAAGAAATATATTTATGTAATACATGACCACAAAGAACAAGAAGAAGAGAGAGACAGTGAGCCAGAGAGAGAGAGAGAGAGAGACTAACAATGAAGAAAGACGGACAGGAAAACAGCGATAGAGAGCTTGGAGTGTCTTAGGTATTAATATGTCTGAGCTGTGCTTAACTTCCTCTGTTTCTCCTCTCAGACGGAAATACACCAAAAGCAGGATTACAGAACGATTGCTAGAAAAGCATTTGGCACTCAAAGTCATTAAATGCATGCATTTTGAGAAAAGAACGTGTGGTTGTGTATTTAAATGTTTGACTCTGAGTTCTCCAGTGTAAACAGAACCATAAGAGATGCATTTCTCTTTCCTGTCTGAACTTCTTCCATATTCAACACATTCCCCGTACCTTAAGACCTCATCAACAGAGCAGCATTTAATGTGCACCTGTGAGAACCCCCCCCCCCCCCCCCCCCCCCCCCACCTCAAAGCAACAGAGGGGCTACATTGATTACCGTAAAGAGATAAAACACAAGTAAACTTCAACTTAAGAGCCTCTTAATTTAATCCCTGACGACGCCCCATGACACTTTCGCTCTCATTCTATTCTTCTTTTTCATCTTTTCCATTTACAGCTTTATAAACTGCCTATACTCAGGATTATATATATATACAGTATATACACCGATGAGCCAAAACATTGGGCTTCATTTATATAATGTGCATTTGCACAGATTTGAAGGATCAGGGTCTTGAGCAGACATACTCACTATTCCTTGTGGCAGAGAGTCGGAGAACTGCAGGTATTTGGAAATCTAAGCAACAAAATCTTGCCACTCGTCATTCTCAAGTAAATCACTGTAACGGGGTTCAGTTGTTATGGGAAGAAGGAGGCGGGAACCGGTGAACATTCAAGAAGTTTAATAATAAAATAAACAAATACAAAAATTAAAGTATAAGCCAGCAGCCCCTCACAGATGACTGCCACTCGTCATTCTCAAGTAATTCACTGTAACGGGGTTCAGTTGTTATGGGAAGGAGGCGGGAACCGGCGAACATTCAAGAAGTTTAATAATAAAATAAACAAATACAAAAATGAAAGTATAAGCCAGCAGCCCCTCACAGATGACTGCTGGCACACAAAAAAACAAAACACAACATAAGTTCAGGCCTGTTCCTCTCTCGATCTTCACTGTCATCGCTCCTTCTTTATGCTTCCGCTCCTCCGTGAGAGATGCGAGACTGGTGCGTCTCACAGGTGCCGCTCATTACCACTCACGCCACCGGCCTCGCGCCGCTCTCACGTCACTCGGCATCGTCCTGCTCGCCACATACCCCCATCGCCCATACACCCCCAGGCCGGGGGGTACACCCGAGACTGCGCTCTACTCCCCCCCCGGTGACAGCCGGTGATCCCTGGGGGGTATGGACAGACGAGGCGAGAGAAACGGAGACGGAAGCATGAGGAGCGACAGATCCAAAAGAGGGGAGAGAGGAAAAAAAAAATCTTGGTCCGGTTCCCACAACGTGCTGCCATCTGGTCCTCCACCAGCTGGGCGAATTTCTCCGCGGTGCCTGGCGGTGGCGCTGGATCGCCCTCGGTGGACGGCTCGACACTCCTCCGCCGCCTGGTGGACGGCGACGGCTCCTCCGGGTTTGGGCAGACGGCAGGAATCCCCCGTTCCCTGCTCCTCCCCTTGATGGCAAATGGCAGCAGGCTCCGGCCCACGCCGAACGGCGCCGACTCCTCCGCTCCCTCACGGACGACAGCCGCCCTTCCAACACCCAGGCGGCCGGCCGCGAGCTCGACCGTCCCCCCGGCAACTCACTCCAGCGCACCGCCTCGAGCGTCCATGGTGACGGACTCTGCCCACCATGCTCGACGGCACTGCGGATTCCCCACAGCGGCGAGGACTCTTTGACAGCGCGTTCCTCCTTCCTCCCGGGTTTCGGCACCAATGTAATGGGGTTCAGTTGTTATGGGAAGAAGGAGGCGGGAACCGGCGAACATTAAAGAAGTTTAATAATAAAATAAATAAATACAAAAATGATAGTATGATAGTTCAGGCCTGTTCCTCTCTCGATCTTCACCGTCGTCGCTCCTCCTTTATACTTTCGCTCCTCTGTGAGAGATGCGAGACCAGTGCGTCTCACAGGTGTCACTCAAGCACGTCCTGCTCGCCACAATCACACATACGCATATTTGAGAAATAATCGTAAGATCAAATGTAGGACGATTTCTTAGCAACATTTTATAAATGAGGCCCATTATGCCTAATAAGCTGTTGGTCCTCCACGTGCTGCCAAAACAGCACCGACCCGCAGAGACATGGACTCTTCAAGACCCCTGAAGGTGTCCTGTAGGATCTGGCACCAAGATGTTGGGAGCAAATCCTTCAAGTCCTGTAGGTTGCATTCACTTCCCCAGGTAAACGGCACACACGTATACAGCTGTCCACGTGATGTAAAAGAAAACAGGACTCATCGGATCAGGCGACCTTTTTCCAATGCTCCAAGGTCCAGTTCCGACAGTCCCATTGTAGGTGCTTTTGACGGTGGACAGGTGTCATCAGGCACTCTGCTCTGCGGTTACACAGCCTCATTCACAGCAGAGTGTGATGCACTGTGTGTTGTAACACATTCCCCCAACAATCATCATTAAAATTTTGTGTCACTTGTGCCACAGAAGATCTTCTGTTGGCTCAGACCAGATGGGATAGCCTTTGTTGCCCTCGTGCACCGATAATCCAAGGGCACCCAACGCCCTGTAGCCGGTTTGTGGTTTGTCCCTCCTCAGACCACTGTTAGTAAATTCTCAACACTGCTGACCGGGAGCAACCCACAAGCCCTGACGTTTTAAAGATACTCTGACCCAGTCGGCTTGTCATAACAATTTGGCCCTCCTCAAAATCGCTCCGATCTTTATTACTGCCCATTTTCTGCATCCAACATGTTGATTATGAGAACTGATTGTTTGCTTACCATCTAATCTACCCAGATACCTTAATATGTGGCCTTGTTAGGGGTTGGTCAACGATATTAATTTTACCTGTGACTGGTCATAATATTTTGGCTTATCAGTGTGTGTATATATAGTTATATGGCGTGTTATATATCACAATATAGTTCTTTTATTTTATTTTATTTTTTATCTTTGTTAGACAAAACATATCATATAGTGTATTGGTTGTTTGCTAGGAAATACACCTACTGTACCTCTGCTGTTCATCCAAACATACCTCTCTAGAGGAGGACACTTCTCTAGAGGAATAAATAATATTCTGTAATAGTGTACTACAGCAAGATTGCAAACAGCCATCCTGTAATAAAACTGTGTGTGTCGCCAAGTGAAGTGAGACAAATAGTGAAACATCCCAGTGCTGTTCGAGTAAATATCAGTATGCTTGGGAATTTGCTTGACCGATTAAATAAGTGGACTGGAACTAACTGTTGTATAAATTATAAATGTATGTTCACTTTTACAATTATATATTTGGAGTTGCAACTGTTCAGATTTACTGTTTGCCCTGCCTATACACTCCTTAGTATATAGTGGGTTTCAAAAGTCTGAGATCACTTGTGATTTTTTTTTTTTTCATTAATTTAAAGTCAGTAATTTTATCCCTTAAAACTCATCTTTGATAATCAAAATGACAAAACAAAAATCCATGTGAAGCCTGTGTTGAAATCATTTATTCATGCCTTAAAATAGCTTGCTTTATTTAATATACGCGGATATAGAAATTAGTCCCTGCCGTTACTCAATCACGCCAGCTCAGACAACCAGATCCACTCGATCAAGTGTATAAAGACTACACAACGGTAAGTGGAAATACTGGTTTAATTCAGCCATACATGTTGGAATATATTCAGAAGAAGAAGAGGAATAGCGAATTATACAGCAAATTATTTTAAGTCCCACATTTTATATTGTCTTGTGTTAATAATAATGCCTAAATGTTAGAACAACAGGCTCAAAAATTCACTGCACTCTCTTCCCGTCTCTGTCTCTCTCTCTCTCTCTTTCTCTTCTTCTGTCTGTGATTCTCCCTCCTTCCTGCTGTGGCACATGGATGGATATAGAGAAAGAGAGGACTCTCAAGGTCAGTGCTGCTCCAGGGGAACACTGGTTCACAGTTACATCATCTCTGCAGCATCATTCTACACTACCACTTCATTGCTGCCCGGGTCTGTTTTTTTAATATAAGAAAATCAGACAGAGCAGCAAGATATCCTCATTCTGCATGAGCACTATGTTCCACAGAATGTTGCTCCTATAATGATCTACAGCTGTTATGATCAATAGATCTTCTACCCAATTCAGGCTTTATTGTGGCGAGTAAAGTAAACTGATTACTTCGACCACTTCTACAGCAATGGACAGCAATGGCTCCAATAAGCTCAATGCCTTGTTTCAAATGGTTCTCCTGTAATCACTTGTAAAAGGGTTGAGTCTCTGATCTATTGAATTGGTCAATGATGTGACACAATCCATTCAAAATCCTAATTCCTGATTCTAAACCATATGAAACCAACATGAATTAAAAATCTTTTAAAACACTTAAATAATTTGAAATAATTTGACATGTTTTAAACATTTTTTTTCTTTTCTTAGAATTTTTATTACACTGGGCATCAACTTGCCATCTACAATGCATACATCACTCACTACATCACTGCATGTCCATACGTTAATACATACAAATCCTGCCATAAACAATGTTTGTAGGGTTGTAGTTACACCTTCTGGTGCCTAGAACACAGCTCATTTTCAGTCTTTTTTTAGGGGGTTCAATGATACACTGGATTAAGCCCAAATGTCAGAACAATAGGCTTCCGTCCACAATGCTTGTGGGGAACTTTTGCACTCTTTCTGTCTTATTCTCTTCCTCTGTCTCTTTTTGTCTTCCTTCACTCAACTCTCCATGGCAGTTTGATTTATGTAGGAAGAACTCTCAAGGTCACTGCTGTCCCAAGGGAGCACCGAGAGGTTCATAGTTACATCATGCCGAAAGGATCGTTCTGCGCTATCACTCATTTCCTGCCTGAGGACCATTTTTGTTGTGGGAATTGATTAACTGGACAAATTTGATAAGAAAAACAGACAGAGCAAGAGAGCTCATACTGTGAAAGAACTGATCCATAGAATGCTATTCCTGCATAGATCTGAAAACATTAACTCTTTGCGGGTGTGTTTAGGGTTTATATTACAATGTGCCAAGTCATGGGGATGATGAGCAAAGCCGAAACCTACAGTATACACCAGTCAACAGGAATTGCATTGAGGAATCCCACTACAAATTGACTGACAGTATCCCAGCAAGCAATAGCCGTCATTTCACCGTCTCGGTTAACTATAGACCCGATATAGTCCGGCCATGAGTAACCCACTTCTAGCCAAAATAACCTTAAATTTGGTTACATGTCGGTTTTGAGAGATGTATGATATTCCATCATGTAAGCAAAGTCAAAAATGATTACAAGGTGTTTCATTTTTTTGACATGTTGTATGTGTGTGTGTGTGTGGGGGGGGGGGGGGGGGGGGGGGGGGATCAGATGCCAGTGTAAATGGTTACACTGTTCCCAACATACAACATCCAATGCTATTAAGATACAGATGATTACAGATGATTTAATAAGCTCATCCATGGGGTAATCAATGTTATTAAAGTTGAAGTTATTGATGTATTCAAAGGTCTTGCAAATTAAGTTATCAATTACTGTGCGTCAATGATGGCTGAATGAATTACCTTTTCTTTTCCTTTTTGCTGACTATCAGGGTAAATGTAATCTCTAAGGTGAAAAAATACATATATTAACCAAAACAAGAACAGAAAAAAAATGCAAATGGATCATGCAAGATCACGTTATGCAAATTGATTTTTTTCAGCTGTTTTTTCTTCTTCTAGAAAACCAACCTTGTGACCGAGAGTCCCATAACAATTTTCCATCTCAATGATATTATCAGTAATAAAATGTTAGAAAGCTGGAGGACTTTATGGATCACTGCTACTATCTGTGCAGCAGTAAACTCTTGAGCATTAGGCCATCTCCACGCAGCAGGTGCTAATTCTTTATTGTGAGACAATGTCTATAAATAGAACAAACTTAAAACAGTTAGCTCAGGAAACCACTAATATCATGCATACTTCAACATTAATGCATCAGTACACACACCATGGGAGATATGCAAACAGTGTGAGGTATGTTAATATGCATCGATGCATCACAACGCATTGTTTTGACAATAAAGATTCAATGCAATGATTAGCAAAGGTAATAGTTTATTAGAATTATAAATATACATATTATAATAATATTAAAATACACAAATAATAAAAATGCACAAATATGCATTAATTTCTTATCCAAAATACAACTCTTGACCTAGTTTCAATTAATAAAATCCATATGGCTAAACTACTCTAAACACAAAGACACTGACTGTCCCTACATTTGTGTCTACCATTTTTTCTTTTAAAAATAGTTATGAAATGAAAATAATCAAGTCGAATCAAACCATATCATAATAATAAGAAATGTTATTCACCAAATCAGCATATTAGAATGATTTCTGAAGGATCATGTGACTTGACTACTGGAGTAATGACTGCTGAACATTCAGCTTTGCCATCACATAAATAAATGACATTTTACAAAATATTCAAATACAAAACAGTTATTTTAAATTGTAATATTTTTTTTATCATATACCTTTACACATAAGCAAAGAATGTAAAGCTGATACACGGCGTAAGTATGCAGTTCTCCGAACATAACAAGGTAACAGATCATTTCTTTCTATCTAAGCAGGTGTGATGTGTGTTGAGGTGCTGAGCAGATGAAAGTGTGAAAGCAGGTGAAACATTGCAAAGACAAAAACAGACAGACTGCCTCCCTCAGGTCATAGAGGAGAGAAAAAAAGGCTTTCAAAAACACAGACAAAGCTCAGGCTGTGAATAAACTCAATAAGAGAAGATGGATAGCACCACAGCCCAGAGCCATCAAGGGTTCCACACATTGCCAGTGAGGTAAGAGGTCACAAGAAGAGAGGAAACAGGAATGGATTCGAGTTCATTCCAGTAACGAGGAAACCATTATCTGTCATTATACTCACCCCATATCAGAACCCCAGGAGAGCAGATCACATGCATCCGCAAAGGATATGCATGTGGGTGGGTGGGTGGTATGCGTGTGTGTTTAGAAATATCTGCATGTGAGGATGCATATGTAGTTTTGGATAAAAAAAATGTAATCTTGGTAAGAGGCCAATGTCCTAATGCAGAGCCAAGAAGAGGGATTTTTATTCACTTGGCACTTGCTGCAGGTGACAGAGGTCTCGGTAATGCGAAGACATGCTCTTCCCTCACTGATCACAGCATGGAACACAGAGCTCCCTTCTCCACAATCTCTTTCACACATTTTCTGATGGGAAAAAAATGTAACTGGGGCACACTTTTAACTGCCAGACATTCTGGACTGCTAAGAGCAAGGTCAAGACCAGCCCTCACAACCTTGGTAAAGTCTAATGCATTCAGGCTAAATCAAATGGAATATTGATATAATTTCCAAGCACATTTATTATGTTGTATCTCTAGTAGGACTGTCACAATACCAACATATCAGTATTCAATCTATCTATCTATCTATCTATCAATCTATCTATCTATCAAAAATTAAAAATATTTCATACAGTAAAAACAATAATATTGTGAAATAATTTTAGAAAAAAAAAACTGTTTTCTATTTTAATATATTTTAAAATGTCATTTATTCCTGTTATGGCAAAGTAGAATTTTCAGCTTCTTTCCTCCAGTCTTCAGTGTAACATGATCCTTCAAAAATCATGCTGATTTAGTTCTAAAGAAACGAGATAGGGAACGAGACGATGCGTCGATGACGCTTTGGGAATGAGAATACCCAAATCGCCAA
The DNA here is from genome assembly GCA_030578255.1 of Tiaroga cobitis. NCBI lineage: Eukaryota > Metazoa > Chordata > Actinopteri > Cypriniformes > Leuciscidae > Tiaroga > Tiaroga cobitis. The sequence goes on from CM060603.1 coordinate 33,143,900, forward strand.
ACTTTCAAGTACCTGAGTGTCAGCCTGTTGTCAACTAAGCATTAAGCATCTGGGAGCCTGGGGCAGCATCCAGGTCCAAGCTGTAAAACCTCACGAATGTGAGCGGTGAGGACCAGCCCGCCGCATCACAAACCTCTTGGAGAGAAACCCCAAATAATAAGGCTTTAGAGGCCGCCATACTCCTCGTAGAGTGAGCTCTGACCGCCAAAGGGCATGGCTGGTCAGAGGACTCGTAAGCAATTGAAATAGCCTTGACTATCCACTTGCTAACCGTTTGTTTAGAAGCAGGAAGACCTTTCTTGGGTGATCCAAAACAAACAAATAGCTGGTCGGAACTTCTCTACGGAGAACAAGAGAACAAGAGAACAGTGCTCGCACTGGACACAAGAGGTTCAGCTTTTCCTGGTCCGAAGAGGTAAAAGGAGGAGGACAGAAATCCTGTAGCACAATAGGCCTCGGAATCATGGTCGGCACCTTAGGGAGGTATCTCTGTTTTGGATATAAGAATGCCTTGACCATCCCCGGTGCAAACTCAAGGCAAGTGGGGGAAACCAAAAGGGCCTGAAGGTCTCCGACTCTTTTGAGGGACGAAATAGCTAGCAGAAAGATGGTCTTAAAAGTAAGAAATTTTTCTGAAACCGAATCTAAGGGCTCGAATGGAGCCCTAGACAGGCCTTCTAAAACTATTGCAAGGTCCCAAGCTAGCACCCTAGTGTGAGTTGCAGGCCTCAGTCTCAATGTCCCACGAAGGAAACGTGTGATCAGGGGGTCCCGACCCAACGATGTACCAGCCACTAGGGCGTGGAAAGCCGCTATGGCCGCCACGTATACCTTGAGCGTGGATGGATATAGACCTGACGTAAAGCGCTCTTGCAGAAACTCAAGTACTGTGTTCACTGAACAGTTAACCGGATCCCACTGACGCTGGTGACACCAAGAAGTGAAAACTCTCCATTTTAGTGCATAAAGTTTCTTCGTAGCAGGAGCTCTGGAGCTTAGAATGGTCTCAACAACCGCGGTTGAGAGACCACTCTCTATGAGTTGGGCCCCCTCAGGGGCCAAACACACAATTTCCAAATCCCCTGCCGGGGGCGCAATATTGCAATATAGCAGTAGGTTTATTCCATCCTGGCGGATTATCTCCAGAACTCCTGGGAGCAGAGCAACAGGGGGAATTGCGTACAGACGTAGCCTCAGCCACGTCTGCACCATAGCATCCAGCCCCAAGGGGGCTGGTTGAGTGAGGGAGAACCAAAGTGGACAGCGCTCCGTGTACTGAGACACAAACAGATCCACTTGTGCCTGGTAATAAACCTCCCTTATTTGCTCCACCGCCTCAGGGTGGAGTCTCCGGTCCCTTGGCCTCAGCCCCTGCCTCGACAGGGTGTCTGCTCCCATATTCTGGCCCCCTGGAATATACACTGCCCTCAGAGAGCGTATTTTCCTGAGGGACCAAAAATAAGAGGCCACCAGCATGTTGTCTGTCCAGAGCAACACATGATGGGCCCTCGGGTTTGGGTGGAGATGTCTCAACGCATTGAAGACGACCATCATCTCTAGGCAATTCATGTGCCAAGAGAGATGATGACTCTTCCACAAACCCTGTGCTGAGTGGCCTTCCAATACCGCTCCCCAGCCAGTGAGGGAAGCATCTGTCAAGATAGTAACTTGATGGCAAAGAGCTCCCAACACCGGAACCTGGGACAAGAACCAGTGTTTCTTCCATATAACCAAGGCGCGGAGATACTGCCGCGCGATCTTGATCGTACGGAGTGGGTTTCCCCTATGGATGAGAACCCTCTGGTCTTGAGCCACCACTGCAAAGGTCTCACGTACAGCAGGCCAAAGGGTATCACATTGGACGCTGCTGCCCTGAGGCCTAACAGTCTCTCGGACTGTTTCACAGTGCGTGACTGGCCTAGCCTTAGCTCTTTTGTGGCAGTAAGGATAACAGCTACACTAGTGGGCGACAGAATGGCTCGCATCGTGACTGAATCCCAGATCACTCCAGGAAAAGTGGTCTTCTGTAATGGAGAAAGCACACTCTTCTTGGCATTGAGCTTCAACCCCAACCTTCGCATATAAGCGAGGACGTCATCTCGATGCCGAACCGCTAACTGTTCTGATTCTGCTAGAATCAGCTAGTCGTCTATGCAATTCAGAATGCATATGCACTGCAGCCTGGACGGGGCCAGAGCTGCATCTACGCACTTGGGAATGTGTGGGGTGATAGAGCTAGACTGAAAGGAAGTGCCTGATAATGGTGTTCTTTGCTCCCGAAAGAAAACCTCAGGAACCTCCTTTGCTGAGGGAGGATGGAGATATGGAAGTATGCGTCTTTCAGATCTATCGTAACAAACCAGTCCTCGGATCTGGTTTGAGTCACAATCTGTTTGAGTGTCAGCAACATGGACTTGAGTTCCAGCACCGAACACTCCAACAGAAGAATATTTAGAAAATGACGCAGCTCTCCATCCTTTTTTGGAAAAATTAGATAACGGCTGTAAAGATCCGATGCAATGTCGGGTGAGTACACCTGCTCCATAGCTTTCTTTGCTAACAGGGCCTTTACCTCTTGCTCCATTACCAGAGCCTGCTCGGGATGCACTAACATGAGCAACACCCCGTTGTAGCCTGGAGGACGAGAACCAAACTGGAATCTTACTACTATCTGCAGGACCCATAGAGATATATTTGGCAGTAGCTTCCGCGCTGCCAGAAAATCTACCAAGGGAACCAGCCCCTCGAGGCTGGCCTCTGGTGTAGTTGAGACAGCCAGTTCACTGAAGCATACTGGCAGGAACTACCCAAACTGACTGTTTTCGAACCCCCCTCAGAGGGAGCAAATCTGGCGCAATGTCGAGTTGACACTGCGCCAAAGACTCGCTGGAGACCGCTGCGCCCCGAAGCACCAAGGGTGGTGGGGTTGGCAGAATGGTCCCGTGAGGACACCGAGATGGAACATTTTACATTTACATTTAGTCATTCAGCAGACGCTTTTATCCAAAGCGACTTACAACTGAGGACTAAACCAAGCGAGTCATCGTGAAGAGGCAAAAACAACGCAAGAAGTGTTCAAAATACAAAGTTCAGACATAGCTCGGGAGTAGCATAAGCCAGGCAAGCGAGGATTTAGAGGGAAGGATTTGATTTTTTTTGTTTTTTTTTTGTTAAGTGCTCCCGGAAGAGATGAGTTTTCAGTTGTCTTTTGAATGCTGTCAGGGATTCTGCATTCCGGATGACAGTGGAGAGATCATTCCACCAGCTTGGAACCGTGAATGAGAATGTTCTGGAGAGTGATTTTGTGCCCCGCTGTGATGGTACCACGAGCCGTCGCTCATTGACCGATCGTAGGCTTCTGGTAGGGATGTAGACTTGTAGTAGTGAGTGGAAGTAGGAGGGAGCTGAACCTGTGGTCAATCTGTAAGCAAGCGTCAAAGCCTTGAACTTGATGCGAGCAGCGAGTGGTAGCCAGTGCAGAGAGATGAACAGAGGAGTGACGTGGGCCCTTTTGGGCTCGTTGAAGACAAGACGAGCTGCAGCATTCTGGATCATTTGTAGAGGTTTAGTTGCACATGATGGAAGTCCAGCCAGAAGAGCATTGCAGTAATCAAGCCTAGAAATGACCAGGGCTTGGACGAGAAGTTGTGTTGCATGCTCAGTTAGGAAAGGCCTGATCTTCCTGATGTTGTGCATAGCAAACCTGCATGATCGAGCTGTCTTTGTAATGTGGTCTGTGAAGGTCAGCTGATCATCAAAGATTACTCCAAGATTTCTGACCGACCTTGATGGGGTGATTGAGGAAGAATCTAGCTGGATAGTGAGGTCGTGCTGTAGAGACTGATTGGCAGGGAGGATGAGAAGCTCAGTCTTTGCCAGGTTGAGCTGCAGGTGATGTTCCTTCATCCATGCCGAGATGTCCCCCAGACAGCTTGAGATCCGTACAGCTACTGTGGGATCATCTGGTTGAAATGAGAGGTAGAGCTGGGTGTCATCAGCATAGCAATGGTAAGAGAAACCATGTGCCTGTATGATGTGTCCCAGTGATGTGGTGTAAATGGAGAAGAGGAGCGGTCCGAGAACTGAACCCTGAGGAACCCCTGTGGTCAGTTGATGTGCTTTGGATACCTCACCTCTCCATGTGACCTTGAAGGACCTGCCTGTATAGGAACGGGCACTGTATAATGAGGTGTACACCGTTCCACCCCGGTTGAGGCTGCCCTCACTGGTCTGACGCCGGTGGGGCCATTTCTTTTGAGCCGAAGCCTTCTCAGCGTGAAGAACGGCCCTCGGAACCGGCTTCTGCTTCGAAGGCTTTGGCTGCTGTGGTGCGTATGAGAAACTAGACGGCTAGAGCTGCTCACGCCCAGCAGCTCCAGGGGGTTGGACATAGCGAGGGAGCGAGGGAGACTGCAAAGGTCCGTCTCGACGACCGAAATAACCGCGTCGCCAAAGAGACCAGAAGGATTGATGGGAGCATCAAGAACAAAAGCTGTATATTTCTCCTTAATCTCCGTTAAATTGAGCCAGAGGTGTCTCTCAGTGGCCACGAGGGCTGCCATAGATCGCCCAACTGCTCTGCCAGTCTCCTTAATAGCCCTGAAAGATAAATCTGTGGCCCGACGAAGTTCTCGAACTCCATCGGGCCTCACTTCCTCACTTCTGTCCAAATCCCCCAGCAGGTCAGCCTGATATGCTTGTAGTACTGCCATAATGTGCAAGCAGGCTCCGGCTTGACCAACTGCCGTATATGCTTTTCCCACTAGATTACAAATAGATTTCTTTAATGGTTTAATGAGAGAAGCCGACGCCTTCAGGGACGATGCTGAACCGGGAGACAGATAGCTCGCAAGCGTCTGTTCTACCCGGGGCATATCCATACTCTCTCAACCCCCTAATATCTGAATATACATGAACTTGGGGGCTGTTACAAAATGAGTAAGGTTTTTCCCATGATCTAGACAGCTCGCTGTGCAGATCAGGAAAAAATTAAAGGCGCCGTGATGGGGGTGAAACAATAGAGGGAAGGAAGCCCTTTTCTCTGCTGGCCATTCAATATTTAATTTATGTACAGCCCTAGTTATCACCTCCACCAGCTCCTCATACACTGGGGAAAGAGATGGCGAATCCTCTTCCCCCATGATTGTGTCACTTTCAATGCCCAGCACATCTACCTCCTTAGAGGTAAAGCACTGAAGCATTCGTCTCTCTCCCCGGGCGGAAGAACCCGCGGGCGGGCCTCCGAACGGAGAGAGAGCAATGGATCCCTCGGGAAAGGGAGGAGAAAAGATCCTCAGACCCGTCTCCAACCCCGTAAAGAGATCCATTTGCGATCCCCAGGAATGCATTCTCCACGTCTGCCGAGTCCTGCACCCTGAGAACCGCAAGCCTGGCCACTTTCCTCGAAAAGTGACAGGCGGGAGCAGAACATGCGAAGCGAAAGCTTCTCACAATGTTGGCAATCAGCCCCCTCGAAGGCTGATACCACATGCTCCACTCCCAAACACATCACACAAAGCTTGTGTGTGTCCCCACTCGTTAAATAACGCGAGCAGGGAGAAACAGAGATTGTGCAATTGTTTCGCCATAGTGTTTATATATATATATATATATATATATATATATATATATATATATATATATATATTTATATATATATATATATATATATATATATATATATATATCAGACAGACAACAGTAAATATAACAGACATATTGACACAGATCGCTTGCTGAGGCTTCAGAAGCTAATGCCGGTTTGCACCGGATGCGCTTTATCTCTTCCTGGTCATGGCATCATCCCCCCGTGACGCTCATTCTTTCCATTGGAATAGTTGACATAGATCCTTCAGACGCATTCACGCTGGAGGCGTTCCCAAAGCGCCATCGACGCATCGCGAGTTCCCTCGAAAGGGAACATTTATTATCAATGTTGAAAACAGTTGTGGTGCTTTATATTTTTCTGAATCCGTGATTAGGCTTGGGAATCGGTTCCAGGTTCCGGTTTGGAACCGGTTCCAAACGTTCCGATCCATCGGAATCGTACACGTCCACACGTTAACAATTCCACTAACGATTCCGAATGTTCCGTTCCATCCATTCCCGCGTCGCGGCATGACGTTACAGTATGCGACTGGATTTTTAAATCCCCCAAAAGCGCGATGGCTACGAGACGTAAACGATCGAGAGTGTGGCTTCATTTTAAATGCAGACCGGGGGAAGCAAATCTGGACGACACGACCCCTCCCGTCATTTCAGCTCCAATGACGGCATCAAAACAATGAAAGCGTGGCGAAGCGGCTCTCCACAGCTCTGCTTTCGTCGGCGAAAAAGTTAAGAAACTCGACGCTATAAGCCCTCAGTCCCGAGCCGAGCAGTTCGCACGTGACTTTTATGCAGTGTTTCCCACACATAGACTAATTCGCGGCCACAAAATCAACTCCGGCCGCCACATATTGCATTTCGTTAATTTTGTTATGCTATTTAAAACACGCAGCGTATTCTTTCCGTTGTATTTACTTTACCCGCTCTCCCTCCATCACTCACGCGTCTCTCACACACCGCGTCCGTCTATGAGGCGCCGGACTAGACAAAAGCGAAGCGAACTCCGTGAGCGACACTGGGCGAGAGAGAGACAGAGTGTGACTTTTATTTAAACTTATATAAACTAATATAATTTATTTTACTGTGTCATGATCCGGGTTCCTCCCTTCTCTGTCTCCCTCTTGTGGTCACACATTACATTCACTCTCTACACTTTCTCTTTTGTCTCATCAGGTTCAGCTGTTCCCGTTTACCTTAATCTCCCCTCACCTGTCTCTCCTTTCCTCTAATGCTTCCTACTATTTCTAACTCTCTCTTTCTCTGTCTTTTTGTCAGTTTATTGCAAACTATACATGCAGATAACATTGCTCTTACCTCTCTCATCAAGAGTCGCGTCTTGTCCTGTCCTGTCCTGTCCTGTGTGGTTCGTGTGGATGCTTCGCCTTGAGCTGGTAGATTCATCCGTTATCTTACCCGCTCACGTAACTCTGCCCTGCCAATTCAGACGCTGTGTTCCTGGCCAGACGTTGTATCCAGTCTACGGTACACTCAACGGGTCTCGTCTCTCTCTCGGCAGTCCGCACTGGGGGTCTCAGCCTCGCCAAACGCGTGGCCGCGTTTCAAGTTTCCCAGTGACAATACTTTCTACGTCCTGCTGTTTGTGTTACATTTCTACAAGTGAAGATTTCTGTTTGGACTGTTACCTGAGAATCCTGAGAAGATTTATGTTCCTTATTTAATTCAGTGATTCGTGCCTCATTTCCATTAAAGACTGTTATCATTGTGAAACTCGCTTTTTGGTCCTCTGTTCTCTAAACCCATAACAGAATAAACTGACCACAATGGACCAAGCGAGCGGCATTCCCTTTCAAGCGGCAGTCGAACTTCAGGGTGCCATGCTGGGCAGACACGAGCAGGAGATATCCACCGCTCGCCAGGCTGTCGACTCTCTCGCTAATCAGATGGCGGACCTCTCTCATCAGGTTCATCTGGTACGCCACGAGCCACCCGCCTCTGAGACCCGTGAGGGCTCTGAACCACGTATCAACAACCCTCCTGTCTATTCCGGTGAGCCTACTCAATGCCGCTCATTCCTCACTCAATGCGAGGTAGTTTTCTCGTTACAGCCTGCCACTTACGCCCGGGAGCGAGCCAAGGTCGCCTATGTAATCTCTCTCCTCGCTGGACGGGCCCGGGACTGGGGAGTGGCCAACTGGGAGGCAGAGGGTGATTGCGTCCTTGACTTCACGCTTTTCAAACGGGAGATGATCCGTGTTTTCGACCGGTCAGCACATGGCGAGGAGGCTTCACGACTTCTTTCGTCTCTTCGCCAGGGGAGACGTTCTGTCACTGACTTCTCCATTGAGTTCCGCACCCTTTCAACATCCTGCGGGTGGAACGAGCCGGCTTTGGTTGCGCGCTTTCTGGAGGCGTTGAATCCTGACCTTAAGGACGAGATCTTCATGCGCGAGGTGCCGGTCCGACTTGATAATCTCATCGATTTGGCGATCCGGATCGAGAAGCGGTTTGACTTGCGTCACAGAGCACGTAGGTCCCAAGCCGTCCTGGTTCCAACTTCTTCCACTAACGCTTCTCCTCATGCTTCTGACACGGACCCAGAACCCATGCAGCTTGGTGGTCTCCGTATTACCTCTAAGGAGCGCGAGCGACGCATTACCAATCGTTTGTGTATGTACTGTGCTTCAGCCACCCACTTTGTCACTAACTGTCCGGTAAAAGCCAGAGCTCGTCAGTAGGTGGAGGGTTACTGGCGAGCGTGATGTCTAGGAACTCTCCATCCAAGTCTTGTACTACCCTTCCGGGACTTCTTCGGTGGCCCGTCTCATCTGTCTCCTGCGAGGTTCTGATCGACTCAGGGGCGGAGGGGAACTTCCTCGATGAGGGGTGGGCTCAGAAACAAGGTATTCCTCTCATAAACTTAAAAGACTCTACCCCCCTCTATGCCCTAGATGGTAGCTTCCTTCCCAGGATAAAGCAGAAGACTATCCCTCTGACGCTTACCGTCTCGGGTAACCATAAAGAGACAATTTCCTTTTTAATTTTTCGTTCCCCCTTTTCTCCTGTGGTACTTGGTCATCCGTGGCTAGTACAACATAATCCCCACGTCAACTGGTCCGACGGATCCATTCTGTCATGGAAATTGTCTTGTCATGTTGAGTGTTTAACCTCTGCTGTTCCTCCTGTTTCCTCTGTCTCTGTTTTTCAGGAGGAGCCCGGTGATTTGTCTGGAGTTCCGGAGGGTTATCACGATCTGCGAGGGGTTTTTAGTCGTGCCCGGGCCACTTCTCTCCCCCCCCATCGTCCGTACGATTGTAGTATCGACCTTCTTCCAGGGGCCACGCCCCCGCGCGGTAGATTATATTCTCTGTCGACTCCCGAGAGGAAGGCGCTAGAGAATTATCTGTCCGATTCTCTTAATGCCGGTACTATTGTTCCTTCCTCGTCACCCGCCGGAGCAGGTTTCTTTTTTGTCAAAAAGACGGACGGTTCGTTACGTCCCTGTATCGATTATCGAGGGCTGAACGAGATTACGGTCAAGAACCGTTATCCCTTGCCTTTAATGTCGTCAGCCTTTGAGATCCTACAGGGGGCTAAGATTTTCACCAAACTTGATCTTCGTAACGCTTATCATCTTGTTCGTATAAAGGAGGGTGACGAGTGGAAGACCGCGTTTAATACGCCCCTCGGTCACTTTGAATACCGGGTTCTACCGTTCGGTCTGGTCAACGCTCCTGCCGTGTTCCAAGCCCTTATCAATGATGTCTTACGAGATATGCTAAATATATTTGTATTTGTCTATCTCGATGACATTCTCATTTTCTCTCCCTCACTTCAAGTTCATGTCCAGCACGTTCGTCGAGTCCTTCAGCGTCTGTTAGAGAATCGACTCTTTGTCAAGGCGGAGAAATGTTCGTTTCATGTCGCGTCGGTTACGTTTCTGGGCTCAGTCATTTCGGCAGAGGGAATCAGTATGGATCCTGCAAAGGTCCGGGCGGTCACTGAATGGCCCGTTCCCGACTCTCGGGTCGCGCTTCAACGCTTTCTTGGTTTTGCCAATTTTTACCGTCGATTCATACAAGGATTTAGCCAAGTAGCCGCGCCCCTCACTGCGCTGACGTCTGTTAAGTCCCGCTTTAGATGGTCAGAGGCTGCTCACGCGGCTTTTGTCCAGCTAAAGACCCTCTTTACCTCCGCTCCTATCTTAGTCTCTCCCGTCGTCTCGGAACCGTTTATTGTTGAGGTCGATGCCTCGGAGGTCGGGGTCGGGGCCGTTCTTTCTCAGCGCTCTTCTACGGACGGAAGGGTACATCCCTGCGCGTTTTATTCTCATCGCCTCACGCCCTCCGAACGAAATTATGATGTTGGCAACCGTGAACTGCTCGCCGTTCGTTTGGCGCTGGGCGAATGGAGACACTGGTTGGAGGGTTCTCCCGTTCCTTTCGTCGTTTGGACAGATCATCGAAATTTAGAATACATCCGTTCGGCTAAAAGACTCAATGCCCGTCAAGCCCGCTGGGCTCTGTTTTTTACGCGTTTTGACTTTTCCATCTCATTTCGCCCGGGTTCTAAGAATGTCAAACCTGATGCCCTTTCTCGCCTCTTTGAGTCCCCCACCGCTGCCGTTACCCCTGAGGTTATTATTCCTCCCGGTCGTGTCGTGGGTACCGCCGTGTGGGGGGTCGAGAGGTTAGTCAAACGCGCTCTATCTCAGGTTTCCGTGCCGCGTAACTGTCCTAAGGATCTCCTTTTTGTTCCCATGTCCGTTCGCCGCGCTGTTCTCCAATGGGGACATGCGTCCAAATTGTCTGCCCATCCCGGCGTTCGGGGCTCTCTTGCTTTTATCCGCCAGCGCTTCTGGTGGCCCACTATGGGACGCGATACACGTCGCTTTATCGCCTCTTGTATTACCTGCGCACAAACCAAGACCAGCAATTCTCCCCCAGCTGGTTTGCTTCGACCGCTCCCTGTTCCAGCTCGACCCTGGTCTCATATAGCTCTTGATTTCATTACCGGGCTTCCTTCGTCGGCTGGCAATACGGTTATCTTAACTGTTGTCGATCGCTTTTCAAAATCCGCACGTTTCATCCCACTCGCTAAACTCCCATCTGCCAAAGAGACAGCCCAGATAATGGTAGATCATGTTTTCAAAGTACATGGGTTACCTACCGACGTGGTTTCTGATAGAGGTCCGCAATTCTCCGCTTTCTTCTGGAAGGAATTTTGCCGTCTCATTGGGGCTACTGCCAGCCTCTCGTCGGGTTTTCATCCCCAAACCAATGGGCAAGCCGAACGCGCCAATCAGATTGTTGTCCGCATTCTCCGCAGCCTTGCTCATCGTTGTCCCACGTCATGGTCTGAGCAACTGGCCTGGGCAGAGTATGCGCATAATTCCCTCCCATCCTCTGCTACGGGTCTTTCCCCTTTCCACTGTTGCCTCGGTTACCAGCCTCCTTTATTTTCGTCTCAGGAGACTGTATCCAATTCACCGTCGGCTCAGGCCTATATTGACCGTTGTAAAAGCACTTGGAGGAGGGTGAGAACTGCACTTCGTCGCTCTAACACTCGCATGAGCATCACCGCCAATAGGCGTCGGGTTAAGAGTCCGCGCTACGTTCGTGGCCAGCGTGTGTGGCTTTCCACCGCAGATTTGCCATTACATTCTGAGTCCCGTAAGTTGGCGTCCCGTTTTATTGGGCCTTTTCGTATTATTAAGATCATTAATCCTGTCGCGGTACGACTTCGCCTTCCCCCCTATCTCCGTCGGGTCCATCCTGTTTTCCATGTTTCACATATTAAACCCATCGTTCGCGCGCCCTCTCGTCCTGTTTGTCCACCTGTTCAGATTGATGATTCTCCTGTTTTCCGAGTTCGTCGCATCCTTGACACACGCCGCCGGGGTCGTGGTCACCAGTACTTAGTCGATTGGGAGGGGTATGGGCCGGAGGAGAGAAGCTGGGTACCCTCTCGGGACATCTTGGACCCTTCGCTTATTGATGAGTTCCTCCGTTCTCGCCAGTCCTCCTCCTCGGGAGCGCCAGGGGGCGCTCGTTGAGAAGGGGGTACTGTCATGATCCGGGTTCCTCCCTTCTCTGTCTCCCTCTTGTGGTCACACATTACATTCACTCTCTACACTTTCTCTTTTGTCTCATCAGGTTCAGCTGTTCCCGTTTACCTTAATCTCCCCTCACCTGTCTCTCCTTTCCTCTAATGCTTCCTACTATTTCTAACTCTCTCTTTCTCTGTCTTTTTGTCAGTTTATTGCAAACTATACATGCAGATAACATTGCTCTTACCTCTCTCATCAAGAGTCGCGTCTTGTCCTGTCCTGTCCTGTCCTGTCCTGTCCTGTGTGGTTCGTGTGGATGCTTCGCCTTGAGCTGGTAGATTCATCCGTTATCTTACCCGCTCACGTAACTCTGCCCTGCCAATTCAGACGCTGTGTTCCTGGCCAGACGTTGTATCCAGTCTACGGTACACTCAACGGGTCTCGTCTCTCTCTCGGCAGTCCGCACTGGGGGTCTCAGCCTCGCCAAACGCGTGGCCGCGTTTCAAGTTTCCCAGTGACAATACTTTCTACGTCCTGCTGTTTGTGTTACATTTCTACAAGTGAAGATTTCTGTTTGGACTGTTACCTGAGAATCCTGAGAAGATTTATGTTCCTTATTTAATTCAGTGATTCGTGCCTCATTTCCATTAAAGACTGTTATCATTGTGAAACTCGCTTTTTGGTCCTCTGTTCTCTAAACCCATAACATACTGGACAGTTTAAAGCTCATAACCATATTTTGTTGTTACTTGAAGAGTGCAGTGTTATGTTGCATCATGCAGTATTTGTCCTGAAAAGGCTACTCAGTAAATGTCTGTAATTTAAGGTCATTCCTATTTTATTTGTATATATTTTAATCATTAACTTTAAAAGCACACTCTTTTTATGACTAAAATAACAGTAAAGGGTAAAAAAAATGAATTCCCAAAAAATAAAACGGAAAAAAACGGAATTTGGGAAAAAATAAAACGGAATTTGGGAAAAAATAAAACTGATTTCATAGGGCCCTGGATATTGCACACTTGGTTTTCATTCTCTAAAACCACTTTAAATTAGACATTCAAAGCCAACAACTCTCAAAGCCACCTCTAAGTGTTCAGCAAATGGTACAGGAATCGATATGGAATCGCATCGATAAGCAGACTCGACAATGGCATCGATATCGATAATTTCTTAACGATGCCCATCCCTATCCGTGATACATATTTTTCCCATGATGAATAGAAATAAAAAGTTCAAAAGGACAGCATTTATTTGAAATATATATTTTTTTGTAATAAAGTATTTACTGTAATTTTTTTAACTCCTTGCAGAAAAAAAGCTTAATTTTGAAATGTTTACTTTCTTCAAAGTGTATACATTATATACTATCTAATCATTTGTTTTTGATATTTAGAAAATATTAGAATATTAGAAATATTAGAATTTTATTTACAATGCCAAAAATGTTTAAATTAACTCAAGTACCGAAATTAGTCGGTTCGAATCCGACTTGTGACAGGTCCCCATATTTGTCATATTAATAAAGAAGCTAAGACCTGCCACCTGATTGTAAATGAGGAGGATCTTCCCATCTGTGCACACTGTACCATGTATCTTACAGCTAACAATGAGGTGAACATTTCCACTGAAAAATGTGACACACAAGTGGTTTTAAAACCTGGTCTTGGATGTCCTCCAACACTACACTTTTTAGATGTTTGCTGTGCCTGTTCACACTGACAGATTTTATCACTGGAGATCAGCAGGTTAATATCAATTTGGTCACTTGTGGGCAGTCCTGCCACTGGATGCACTGACTTTTTTGGAGGGCTACACAAATGGCCATAGTCGATTTCACAAATGCCAGTAAAAACAGATGCTATTGCCATTCTAATCTGACAAGCATTAAGTTTTTCTTGCCTAAAATTGACCATTCTGCAGGAAAAAGGATTTGAATATAAATTAGAGCAGTGTGCAATACATCATATCACAAACAAGATGAACGGTTATCAATACATTATTCAAACACACTCAGAACGCTGACATTTTCTGACACGGTTTTACACACATACCGGTAGAATTTATTATATTGCTTTAATAGGCAGATACAAATCATGTAGAACTGTGAAATTGTTCACATTAATAACACATCGTCCATCTTTCTGATATTGACTACAATATCTGACAGGAGACACATCATGTGAGCTCCAGTGTCTTCACTATTGATAATCGCCGTAAAAACACATCACTGCTCATTAGCATAAAGTGAATCTTTTCTCAGCAGCACATAAGCCACGGTCCTGGAAATCACCATATCTAAATGAAAATGAATGACTTCATGTTGCTTTGTCACAGCAGATCACTATCAATGCGAACAAACCTTTATAAAACCAATTGTTTCAATTCTAAATTCTGTTTGGCGAGTCATGCTCAAAGCACTTCTGAAATGAATTAAACTTACTTTCTAAAACACCTGATTCAGCTCATCTCATTATCATTATTTTCTAGTGAGAATGTTTACGACCTGCTTAATTCATAAAATGTAATTAAAACTAAATCCGTAAAATGATCCCATCTTAAAGGTTCTACTGTAAGCACCTGATGGAACCATTTTTCTTCTAAGGGTTCATTTAAACAACCACGATGTACTAAATTCCGAAAAGTTTTCCCCTTGCATTTTTCACGTACAATCCATGTTCACACAGATCCGCAAAAACGCTGTATTATGCAAGCCAGGCCAGTAGTTGGTGATGTAAAGAAACTATGTGCTCCAACAGACTGTACAAGTAATACGCATACGCATGATGTTACCATTTTCACAAATTCACTTGCACTTTAAAACCCATTTTCAAAAGATTGCATTTTCAGGCCCCCAAAATGCTGATGTTGTGTAAATGAATGGCCACATTGTATAAAAAGTGCATTGTGGAAAACCATGATTTGGTTCAGTTTTATTGCTTTAAGCAGTGTTGTTTCTCTTGTGTCAGTCCCGATTAATTTTTAAGGCAGAGTTCCTTTAGTCTGTAGCACCTTTTCTACTCATTCTCAGACCCCACTAATGAGTCAGATTACATAAGAGCACAACTTTGTGCACACAAATGGCATGCTAAACAAATGTAAACAATAATGAACGCCCAGGTTGGGATGAAGATAGACTCATTATCATGTTCTCTGCCTCAGGGATGACAAGACCTACTTCTGTAAGAGTTGTGTATATGCATGTGTTTGTTTTGTGCACTGCAAAAAATACTGATTAATGAAAAATTAAAAATTTTGTCTAGCTTTCCAGTTCAAAATATCTAAATATCCTTAAAAAAGATAATTTGCTTGGAGAGCACAATTATATAAGATATTTGAATTGAGCTTATTTTTTAAAGGGGTCATGACATTGATTTTTTTTTAAATTATTATTTTGTTTGTGGTTATTTTATTTATGTTCCTTGGGGTTCACTTATAGGGCCCTATTTTAACGATCTGAAACGCAAGTGTCAAAGCGCAAAGCGCAAGTAACTTTGTTGGCGGATCCCGGCGCTGTTGCTATTTTCCGGGCGGGATAAATGACTCTTGCGCCCGACGCAAGTTTAAAAGGGGTTGGTCTGAAGTAGCTTCATTATTCATAGGTGTGGTTTGGGCGTAACGGAAACAAACCAATAAGAGCGTCATATCACATTCCCTTTAAGAGCATGATGAACGAGGTGCGCTTGTTCCATGGTGCAATACTATTGTAACGGAGCATTTACTAGGCGCGCTTCAGAATCGGTTCACAGCCGAGGAGATCGATGTTCTCGTCAGGGCCGTAAAAGAAAGAGAAGTGACATTGGGGATGGGACAAACCCAAGGCAAGGCAGGCAAGGCAAGTTTATTTATATAGCACATTTCATACACAATGGTAATTCAAAGTGCTTTACATAGAAGAAATAAAAAAATAAAAAAATAAAAAGAAATAACAATAATTAAAACAGTTAAGAATAAAGAAATTAAAATAATCAAAACAAATAAGAATAATTAAAACCGTTTAGAATAAAAAATAAAATAAAGTACAGTAAAAACAGTCGGACGAACAGTGACACAGTGCTCATTCAGTAAATGCATAGCTAAAAAGATGTGTTTTGAGAATGTAACTACTGTAGGAGCACATCTGATCTCCTCTGGAAGCTGGTTCCAGCTGCGGCTGGCATAATAGCTAAAAGCAGACTCTCCGTGCTTAGAGTGAACCCTTGGTATTTCTAGCTGATGTGATCCTAATGATCTGAGTGATCTGTTAGGTTTATATTCAATGAGCATATCTGCAATGTATTTGGGTCCTAGGCCATTAAATGATTTATATACCAGTAATAATACTTTAAAATCAATCCTAAATGTAACTGGGAGCCAGTGTAAAGACCTGAGGACTGGTGTGATATCTTCATATTTTCTGGTTCTGCTCAGAATCCTGGAAGCAGCGTTCTGTATGAGCTGCAACTGTCTTATGGTCTTTTTAGGAAGGCCAGTGAGGAGTCCATTACAATAATCCACCCTGCTGGTGATAAAAGCATGCACAAGTTTCTATAACTGTGCGTTCACACCGGACGCGAATAGTGCGTCAAATTCGCGTCTACCGCGTCTAGTCTGACGCTTGACCACTTTGTGTTAATTCACGCGTCAAGAGTGAAACTGACGCACGTAAACACAAAAGTTTGAAGCGAAATTTACGCGCGCCGCGCGCGTCGGAATCGAAACCCATTGGCGGCCATCTTTTTTATGTTGATCGAGCATTCATCGAGAGAGTCACCGCTCTATATTTACTCTGGAGAGCAGAACAGCGGCGTGGGGGGATCATATTTGTGTCCACCAGACCCTTCGGAGGCGAACCGTTTGGCAAGTTTCACATTTGCTCGCTCCAGGAGCTGCGCCTGGATGACGGCCGCTGTCAGCGGTACTTCCGCCTGTCCCGCTCCCAGTTTGATGAGCTGTTGTCCCGCATGGGAGCGTGGATCACCCTCGCCCTCATCCACCTAATCTGTCATTTATTTTTGTTTTGATGATAAATAGAGCCAGCCTCCAAAAGTTATTAACCTGTCCTATGATTTTTACTCTCTCACTTCCAGACACGAACTTATGCACATGTATGTTGGTTGTCTTTACATCATAATATTTCATATAATCTAGATATGGAATAAATAACATTCAATACAAAATGAACATGTCTCGTATATTGAAATAAAGTTGTAAGTGATAAAATATTTGCTTTGTTGTGCATTAGACCCACACCAGGCATTTAGTCATATTACAAAATAATTTATTGAGGCATCCAGACACTTCACCACGTGACAGCAGCAAGCAGCTAAGCTCCTGATTGGTTAACGCGGCGCGAATTGACGCCAAAGTTCAGATTTTTCAACTCGGGCGGCAGGCGCGAATTCGCGTCAAACGCGTGAATGCACAAATAGCACTAACTAAATCATTCGCCCGTAACGCGCCAGACGCTCAATTCGCGCCATTCGCGCGAACTTGACGCGCGAATGAGGCGTATTCGCGTCTACTGCGCCGCGCTCTACGCCTCATTCGCGCCGCAGGAATTTTTTACGAGCGTAACACGTCTTTGCATTGACTTAACATTGAAATTACTCGCGCCTGACGCGCTATTCGCGTCCGGTGTGAACGCACCATAAGTCTTGACTTGAAACAAAGCATCTAATTCTTGCAATATTTTTCAGGTGATAGTATGCTGATTTAGTTATTGCTTTGACATGACTACTGAAACTAAGGTCTGACTCTAGAGACACACCAAGATTCCTGACTTGATTTTTAGTTGTTAGACCCCTAGCGTCAAGGTATGCATTCACCTTAAGGACTTCCTCTTTGTTTCCAAACGCAATGACTTCAGTTTTGTCTTTGTTTAACTGAAGAAAGTATTGGCACATCCAACTGTTTACTTCATCAATGCATTGGCACAGGGAGTCAATGGGGCTGTAGTTGTTAGGCGATAGGGCTAAGTAGAGCTGTGTGTCGTCTGCATAGCTGTGTTAAGAGATTCGGTTCATTCTCATTATTTGGCTCATTGGGAGCATATACAGGTTGAATAGGAGTGGTGCAAGAATTGAACCTTGAGGGACTCCGCATGTCATGGATGTCCACTCAGACTTATGGTCTCCTATACTCACATAATAACCTCTCCCTTCTAAGTATGATCTGAACCATTTTAGGACTATCCCAGAAAGCCCCACCCAGTTTTCCAGCCTGTCAAGAAGTATGTCGTGATCAACAGTGTCAAATGCAGCACTGAGGTCGAGTAGTACCAGTACTGATAATTTGCCTGAATCAGTATTTAAGCGAATATCGTTTATTATCTTTATGACCGCTGTCTCTGTGCTGTGATGCGATCGGAATCCAGATTGAAAATTGTCAAAGCATCCATTCAAGCTTAAGAATGTGTTCAGCTGATTGAAGACAACTTTTTCAATGATCTTGCCTATGAAAGGAAGATTTGAGATCGGTCTATAGTTGCTTAATATAGTCTTATCCAGATTGCTCTTTTTCAGGAGGGGCTTGACAACTGCAGTTTTCAGGGAGTTTGGAAAACTACCAGAAAGAAGTGAGGCATTAACCACTTTTAGGAGATCTGCTTCTAAACTGTTTAACACACTTTTGAAGAAAGATGTGGGAAGTGCGTCAAGGGCGCAGGTTGATGTTTTAAGGTGCTGTACGGTTTCTTCCAAAATTTTGCCATCAATTTCTTTGAAATCAGACATAGTAACTACATTCTCAGGTTGTGGTCTGATCTGTCTGACCCCAGTGCGGCTCAATGATGTGCTGATCACCTTTCTGATATTATAAATTTTCTCAGAGAAGAAAGAAGCAAACTCACTGCACTTGCCGTCTGAGAGCATTTCACTGGGAATCTGGCTTGGGGGGTTTGTCGTTCTCTCTACAGTAGCAAAAAGAGTGCGTGTGTTGTTTAAGTTGCTGTTTATAATATTTGAGAAGAAAGTCTGTCTAGCTTTGCCTAGTTCCATATTGAATACATGGATGTAGTCCATTATAACATCTACAAAGACTGCAAGTTTTGTCTTCCGCCACATGCGCTCAGTTTTTCTGCATGTTCTTTTCATATTTTGCACAGCTGTTGTGTTTCTCCAAGGTGCTTTTTTGTCTACCACTGTTCTTCCTGACTTTCACAGGAGCAATGTAATCTATTACACCTTTAACCTTTGAGTTAAAAGAATCAAGGAGAAAATCAACAGAGTCAGCAGATATGCTTGGTTTTAAAGATATAGCCTTCATAAATAGCACACTAGTGTTCTCATTTAAGCATCTCTTCTTGACAGACACAGATCTAGCTTCAATGGCAGGAGAGATCAATATATCAAAGAAAATACAGAAATGATCAGACAGTGCTACATCCTTAATAACAATCGATGAGATGTTTAAACCCTTACTGATAAGTAAATCTAGAGTGTGTCCACGATTGTGTGTGGGTCCATGTACATGCTGAGTCAGATCAAAAGTTTTTAAAACAGTTTTGATTTATTTTGCCATAATGTTTTCTGCATTATCTATGTGAATGTTAAAATCTCCAGTAATAGCAAAACAGTCAAACTCTGAGGAAATTGTTGATAACAGTTCTGTAAAGTCCTCAGCAAAGGCTGGAGAGTATTTTGGAGGCCTGTAAATAATGATAAGTAAAATACGTGGGGCACCTTTTAACACAATACCCAGATATTCAAAAGAGGGGTAGTTACCAAATGATGTTTGCTTAAATTGATAGACATCTTTAAAAAGAGCAGCTACTCCCTCTCCTCTCCTAGCAGCTCTGCAGACACTCATAAAAGTAAAGTTAGGAGGAGATGTTTCATTGAGGACTGTTCCACTGCAGCTGTCTTCTAGCCAAGTTTAATTTAGAAGCATATAATCCAGGTTGTATGTGGTTATTAAGTCATTGACTAGAAGTGATTTATTTTTAAGTGAGCGGATGTTTAAAAGTGCTAACTTAACAGTATTACTTTTTGTTACTTTTGTCTTAGTTTGGCGTGCAATAGGCACCAGATTAGATGGGTTTGCTCTACGGCTTTTGAAGGCCTTAGACTTTCTATCATGTAATCGAACAGCAATAGAGAAAGATACAGGCACACTGGGTTCCCGCTTGTTCTGTAAACATTTGAGAAATTTATAGTTATCATAGCGGGGACCCGGCACATATCACTGAGAGCTGGTATCAGTTGTTTTTGGTTCACCTCGAGCCGATGGAGGAGGGTGTGGGCCCTGGCGTTTTTGCAGAGGCCGAAGAGCTCTACAAGCGGAGAGCGAGCTGGGCCCGCAGGCTTTCGTGGTTTTGGGGCCTGACTTTTTTTGGTTGATGTCTGGGGGCTTGCAGATAGTTTGGTTCCAGCAAACACCAGTTTTTCCATTTTCTCTGAGAAACACAGAAGATGCTGTGGAGATGCTGGAGATAGGGATAATGTGTCTGGTAATAGGGTAGAGGCTGGAGGGGGCTGTTTCTCTGGTGTTATTGGAGGCTGTATAATGCTGTCCTGGTTTTCCAGCAAGTCGTCCTTGGGTGCTGAATGTTGGAGCAGTTCTAGTATGTCACAGTCTATCTGTGGTGAGCTCTGTGGGCAGGGCTCAGGTGAGATTGTGTCCGTGAGCAGAGGCTGTTTTGGCTGAGTGGTGTTATCATTGTCCTTGTTTGACGTGTCAACCGCATGTCCATCCAGGTGCTGAAGTGAAGTCCTGTGGTCATTCATACTGTGTCCAGGTGTGTGTGTGCCATTCAGGTTGAGTGTATTGGCACACACTGCAGAAGGATGATTGAGGGAGAAGTAGATATTGTGCTTTAGCACTCTTGAACCAAGTTTGTTTGGGTGGTGGCCATCCTGTTGAAACAGTTGCCTCTGACTCCAGAAAAGATTGAAGTTGTCAATGAAGTTTACTCCTTTTATATTGCAGGTTTTTTGGAGCCATGTATTAAGCCCAAGCAACCGTGAAAATCTGTTTGTTCCTCTTGCTGGGAGTGGTCCACTGATGAATGTTTGTACTTTCAGTCTTTTAAGTGTTTCAAAAAGTTCGTTGAAATCCTTCTTAAGGAGTTCTGACTGCTCTATATGAATATCATTTTTCCCCACATGAATGATGAGTCGATTTGCAGTCTTATGTTTCATCAGAATGTTCTCAACCCACCCAAATTAGCTTCGGTTAAAAATGCATATAATAATTTGGGTAAATGTTTAAGCTTTATGCCTATTTTCCCCATCGTCATGGACACAACAATGATTTCCCACGTGTTTATATATATGTATTTCTTAGTTAACCGACGTGTGTCTGTGGAGGGAAAAGTCCGCTTTGCGCGGGTGCAAAATAGGAATGATACATGCGTCAGTGTACAAAGTAATTTGCGCCGGGTGCAAGATAGGGCCCATAATGTTAATAAAGTTGTTTTGCACAAAAAACTAATATATATGCGGACAATCATTATTTTCATCCATTCTGACCCTCGGACTGAAATGATCCATAAGTGGCATTTCCTTTAAGGCTTGCCAGTAAACGGCCACTGTTATGATTTGCTAATGTCACTGCGTGGTATATCAACGTCTAGACCTTTTTCCTGACAAGCCGAATGTGTTTTGAATTATGGTTGGGACTTCCTGTTTGGGAAACTTCGACTCAAAAAGACTGAAACAAAACATTTGAAATACGGTTGCACTACAAATAATCCTTATCAGCCATTAATGACTTAATGAGTTGCCAATTTCCAAACAGTTTTATTTTCAAATGTCAGAAGAATACTGTAATGCTTGGTATTTTAATGTGATATGGTATCAAGAATATCTGTGACGAGCTTTTTTTCAGTCACTGCATTATTTTCCTCCTGATTATTTAAATTTTTTCTTTGTATTCCGCTGTACCAACATGAAAAAAGACAACTTACTGTGCATTTGTGCTCTCCTGATTTAATTTACAATATATACCATGAATAATTCACTGGAATGCACTAAGAATCTATAGTTTTTCTCTCCAAATCCTCACATCTCTTTCCAGGTTTGTTTTCACAGATGCTTTAAAATGTAATTGTCTCCTCTTTTCACTTCTTATCCCTATTAGCAATGTTTACTGGTATGTTTCTAAAGCAGGTAAATACATTTGTTATCTTGTCAAAATGACGGAAAGCAAAGCACTTTAAAATATTATCACTCAATGCTAAAGTTAATGAACATTTTTAATTAAGGCAATGTAAGTTACATAATATAGGCAAATATTACTACAGTGATATTTAACACATCTGTAATATTGCTGCGGAAATCATTGTACAGTAAAAAAAAAAGCTTATTATAGCATTCATAGAGCAAACCTTTCACTGATTGTTTACAGTTTAAATGAAGTTGTTCCCAAAAATCGAGCAAAGCATTACGGGGCGTATGAGAAAGGTGGATTGCACGAGAGTAGGTGCTTTGAAAATATTATCCATAAAACCGTAATTTACAGACAAAACATTATGAAATCATTTGCTTACGGTTTGTGATGCAGCTGCTGTCAGATCCAATACAGTTGGCTGCTTCATCTTTCAACAAAAGTTTATTTGCAGACTCTCCATTACACTGTGTTTCGTTTACAAAACAATATGCAGTCAAATGCTCCGAACAAACATAATCCTCCACCGCGATCCATGACGCCATTAAAATATTGTTCCCAATGCTGGGATCCTTCTGAAGTCTGTACAGAGCCGCAAACAAGCTGATTAAACCATATGCATCCAAGTGGATAATCTTTAACTCATCCATATGTCCTCTTGTCGGCAGACTCAAGTGCGTCAAGTAGAAACTGAACGTGCATCTGTATGTGGTATCCAGTGTAGACAGTGTCTATTTGCTTTTGATGCGACGCAACGCTTTTGTAAGACTGGAAGAACTGGTTGATGGAATCAACCTCACCACAGGTCTATAAGACAAAGGACCTTGCTTGCACATTAACATTTGAACATCTCTCACACTCCTTCCCCACATCCCCCACTCTTGCAGAGATCACCCACACTCACACAAGAATTTATATGGGTTTAATGTGAATGATTATTGTTTAGTATCATTTTGAAGGTCTCAGGGTGGCTGGTAATAATGTCTCATTCCCAAAGAAGTGAAACAAAAGGTAATAAGGTTTTTAAGAGTTTAGGAATAACTGGCACACAAAGGAATGTGGTCTCTAGGCACTCCCAAAGGTGTAAATTCATGAATGCTAATTTCCACTGTTCTTAGCAGATGGTCAACTGCTACCCCCAGTAACTATGGTGGGGGAACTTAGTAAATTTCCACTAAACTCATGTTTTACATATCAAATAAGGTCTGGTTATTTAAAGGAAAATGCAACAAGAGCTCGGGGCTGCATTTTCTGTATCAGATCAGCCCATGATGCTGTGTCTTCAAGGCTCAGCATTCATGTAGTTATGTTGGGTAAAGTTCTTTGTTCTAGAAACATTTGATGGTTTGCATTGATTATCTTTGATTTGATTATGGAATTGTAATGATACATTTACCTGACATAATACATTGTTATATTTGATTATTCTAACAGACTTTGACTTTATTTTCATTAGAGTTAAAAGGAATAGTCAAACATTAACGTGTATTTAATGATGCACAGATATCATTGTTAAACCTTTTTCATTTTATGGAGTCCGATGAAACGAGTTAATACATAAGATTAAATGTGTTGTATTTAATTGAAAATCACTGTTGAAAATCATCAATTGAAATGCCATGGGAAAGACGGAACACGCGTGAAACCTTCACCTGTAATTGAGTACCGCCATTGGATCGATTTAGCAGACCTTACAAATTGGTGACCCCGGGACGTGATGTCGCAAGAGGATTTTCGCGAGCAACGTCTTTTCCAGCAAAGTATGGGGATTTTAGAATCAACACGAGGTTTGAACATCTCTTTCTTCTGCCGCTGTGGTAAGTCAACTTTTTCTGCCCTTTTTACAAGTGTTGAGAAAATGTTGTTCCCTTTCAAGGGAACTTCGAGCTGCGTTTGAGACGCGGTGGGAACGCTCTGCGTGATTGCGTCATGAAGCACGTGTAAAATCAGTCCAATGGAAGCCCGATACGTCATGGGTGACGTCATAGACCAGGAAACTATAAAGCACCCTTGAAAACAGACCGCGACAGCTTCTGTAGTCTTCAGCAAGCGCTCTCTGTGATTCTGTCCTTGTCTATTTATTGTTGTTTGTCAAGCCCAATATATATATCACTATCTATCATTATGGCGAGCAAAGCAATATTATAGACGTTGTGTTGTTCCCTGCCCTCGTTACATCACGGGTGGGGACACACATCAGCTTTTTGTTGCTGTTTGGGAGTGGAGCATGCAACAGTCATTTCTCGAGGGATCTGACTGTGCATTGCGAGAAGCTGTCCGTGAGGACGCTCCGCTCCCGCCGGGCGTTCTTCGAGGAGGACGGTTCGGTTCGCGTTCCCCGAGCGGGTCTCTCTGTTGCCGAGGCTCGGAGACGGCTCGTATTTCGGGGTTCGAAAACGGATCTGACAGCGGGGGTTGGGACGGGCTCCGCCCTTTCTCAGCTTTCACATGCCAGATCTAGTGTGCTGCGATTTCCAGTTCTGAGGAATTGGTATCGTTAGTGTTTTGTTTTAAAAGAAGGAGAACAAAACAAATACAAATCTTTATAAAAAGGCAGATGTTTGAGTTTTCAATGAATACATTTTCCAGCTCATAACTCTGTTGAATAAAGAGGAGCTTTTTTAAAGAAAAAAGGAGGTTTTATCTAGTGCTGTTGCCAGTTAAATATTTACTGGCCAGCTGAACATTATGAGATTGAAAATAAAGAAGAGTTTGTTAAAGATGAACTGTATCTTAAACAGGGAAAACTCTGTATCTCAGCCTCCTCGTCGGGGACTGTGGTTTTTCCCTATCTCCACACTGAGGTGTCGAGATCGTGGAATAAACCGGTTTGTATTTTATGTGTTTAATCCCCAGATGTCTGACTATAGTAATGTTTGGATATTAAGTATCATAGTATGACATTGCCTCGGGTTAAAGAGACGCTTGCGAGCTTTCTCTCTCCCGAGTCGGCGTCATCGTTATTAACCCCGACGTTACCCACCAGCCATCTTAAATAATGAATACATTTTTTATTAGGCAGCGCTGGTGGGTAAAGTATGTAAGGACATGGATGAATGTGAGGGGCGACTCTCTGAGGAGGGTCGCAGCGCTGCCAGTTCGGTTGTTTCCTGCTGGTGGCCACAGAGTGATATATGTATGTATATATATATATATAAGTTTTTCTGATATAAAGATAAAGGAAAATAAAGATATAATTATGTCTGTTCTTCTGGACGCTCCGCTTTCAAGAAAACTGAGATATAAACCATTCAGCGGCGTTCCAGAGGTTTCTTCCTCACCAATCTAATGTTCCTGAGACGGCCTATTAAGCTCCTCTCAGCACAAAGTGCAAAACAGAGCGTCGCCATTCGGGCAACTCCGCAATTGAAGGGTACCTGGGTGGCGGTCGCAGTCTAGCCAGTTAGAGACATGCAAGATCTGAGGACTGTTTTATCTCTAAAATAGCTTTGACAAAGAAGAAGCCCTGACGCTGAGGCGATCAGGCTTCTAAGGGTGGTCCCCTCTGGGGTAGGGACGGTTTTGAGAAATCGTTTCTCCTCAGCGCCCTTTGGGGTGCGACTCTCTGAGGAGGGTCGCAGTACTGCCAGTTCGGTTTCCCTGCCGGTTCGCCGTTTCAGGGCACCAAGGTGTCAGTGTCCCCAAACGAGCCTTCAAATAAGAAAAAAGAAGAGCAGTCAGTTCGGTTTCCCTGCCGGTTCGCCGTTTCAGGGCGCCGAAGTGCCTGCTTTTTTCAACGATCCTCCGAGGAGGGTCGTAGGAACTAAGCTAGTTAGAGGTAGGCAAGATCTGAGTACTGTCATCATCTCTAATAAAGCTTAGACAAGAAGTCCTGTCGCAAGAAAACGAGGCTATCAGGCTTCTGAGGGCTCCTCCGGGGCAGGGACGGTTTTGAGAAATCGTTTCTCCTCGGCGACCTCTGGGGTGCGACTCTCTGAGGAGGGCTGCCAGTTCGGTTGTTCCCTGCCGGTTCGCCGTTCAGGGCACCGAGGTGTCAGCGTCCCCATACGATCCTCCGAGGAGGATCGTAGAGCGGTCAGTTCGGTTGTTCCCTGCCGGTTCGCCGCTTCAGGGCACCGTAGTGACTGTTCAACCAAGGGACGGTTTTGAGAAATCGTTTTTCCTCTGGGGTGCAACTCTCTGAGGAGGGTTGCAGCGCTGCCAGTTCGGTTGTTCCCTGCCGGTTCGCCGTTCAGGGCACCGAGGTGTCAGCATCCCCATACGATCCTCCGAGGAGGGTCGTAGAATGGTCAGTTTGGTTGTTCCCTGCCGGTTCGCCGCTTCAGGGCGCCGTAGTGACTGTTCAAATAAATCCAGAGGCCAGTCTTGAGAGACTGGTTCCCCTAGTAAATTTCTGGCAGCGTGGAAACTACTGCCACATATTTCTCAGTGGGTCCTGCACACTAGGCAAGGCAAGGCAAGGCAAGTTTATTTATATAGCACATTTCATACACAATGGTAATTCAAAGTGCTTTACATAGGAGGAAATAATTAAAACAGTTTAGAATAAAAAATAAAATAAAGTACAGTAAAAACAGTCGGACGAACATTGACACAGTGCTCATTCAGTAAATGCATAGCTAAACAGATGTGTTTTGAGTCTGGATTTGAATGTGACTACTGTAGGAGCACATCTGATCTCCTCTGGAAGCTGGTTCCAGCTGCGGCTGGCATAATAGCTAAAAGCAGACTCTCCGTGCTTAGAGTGAACCCTTGGTATTTCTAACTGATGTGATCCTAATGATCTGAGTGATCTGTTGGGTTTATATTCAGTGAGCATATCTGCAATATATTGAGGTCCTAGCCCATTGAATGATTTATATACCAGTAATAATACTTTAAAATCAATCCTAAATGTAACTGGGAGCCAGTGTAAAGACCTGAGGACTGGTGTGATATGTTCAAATTTTCTGGTTCTGCTCAGAATCCTGGCAGCAGCGTTCTGTATGAGCTGCAACTGTCTTATGGTCTTTTTAGGAAGGCCAGTGAGGAGTCCATTACAATAATCCACCCTGCTAGTGATAAAAGCATGCACAAGTTTCTCTAAGTCTTGACTGGAAACAAAGCATCTAATTCTTGCAATATTTTTCAAATGATAGTATGCTGATTTAGTTATTGCTTTGACATGACTACTGAAACTAAGGTCTGACTCTAGAGACACACCAAGATTCCTGACTTGATTTTTAGTTGTTAGACCCCTAGCGTCAAGGTATGCATTTACCTTGAGAACTTCATCTTTGTTTCCAAACGCAATGACTTCAGTTTTGTCTTTGTTTAACTGAAGAAAGTTTTGGCACATCCAACCGTTTACTTCATCAATGCATTGGCACAGGGAGTCAATGGGGCTGTAGTCGTTAGGCGATAGGGCTAAGTAGAGCTGTGTGTCGTCTGCATAGCTGTGGTAAGAGATTCGGTTCTTTCTCATTATTTGGCTCATTGGGAGCATGTACAGGTTGAATAGGAGTGGTGCAAGAATTGAGCCTTGAGGGACTCCGCATGTCATGGGAGTCCACTCAGACTTATGGTCTCCTATACTCACATAATAACCTCTCCCTTCTAAGTATGACCTGAACCATTTTAGGACTATCCCAGAAAGCCCCACCCAGTTTTCCAGCCTGTCAAGAAGTATGTTGTGATCGACAGTGTCAAATGCAGCACTGAGGTCGAGTAGGACCAGCACTGATAATTTGCCTGTATCAGTATTTAAGCGAATATCGTTTATTATCTTTATGAGAGCTGTCTCTGTGCTGTGATGCGATCGGAAACCAGATTGAAAATTGTCAAAGTATCCATTCAAGCTTAGGAATTTGTTCAGCTGATTGAAGACAACTTTTTCAATGATCTTGCCTATGAAAGGAAGATTTGAGATCGGTCTATAATTGCTTAAGATGGTCTTATCCAGATTGCTCTTTTTCAGGAGGGGCTTGACAACTGCAGTTTTCAGGGAGTTTGGAAAACTCCCAGAAAGAAGTGAGGCATTTACCACTTCTAGGAGATCTGCTTCTAAGCTGTTTAACACACTTTTAAAAAAAGATGTGGGAAGTGTGTCAAGGGCGCAGGTTGATGTTTTAAGGTGCTGTACGGTTTCTTCCAAAATTTTGCCATCAATTTCTTCGAAAACAGACATAGTAACTACTTTCTCAGGTAGTGGTCTGATCTGTTTGACCCCAGCGCAACTCAAGGATGAGCTGATCACCTTTCTGATATTATTGATTTTCTCAGAGAAGAAAGAAGCAAACTCACTGCACTTGATGTCTGAGAGCATTTCACTGGGAATCTGGCTTGGGGGGTTTGTCAGTCTCTCTACAGTAGCAAAAAGAGTGCGTGTGTTGTTTAAGTTGCTGTTTATAATATTCGAGAAGAAAGTCTGTCTAGCTTTGCCTAGTTCCATATTAAAAGCATGGATGCTGTCTTTGTAGATGTTATAATGGACTACAAGTTTTGTCTTCCGCCACATGCGCTCTGCTCTTCTGCATTGTCTTTTCATGTTTTGCACAGCTTTTGAGTTTCTCCAAGGTGCTTTTTGTCTACCACTCTTCCTGACTTTCACAGGAGCAATATCATCAATTACACTTTTAATTTTTGAGTTAAAAGATTCAAGGAGAAAATCAACAGAGTCAGCAGATATGCTTGGTTTTAAAGATATAGCCTTCATAAATAGGACACTAATGTTCTCATTTAAGCATCTCTGCTTGACAGACACAGATCTAGCTTCAATGGCAGGAGAGATCAGTATATCAAAGAAAATACAGAAATGATCAGACAGTGCTACATCCTTGATAACAATTGATGAGATGTTTAGACCCTTACTGATAAGTAAATCTAGAGTGTGTCCACGATTATGTGTGGGTCCATGTACATGCTGAGTCAGATCAAAAGTTTTGAAAACAGTTTTGATTTCTTTTGCCATATTGGTTTCTGCATTATCTATGTGAATGTTAAAATCTCCAGCAATGGCAAAACAGTCAAACTCAGAGGAAATTGTTGATAACAGTTCTGTAAATTCCTCAGCAAAGGCTGGAGAGTATTTTGGAGGCCTGTAAATAATGATAAGTAAAATACGTGGAGCGCCTTTTAACACAATACCCAGATATTCGAAAGACGGGTAATTCCCAAATGATATTTGCTTACATTGATAGACATCTTTAAAAAGAGCAGCTACGCCCCCGCCTCTCTTTACCGCTCTGCAAACACTCATAAAAGTAAAGTTAGGAGGGGATGTTTCATTGAGGACTGTTGCACTGCAGCTGTCTTCTAGCCAAGTTTCATTTAGAAACATAAAGTCCAGGTTGTATGTGGTTATTAAGTCGTTGACTAGAAGTGATTTATTTTTAAGTGAGCGGATGTTTAAAAGTGCTAACTTAACAGTCTTACTTTTTGTCCCCACAGCGATCTTAGTTTGCCGTGTGATAGGCACCAGATTAGATGGGTTTGCTGTATGGCTTTTGAAGGCCTTAGATTTTCTATCATGTAATTGAACAGCAATAGAGAAAGATACAGGCACACTGGGTTCCCGCTTGTTTTGTAAACATTTAAGAAAGTTACTGTTATCATAGCGGGTACCCGACATATATCACTGAGAGTTGGTATCAGTTGTTTTTGGTTCACCGCGAGCCGCTGGAGGATGGTGTGGGCCCTGGCGCTGTGGCAGAGGCCGAAGAGCTCTCACAGGAGGAGGAGGAGGGCGAGCTGGGCCCGCAGGCTTTGGTGGTTGTGGGGCCTGCCGTTTTTTGGTTGACATCTGGGGGCTTGCAGCAAAAGAGTGGGATAGTTTGGTTCCAGCATACACCAGTTGTTCCATTTTCTCTGAGAAGCACAGAAGTGGAGTTGCTGGAGAGAGAGATAACGTGTCTGGTGAGAGGGGCTGTTGTTCTGGTGTTATCGGAGGCTGTGATATGCTGTCCTGTATTCCCTGGCTGTTTTCCAGAAAGTCGTCCTTGGGTGCTGAATCTTCTAGCAGTTCTAATATGTCACAGTCTGTTTGTGGTGAGCTCTGTGGGCAGGGCTCAGCTGAGATTGTGTCCGTGAGCAGAGGTTGTTGTGGCTGAGTGGTGTTATCATTGTCCTTGTGTGATGTGTCGGCCGCATGTCCATTCAGGTGCATAAGTGAAGTCCTGTGGTCATTCATACTGTGTCCAGGTGTGTGTGTGCCATTCAGGTTGAGTGGATTGGCACACACTGCAGAAGGATGATGGAGGGAGAAGTAGATATTGTCCTTTAGCACTCTTGAGCCAAGTTTGTTTGGGTGGAGCCCATCCTGTTGAAACAGTTGCCTCTGACTCCAGAAAAGATTGAAGTTGTCAATGAAGTTCACTCCTTTTATATTGCACGTTTTTTGCAGCCATGTGTTAAGCCCAAGCAACCGTGAAAACCTGTTTGTTCCTCTTGCTGGGAGTGGTCCACTGATGAATGTCTGAACTTTCAGTCTTTTAAGTGTTTCAAAAAGTTCCTTGAAATCCTTCTTAAGGAGTTCTGACTGCTCTTTATGAATATCATTCTTCCCCACATGAACAATGAGTCGATTTGCAGTCTTATGTTTCATCAGAATGTTCTGAAGTTCCTTGTTTACATCAGAAGTCGTTGCTTGTGGAAGGCAGCATGTAGTTGTGTCCCTGCTAATAATGTTTCTGATTATCGAGTCACCCACTATCAGAGTCCTGGGCTCGGCTGCGCTCTGAGCTGAGTGCCGCTGTCTGCTCGACCTTGAGCGCCAGTTAGCATTAGTGTTAGCTACTGGCTTATTCATTCTGTGTTCGATCACATTCATTACATTCAGGGATTCCTCATTCATTAATACTTCAAATCTGTTCTCAAGATGTATAGGCGGTGGTAGGAGACCAGTGTTTGCAATCCTTGTCAGAGCCGTATCTGGGGTAGAGGATGCTACTGCGGCAATGTGTGATGCTCGTGACAATCTGATGTCTCGAGTGCCTTTGGGTCTCGCTCCCTGTTTGTGCCATCGATTTGTAAGTCGATCGGCTTGTTTCTCTACACTCAGTATAGCCTGTCGAGGAGCACTAGATTCATGGGACTCACCGGTATGCTGAGGGCGTCCATGATGAAGCTCGATTGTGTGTTCCGTCTGGTTTGGTGGTCCCACAAGTAACTTTGTTTCAAGAACTGCAATCCTTTGTAAAAGTCTCTGGCAGTTAGTGCAGCAAGTAGATTCCAGAAGAGGCATTTTCTCTTATCCTTATGAATGTAGGGAGTTGTGTTTTCTCTTCCCCGGAATGTAAGCTTTCAGTGGGAGGCTGGTCGGAGAAAAGAATTCTGCTTTTTTCAAGCGTTTGAGCACTGTACTGAAGTTAAAATTAGGTGATAAAAGGAAATAAAATATAAAAATATAAACGATAGAGCAATAAAAAATATAAAAGCGATAGAGCAAAGCGCGGAGCAGTAAGCAAGAGCGTCCGAACAGTAGCTGAGCAGGAAGTAATCCGACTTCCTGCTCAGCTTATGGCACTATATAAGCTGAGCAGTTTATGGCACTATAGAAAAGGGTTTCAGAATTCAGTTCGGTTCTCGTTCGCCCAGATTTCTAGGGGTCCTCCTTTCATTGGTGGACCCCGAGCAGCCTTTGGTTATGGAGCAGGAAGTACTGTCACTTCTGCAAAAGGAGCTGTAGAAGGGGTTCCTCCTCCCAGCAGACAGCCATTACTTCATTGTTTCCGAAAGAGGATGAGGTGTTTCCCGAGGTTTGCTTTCGGGGGCGAAGCATACCATTATTGGGTTCTTCCATTCGGCCTAGGTTTATTACCCCACACCTTTACAGTATGCGTGGATGCAGCTCTGGCTCTTCTGAGACTCCAGGGCATTCGCGTATTATACTACATCAATGATTGGTTGTTCCTAGCTCAATCTGAGTTTATGGCAGTTCGGCATCGAGATGTCGTTCTGTCTCATTAAGGATGTTGGGGTTGCCTCTCAACGCCAAGAAGAGTGTGCTCTGAGGACCACTTTTCTAGGTGTAGCAATTCTACAGCCGTAATGGGGTATATCTAGGCCAGTCACTCACTGTGAAACAGTTTCAGACGGGTGGGTCTCATGGCAGTTGCGTCCAACGTTTTACTTTTGGCCTTCTGTTCATGAGACCCCTGCAGTGGTGGCTCAGGACCAAGGGGTTTTCTCCGAGGGGAAATACGTTTTCGCATGATCAAGGTCACGCGGCTATGCCTTCGTGCTTCGGTCATGTGGAAGAACCTTGGTTCCTCGCCCAGGCCCAGTGTTGGGGGCTTCTTGTCGACGCATATTGCTATCGACGGATGCTTCCCTCACAAGTGGGGGCGATCATGAGTGGTTGCTCGGCGAATGGCGGACAACACACTGATGGTCTCGTATATCAGAGCAGATATCCTGTTGAGGCAGGGGCTGAGGCCCAGGGGATTGGAGACTTCACCCCGAGGTGGTGGAGCTTCTTAGGGAGAACTTTGGTCTAACTAAAGTCAAGTCGACCTTTCACATCGTTTGTACAACGCATTGCTCTATATGGTTCCCCCTCACGCAGCCAGCTCTTCTCGGACTGGATGCGATGGTGCAGGTGTGGCCGAGGCTGCACCTGTACGCATTTCCCCCGATATCTATGCTCCCGGAGGTTCTGGAGAGGGTTCGCCGGGAAGGGGCTCATCTGCTACTAGTAGCCCCATACTGGCCGACTCGAGTTTGGTTCTCGGACTTTGTCTCTTCTGGACGGCTCTCCCATGGAGATTCCGTTCAGGAGGGACCTGCTGTCCCAGGCAGGGGGCACGATATTTCACCCTCGACCGGAGTTGTGGAA
Organism: Tiaroga cobitis; assembly: GCA_030578255.1. Classification (NCBI taxonomy): domain Eukaryota; kingdom Metazoa; phylum Chordata; class Actinopteri; order Cypriniformes; family Leuciscidae; genus Tiaroga; species Tiaroga cobitis. Next base: position 33,176,374 of record CM060603.1, read on the forward strand.
ACTGTGGGCCTGGCCTCTGAGGGGGCCAGGCTCATAGAATCCAGTCTCTCGACTGAGGTCCTTGAGACATTCTCCATTCCAGAGCTCCTTCCACGAGAAGACTGTATGCACTAAAATGGAAATTATTCTCCACCTGGTGTGGTGAGTGTCAGTTAGATCCTGTTAACTGCCCTGTTGGTTCAGTTCTCGATTTTCTGCAAGACCGTTTCTCTGCTGGATTATCTCCTTCCACCTTAAAAGTTTATGTGGCGGCTATATCGGCCTACCATACCCCTCTGGGGGGTACTTCTATTGGGAGAGATCCTCTGATTACTCGTTTTCTCCGTGGTACATTGAGGTTGAGACCTGCACTGCACTGCAGAGTACCGGCTTGGGATTTAGCCATTGTACTTGAGGGTCTGGCTCTGGCTCCGTTCGAGCCCATTGAAGAGGTTTCAGAAAAATTCCTCACTTTGAAAGCGTTATTTCTCCTTGCTATTTCCTCTATCAAGAGAATTGGAGATTTGCACGCCCTGTCGGTTGCTCCGTCATGTTTGGAATTTGCACCTGGTATGGTAAAAGCATTTCTATACCCTAGACCGGGTTATATTCCTAAGGTCCCATTCAATGTTGGGGGCCCAATAGTGCTGCAGGCCTTTTATCCTCCACCTTTTAATACCCCAGATCAGGAACAATTGAACCTGTTATGTCCAGTTCGGGCATTGGATGCCTACGTTCACAGAGCTGCCCTGTGGCGTAAGTCAGAGCAATTATTTGTATGTTTTGGGTCACTCAGAAGAGGGTGCCCTGCATCTAAACAGGTTATGAGCAAGTGGATAGTCGAGGCTATTTCACTAGCTTATGAAGCGGCCGGTCAGCCTTCACCTATGGCTGTACGGGCCCATTCTACAAGGAGTATGGCGGCCTCTACGGCCTTAATTTCGGGTGTTTCCCTTCTTGACATTTGTAATGCGGCAGGTTGGTCCTCTCCACATACATTTGTCAGGTTTTATGACCTTGACCTCTCCACTCCTGGGGCGAGGTTGCTTGCTTCTTAGTGTGCGCAAGGACTTCACACAGAACGGGCATTTGTCACTATGGCGTAGTGGGTATGGGGTTCCCACCGCGTCTCAAACGCAGCTCGAAGTTCCCTTGAAAGGGAACGTCTCAGGTTACGTATGTAACCCTGGTTCCCTGAGAGGGAACGAGACGCTGCGTTTGCCTGCCATACTTCCTGCATGCCCTGATCGACTTGCTTCAGACTTTTTCAGAAGCTGTCGCGGTCTGTTTTCAAGGGTGCTTTATAGTTTCCTGGTCTATGACGTCACCCATGACGTATCGGGCTTCCATTGGACTGATTTTACACGTGCTTCATGACGCAATCACGCAGAGCGTTCCCACCGCGTCTCAAACGCAGCGTCTCGTTCCCTCTCAGGGAACCAGGGTTACATACGTAACCTGAGATGTTTGCATTGTTACGGGTCGGAAAGCACTTTGTTTAGTCCGGACCGGAACTGAAATACGTGAGGACGTGATAGCGGCGCGCAGATAAAGAATGAAAACCCCTTGTTTAATAGATTTTAAAAGATATCCTTGCTTACTTAAGAAAAGAGAAACGAAACCTAAAATTGGAATAACATCTTCCAAATGATTTTCTGGTAGCCTAACGTTACTCGAGGAGCTGTAAAACAAACTCTAAAAGTTTTCAAATCAGCCGCATGTTTGCCGCCATTGTTGTATTGTCTTTGTTGAAACAAACCAGCAACACGTGAAGAGAACAGGCAAACAACAGAAATAAAAATCTAAGTTTGTAAACGATCGGAAAACACATGATTTTATAAATAAAAGGCAGGTCGATGATGCATTGTTTATAAAAAGCTAAATTTGGAAAAACAGGATAATATGATTTACAGGCTAAAATCGGATCTCAAGGCTAAGTTAAATGCTAAAGGCATGCCGCTTCCAAAACGACGCTAATGCTAAATGCTAAAGCCATGCTGCTTTCAAAACGAGGCTAATGCTAAATGCTAAAGCCATGCTGCATTCAAAAAACGCTTAACCCTTTGTGTGACCACATTGAATAATATTCAAATTTGGAGTTGTGCTTCACACAATGTAACGCACCCATAGAACACACTGTATAGTTGTTTGTGCTACTATATGTGCACATAGGCTAAATGTAAGTTTATTCTTTAAACACAGGATTGCTTTACTGTAAGTGTTTTTTGGACCACTTAGGTAAAGGCTGTTGATGTTGTATTCTAGGCCATATGTATCCTGTGTGAACTGAATTAAACACGTGTGTGTGTGTCTATGCTGAATGTGGTTATAATGTGATTCACAATGCTCATTAATTCTTGAAAATTTTGAGACAGAAATACTTTTCATATTCGGAAAACGAAATATTGCCACGTTTGAACTCATTCTGAATTGATATGATTATTTTCCCAAGTAGATGATCGGATTTGTATATTTCCACATCTTTTGCGTCAGTTTAGCAATGGCTAACATCCGGTATCATTTTACGTGTACTTAAACGAGGAGGCGTTTAAGGGGACTTACAGATATGTCTTTGAATATGTACGTGTGGATACGGCAAATCCTAGATATTTAGTCAAATAACCTCTGATTTGATGACCGGACCTGGCGAGAGTGTGGCATGCGGACTTTAGAGAAGGACCGCAAGAGTGATATAGTTTCCTAATCTAAAAACGGGGAAAATAGAAGTAAAGAATTATCAAACGTGAAAATGACTTCATATAGTCTGAATTTTTGTATCCTTGGTGGAAAACTCTCATAGCTGCGGGAAAACCACGCAAAGGAACATAGATGAGAATCAGAAACTGTGAACGCGTATCTTGTAATCCTGAAACAAAAATCTTTTTTATATTCAAAGCTTCAGGGAAAGAAATTTCCCCAAATATAAATTGGAACATGTATAAAGATCCTGTCCTGTTTACACTATGGGCCGAAAAGGTCGAGCCTACACTGCACAAACTCAGTAAAAAAGGTCTTAACATGGACGCTATTGACAATGAAATTCTCACTTGGTGGAAAACAGTGGGTAGTAAGCAGAAGAAATCAAAACATGGTGAAATAATTGAGGCTTTAAACTTCATAAGTTATAAACGGCTAGATAAGTCAACAACATTTCTATCTTCGCTTATGGATGTTAAATGTGAAGTGCATTCTAAAAATGCAGAGGCAAAAATGTCTGAGACAAAGATTCAAGATCTTCAAACACAGCTAGATAAATTACTAGCTGAGCAGTTAGCCCTGACTGAAAAGTGTAAAAATCACAAATGCACCATTGCATATCTTAAAGCTAAACTAATTGTTAAAAAGTACATTTCTCCCAAAACGCTCAACAGCAGGGGACTAAAAATGTGCACTTCCTAAATGAGTCAGCCTGCTCTAATCACCCTGAATCTTTTCAGACAGGTGAAGCATGTGAAAAAGTTTTGAACAAAGTGCCTGTTTCAGCCTTTAAGGTGATACGGCACCCAAACGGCACAGAGTCAACCATTCGGCGTCCTCTAACGGTAACTGAATGTAGCTTGTTTAAAGCAGAGATCGGACCATTCCCTTTGAAAGGGCCATTCGAACCATGGTGGAGACGCATTGTTAGCCTAAAACATGCATTCCAACTTGAACCAAAAGATATTTGGCAAATTGTTATCAGCTCAATTCCAGATGAACTATAAGATACCACAGGCTTTGATGACAGGCAACATTGTGCAGTCAATGCATCAAAACGAGCCTGAGAGTGAAATCTTTAATAGATTAAAACAATGTCTCCGCGATCTACGTGGTTGTAGTCCTGTTGGATGGGAATTGATTTTCAATCGGAAACAGAGTACTGGAGAATCGTTTGAGACATATGCAGAAAAAATGTTTGAACTGTTTGAGGAGTATTCTGGAATTGAAGGTGTTAACCACAACAATGTAACTTTCCTTGAATTACTACTTACAAATGCAGGGCCGCGTGTACAGCAATCGCTCATGAATGGTGTTGCTCCAGCAAAAAATACATTCGAAGGTATTGTTAGCTGGGCAACAAGAATTGAGTCACGAAAACAAATGCATGGTGATGTAGCTGAATGTCATGAAAATCCTCCATTTGCAGGAGAATTCAGAAAGCCACACGGTGGCAAACTGAGCAGATTCTGTAATTCCTGTCACAAAACAGGCCATACAGAGGAAAAGTGCTGGTCGTTGGGCAGAGGCAGACCTCCACCCTATTTCAAAAAACGCAGACAACCACACTCTGATGACACAAACCAGCGCCCTGCAAGGAACCAAAGCTCAAATGCATCTAAACCCCTCATTGAGCTAACAACTTTGGTCACTCAAGGCCTTCAACTATTAGCGTCATTTGCTAGTCGGGTAGCATCCCAATAGCAAATAGCTTAATAGTTTAACATCTAAATTTATTGAATCTGTCACATTTTTCCCTCAAATGTATTGACACGAGAATAAGCAGAGACTATTTTATATTGTAATCGCCAAGCAGGCATTAATTGGAGAAGTGTGACATTAATCCTTACAGTTTGATTTCGTTGACCTGCTACCCAGTGCCAAAAGGGCGGAGGTGTGTTTTAATTCTTTGCCTTTAAAAAACACTCCCAGAAGTGTGGCACAGTTAAGCAAATTTACAAGGAGGGTGTGAACTAAACATCAGACAGACCACAGCCTTTTGCAGGTAACTAGAGACCTGCACTAACCAAACGTGTGAACGACACCATGAACTAATTCATGCCCACAGATCTGGCTGTAATGAAAGCAACTTGTAAAACCCGAAAACTGGGATCTCTAATGCTGTGACACAGCAGACTGTGAAGGCTCGACTGTAAGAGCAGCTTTAAGGTGTCGCACACTGCACTGAAGCAACAGCAATAATTCAGACCTGGTCAATGAAACTCGGTTTCAAGTGACAACTGGAATTAAAATTGCAATGGACATGATAATGGAGCAAGCAAAAGAATTCCACATGTCTGAACTTGAAACTGTTGAAAACATCAGAATTAACTGTGGTTCTCTCTGCATTTGTTTCTGTCAGGTTTACTTCTGCAATTCAGCGGAGGACGGATGCCAGGACGGCCGGACCTCACGATTGTTAGAACATAACCTGAGATTCGGGAGATGGGTGAAAAAACAATTCAAGAGGCCATTAACATCTCACAATAGCACATCACTACATTAGCATGGCCTCCCAGTTTAGAACTGGAACTAAAATTTGCAACACAATAGTTATCCAGTAGATTTCACCCATCTCCTAGACATAAACACTGAACACACCCCTCCATCACTTACACCCTCACAGCATCATCACCTGGAATAGATCAAGTCCATCCAGACTGAACACTACACATCATGAGAAGATAAAAATGACATAGAGTCCAAAAGTGTCACTTCACTTAAGATCTATTGTGCATCTTCACACTAACAGAACCGGATAGCTTCACACACATAGGATGGGAAAGCTGATCCCATGACACAGCATACGCTATTCACAACACTCTGCCAACTCATGGGAAAACACTGTCATGTACATATCAATGGCTACAGTCACAAATCACTGCAATGCATCAAAAAGCAGAGGCAGACCTGCTATTAAATTTCAAAATGTTTAAAATTTCTGATTGTTATTGGAGTGGTTGGAAAATCAGAGGGCCCCTGATTTCTCAACAAACCACTAATAACAGAAACATAAATAACAAATAGATCTGAAGTGTGAGCACTTCAATCAATTACAGAATTTATAATACAACCCTGTCATTGACTGTGACCGATTTATATATATATATATATATATATATATATATATATATATATATATATATATATATAAATCTAATTTAATTAAAATACTAAAAACATTAAATCAAGAGAAAAATTACTTTTCTCAATAGCTATAGTTTGCTGAGGCCCCCAAATGGGCAACCAACCCCCCCCCCCCGCAACCCCCCCCTCGCAAATCAAAGATCTTCATAGTAATTGAATATGCGGTGATCCCGATCGTGCTGCTCACTGTAGAGGACTGGGACACTCCTCCGCATGTGTCTGTATGAGATAGCATATGAACAGTAATGAGAGCAGACTCTGAGCTGGCTCGCGCTGAACCGATCATGCTGCTCTCCATTTGGGCTGAGAGATGGAGGAGATTTAACCTCCAAACAATGAGATTTAAACAAAAGCTTTTCAACTCATCCAGAGAGATGCCTCGTGCATTTTTTTTATTACTGTTCACAGGAGAAGAATGTTGTTGCATTATTCATGGAAAAACTACATCTCAGCTGTATCAAGAATATGAAAGACAGTTCTAGGCTGTCTTAGTGTGGCGCCTGCTGTTTGAAAAGTGGGTATTCTTCAGTAAACAGGCAAAATATAGGACACAATGAGATGTAAAAAAAAAAAAAAAAAAAAAAAGGAAAACCTTGTCTTTGTAACAAGCTGCTACATGGTGATATTGTGATCAGGAATGAGTATCACATTTTTTCCCTTTATAAACCGATGACTCGGGACATTCAGACAAATAATCGAAAATGCACATCCCTAAAGACTAGTCCTCCTTTTCTGTAATGTAACGGAAGATCAGTCAACCAGTGCATATTGTCGGTTCATGAGGGATCAAAGTTTGGAATAGTTACAGTACTTTGCCACTGGCAACCACTGAGAACTGAAGGTTCTGTGCAGAAAGTTCCCTTAAAAACACTAGGACTAACTCTTGTTAAGAACACCCCGACTTACTTTTGTTATAAGACAACCACGACTTACTTTTGTTCTTCTCAGACACTCTGTCTGTCTTGCTGCGTGGGTCAACATCACAGTCGCACTGGTCTTTTATCAATCGTGTTGGTAGTTCTATAAGTCTCAGGTAGGCCTATGTGTTTCTGTCTGTCAAGGTTATCTTTAAGTAGGTTTTGAAAGCTTTAGCCTGCTTGAGCTGAAGATAATGAGCTTGGGCTAGTGTAGGTGTGCGTTTTCCAGACAGTCTGATTTTATCAGAACAATTCAGTTTCTGTTACATAAACTCAGCCTCTCATCTTCTCTTTACATGCAAAAACATTTGTATGGATTTAATCAACATTTTATATGGACATTTAGATTTTTTAAAAGGAAAGCATATTGCAGATTTTGAAAGAGTGTGAAAACTTAGAATGATAACTGTGTAACATGTCATGCTTGTACATCTGACGTGTCATGATGAAGCTCTAAAATGTTTACCTCAAATGAAGGCCCTCTTTGTGATTTAGAGGTCCCTGCGGGGCGGGCCACTTACAGCCAGTCTAGAGATGAAAGCTTGTCATTCACACTTCTCAACAATGACATGTCACACATAGTGTGCAGCCTCTAGCGAAACCACAGCGGAGCCCAGAATGACACGCACACAAGCACGCATGCATACAGGCTTAAAATCTTTAGAAGTCCAACTCACAACCAAAACAAACATATATGTACATATCGCCTGTTAGCCTCCTCCCCTCATTTCTCTCTCTCTCTCTCAGTGAGCTGAGAAGGACCTGGTTAATCCCGGCATGATTTATTTGAATATGGATATTCTATACCACAGCACAGAGGCCTGAGAGCAATTACTTCTGAACAAAAACCTTCCCTGAGCTGTCACACATCATCCCGCAAGTGCTATACCGAGCGGCCAGAGCAATTTATCTGCCTTCTGCATCAGAGATACTGACACTGCAGTCATGTGTATGAAGAGTGTGTTCTTCACATATCACTTCATTTGAACACTACACACTTTATTGTTCGACACCCGATACAGATTGTGTTACAGATATTGTGAAAATAATGAAACCTTTTCATTTGATCACCTGGTTTATAAAAACCGATAGCCATTTTGAAGCGCCGGCAGTCGGTGACGTGCGCAGTCACATATGTCATGGAGACAAAACCAATTTGATAGCGTAAAATCTCAGCCGCAAGTCACAAGGTTAATTTGATGTAACCGATTTAAAGTGCCAGTGCAGAGATGATGGATGCTGAAGCTCTGACAGAGAAGTAGAAAGCTGAATTAAGCATGCCATCCATCTTGCAAGGGATGACAGTGCCGTCATGACCCTGTAGAGATATCCTTGACACAGAACTGCCTTTTAGAGCAAAGGGGATCTTCCACAGAGAGCTTCTAGTGGTAAATAGAAGTTAAATAGGTGGGAGGCTTAAGACGGAATAAAACCTGGAGCAACTCAAACACATTTTTTACATCTGACAGGCAAAAAGACATGCAGTCATGCATCTGAACTAATCAGTTGTGCTCACATGTGAACTAGTGTAGTGGTGGGAGGGGCTGGGAAGTTGATTATGTACATAAATATTTAAATAGACAAAACATATATATATTGTTTCATTACCATTTGGGGTCATTACGTTTTTTGAAAGAAATTCATTTTTTTCGCATTAAATTGATCAAAAGTGACAGTAAAGACTTGTTCACTGCTACAAATATATATATATATATATATATATATATATATATATATATATATATATATATATATATATATATATTTGTAGCAGTGAACAAGTCTTTACTGTCACTTTATATATATATATATATATATATATATATATATATATATTTAAAATAGTTTGTTCGAACTCTATTAATCAATTAATCAAAAAAAAAATCATGAAAAAAGTAGCACAACTGTTTCTGCAAAATCTGCATATTAAACTTATTTCTGAAGGATAATAAACTGTAAACTCAGGTAATCGCTGTTGAGTGCCTTAACTGGAATAAATTACAGAATATTTCACAATATTACATTTTTTACTGTATTTTTAGTGAGCATAACAATAAATAAATAATAATAATTCTTATCGACCCCAAGCTTTTGAATGGTAGTGTATCATATTTAAAGTATAATACAATAGTTGATACAACATAAAATTTGTATTTAATAATATTCAGTAGATTATTGGTTATGATTTAACTATTATGGAGTACGAATTTTACATTCAACAATATAATAAACACATAAAGGCAAATTATCAAATATAAAAAATAAATACATAAAACATTGTTTAATAATTTTATATTGACATATTTAATAATATTCTAACTGCTGCAAGTTTATATATTTGATACCTTTGCATAAAAAGCACATCATTTATTGGTAAATTAACTTTTGACAGTGTTTATAGTCTATAGTGCTGTTTTGAGATTATTATAAGAGTTGTTGAACAGTCCACCTAAATTGCACAATCTGCTCCATCAATCTACTCCAACATATACTTCTCAGCAGTGGCAGCCGAACAGTACTATTTATTCTATCTTGCACAAGCTGCTGGAAATAAAGAGGCAGGTCTAATAATGTCAGAATCTATCTTGGACCCAGAATAAATACCCACCAAAGCAAACTGCCATTGAGGACTCATAGATGCATTCAGTTGGCCTCCAAATTGCTTCAGCAGTGTTGTCAGTCAATTTGGCACGCTCGCTCGCGGCTCTAATTGTTGCTGAATTTCCATATTGGTCACATCTGTGTAACAAATGCTATTTTACTCAAAGTGAATAGCAGACGAAAGAGAAGGGAATTGGGAGGGGGAAAAAGAGAGATAAGTAAACCTGTTCTTTCTAACAGAAACAACTGTGTGACGAGACGAGCCACTGAAGATACTGGCATCTCAGCGACTTTAAAATAAGGCAGAATGTCTGGACAGTGTTTTATTTCAAAATCCTAAACCGTGCTGCAAATAATTACTTTACACCTGGTACAAATCCATAAGCCAATACAACGCAAATGGTATTTGCAATTATATTTCTGTTTAATATTTGTAAATAATAACAATAAAAAAGTGGGTTACACTTTATTTTACAGTCATTGTTACAGTGTAATTATATATTTAAGTACTGAGCAATATTAATTAACTACATGTACGTAGGGTTTGGGTAGGATTAGGATTTGGTTGAGGGTTAGTTTCATGTAATTATGCATAATGCTATTACTATGGTAAGTACATTATGTTACATGTAACAAGGATACTGTAAAATAAAGTGTTACCAAAAAGTGTCAGTACTTACATTATGAATAAGTCTTTTATTTATTTATTTTGCTTATACGCATTTCAGGGTGGTAAGAGGTTTAAGTGGTATACGTATATACTATATATATTTAACATTTCTAATAAAAGTCGATTCATTCTTTTTATTTTGCCAATGTACAGTACATAAACTGTATATGTGCATTGTGGAATCTTCAAGCTGGTTTGACGTCCTTAGCATCTGTTAGTGATGAACAGATCAGCTTTGCATCTGTAACTTAAGTGGCACCAAAATGGCAAGTATGCATTTTTAATGGAAGCCGATCACTTGGGGGGCCGTTCCTGCGGCTCAGTGCCATTGGGTCTCCAGCAACAACATGGAGGGGAGGAAGTGATATGATTTTATACACTCTGCATAACCCAACAGCTGTGATGACTCCAGCCTCAGTCTGATGAGAAAGCTTGTGTATTTACCCTGCAAGCCGACATGTCCGCTGCAAAGAAACTCATCAAAGGCTAGAGTCTGATAAAGCACTTCATTTAAACAATTAAGCCAATGATGGATTCAATTAAGCCCTTTATGAGTTCAGGTGCAGAGGACTGCAGGGTCCCAATGGATTGGATTTGGGTATGTATTAAATGTGGATGAGATGAGAGGTCGTACTGTGCATACTCAGGCAACTCCACTCAATATTTAAAAAGAAGGACCAAATTAACTGCTCATGTCTTCATCTGGAAGTTTATCCTGCAGCGGCACAGCTTAGTGACAGATAAGAACATAATGTGTCCCTGCCGTCTAATAGCAGAATGGTTGCACTATGCAGTCTCAGCGCCACTTTTTGTGTAATTGGTCTGTACTTTTGTGCTAAGACATACTTTTCTCTTATGCTCAGCAAGGCTGCATTTATTGTATAAAAAAACCTGTTAAAAACTTTAATATTGTGACCAATTACTATATTTAAAAATAACTCTTAATATATTTGAAATTACCATTTATGCCTGTGTTAGCAAATCTAAATTTTAAGCATAATTACTCCAGTCTTCGGTGTCCATGATCCTTGTCACAAACACAGGAGGAGACAGACAGGTTTAGGTACACACCGTGTTTATTAAAAAGCAGAGTGGTGGTGGAACAACGGGAACCAGATGATGGTGAGAGGATGGTGACTTAGCTGGCAATGACTGAAGTGGATTCTCTGTGTAGGTGACGAGTGAACATGAAGACAGGAGATCTGGATCGGGAAGACGGACAGGAGACTGGACGAAACTATCTCAGGTGAGTAGACTGGTAAGAAGTCTGAGATAAAGCAGTGTATACTGCAACGAGACCAGACAAGGAGTGAAAGGTGAATGGGGCATATAAAGGGTGTGTTGATGTGCAGCGAGTCAGTACTCTGGCGATTATGAACGAGTGGGCGGGTCCTGGTGATTGAGCGATGATTCGGCCTGTGACGCTGAGGCTGACTCTGTGACAATCCTTCATTCATTTTAATATGTTGATTTGGTCCTTATTATCAATGTTGAAAATAGTTGTGCTGCTTAATATTTTTGTAAAACCCATGATAATTTCTTTTCAGCAGCCATGACAAACACAGTTCAAGTTCAAAAGAACATCATTCATCAACTTTTATAACCTTAAAAATGTAATTTTTGTTCAATATAATGGGTCCTTGCTGAAGTTTTGAAGGCTAGTGTATTTTTATTTATTTATGTCCTTGTAATCTTTCAATCAAAATAACTTCCCCTTCCTCTTGTGTAGTAACATCTCTTATCTTCACTGATGATGCGGTTACTGCTGCGAGGGCGGGACAACCTGTCACTCACATGAGATCGACCAGTAGCAAACCACAACCATCCAATGATCAATTACTGACAGTCAAAATCAACTGACAGACAATCGCCCTACATTTTGTCTTGTTTGAGAAGCTGTTTCCCTCGCATATACGTCACAAAAGGGAAGAAAAGACTATCGCAACTTCAGTTTCATGCCAACTTTAATAGTACTGTAAATATCTGAGTTTAGAAGTACCCTAGCATTTAGATCACCTAAAATCTAACTGACCGACTAAAAGCCCCAAACTTTAATTATGATCACACTAAGGAGTATACCTCAATTATACAATAACACATTAGATGCTGGGTAAACCATGCTAATTAGAAAAATCATAATGGTTTGGAATGCTATAATTATCCAGAGTAATAAAAACAGTAATCTTTTTTCAAAACATGCTGCAAGAATGAGGTCTGAATTTTTTGTATCTTGGCCCTGCAAATTATGTGCAGCCTACTTTGAACAAGCAAGCTAGAATTAAAAGCGGCCTCTATTTGTCTGCCTAAAACATGCATCTGTGTGGGCCTTTTAATGGATAACCCTGGAAAGATATGTTTGTTCGCCTGTCTACGTGAAAGTTGCGGAGTCTTTGTGTCGGTGTCATTAATGGCTGGCATATTTCCACTAATTCACCGTTCAGAAAAAGCAGGATTAGAAAGAGAGCTGTAGAGGAATAGTATGGTGAAGTGTATCATTGGGGGAGTGTTTTTCTGGCAGATTCATCAGTTGTTGATGAATAGAGAGCGTAATGCCTTAACATTCCCGCCCATATGAATGCTGCTGGGCCGGCCATAAGCCACTGCAAAGGAACTTGGCAGAATTACTAGTGCGGTCTAGTGTGAAACAGGATAACCGTCGAAATTATAATACCGTTGCAGACATTCCTAAAGCCTTGTTTATACTCGACGCGTCCGCACGAGCGCGAAGGTGTGCACGGCAAAAAATTATGCGTTGGATGCGCAAGACCGACAAGACCCCATTTCGCTTGGCTGTGTGCACGGCTTTTTTTTGTAACAGCCACGTGGCGCCGCGTCCGAGGATGAACGACTTCAAGCCGAATCTGCCCGAGCATGTACGTAGCGTCTCACCGCACCGGCACGCAGTTTGCGGCACGCTAAATTGCAAAGTTCATTGCAAGTTCATCGCAAGTTTTTTTGTTAAGGTTTTGTTTACTGTGTGTGATTTATTTAAAACAAAGCACGTTTTGGCATGTTGTTGTTGTTGTTTTTGAAGCCAATTTGTTCCTATTTTATGTGAACTTTTCTGATGTTTGATATATGTGTGATATGTTTTGTTCATCTGGCTTTAAATGAATAAAAGGTATTTGTTACACCATGTTTTTCTTTTAGTTTTTTTTAGCTCTTTTGTTTGAAATGGAAAAAATCTAGCTGCTATCTAAAAAATAAAATAAAAAAAAGGTTCGACTATCAGTCGACTACGTCAAAATCTAACGAATCCGATTCGACTACGAAAATCCTTAGTCGAAAACAGCCCTAATTTATTCTGAATTAGCTACCCAGCGGCGGCGCCAGGGGGGTCTTGGGGGGTCTCAAGACCCTCCCAAAAAATGCTTTGACCCCCCCACCCCCTTCCTGATTAAAAAATATATATCCGGGATACATATTTAAAAATGTTTATCTTCAAACTTCGCAGAACAATAATAGGGTTAATTGCCCTAATGTGGGACACCTAAGGTCTAGTGTTTGTAGATCCCACATAAATACATGAATGATAGTAAAACTATGGGTTAGACAAAGCTGTGGTGTCATGTGATCAAAATCACATGACCTATCAAATGTCCAATCATATTTGAGGGTGGAGCAATCATCAAACAGGAGGCACTTTGAGTGAAGACCATCCGAAGGTTAGTGACAGAGTTTTAACAAATTTGATGTTAAGGAGTTAAATACATTTTAAACAAAACAATCCTGCTACTGTTTAGCCTAATATGCTTATGAAATCTTCGTCCATCAAAAAATAGTGTAGCTTTGTGTGTATAAACTATATATTTTATATTTTTATCAAATTTCCTAGTGTCCCACATTAGGACATGTGGTTTCCAAATCCGGGACAACATGATCAGCCTAATGTGGGACAGTACTTCAATGAGTCAAAAATGTGTGGTGGGGCATGGTTTGTGGGACAAACATGGTTATTTACATGGTTTTAGTCTTGTAATGCAATATTAGAATACTGTTAATGCAGATTTTTACAGTCATGTGAATTTTTTATTCTTGAAGGGCGGTTTGAAGGCTCTTTTTTGTGTGTATGTGTGCGTGTGCATGCGTACGTACGTGTGTGTGTGTGTGTGTGTGTCTCTCTCTCTCTGTGTGTGTGTGTGTGTGTGTGTGTGTAAAAGGTAGTTGACTTCAAATAAAAAAATAGCTCTGAATTTAAAAATGCAGTAGAAAACCGATAAAGCCATTCCACTTTATTTTATGCATCTGATTATTCAATGAAATGTATTTCAGATCACAATGGCAAAGGTGAGAAAGACAGGGACTGATTGTCAGACGCAGAAAGAGAGAGAGAAACAGGGAAAGGATAAGAGAAAGAAACTTAATCAGTGGAGGCAGGACAGGATGAAAGGAGCCATAGAGGAGTATAGGCAGATTGTTGAGGATGGTTGATTGTTGAAAATGTTGAAAATGAGATTTAAGAGAGAATCTAAAATAAAATTTTACTATTCTACATGTATCAATGTGATTTTTGGTCTTTTTATCATACATTTTTCAGTGTCCCATATTGGGAACACAACTGTCCCACATTAGGAAAGCTGCAGATTGTCTCAGACGACTTGCTATAAGAGCACTAATATGTCTATAATTTCTCTTATGAATGTGTTATTTGAAATTTCTCCTTTGATTTGCTTAGGAAACATACTGGGGTTTTTAAAATGGTACTGGGTGTGGATTTAATGTTTTGGTTACACATCACAATATGCCACAGAAGTCTGAAGTGCAAAAAATGTCCCACATTAGGGCAATTCACCCTAATTAATAATTTATTCGACATACAAAATATGTTTATAAACATAAGAATCACGTTCCCTCTAAGCTGCGCGCGTGCGCGGTCGTGCACTTCTGATGCCGCGGCCGCGCAGAAAAGAATAATATGCCACGCAGAGGACTGACGCGAAATGTGTGGGGAAATCCATTTGATTGTATGTGAGAAATAATTGCAGTGCTCAAACTGGTGAGTGCAGTTTACAGGTCTCATAGAAAGAGAACGATGTGAGCGCGTGTGATTGGCAGTGAGTCATGTGTGCGGACCAAATATCTCAATACGAGAGGCGACGAGAAACGCAAAGACATGTGAAATAAAATCATAATATCATGTTTTAAATTAGAGTGGTTTGATTAAAGTGGTGGAAATAACGGATGATGGACACAGAACGGTAACAATTACACACACCCGCGTGCAAACTCAAAATACATCATTAGTTTACATAGATTTAAATAGTTTCAGGCATGGTTAGATTAGGCTATATAAAAGAGTTCACATATTCACTTTTCTTGAAAATATTTAGCTATTAGATCTAGCTATTTACAGTAAATGCTTCAGTTTTGTTTTCATATTATAATAATATAATATGAAAACAAATTGAAGCATTTAAACTGATATATTATATCACTTCAAATACTTCAATTCATTTTTTTACATTATATTAGGCCTATATTTTATTATATTATAAGCCTAAATAAATAATCTCACAAGGGTATTGTTTAGGGCTCATTGCCATTAAAAAGTTTGAAACCCCCTGCTAAAGGAAATATAGGCTAGGAAATTCATAAGCTATAAACAATCATTTAACTTTGATGGTTTAATGCTGCCTGTACAATTAATTGACTGTACAAAAAAACGTTATGGTTTTCCTAAACCATCTCAGTGTAACAGCTTAATTTTCTTTCATAATATATTATATTATTGTAAAGAATTGAACTGTCCTGCAGAAGATTTTGTAAATAATTTTTCATAGGATTTCTTAGTAAAGACTGGAAACAGAGGACACCGAGGAATTGGAGGATGAGGAGGATACTATTTTGTAAATATGTTTTCTGTCATGGGTGTGGCTATGGCAATTAAAGTTCGAGCATATTGTTTGCAAACTGCAATTGATTAATTAATTAAAAACAAAGTAGTTGATATGCTGTGTTGTTTTTGTTGTTAAGTAGCAGCAATATGCAGTTATTAGCCGTGTCCACTGTATTTTTTGTTGGTTTTCATGAGACCCCCCTTGAAACAACCAGGACCCCCCATTGCCCCCCCAATCAAAATTGTCTGGAGCCGCCACTGGAATTACCTGCCATTACGCCAGTCTTCAGTGTCACATGATCCTTCAGAAATCATTCTAATATGCTGATTTGCTGCTCAAGAAACATTTGTTATTATCAGAATTAATGTTGAAATCAGTTGTGCTGCTTAAAGGGGTGGTATAATGGCCCTTTTTACAATATGTAAAATAAGTTTCTGTTGTCCCCAGAGTGTGTGAAGTTTTATCTCAAAATACCCCACAGATATTTTTTTTACAGCATGTTAAAATTGTCCCTTTTTGAGGGTCAGTACTAATGCTTCGTTTCGTGTGTGTCCCTTTAAATGTAAATGAGCAGGCAAATGAGCAGGCTCCCGATTAGAGGGCGGAGCTTCAACAGCTCATGTGTTAGCAGCTCCGATTACCTCACGCAGACAAGCACTAAAATGTCAGAAACTGTTCTGCCTTTTATATTTAAACTGGAGTCGGACAATGATGGAGAGACTCAAGAAGAAGTGACAATAATGTAGAATGCAACAGGACGTTACCTAATGGTTAGTTGGTGATTTTATGTTGCTGATGTGGAGTTTACCATCTTCAAGTCTTTGATTAGCATATTTTGCCATGATAATCTATAAAAATCGCTCGTGTGGGAACTGTTGTAAGATGCCTACAGAGTGACATGCTATTGCATTTGTGTTACGTACTGTATTGCATGTGAACAGATGGATGCGACATCTTGAGCAGACTCACAAATGTGCTCTATGGACCTCCTGTTCCCGGGGGCGGGGTTTATGTCAATTTTAGGGTTGGTGATGTCACTAACCCGGGAGGAATGTTGTGTACCCTACCAGCCGTTTGTTGTAGTCCTTAAAACCGATTTCTTTAAAAGCAAATATCGTCCTTTGCTTTGAACTTTGAGCCTTGCAACTTTGCAGATGTTGTTTATGCGCAAACAGCAACATTACACACTAACTACAGTTAGAAATGTGAAATTGTAATCAACCACCCCTTTAATATTTTTGTGGAAACCGTGATACTTTTTTCAGGATTCTTTAGCGAGTACTAAAAAACAGCATTTATTGGAAACAGAAATCTTTTGTAACATTATAAATGTGTTCACTGTCACTTTTGATCAATTTAATGCTGAATAAAAGTGTATATATATATATATATATTTTTTTTTTTTTGCTAACCCCAAACTTGTGAACAGTAAGACAGCACTTTCTACAGATTTCTAGAGATAGTCTAGGCTAATTAATCTATGTATCACATTCTCACAAATGTTATCATTGCTTACATGAAACAAGCTAATTACTAATTGTTTGTAGTTAGCCACAAGTTGTGCCCATAATTCACACAAAGCTTCATGGGATGCATCTAATATTTCGGACACCTCATGAGCTTGATTTATATAAGAGACTAAAGTCAACTATCACTGATGTACAGTGGCGGATCCTGACATATTCCATGTCGGTATTCATCTAGGACGGCAAGGTACAGCTCGAAATGTATTTACAAATGGTTGTAATCACATTTAATTAACTATTTATATTCTTGAAAGAAAAATCGTGACAACAAATTGTATGATGTCACCATATTGCTTTGCATTAATAGTTCAATTGAATCATTTTTCAGTAACAATGACTCATAGTTGAATGTTTCTTTCATTCTCTTTTATAGCAAGGTAGAATGGAGTGCCTCATGACTGATCTCGCCTACAGCAACATGTGATTCCTGGTGTGTAGCACGTATCTGAACAATTCTGTTCAAAAACAAGGATAAGTATTTCATCTTATCGATGAACATCTATGAAAAGGCAAAAGTCAGTATAGCTAACAAATGACTAGCTAGGAAAATGTTTAGCACAGTGATATTCCCCTATTCTCTTTCTCATGCGTTAGTTGATGTTGAGGCATGTTTGTGCACATGTAAAAAACCTAAATAACCATGCAAAATGGTGGCTATCAGATCTACTACATCTAGAAAAAAAATTAGCATCCAGAATCCAGAATTGGTGAATTTCTTGTCTCCATAGACCCAGGTGATGCTTGGGCAGTGCTGTGTTCGTCACCTCTTTAGGTCTCTGACACTAAAGCCAACCGCACCATCTGCGACCCAGTCGGCTTTCCTGCTGCCACTGGACATTGATCTGTACTGACAGGGTGTGAGCTGGAGTGCCAGTGCCTTTTTCATCTCTGGGGAAGAACATCAGTGGACAGAAACACCTGTTCACTCCTCTCTTCTCCCCAGGGAAGTGCCTCTGGTTCTTGGGGGAAGGAACTCCTCTGTCTGTCAAGAGGAACCTTTGGAAAGCACCAGCTGCAAATGATAAACCACAAAGCTTCTCCATAAAACGGCCACCGAAGATGAAGCTTTATCTTTTGAAGTATTCAAATGCTACTAGAAGGCTCATGTCAGAAAATCAGCATTTTCGAACCACAGGTACGCAGAGAAATGTATTGGTTTTTAGAATTCATTTACGAGTAAAACAGTGTCTACGCTGTTCTACAATGTAAATCTCACACTATAATGTAACATTTTGAAACCATTGTTTTTAAAAACAAGTTAACAATAGTAGTCCAATTCATCGAGCACATAAACTTACATGTTGTAGCCCTTGTAGGAACTTGCAACATGCAAGTGATGTTAAAAACTGTAATTCTAAAGAATCAGAGGGAACCCATGGTGAATTATCATTCTGGGCTAATTCATCATGGGTTTTTAAACTGAACGAATTTAAAACCCTCTGATACTCTAAAATCCCCCTTAACATCTATAGGTATCATTCCGAAATGTTAGCACTTAAGAATTGTGAATAATGACTCGATTGATTGTCACAATAATTTGAGTCCAAAATACTAAAAAATTTAGAAAACACGTGGATTTAACAAATGACCTAACTATATTAGCAGCCGTTACAAGTATAGATGAATAAAATAGTCATTTCAGCTTTAAGACACTTTTTTTATAAAAATTTCTAAAAAAGGAAAAAAAGACAACTAAATGTGTTCTTCGCTATGCTGCTGTGCAGGAGCAATATTAAAGAGATAGATCACCCAAAAATGTAATTTCTGTCATCACTTACACTTCCTCATGTCATTCCAAATCTGTATTTTTTTCATCCGTGGAGCACAGGAGATGGAAGAGGGATGAGTGGATTGTAATTGTAACTGTCAAGCTCCAAAAAGCACATAAAAGTAGTCCATGTGGCTTGTGTGCCGTGTTCCAAGTCTTCTGAAGCCGAACAATAGCTGTGTGTGACAAACAGACCATTATTCACAGAAAACCTTCGCCTCAGTCATTCACATCTGCCACATTAATGATACACAAGAGAATGTCTTTGTTGATAGAAGTGTGTACTACACCACATGAGAAGAACGATGCAAAGGAAAAAAAGTGGCAAAAAGTTCTCAAAGTGGCACATTTGAATGTGAGTTTATATCTTGCAATTCGGACTTTTGAGATGTAAACCTGCAATTGCAGGTTAGTTAAAAAATAGTTACAGTTGCCAGTTTTTTTTCCTGTAAAAATGACAGGATTCTTTTTTTTTTTTTTTGTAGAGTAAGTGATGAAAGATGGTACATTTTTGGGCATAGTATCCCTTTAAAGGGGTGGTATAATGCCCCTTTTTACAATATGTAAAATAAGTCTCTGATGTCCCCAGAGTGTGTATGTGAAGTTTTATCTCAGAATACTCCACAGATATTTTTTTTTATAGCATGTTAAAATTGTCCCTTTTTGAGACAATATGTAGAATGCAACAGGACGATTCTGAATGGTTAGGGACCGTTCGGTATTTATGGAATGGACCACCAGAGGAAAATAGGGGAGGGTCATGTCTTTTTATTCTTGAGGGGAGGGTCATCCAACTTTTTTTGTCTAGGGGGAGGGTCACCCAACTTTTGTATTCATGAAAAAAGCAACATTTCAAAGTGGCTTGTTTGGTGCATAATTTTCCATGTTGCTCCATGAAGCTCTCTCAGTCCCGGCCCCCATCGCTAGCAGATGGGTCTGACCCAATAAAAATCAGACGCGAAAGATAAAGTCCAGTTTGGCTCTGTTTGACAGTGCGCGTGGGCGCTTCAGGCGTACCGTACGTGCCCAGAAAATTTGGCATTTGACGCGCTCGCCGTTGTACTATTCTTTGAAACGACAGGAGGCGACTCAGAGTAATTGCCCTCTAAACCACCAGGAATCAGTGGTGAGAAGTAGTAAGGTACACAGGTTTATGTTTATTTTATTACACTTCACCAAAACCACACTACAAAAGAATCGTGTAAAGCAGTAAACCTTGAGATTATTACTTGTTACATTAGAACAAAATAAATGAATTTGAAAACAAAGCCTATACAACAAAATTAACGATAACTTACATATTTTCTAATTTCACTAAACATTTTCATTTTGTTTCAAGAACTTTTTTTATAAAACATGGACCATAATTAAAAGGGCTTATGTCTGCTATTGTAGGCTCATCTTGTAAATTTAAGCAACTACTAGACGCACAAACTGGGTGCCGGTGTGATGAGATGTATAGAGGGTATGCGCATGACGTCACCGTCGGCCGGAGTGAATGCGGTCACGCCCACAAGTGGCAAAAAGACTGAGCGGCAGCATTTGTTTTCAGCGTGAATGCCGTGAAAATCACACAAAACACATCTAAAACGGGAAAGAGCTTTGCGATTGACTGTACAACTAGATTTGACCAGAAATCTGAGGTACTGTATATTTTTACAGACTGCAAAAAGCTACAGAACAGACTATATTCTGCATAATTGGATGTTTTTAAATAAACACTGACAAAAAACTATACAAGTTTTAGGGCTGGACGATATGATGATATACAGTATAACATTAATGTAAGTGATCACTCGGATTTAGACCTATCTATATTGTATTTATATAAAACGTTTACAGGCAAATTTTCTTCATTTATTTCCCCGGCGTCGAAATCAGGCACATATAAATGTCAGGAAACACGATTCCTGGCTGCATGTCAATATCCATGGATCACTGGATCTTTGATAAGTTGTAAGGAACACTATATCGAGTCCAACTTTTAGTTTAAACTGATAATAGTTTGTTTTACTCGCGTTAACGCAGTTTCCCCTATTAACTCCAGTCACGCAGCAGCTCTTCTGCCACTCAGTCCCGCTGAGGGGGGCGTGTTCCGGCGGGGAAGTGACGTTAATGCATTCCCTCTATCCACAAGTTTCCTACGTCCCATGAGGCCTTGCGTCAAAAGTGGGTGCGTCTTCCGGTTCGAAGTAAACAAGCTAAACGTGACACTCATTCATTCATTCGACTATCGATTAATCATTAATATTTATACTAAAATGTATTATTTAATTTGTTTAACTTTTTATCAATTACAAATGCAATGAAAATACAAAAATACAGCGTGTTTTTCCACGATGAGTTCTTTATTACAAGATCAACTTGTGGGAGTTAAACTGGACATTCGGTTATGGCTAAACTTGAAGATATGCGCTGCGGTGCTCTGGACTGCCGGTGCGAGTCGGCGTTTTTTAAACAGAGACCCTTGTTTGTTCCTAAATAGTAATAAAAAAGAATCATGTTAAATAAAACCGAAATCGCGATACTCAGATCCACGGACCTGTGTCGCGGTCAGGGAAGGCAGAATCACGATACGCCCTTCCCACTCCCAGAGATATCCTTCCCGTCCAGATCCAATATAGCTACCATATCTTTACTATTTGTATTATTTGAAGTTAACATTATAAAATTTGTAGACCCACACCACAAAACTAGTTGAGGATAAATTATTTAAAATTGGGCGATTCCAGCATTATGGACGTGACATTTGCAGTCAAAATATAAATTCTCCGAAAATGCATTTAGGCTATTGAAACCTCGGTTTATATACATATATCATATCATATCAATAAAGGATTCCAGACATTAAAAATATATAGCACATGCATTTTGTATTTAATATGAGGGAAATACACGAGGGTGACACAAAAAAAAAAACTTTAACTTTTTGAAAGCACTGAGCCTTTATTTAAAATTAATTTCGTTTTGTATTAATTGTATCTTAATTTCAATCAATGTTTCATCAACAATTTACCTGGATTTAATAAATAATAAGTAGCGGTAAATATAGCAGACAATAATCAAGACACGGAGGCGCTGGCGCCTGAACTGCAGCTCGTCTCATAAATGAACCGAAACTCAGCGTCTAACGTTACTTGCCTTACAGACCTAAGAAATATATATATAGCCTATATTATATTAGATATACTATGAAATGTTTACTGTGTGTCATTCATGAATATGTTGCTTCACAGTAGCCTTCACTTAAAATCTTTAGTCCAAGATTGTTGGATAATACAATTTGCCACTGAATTAGTTTAGTCCGGTTATAGGCCTATGTACAACCGCGAACAGCACATGTTGTCCCTGAGCTCCGTAACGACATCTCTCATAAAGGTTTGCGACTTATTTTAAATAGTAAAATATTATCTGAAAAACACCTAGCCTCTTCGCTAAATAGCACACAAAATACCATCGGTATGCTACTTCCGCCGCCTGACCGGAAGTTGCACCCACTTTGTTTTTTACAGTAGCGCCCCCCGGAAACAGGTGGATAGGCTCGGCCAGATTCGGCTCAAAGTCGTGCCTCTTCGGATGTTACAAAATCTGCCGCGCGCGCAGTTGCAAAATCTGCCGTGCACACCGCCAAGCGAAATGGGCGCTCGTGCGGACGCGGCAAGTATAAACCAAGCTTAAGGCGCCAGAACTGCAGCTGATAGAATGTGCGATGTAGCACGATAGACGTGTAACGCTCACCCTAATAAAGGCAGGATACACCACAAATTTTACGGTCTATACCTTCTATATGATTTTCTTTGAACAGAAATGTTCTATTTGCCCACAACATTAACACAACAACAAACAAGATAGAATGACACTTCAAACTGTATTAAATAGAAAACACCAACAATAAATATATACAATATATGCAACAAGTCCTGTGAGTGTGTGGGTTCCAGTCCAGTGTGTGCGTTGAATCGGCCTTACCGGTAAGCCTTTCAAAGTCCGTGCACATGAAGAGGAACAGCGTTGTCCTGTGAAGCGATCTCCAAGGTGAAATAATCCACTTGTGTAGTATCTCCGCAAAGAGTCCAACCAACACAGTCAATGACAAACAAAAGGTGAAGTGCGATCGATCGCTAGTCCCAAAAGAGCAATAGTAGCGTTGCTCTCGAACACCCCTTTTTCGGCTCTTTTAAACGGAAGTAAAAGTCATTCCTACAGCTGATTAGGCTGACGTCACCGGGGATTCCCTGGAGCTCCGCTACGGCACTCTCGCGTGAGTAAAACGGGAACACAACCACATGTCCGGGCAATCAACAGAGGAAGAATATTAATAAAAGAACAGCTGTCAGGTAAGAATCATACCAATAGAGGGAATGCATTAACGTCACTTCCCCGCCGGAACACGCCCGCCTCAGCGGGACTGAGTGGCAGAAGAGCTGCTGCGTGACTGGAGTTAATAGGGGAAACTGCGTTAACGCGAGTAAAACAAACTATTATCAGTTTAAACTAAAAGTTGGACTCGATATAGTGTTCCTTACAACTTATCAAAGATCCAGTGATCCATGGATATTGACATGCAGCCAGGAATCGTGTTTCCTGACATTTATATGTGCCTGATTTCGACGCCGGGGAAATAAATGAAGAAAATTTGCCTGTAAACGTTTTATATAAATACAATAGGCTATAGATAGGTCTAAATCCGAGTGATCACTTACATTAATGTTATACTGTATATCATCATATCGTCCAGCCCTAAAACTTGTATAGTTTTTTGTCAGTGTTTATTTAAAAACATCCAATTATGCAGAATATAGTCTGTTCTGTAGCTTTTTGCAGTCTGTAAAAATATACAGTAGGGGAGAGCGGGGCACAACCTAACACATTTTATTTTTGGCTTAATTATTTAAAAAATAATTAAGTTAGATTCATCTTTTTTTTTACACAAGCAACATACACATCTCTGCTACAAATGAACACTTAAAGTTTTTTTCTAGGAGCGTCCATTTTCGTACAGTTGCACTGAAAGTGACAGAAGTGCAAATGTTACAACCTACCCCATATGCGGGGTTAATTGTAACAGACAGAGGGGTTAGTTGTAACACTTGTGTGTAACACACATAATTCAGTAATATTTTATCTGTATAGTTTGATATTGTTTGTGCATCTGTATAGATAGATATCCATACATCCATCCCTCATCCAATCATCCTTCTATTATGGATCAATATCATGGATAGAGACATAGAAAAGGGCTGCACAGTTTTGCAAGCAATACATAAATAAATAAATAAATAAAATCATCAAATATTGTAATTGCAATTGAATTACATTTATGTGTGGCAGCTGCATGTAAAATTATTATTATTGATAATAATAACAGTAATAATAATAAAAACGAGCTTAAAATAAAAAATTAAAGGGTTTATTGCATTAAAACCAGGCTATATTTTTTTAAAAAGAAACAAGTGATCAATGCATAGTAAACTAAAAAAAAAAAAAAATTGAATTCCAACATTGTTTGTGAAAGTCCAACAAAGTTAAATATATAAATAAATACTCAAACCTAAAAGTTGTGTGGCTCCCTGTTTTCATTTGATTATCATTGTACACTTGGCGGCTTGTTTGTAACACTGTGCTACATCTAACCCCGCTGTGTAAAACATATTTTAAGCCTAGCTAACAGTTGCTAGGATTTGCTGACGTGTTTCAAAACGGTGCTATGTTTTAGCCAACAAGAGAGTAATTAAGGCAATATAAAGTTAGATTTGGTGACGTACACACCCAACTCAGAAACCGAAAAAAACCTATGATGAAAAAATTTACTTGCATGGTGTCAAAACACTCTTTGTCCAGTATCTTCATGAAATCTTATCAAAACTTTCCGCAAATTCGCGGGAGACCGTCTTCTGGCAGCGCGAGAAAAAGAGCGGAAACACAACCTGCTTGATCCCGACTAACAATGTAAAAGGTCCGTGTTACATTTAACCCCGCGTTAGGTTGTGCCCCGTGCTCCCCTACCTCAGATTTCTGGTCAAATCTAGTTGTACAGTCAATCGCAAAGCTCTTTCCCGTTTTAGATGTGTTTTGTGTGATTTTCACGGCATTCACGCTGAAAACAAATGCTGCCGCTCAGTCTTTTTGCCACTTGTGGGCGTGACCGCATTCACTCCGGCCGACGGTGACGTCATGCGCATACCCTCTATACTTATCAGCAATATAAATATTCCTTCCTTATGTGGCCTAGCTACAGACGATACTACCATATTTCTTCAAAAGCAGATTGTGGAGACATTAAATCATCCAGAGTCAAAAATCGTGATATCGCATAAGCACAATATAAAACGACTGGTATCATGTCCGAAAACAAACACAAGTAAAGAAGTTTACAAAACTGTATCGCACACGTGCTACAGTGGTAGCCTACATTTATTCATCGCAAACACCAATCTTTTCGTAGATATAGCCTATGTCACACTGTACAGGACCCTTTTTAATGAACGTTTGGTGTAGATCTAGGCATCGAGATATCTGAACATCTTTGCCAAGCGCAAACCAGTACAGAAGTAATCAAATTATCGGGGAGGGTCATGCCTTTTTTCACAATCATTTTGGAGGGTCATAGAAAAATGTATTGCTGGTGAAGGGAAGGTCAAGTCTATTTTGACTATAGATCTCAAAACTCCTCCGGTAGCCCCTTAAATAAAAAACTAACAGTCCGGTTGGTGATTTTATGTTGCTGGTGTGGAGTTTACTATCTTCAAGTCTTTGATTAGCATATTCTGTCATGATAATCTACAAAATCGTTTGTGTGGGAACTGTTGTAAGATGCCTACAGAGTGACATGCTATTGCATTTGTGTTACGTACTGTATTGCAATAAATGTGAAGACGGATGCGACAGCTTGAGCAGACTCACAAATGTGCTCGACTACAACATCTCTTCCTCTTCTCAACACTGCCTCACGACTTTGTTGCTTGTGTAGTCCCGGGGGTGGGGTTTATGTACATTTTAGGGTTTGTGATATCACGAACCTGGGAGGAAGCTCGTGAAGTCCCTATCAGTCGTTTGTTGTACACTCAAAAAAAATAACTCTTTGAATGAACATAAAAAAAATCATGGAAAGGATTTCCACATGATTAACTTGCTTTATTTCAGCATTATGCAATTCTGTTATTCCAATTTAATGTACTTACGTTGGGTCAACTTAATGTATTAAGGTTGATTCAACTTATTTACTATGGTTGGGCAGAGCTTAATTTAATATTGTCAGCGAATATTGAAAGAATTTTTTACTTAACATAAATGGTTTGTGTTTAGGCAACGCTTTAGGATTTTGTACTGTTAAGTTGAGACATAATTACGTGGACCTTAATAGAAAAAAATATTTCAAGTCAAAAAACACAATTATTATAAGTAAACTAAATATAAATATATTATGTAAAGTGCACAACCTTCCTCGTTAATTTTTTTGAGTGTGGTCCTTAAAAAGCAATTTCTGTAAAAGAAAATATCTCCCTTTGCTTTGTTTGAACTTTAAGCGTTGTAACTTTGCAGATGTTATTTATGCTCAAACAGCAACATTACACACTAACTAAACTTAGAAAAGTGAAATCATAATCAACCACCCCTTTAATAGGTAAATTTAGGGCATGCACTGAAATTTAAAACAACATTTATAATCCGACAACAAAAGAAGGTGACACTTTATTTTGATGGTCCACCTAGACATTCTACTAACTATAAGTAACTTTGTAACTACATGGCAACTAACTCTCATTAGAGTATTAGGACTGTCTGCTTAATATCTGCTACACTATTTTGATGCTTCCCCAGCGGACATTTGACTGATTAACTTTTCAACTACATGTAAACTTATTCTACAAACCCGAACCCTTACATCTAACTCTAATCTAACAGTCTACCAGTACTCTAATCTAATAAGAGTTAGTTGACATGTAATTGCAGTTACTTATAGTTAGTAGAGTGTCTAAAGTGGACCATAGAAATAAAGTGTAACCCAAAAAGGTTTTAATTTACTCATAAACTAAATTATTAAAACAAAGATGGCACAAAAGGACAATAATTTACCACACAACTGATTAGACCACAGTATTTTGGGTTCTGACCACCAACTATTTACAACCCCCTCCCAAAGCAGACTGAAGCAGCAAAGATGAGCAAAGGCCCAGTGTGAGGACTGAGTGGTCTGATGGGTTGGACAGAGCCGCAGTGAATGAAAATGGCAGGCATGGCAACTCCATGATTGAGTCTGGTTTGTGACAACAGATCTTTACTGTCAGCAACACACTGGACGGCATGGAGAGCACAGTGTGTGTGCAAAACTGACAGTGTTGAAGTGGTGATTATGTAAAAAGCGGTACAGTTTAATCTTACTAATGGCACACAGGAGGACCGCTGCTCTGACAAGCTGCAGGGATGGCGATAAACATGACAAAGCGAAGAGGAAGTGAACATATCACAAACTCACTCGAACAGACACCCACGTTGAGAAAGACAGTCTGGAGCGTTCTTGACCCCTGCGTTCACGCTCTCCCTTCACAATTTGAAAGTTTATGTCTCTTTTGCTTTGTGCATCCTCCTCCTGCATTTCTCTCTTTCTGCAGGAGCGGGTTATTTTTGGTAGCGTGCACAGATAGTTGAGGGATTTTTGCAGAGCTGGGATGTGCCTGGCAGACGTGAGAGGCGAGAAATGTGGGAGAGGAGATGGAGGTGTGAAGAGAACGATTGCTCATTCATTCGTCATTACTTTGCAATTCGGTAGTCGTGGTGGGCACCGGCACTGCCAGGCCAGAGTGGGACGTTCTATATCACTACAGGCCAGCAATGACACAATGGCCACACTGCAGCTAAAAATGATTGTCACTTATACGGATTGCTTAATCCTGTTCTGTACTTACAAAGTTCTACAAGCGATTTTAACTCGAAATTCAGGTTGTGTAGCTGCACGATTCTTAAATTGACAATCACGATTTTTTGTTTGTTTAAACTAGAGATAACGATTTTCTCAAAATTCTGAATCGACAACTAAACCAAATAACATGAAATTTAAAATTTTAATTGCAGCAGTCTATTAAAAAATATTTTATTAATCTGAATTAACTAGTTATTAAAAAAACTGTTTGAATTAATGACTCAATGACTCGCTCATAAAGACTTCACTTGTTTCATTATTGGATGAATCAGCCTTTTTTAACAAATATCTTAAATTATTCAATGACAAATACATTTTTAAAGCCATGTGTCACCACCTACTGGTGTAACGATGTCCTTGCTAAAATCTTTATTTGAAGCGTCAAGTTTCTTTTAAAAGGTGATTTACTTTATTTTGTTCGCTAACATCAGTGTTTATATCCGAACTATAAACTTTTATCCCAGTCTTTCTGTGATAAGGTGATCTATTAAAAGAGAAGAAATGGCACAGTGTTGAAAAGACTGTTTGTGAAGCTGTTTCATAGCCTACTGTAGGCTACATGTTAACTGCTCTCTCCGGCTCAGCAGCAGCGCCAACGCAGATTTAAGTGTTCACTGTGATCGTACTTGTCAAAGGTTTTACAGACACAGGCGAATTGTTGTCATTTAGGAATAAGATCACGTGGGTGTTTGAATAGAGATCACAATCTTTTAGCGATTAATCGTGCTGCTCTATTGTTTACAGAACCAAACAGAACAACTAGTTGTGAGGTTTTGGGGCAAATACAGAGAGCCTGCTGTTTAGAAGCAGCAGCTTAATGAGCATAAACAAAACAAGGTGTCTTAATCAATGGTGATTTCTTAAAACTGCCGGACAATAATATGCCTCTCGTCACTAATAGTACTAAATCAAACAGGTCCTGTAATCCATACACACACCAAATTATATTTTAGGGGATAACTCCCTCATTTAAATGCAGTTGTGACTTCCAAAACTCTTCAATGTAAGGCAAGGAGAACAGTTCTGCCAGTTTGCTTTTCACAGTTTTGACTATTTTCATTATTACAACTTAATAACTCACATTGTAACATAAATCTTGTGCATGCAATTTTATTTCTGTGTGATTGTACTTCTTGTAATAGGGACTTTATTCCAAAATTATGGACAGATGGAAACTTGCATGCTCTAGAGTTCAAAAGATTGGGGTCAGTAAAAATAAATAAATAAATAAATCGTACAAAATCTTATAAATAAAACTTTAAAATATATTAAAATAAAATAAAAACAATTATTTAAAATTGTTATAATCTATAATATTACTGGTTTTCCATATTTTTATCAAATAAATGCAGCCTTTTTGAGCATAAGAGACTTTTTAAAAAAAAATCTTTAAAAATTGTAGTGTAGATTTTTTCATAAATTGTTCATAAAATTGGATCTGATCCCCATCTGAGTCACAACAATAGACAGAAACAGTCTGCTTAAACAAAGAACACAAAGGAAATGGCCTGTTCTGTATTGAACATTCTCTGTAAAGGATAGAAAAAGTATGTGAACCCTTTGCTTTAATAACATCTTGACCCTAAATTGGCAGCAATAACCTCCACCAAACGTGTCCTGTAATTGCGGATAAGACCTATACAACGATCAGAAGGAAGTTTCCACCATTGCTTTTTACAAAACTGTTTCAGCTCAGCAATATTCCTTGGATGCTGGTCTGAATCGCTCAGCTGAGGTCATTCCAAAGCATCTCAATCCATTTTTCCACGACAAATCCAAGGGTTTACATCCCTTTTCCTGCAACTGTTGTAGAATGAAAAAAAGGTAGAAGCATTTGTTTCAGCAATGACAGTTGTAAGTTTGCTAGGGCCATTGCAGGACATTCAATTTGTTATTGCTACTCCAATTTTAATTTGGCTTTCTGTGTGGGAATTTTATCTTCCTGAAAAATTTACTTTCTCCCAGGCTTGAGGTTTCAGAATGAAGTAGGTAATCTTGCAGTATTTCACTATTCCTCTTTCTACATTAACAGAAGGCCCAGATCATGATAATGAAAAGCAACCTCACAGCATGAAGATACGTCCAGTGTACTTCACTGTAGGCATGGTGTTTTATTAGATGCGGGCAGTGTTAGATTGCTTTTATATATCATAATTTTTTTAACTCTTACAATCTGTCCCCAAGCTGAAGATTAAAATCAAAGAAAAGTCATCCCACTTTCAGAAACCAAGGCTGCCGTTACCCTCTAAAGCTGACTGTTTAATGCACCCATAAATAAATCATAAATAATATATACCATTCAACCGTTTTTTTTAAATAAATTAATAATTGTATTCACCAAGGATGCATTGAATTAACCAAAAGTGCCAGTAAAAATATTAAATAAATAAAACAGCAAAAATAGAAATAAAACTGTAAACTATGTTGAAATAGCACTTATTTTAAATTGTAACAGTATTAATTGTAATACTATTTAGCTATATTACTATCTTTATTGCATTTTCGATCAAATAAATGCAGTCTTAGTTAAGATATGAGACTTCTTTTAAAAACATGAAATTTTTTAACATTTCAATCAATAATAATCCAATTACAATTGGCAACATTTATGGATCAAACTCTGATGATTCATCCTTCTTTACAAATTTCTTTTCCTCTCTTTCAAACATTTCCAACGGTCCAATAATTATAGGGGGAGACTATAACACTGTAATCAATCCATCATTTGACAGGTCAAAACATACAGGAAAATCTTGGCAGTCCTCTAAAACAATAAAACAGTTCATGAGTGATTTTGGTCTTGGTGATGGTTGGAGGCTACAACACCCACTCGCCAGAGAATACACCTTTTATTCTAATGTCCA
The DNA here is from genome assembly GCA_030578255.1 of Tiaroga cobitis. NCBI lineage: Eukaryota > Metazoa > Chordata > Actinopteri > Cypriniformes > Leuciscidae > Tiaroga > Tiaroga cobitis. Next base: position 33,207,300 of record CM060603.1, read on the forward strand.
CCAAACCTACTCCCGCATTGATTTATTTCTAACCAGTAATTCAATCATACCAAATATCTTAGAAACCAAAATTCATCCGATCATTATTAGTGACCATTCTCCAGTAACTCTTACATGGAATCCATCTGCAATACCAAAGCACCCCACCAGATGGCGTTTTAATACATCACTCTTGAAAGATCCAGAATTTGACAGCTATTTCAAGAGAGAGTGGATGTCCTTCCTTGAAATAAATGACTCTCTAAAGTCGTCAGCATCACTGCTCTGGGAAACATGGAAAGTAGTTTTACGGGGAAAAATTATATCATATTCAGTACATAAAAAAAAAAGGAAAGAGAAAAAGAAGTCCAACTGGAAGAAAGAATAAAAGAATTAGAAATTTTACATGCAAATAATCAATCAGAAAGCATCTATAAAGAAATCAGAGAAAAAAAATTTTGCTTAATGAAATAATAAACAAAAGAAACCAGTTTCTGATTCACAGGCTCCGTCAAGAAACTTTTCACCATAGCAATAAATCCGGAAAATATTTAGCCAGTCAAATTAAAAGAAATAAAGAAAGAACAGCTATAACCTACATCAGAAACTCGGCAGGGAAGCTAACCAATTCACCAGTCGAGATAAACAAGACATTTCAAGATTACTATACAAAATTATACTCATCTGATCTGGACCCAAACCAAGAAGACATAACCCAATTCCTCGATAACACCATTCTACCAAAACTCAACATGGAACAAGTAAACACACTAGAATTACCAATCACAGAAAAAGAACTTCACTCCGCATTGAAAAGCATGCAAAATAACAAAGCACCAGGTCCAGATGGCTTCCCTGCTGAGTTTTACGAACATTTTTGGTCAACCTTATACCCACTTTTTAGCAGAACAATAACAGAAATAAAACATAACGCAAAGTTCCCTTCCCATATGAATACAGCACTTATATCACTCATTCTTAAACCTAACAAAGACCACACCTTCACATCTAACTATCGTCCTATCTCACTTATAAATGTCGACATAAAAATTATTAGCAAAGCACTAGCCCATAGAATTGAACAAATTATACCGTATATAATCCATCCTGATCAGACCGGCTTTATAAAAGGTAGACATGCCTCCAATAATACCCGCAGATTATACAATTTAATGCACTATTCATCAGTACAACAGAAAGATACTCTCATTGCCACATTAGACGCCGAAAAAGCTTTTGATAGGGTCAACTGGAAATTTTTATTCACCACGTTACAAAAATTCGGCTTTGGAGAGTCATTTATTAACTGGATCAAGATTTTATACACATCACCATCGGCCACAGTCACAACCAATGGACTAACATCACAAAGCTTCACACTGCACAGGGGGACGAGGCAGGGATGTCCACTCTCTCCATCCCTATTCACGATTTTTATTGAACCCTTAGCAGCAGCTATCCGTCAAAACCCAGCAATCAAAGGTATTGAAACACCACAACAAACACATAAAATCTCACTTTATGCAGATGATATCCTACTATATATACAAGAACCCCTAGCATCTACTCAAGAAATAATTAAAACAATCCAGTCCTTCTCAAAAATATCAGATTATGCAATAAACTGGAATAAATCTTCCATCCTCCCTTTACATAAAACCAAATGGGATGTGGCACCCCATCAATCACCAATATCTATATGTCATGATCACATCACTTACTTAGGCATTAAGATTTCCTCCAGACTGTCAGAGTTGGTAACCCTCAACTTCACACCACTGCTAAAAAAAATAGAAGACGATTTGCTCAGGTGGCTCAATCTTCCAATCTCCATAATCGGCAGGATAGCAGCAATAAAAATGACGATTTTACCGAAAATTAATTACCTATTCTCAATGATTCCAACCCACCCCACACTCACCTGGTTTAAATCACTAGACTCCATTATAACTCGCTTCTATTGGAAAAATAAAATACCAAGGATAAAACTCACTACACTACAAAAAAGTAAGGTTCAAGGAGGACTAGAAGCACCAAATTTCCAATATTACTCAATGGCTAACCAACTGCAATACATATACAAATGGATTCATTCCACCCAATCTGATATTATATGGCTAGATATAGAACAATCACTATGCAAAGAATTAAATATAGCTGACATACCATTTCTCACCAAATCAATTAAACGACACACATGTTTTAATGCAGTAACTATAGCCACCACTCTGACAGCCTGGTGGAAATTTCACCAAATCACAAATTCTACATTAGCTCCATCTAACCTCACCCCACTATGGAACAACCGTGACTTTATAAGCAATAAAAAAACATTGAATTTTCACACATGGGCGGAAAAGGGTATCACCCACATTAAGCATATTTTCAAATCTAACACATTTAGACCATTTCAACAACTGGCCCAGGAGTATGGCATCGGGAGTAGGGGTGGGAATCTCTAGGCACCCCACGATTCGATTCGATTACGATTCAGAGGGCTGCGATTCGATGCTAAATCGATTATCTGAATCTTTTTGTGTGACTATAAATACTTTGCTTTAAAAGTAAGTAATGACCCATAAAGAATTAACGTACAATAGATTTTATTAAGATTGCAAAGAACCAACAGGAAAATAAATGTGTGCCTGAACTAGCAGCATACTTGTAGTAAATTAATAGTATAACAACGACCGGTACAGCCGAGTGTTTTTCCTCCTCTGGGTGGAAACGCGTCATATGGCTTCTCATATTTGTATTGTTTCCGAAATATTTTAGTTTTATTCTACAAAGCTTACAACTAGTGTGACTCTTGACTGTCCAGCTCCTTTCCCCCTTCAACTTCAGAAGCCAAAATATTTCCACACGTCAGCTTTAAACGAGTGTGTTTGGATCTCGCGCGCCATAGCGTCTCTGTAATGTGCACGCCACAGACGGTCCGGGCGGGCACTGCACTTCGCGCTTCAGAGTTCCGTCTTTTGCGTTCCGTCAATATTAAGTTATTATAAATATATATCTTAAAAAATTTTTTTTTTTTTGAAAATCGATTTTTGACATTTGTGAATCGATTCAGAATCGTCCACGTCCGCATCGCGATGCATCTAAGAATCGTTTTTTTCCCCCACCCCTAATCGGGAGCAACGATTTTTTAAAATACCTGCAAATCAAATCTTCTGTTCTGACAAAAATAAACATCAGAGACACAAATTTAGAACTTCCACCGGCAATATCAGACTTGGTCAACATTCCCTCCCCAAAGAAACTTCTCTCTAAAATATACAAAATGATTCCAAACAAACTTCAGACCATACACTTACCAACAATAAAATGGGGAAAACGATCTTTCAATAGCCCCTGATGCCAACTTCTGGACCCAAATCTGTAAAAACATCTATCTCATGTCCAAAAATGCGAATCTTCAGTTAATACAATACAAAATACTTCACAGAACACATTACACGGGAAACAGATTAGCTAAAATGGGTTTCACATCAGAAGTTTGCACACATTGCAATCAAAATTCTACAGATACATACATCCATGCAACCTGGCACTGCACTCCAATCAAACACTTTTGGGAAGAGGTCACACAGTCACTATCCACTATAGTTGGCTGCCACATCCCACTGTCGCCTTCTCTTTGCTTGCTGGGGGACCTCACAATAATCACTGATAAAACTATAAACTCTAAAATACTCCTCATAGCTCTAACCATCGCCAAGAAAACTATCCTCATGAACTGGAAAACTAGAAATAAATTACACATTAACATTTGGAAAAATCTTATTACAGACTTCATTACAGTGGAATACACATCTCCCCTTCATAATTACGCATCTGAAACTGACCTCTGCCATCCAACACTTTCTGACCTCTTACAGCTATGAATCCATTCTCTGTTTTCAACTCCGACTCCTCCCACCTTCTTAATCAACCCACGAATATTAATACATTTTAGTTATTTGAACTTGTTTGTCATCATTCTTATTACTATCTTTACTGTTATTGTTATGGTTACTATTTTCACTTTTATTTTTTCATTGTTGTAATTGCTGTTGTTGCTGTCTTTTGCTTTCGCCATTGCGGTCGCCACTGCCATCATCATTGTCATTTATTATTAATATTATTATTATCATTATTATTATCATTAATATTGCCATTGTCAATGCTGTATTGGAATTAAGTTAAAAAAAAAAAAACATGAAATTTGTGAACGGTAGTGTAGATTTTTGCACTAATCTGATCCCCATCTAAATCACAACAATAGACAAATGAATTCTGCTTAATCAAAAAACAATGCGCCTATACTGTTTGTGATTATTTAAAAAAACCTTGGCTTTAATAACACGTTGACCCTGCAATGGGAGCAATAACCTCCACCAAACGTATGTAATTGCGGATCACAGCGGTCAGGAGGAATTTTTCACCACTCCTTTTAACAAAAGTGTTTCAGTTCTGCATTGAACTGCTTCATTTTCTTTACACAGAATCAAAGCAGCATCAGAACTCCCTTCGATACAAGTGTCTGAGGTGGAAAGAGCTGCCATATGGCTTTTTATGTTGTATAGAGCAGCTTTAACTCATCTACTTAGATGGAAAAAAATATATGACATGCTACATTAGCACAAATATCAACCCCGACCATATGCTCCATACTCCATTTCATCAACCGTGAACGCCAAACCTCTGACTTCAGGCAACCTGCACGGATGCTTGCCCTAGCTGTGAAGACGGATGTATTCATATAAGCTTGTAGCCTACATGCAATTCGATCAGGAACACGCAATTATTTTCTCTTAAATGAGACTTCGAGTAACCACTGAATCTAGTACACCAGTGAACATCGCCCCGTCTCTGACCTTGTTTTCTGCTCTGAGTTCTAAAGGCATAATTCATGCTTTGATCAATCTGTGCTAAGTGCAGGTCTGAAGCATTTAATCACAATCATTCCCAATCATTGCTGTGCATCTTACATAATGATGGATTGTGTGAATAGACGTAAAACACCACATCACTGAGTAAACCAAGGCTGATCAGAAATGGGTGCAGAATGGCTCTTGGAGTGGCAGGACTGAAAGATAATCAGGGAAATTGAGGGAAAATGCTTTAATCTGGCTTCAATATTCGGCGCACACTCCTTTGCCGCCCGGCTGTTGTCTGGGTGGTTGTTTTTGCATGAACACTCCACCTCTTTAAGAAGTTCGTTTCAGGGTTTAATTCATGGTATTCTCTGCTGTGCTGATGAAAACATGCATTAGTCTCTCAGCGCCCAGAGATTAAATACACAAAAAGACTGTACTTACTGCAAGAGGGAAGAAGCAGGAAGGAGAAATGAGAAAGAGTGAAAATGTGCCATGGGTGCTGGCAATTAAAACAGACATCAAAATATCTATTTTGACCTTTTCGTGACAGTAGTTTGCTGTGATAGAGGGGAGAAATTCTCCCTAAATATGTTTTCTTCCAACATCCCCTTTCCATTCTCTGAATTTTGGCATCCCGTTGAAATCTGAATCGTTTCACCTAATTACATTGCAGTCTGCCATCAATCATGTGTCTAATGATTTTAAAGGTTATGAGTCAACAGTTAGGACCGGTGCTATTTGTTTTTCTTCTGTTGCCTTTCTCTGGCAAGATGTGGTGTCATAAATCCACAACATTTTTCTCCCTGGTCCTCATTTCTCCTTCGTTATTCTGTTCTTCCCTCTGAAGTTTTAGTCATTTCTTTCTCTCCTGTTATTTAGAGTAGAGCTGAGGGAAATTCTATACTGTATGTCTGAAACAATCCCCAAAATTATGTTCAAGGACTGTAAACCATCCCTGTCCATATATGCATACTACATAACCAAAAAGCAGTACATCAAAGTAGAATGTCTGAATACGTAACATTCATGAACCAGTAGGTAAACAAAGCCAGACGACCTTCTGAGATCTTTGCTATCAACTTTGCTATTTTATAATACCACGGAAGTATAAATTACACTGTAATAAAATGTATTCATATTGCATGCCTGCATATACTACAGTTTAAAGGTTTGGGGACAGTAAGTTTAAAAAAAAATCAGCAAGAATGCATTAAAATAGTCAAAGGTGACATTAAAGACTTTTACATGGTTACAAAAATATTATTTCAAATAAATGAGTTTTCTATTCACGATGTACCATGGTTACCACAAAAATTATTAAGCAGTAAAACTGTTTTCAACATACAGTAAGTGTTTTGGAGCACCAAATCAGCATATTAGAATGATTTATGAACGATCATGTGAGTAATGGCTGTTGTAAATTCAGCTTTACCAACACAGTAATAAAATATTAAAATAGAAGTTATTTTAAATTGTAATAATATTTCACAATATAACTTTTTACTGTATTTTTTCAAAATAAAATAATGCCGTCTTGGTGTGCATAAGAAACAAAAAAAAGCTTACCAAGCTCAAACTTTTGAATGGCAGTGTACTGTATACAGAACACTGTCGAGAAGTAATTTTTTTCAATCAAATTCAGTACATACTCTGAAAGTACAGAAGAACCTTAAAGCTGGAGCAGTACTGAAACTCTGAAATACAGAAGACAACGCATAAATGTTTAAACACATTTCCAGTGGAATCCTGTAAGAATCAACATTTCCAAACCCTAGTGAAAAGCCCATCTAGACAGAATGTATCATGTGCACTTTTGGGAGATTATGCTAAAAACAAAACATTCATAGTGCATGTAAACTGACGTAAATCTTTTCCATTGGTTCACTGTAAAAATGGTATGTGCTATCTACTTAAAAAAATGATGGTACCAATATTACACATTATATTTTTGAGTAGTTATTAAAGGGGTCATATAATGCCATTTTCATACATGTTAATTTGATTCTTTAGGGTCTAAATGAAAAGTTTGTAATATACTTTAATAAAAAATTCTCATTAGTATTGTAAGAAAACACAAATTTTACCTGGTCAAAAACAGCTCTGTTTTCAGCATGGCCTTTCAGTGCTTATGCCTTTAAATGATAATGAGCTTCGCTCACTCCACCCCTCTGTTCTGTGGGGCGTTTTGCACAACGCACGTGGAGTGTTGCCTTGACAACAGTTGAGGGTATATTTTGGAGAAAGAATGGCATGCGGGAGTCTCTGAGGACACATCTGTGCAATGAATCGTTTCAGTTTGAACCGGAGTCGGACCCGGAACAAGATGACGGCCGCAAAGAAGTTCGACAATTAAGGCTCGAACAGGACGTTTCTGAATGGTTGGTTAACATAATGTCACTTTGATCTATCTTTGTATGTACTAGCAGGGTAACGTTACTTAGTGAGATGTACGAACGCTATGTGTTTACTGATGTATACGTACTCAGTTTGTAATAACACAGTAAGCATAACGCGTTGTTCATTATAAACATGGGATTTTGAATTATATTGAGAACGTCGTACATAGAAAACATGCCGTAATGTACCCTGAGTGTAAACCTTAGCCGCATTCATCGTGAAGCGTGCAAGCGATTTGCAAACATTAATATAAAGGTTAATGTTACACTGACTTCTTCTGGAGGTGCAGCAGGGACATGAATAGGTGGTACCGATTCTTTTTTCAGGAGCAGCTTCTTAGCAAAACCAGCTTTATACTGACCCTCGTTTATAAAGCAGTCTGGTGAGAAATGATTCGCGCAAACATGAAAGCATTGACGTTGCTTGTGGGGAATATTCCCTTCGAAAACAAAACTCAGCCACTGTGTCTTCAGTGGTTCGGATTTAGGAACATCAAAATGACTGTGTTCATTATTACACCCAAGAACAGAACACCACAATCGCTTAGACGCCATTCTGCTCCAGTGTATCAACAATGACGGACTATGATGACAGCTCGCTCAGGGCGGGGATGTGTTGAAACGGTGCTGTCAATCAACAATCGTGGGAGGGGCGTCCGAATGGCTCGATTTGAGACTGGGAAAAACATATAAGGACATTAAAACAAAAACACTGGATAGATTTTTATCATTATATTAGGGATGCACCGAATATTCGGCCACCGAAAATTTTCGGCTGAAAATGGCCCAAAAGTGCATTTTCGGTTTTCGGCCGAAAGACTTTTATCACCGAAACAATACGGCCGAAATGTTGTAATGACGCAAACAGAAACCGCGACCTGCACGTGCTTGTCTGAAGCAACGTATTATATATATATATATCTGAACCCGCGAGGAAGCCTTGTTTATACTTTCGCCTGCCTCCGCAGCGCGAGTCTCCACAGACAGCGCGCGCACCTCTCCAAACGGTCGAGGCGTTTATACTTGACGCGCTCGCCGTTGTACTATTCTTTGAAACGACAGGGAGCGACTCAAGTAACTGTCCTCTACTAACCATCAGGAATAGGTGAGAAGAAGAAAGATATCATAAACACGTGACAAATGTTTATTTTTTAGTATACCACCACCAATACAAAAATAATCTTGTAAACCCTGGGATTATTATTTGTGACATTACAAAAAAATATGTACATGGGAACATGTATGTATACAACTAAATTAACGCTCTCTTAATTATTTTCTAATTTCACTAAACATATTTCATTAAGTTTCGTGTACATTTGTATTAAACATGGACCTTTGTTCATTAAAAATGCTTTTTATGCTATTGTATGCTCATTTTTTAAAATGTAAGCATCTAATTTAGACGTGCAAACTGGGTGCTGGTGTGATGAGAAGTTCGTGCTCGGCTTTGTTTTAGAGAACATTTAATTTTAAAACCTTTCTGCAGGCCAGTAGATTATTATTTAATGTACACATGAGTGGGGTCAAGTTAAACATTTAAGTTTGAATTTTATTTTATACTGTGCATTGTGCTAAATAAATAAGTATTTGCATAATTTGTAATTGATTTATTCTTTGAAAATTTTATATTAATTTATGCAATTGCATTGCCTTGATTTTAGTAAAGTTTGTACACAGTCATAGCCATAAATGCAATGGTACTAATAATTGGCATCATTTCTTTCGGTGTTTCGGTTTTCGGCCTTGGTTTCCTCTTTTTCGGTTTTCGGTTTCGGCCAAGAATTTTCATTTCGGTGCATCCTACATTATATGATGGTTGTGTACAGGCACTGCCAACACACATTTCAGTACAATCAACTTGAAAAAGTGCATGTACCATTATATGACCCCTTTAAGGCTTGATTTTTTAATGGAATCTACCTGAATAAATCATGTAAAATCTCCTAAATTTTTTAGTCTATGACACAATGAATTTAATATTTTTAGTGAAATATTCTTTTTTATTTTAAGTTGACTCTCAAATGTGTGTGATTTTGAGTGAACATAAATTACCTGTTTGTATTTGACTGAGTTATGTTGTATAATTAAAAGACTATGTGCTAGCACAGCACAAGTAGAAACAAACTTGTTACTGCACTGGCATTAGCAAAGCTATTGCTCATTGAACAAAGCTACATGCTTCCTAGTATTATTACATGCAGTTTTGTCAGTAATAGAGATTGGCATGGTAATGAATATGGATATTTGGTCTTGGCGGAAAAGATCGGCTACAGTGCTGCTGCTGAAAATAATCTCAAAATAACAGAAACTCTTTAAAATGTAAAACATAACTTATAATTAAACATTAACAGATGTTTCCCTTCACTCAAAAACCCATAATTCATTTTATAGATAGACAGGGCTCGACATTAGCGACATTAGCTCGACAAGTAGCCTGATTAGAACATCAATAACAAAAAATAACTAGGGAGTCACTAAAACGAGAGAATGATTATTATTTTATTACATTTATTGTAAGTTGCGATCGATAGTGGATAATAAATGTATTACTGACGGTAACAAGGTTGCGCTGTTGAGGCTCGCTCAGCCTCTCAAAGAGAAACCATAACGCTTCTCACAGGAACACTCAACCGTGTTTTTATTACTGAATGATTCAGAATTTTGAACGAATCGGTTAAGTCAAAGAAAAAAAAAATCCGGACAAGCAACTTTTTTACTAGAACAAGTAAATGACAAATTTACAAAGGACAAGCACATGAAAAGGCTTAATGTCGAGCCCTGGATATATGTGCTGCATTGTTACACCGAGGGTAAAAAAATAATCACAGAAAGGATACTAAATGAGATCCACACTGACCTCTGGGACAATTTATCTCTCAGCTTAACTGCTCCTTGTTCAGGTAAATTAAAAGCAGAAATATATTTTAGATTTTCTGACACATTGATATCTGTTACGAACTGCTCTGAGACACAAAGGTTGAGGATCCAAATGCAGTTTATTTGAGTAATCCAGAATCGTAATCAAACACAGGCAAAGGGTCAAGCACAGAAAGGCAGTCCAAACATACAAACAAACAAACAAACAGGCAGGAGTCAGAGGCAAAAAGGGAATCCAAGAAACAGGCAAAAATCCAAGAACCAAGAGAATATGAAACCAGGGAGAATGTTTAGAAATGCAGTATAAACACTAAACAAGACTTTGCAGGGAATGACAAAGAACCAGGCTTATATAGGGTGAGCAAACAAGATGACGACACAGGTGAAAACAATGAGTGCTGATGAGTCCAGGCAGAGAATTATGGGAGATGTAGTTTGTGAGGGAATGACAATAGTCTGATGTGGAGTGCCCTTGAGAGCCACTCTCAAGGGCACTCCAGCTGGTGACCGTTACAATATCAGTCACCTAGAAGTGGGTCTAAATGTTTTCTAAAAGCCGAGTCGTGACTCTCCAGGTTCAAAGCCAAACCTTTCTGTGGCCAAAGAAAGGACTTAGGTTTGCTATAAGTGGACTATTGGAATCCACCCAAACTGAAGGGCATTCAAAGGTCTGCTTTGAAGATAAGAGGCTGCAATTACAGCAAGCAGAAGGGATCATTTAGGGACAAATCGTGAAAGTCTGTCTTCCTTTCCATCTCACACTGAAAAGAGTGGGTTTGGCGCTTCTAAAAGTTAGTGCAAACCTTGCTGGCGGGGCTGATTGTTTTAAATCTGTGCACGTACGTTTCACAGAGTGCCGAAGCTTTGAGGTCGACCAAGCCTCTCCTCTGAGACGAGACCCCAAACATCCTCTAAATTAGAGGTCAAGAGAGAAATGACATCAGCTTCTTTTATACAGAACCCCTCGTGCCCAGCAAACGACATCCCACAGTGAGCAAGGCGGCTGGGGTCAGTCAGGGAAACAGCAGTCTGATTGAACTAAAGAGGCAAAAGAAAGAGCAGGGAATGAAGAGAAAGCTGTTGAGTGCCATAAAAACAATAACGAAGAGTGTGAGATCTTCGAAACTGCTTTTACTCTACTCTACCATGATGCCAATATCAAGGATGTCAAACCTCAAAGTGTTTTATCCTTTCTAACTCACACGGACAAGCACCTTTTAGTGTGTATCGTCAGTATATTAATATATATAATCAGGATACGTGTATCCTGCAATATGCATGCATTTTGCTTGAAAAGTCCCATCAATACCAGAGACATCCTTTCATGTGCACTCTTAAGAGATCAGATATAGGGAAAACTGCAGATCAAAACAGAAGTTTGAGGGAGGCAAATCAATGGATATTTAATTTCCATTCAATTCCTTCTCCCCTGTGTTCTCTCTCCACATTTCACACCATTTCATAATACAAAATAATATTGGGTCTGATCAGTGTTAGCGAGGCCTGGGCATGTGCTCTCAGGAACAGAACTTGGTGTTCAATGGTTTGACTGTCTTACTGCCAAGCTGCAGGAACACTAACACAAAGTACACACTTGTGTTCTCTCTCTCTCTCTCTCTCTCTCTCTCTCTCTCTCTCTCTCTCTCTCTCTCTCTCTCTCTCTAAACCAAGTCGCTTAAGCTCACCAAGGCTGCATTATTTTAATCAAAATACAGTTAAACAGTAATATTGTGAAATATTATTATAATTTAAAATCACTGTTTTCTATTTTAATATTTTATCATTTTTTATTAATTCTTCTGATGGAAAAGCTGCATTTTCAGCATCGTAACTCCACATGATCCACATGTCACATGATCCTCAGAAATCGAACGAATATTGTAATTTGGTGCTCAAGAAACATTTCTTATTATTATCATTGTTGAAAACAGTTGTGTTGCTTAATATTTTTGTGCAAACTGATACATTTTTTAGGATTCTTTGATGAATAGAAAGTTCAAAAGAACGGCATTTATTTGAAATAGAATTTTTATAACAATGATTTTCTTTTAAATAATTGTATTAATTTAATGCATCATTGCTGAATAAAAGTATTAATTTTCCTTTAAAAAAAGTCTTACTGACACATGAACACAAACACAAACATATACAGGCCTACATGAACCTAATAAATCTTTCCATTTCGAAGTGAAATAAATAATTGACGGTATAAATGAAAATTCCATTGCCAAACCTCCATAAAAGAATACTTATATTGGCTGTGCACAAAACTTAATGAACTGACTCACTATTGTCTCTACATTAAATGGCCCGTTTTCTACATAAACAGCATTTTAATTAAAACAGAATGTCATAAGCGACTCATTTAAGACGTTCTTCATAGATTTCAGCTTCATTAGCAGAATTTCGCAAGCACACCATGCAATAGATAGAGCAAAGTGCTCAAAACTCACCTAATGCCAAAGTCCCTTTAAAGCCTGTCAGTCCCCGGCCATTTTAGCAAATTCTGGGCAGCTATTATATGCTATTGAGGGTCATTCCTCTCCATAGCTAATACAGGCCCTTGATCAAGTAAACAACACTGATGACACAATTACATGCGTCAATAATGCCATTGTGCATCTGCGTTATATTTTTTGAAAAGAACAAACAGACATCTTCCACTGATTCTACACCTCTGACACTCTAACTCCTGTATACAGTATAGCACTAGATCCACTACGCACTGCCAGCGAGTTCAAAGCTCCTTTTTTCTATTGTACACATTGGTTGTTCATTGAAGAAACTATCATTTATAAATATTCCCATGACTGTATATATGAAAAAGTAATTGTAAACTAAGTTTTAACACAAAAAATAGCATTATGCAGTTCATGTTGTTGTGCCGCGGAGTAGCCATATTTTATATTTCACCTCTTCCAGCCAGCTGTCATTGAAATGGCAGCCTGCATGTTGATGGAGACAGGACATGTGGATGCAATTTCTCGGGGTGTCAATCATGGTTGGTGTGAGATGTACAGTCAAGAGTTCAGAAAGTGCTTTTTTCCTCCCCCTTGCACTGACCAATGGAAAGTGATTAAATAAATAAAAAATGTCCCAACACTTATGGAATTATTTAGTTGTTTACATATACACAGTATACATACCGTCAGGAAATTTTAATTCTGATTGGTTAACATCAGCTTATAGTGGTTAAATATTGATATATATGTAATGAGCAGTATACTCACAACCGTTCAAAATTACGGTACGTTTAAAAAAAATATGTTTCTCATGCTGTATTTATTTGATCAAAAATGCAGGAAAAACTGTAATATTGTGAAATATAACAATTGATATTAGGCCATGAGACGGGACCCCAAATTGGGGCTACCGGTACCATTTTGAGGGATTAAATTTCTTTTTGATTTTCATGAAGGTACACATCTCTAGTGTTGGAAAATGTGTGATAGCATCCGATCCATGGTAGCTTTCATTAGAAATCAACACTTATCCTACCTCAAGGTAAGGTGTTCAGTGACTACAAGAGAGAAAAATGGTTCTATAATCCAAACGGTTGTTCTCTTCTTTTGCAGAGTGTAGGATCTTGAAGACCATCAATAACAGAACCAAAATTCAGTGGCTTTTCAGAAATTGAGTAGGTAATCACCTGTCCATCATTATAATTAGCTGTGTATTCTTAAAAAAAAAAGAGCTCTACCAGATCGATTAGCTGAATGGTTGTATTTTTCTGGAACCAGATGTGATAGAGACTTGCGTTTTTTTGCATTGGAAGAGGCAGTGTCGGGGCTTTAAAATTATGTGTCAACCACGTTTCTAGGCCTCTGTGGCGCTGAGAAACTTTGAGTTGAAAATCGTTTAAAAATTTTTAGAGATCACCATATCACCATAACAGTTTATGGTGATATGGCTGTTTTGTTTTATGTTTTGATCCCATGCTTTTTCTGATTTGGACTTTTTCACGGAATTCTACTTGAGAAAAAAGCAAAAATTTGGCAAATCTCTGGAATTAGACAGACATTATCATAAAATGCCACCAAGTCAAATTTCATTTATCCTTTTTCTTGACATATGTTTGAAAATCATCCTCCGTACCCAAAAACTACCTTGAATCTAATGCTATCACACATTTTTCAAATACAGGGTCATTTTTTTTTTTTAATTTAATTTATTGGTTTATTTAAAAGGGGACAGTGCAATTTCATAAAACGCATGAACAAACATGGTTAAAAAAGCCAGAATTAGCCAAAGGCTATTTTTCATCTGAAGTCCCCTGGCCAAGATGTAAAATCATATACCTACACAAAAATCACCATGCGGTTTAATCCCTAAAATTGGTACCAATCAACCCTCTGTCTCACAGCCTATATTTTGTGAAATATTTTTACAATTTAAAATAACTGTTTTCTGTTTTAATGGACTTTCAGTGTCACATTAAAGTTTATTTCTTTAAAATGTCATTAATTTATTTTCAGGTGAATCTAAAGACATTAACTGTTTGTTTTTTAACATTTATTATTGATATATAAAACAGAAGTATTATATGACAACTAAAGTACTTAACTACAGTTTACTGCATTGTAAGTGTTTCTGCATGACATTCAGGAAATTCTCTGTTGGAATATTCTAGGACATGAATGATTTGCAAATCAGAATCTTTTAGTTATGAAGGGACCGGATCTAGCCATGGGCAGGGGTGTGCTGAGCCCACCCAAATGTCTGCCTTGTTCATTACTATAGCAACATTAGGTCTATCTCTATCAATCCATCATGATGATGATGATGTGGTAAGCAGATGAGCATGGAATATAAACGCGTAATATTTAAGCGTTTTTCGCTTGTTATTCTGGGTTTATCTGCTCGCCTGTTTGTAGTATGCATCATCAATAAGGTGCATACTGAATTTCATCTTTTAATACCACCGTTTTAGTACATTAAGGCACTTTAAGTGCTTTTCATGTTAAGCGTTTTAGAATGTCCCACTGTTTTAATGATTGAATACTGCAGCAGGTGCTGTATATGGATCACAAGTGCCCAAAACTGTATTTTTTTTTTCATCTTTTTAGATGGAAAATTGACAGGCCTATAATACAGTTCTATGGGTGTTTTGCTCACCAGGTCTCCGTGCCAATTATATGAATGAATCACACATGAACCAGCTAATAATAGCCAGTTGTGTTGAGGCAGATTAAAGCTAAAGTCTGCAGGACGTTGGACCAGTATTAGGCAATATTAGACTCAAAATCTGAAGTAATAAAAAAATTATTTTTGAGGTTTGCAGATGGGTTTGCAGATGTAATGCAGAATGAAAAATGGCAAAAACAAAAACAAAAAAACGGTCTGAGAACATTTGAAACAGAGGGTGAAAGACCAATACCGTTAGAACTAATTACTCAAGTGAAAGTGCAACAGCCTGATAAGGAGAACACTGTGCTTTTGAAGAACAGATGTGTGGTCATTGTGATATAGAATGAGCAATGTGAAGAAAACAAAAGAGGTGCAGAGGAGAGGAGAAGAAGAAAGGAAGAAGAGAAGAGGGAGAGCGTGCAGTAATGACGTCCCTCTCTGGGACTGAGCTTCAGAAAAGCTGCAGGATGCTATAATTCTAGTCTTGATGATGATTTAAAATCTGCAATTCTCCAACGGCCTTTATGATACACTGGAGATTTTGCCACGGTAAAGCCAATAACTAAGGAGCACAGCTATAACAGTCCTAATTAAGATGCAGATACAATCTCTGCGTGTAAAAACAGTGCAACCAAGCGACAACCCAGGTTCCTTCGCATTAGTGCTTTTGACATCTATTACTGTGCAGATATATTACGTTTTTTTTTAGCTTATATGTATTAGCTGTAGTGGATGCTTGCGATAAAAACAGTTTGACAGTCTTTACAGAACAAAAAGAGAAACTTTTATATAGTCCAACAAAGCCATCAGTGTAAAAATCCCATTCTATGGAACACAGGGGTTTATAATTCAAAAAGGAAGAGCAGTATAGCACAGACCGTTTTTGAGAAATCAATTGCAAATATAGTGCAGGAATGAACTAAATGATTTGAGAATGGGCTGAAAGACTCCTTATGAAAGACTCCACCTATACAAATGGCAGGTATCATAACAGCTGCTGAGCCTCAGGAAGTAACATCTAAGGAAAAGAGTTATAATGTGAGAGAGCAATCATGAGCATTATGATAATCTACAATGAGGCAGATGAAGTGCGTTTCAGAGACGGTGTGACTCAGCCAGACTTTTGCACTATGAGCACACGTTAGAGTGCATGACAGCGAGCCCTGTGTGGCCAACTCTCTCTCGCACCGTACCACCAACGCACAACAGCTCTGCCTCTTCAATTAATGAAGAGGAGGAGAGTCATGCAGCACTTAGTCACAATTCATTCCCATCTCGTTCTGATGAATTCGCCAGAAATGCAATACCTTTAATGATGGCGACTGTGGCACCTTAATAGACACCAGCTGCATGTGAACATATGAACATGCTAAAATGACAACAGCACTGGTGCTTGCACGCTAGGGGAAGCTCTGGCAGAGCGTTTGACAGATTGAAAAGTGTGAGGTGTGTTTTGAGGCTGTGGGAAGTGCAGGGAAGGTATGAAATGAAGCAGGCAAACTAGATTTCAGAAAAGCACAAATGGACTGTCTGAAATTGTAATTGACTATGTTAAAACTGTCAATGCAAGTTGCGAGATATCAAGATTAGCAAAAATGCAACATGAAATACAACTCATGTACATTCTTCTCTGAGGTAAATATATATCCGTTGCGTTCATCGTAACAAGAAGTTATCGCGTTCACATCCGTCAACTGTCATTCTGACTGTCATCAGAATAACGGAGTTCCGGTCCAGTGACTGTTGACATGGACACTTTTTTGGTATTAGGCGTTGTATTTCATGTCATGTTTTTGGTAATCTTGACTTCTCACAACCTGTGTTCTTTTTCTGGGCGAGACGGAGTGAACTGCATAGTGCTTATAGAGTCCCACAAACTCGCACGTCGTGCAGCCGTACTGAAAAGAGCAGCGGCCAAAGTAAAGAATTTCGTTAAATAATACTTTTTTTTTTCTTTTTCGCCAAACCCTATTGTATACCCCAGAAGCCTTGGAATATATGACGCGTGCTGTCGCATGGGATCATTCCGTGATACTTTTGCATCTATTTTTAAGCTGGTCACTATTCACTGCCATTATATGGACGAGTGCAAGCAGGATTTTTTTTATTCTCCTTTTGTGGTCCATAAAAGAAAGAAGGGCATACGCCATTAAAACAACACCAGGGTGAGAAAATGATGATTTTCATTTTAGGGTGAAATGATGATTTTCATTTTAGGGTGAACTATCCCTCAAATTTTGCGATGATTAACCAAATAAGTTTTATGGGTTTGGAATGACATGATAGTATTTTTCGGTGAACTATTCCTTTAAGCAGGGGTGATAGGAGTGTCTCCTCCAAAAAACAAACAAAAAAAAAGAATAAAAAAAATACAATTAAAATAATTATAATAGAATTAAATTAATTAAAATAAACAAATAAGTAATGAATGAATTAATTAATAGGCCAAGAAAATAATTAAAAGTACAGAAATACAGCAAAATTACAAAAAAAAAAAATATTCTAAAGGGTAAAACTACCCAACAGTGGCACAAATGGATACAGTTTCAGAGGGAGTAAATATATGTGGTTGCACTTTATTTTACAGTATCTGCACTTGTGTGTACATACAGTGTACTTGCCTAAGAAAGTACTGGGTAATATAAGGCAACTACATGGGTTAAGGTTAGGTTTAGGTGTAGGTTCAGGGTTAGTACCTATTACCTATAGTAATTACTATAATTACATATGTACATGGTGAACAGGACTGTAAAATAATGTGCTACCATATATGTAACATTAACGTAAAAAATAAGTAAATACAATTATTAATTAAAGCTGCAAGCAGCATTTAGCGGTGTTCAAGCAGTTAAGGCCTTTAAGGCCGTTAAGCACAAAAGCATCAAAAGACATTAAGTTTTATTTAGCATACATTTTAACACTGACATAATAGATGGAAAATACCATTTACAGCGAATACAAGCAATTTACCATAGGAAATACATGGTTTTAAAGCTTTTCAACAGTTATACAGATATAAGTTTCAAGTGAACTTGAACACCTAATAATAGGCGACTTTTTTGACAGTTATGGCGCCACCTATGGTCCGATCTCCATGAAACTTTGCATGCTTCTTCACCATGTTATGACACATGTGCTCGTCAATTTTTGTGAAGTTATGAGTTTTTATTTATGATTTATAGGCTTTTGAGTGTATTTTGACACGCCCCCTTTTCTAAATGACCCTGTTACAGTGAACCAAAGGGCAAAGTTCAACTTTTTTCGATAATTATTGATCTAGAGAGTCCAGAGAATTGTCCTAGACTGGTCTGGTTCCGATCGGGCCAAAAACCAGGGACTAGTTCGCAAAAGTAGGTTTTGGACAAAATTGGCCATAACAATTTTTGTTTTGCTCAAATCGAGAATCCGAGATAAACATCTTGTCCGTCTTGAGCCAAGGAACACAGTGGTGTAAAAAACTTGATTGACTAAGTCAAACGGTTTAGGAGTTATGAGCAATTTAGTACTTTTGGTTGCTGTAGCGCCACCTATGGGCCAATCAGGGTCATACTCTGATAGGTTCTCCCCAAACTGAGGCCCTACCACCTGGCCAGATTTCAAGTCTCTAGGCCTTACGGTTTGGGCTGCACGATGCGTTTTAGGTTTTTTTTTTTTTTCAAATAGCAATTACAATAGGTTTTCAGCACTTCGTGCTTGAACACCTAGTTAAATCTTACATAGTGTTAATGTGTTCCATACTGCCTCTCTTTTTAATAATTGTGTTTGCCATGTTGATATCCAGCATATTGTTATGTAATCTTTCAGGTCACTTTTAAGGTCTTTTAATGAGTCTCTACTGCTGTCTCTTTGAATACATCCTCATAATGAGTATTTCCCAGAGTGAATCATTGAGGATCAGGCATGATAAAGTCAAGTCCCTATTGGGTGTGCTTAGACTGGTCCTGTTGGGTCATTGCACTGACAGCCAGAGCAGAGACAGAGTCAATCAAATAAATAAACAAAGCAAACCCCAGGATGCCACCTGCGAGATGAGTTAAAAAATAGATTTCCTTTTTGTAATAAGTATCTGTTTGCCCTTTAAAACCACATATAAGTATGTAATAAAGTCTGGAGTAATTGAATACGTGACGTGAATGAGGAGAGACGGGTAAGAAGAGAGGAAAACAGGAGAGATGGTGTCAGGTAGAGGAGTCTTGTAACGCATCTCAAAGGGTGTATCTCGTTATGGTACCTAATGAAAGGGAATGGATGGTAGAATGGGTTCTGTCATTCTGGGAAGCCATTGTGTGTAACCATATGGAGTCAGTTCTATGTGTGTGTGTGAGGAAAACACACACTATACCGCCCACCATCACAAAAAGCATGGCTTCCATTTGAAGCTAACATGACAACGAGGAGCCACAAACACACAGATGATGTTCTTCCCTGGTGTGGATTGTGACATATCTATCATCATTAGTTCTATTGATAATAATGAGTGTAGGGGCATCTCTCACCTTCTACAGAGTCTGGATGAAAAGAACAATTACACAGATGCTGAGAAATACTAGAGAAAGTGAACAATAATTCTAAATAAAAATATGAAACATAGTACTGATTCTAAAATATGTCTGGATAAACCATGGGATCAATATCCAGCCCTAATAAATAGACAATAATAATGAGGACCTTAGTAGGGGCCCCATCGCAGCTGGACCCAGGGCAGTGTAGACCATACCCATGAAATGAAATGGAGAAAATGACCAAAAAAAAAACATGATATACAATACATTTTATAAAATGTTTATGTATAACATGCATTAAACAACAAAAATTGTATGTTATAGATAAAAATGATGTAAAATATTTTGCGTTCTTTTGCAAATATTTAGCATTCCCCAAGAAACTTTGCGTTCGCTTGCAAAATGTTAGTGTTCCCCCGGGAAACCTTGCATTCACTCGCAAAGAACACAAAAGTTTTGCGAATGAACGGAAAAGTTTTGGCGAACGAACGCAAAGATTCTCAGGGAATGCAATTTTTTTCCCGAGAGAACACAAAAGCATTGACATATTATTTTAGATCCCATCTCATATTTATTCCACCACCATGTCACCTTAAAGGCTCCATAATTATGCAATAAACAATGCTCAGAATGCGTGACATAATGCAAGACCCCAAAATTTGTCTTAATGTGTACATCAACTAACATTTAAAGATATAGGCAGACTGCATGGTCCTTCTGGCAGGTATTCAACAAATAAACTGGATAAATGCCTATAACCTTTTATTGCATAAAACTATCACAGTTCTCAAAAAAATGGAGACCAATGCATTATGCATTAAAATGGGAACATTGCTCATAGCGGGCGATCTGAAGACTGACAGTAACTGTCTTGAAATTTATTACCGAGTGCGGCGAATTTGTTACACAAGCGGTGCTTTGATGGGTGTAGTGGCGGCACTTTAAATGGGATTTTTAGAGAGAATTTAGAGATAAAACTTCACTGACAGTGTAACAGCATGTTAAAGCAAAACACACTCTCAGCCTGCTAAAACCCTTCTGAAGAAGATAAAATTAATTATATGATTGGCATTTGACTAGTCAACCTTCCTAACCCTTCAGTACTTGTGAACAGCACACCAGGTGAATTATATATTAATACTTGACAGCTATAAACAGACGTATACACCCGCAGTTAGGTTAAGTAAGGCATAATGTACAATCAGATGGTCACTAGACACCAAGGTGAAGCAGTGACTAACTAGTTTGGCTGCCATTGTTACAAAAATATTTGACCATAGATTGCTGCTACTGTGTTGTTGTTTATTTATAATATTGTTATTGTCATTTATAAAATATGTAGCTATGTGGTTTGCTAAGATGATATGGGGTGCATTTCCCAAAAGCATTGTTGAGATGAGTTAAACTACGCATCTGACTCGGATTCCAGATTTTCATGTCTGTTAACATCTCTGCGTTAATCATCAGTGACTGACGAATTGGGATCTTGCTTGAAAGCCCAATTTATCAGTCACTGACGATTAACGTCAAACGTGACTGACTGATGGGAACGCATGTTGTGTAACAATATATTGGATCTGTGCATAGGCTCTTAATCCTCTGGGGTCGGCAAACGCGCCGGCAAATGCGCCAGCAATGGCGCCACCATGGCCACCCCTGGCCGACTCCTGGCCACCCCACTGGCCACCCCAAAGGCCAGTACAAATTTTAGTAGCATCAGTTATGCATTTCATAAATAAGTCAAAAATATTCTTTAGTAAAAGAAGACGGGGAATTATGTGTCGTGACGTGCTTTTTAAGTGCCAAACGGTTACAGTATACTGTTTCAGCAGCTTTTTGATGTGTCTTTGCCACGTTTTGACAAGCAGGGATGCAAACAGCGCGCTTTTCGGCGCCTCCCGATTTTTTCACTTCAGTTTCGGTGACAAAGTCATCTGAAGTCATTCCATAGCTTAATGTGAGGGACAGAAGTCTATTTACATCCTTAAAGTATACGGAAACTCGTTTTCCCTCCTCTGCGGCTGTCAATCATTCTCCATTCATATTCAAACAGAGCGCGCGCCTCTTGGATGCACGGTAAAACTCTCTCCAATATGATATATTCACATTATAATGCATTATCTGTAGATAAAAGGCTGTAGATTTGCATAAAATTACTTTATTTTGTTGGAGTTTGTTGCTGTTTATAAACGACTCACTAGATCACACACATCACAAGGACTATAAATCGGCATCAAACGCACAATAACTGGAATTCAAATCTGAAACAAAGGAACAAATCACACTACGATTTGTGCGCTCGACATTTCTTCGCTTTGTGACGTGAACTTTTAAATGCGCACTTATGCAGCGCAGCACTGCACACTGTGACTCCATGTTGCTTTGAGCACATCATTCTGCACCCGCGAATCCCGCGATGTGTGCGCTCTGTTTTTCATGTTATCATGGGTTTGCGCACTGAAATATTATTAAAAGCCAATATATTTTGTTATACCTAGCCTGCTCAATACATTTAAAATAAGCATAATTTAATTGCATATTATTTCTTTGTAGTGTAGGCTATATTATGCACTTCTGAATTCTTGACATTCATAAATATAAAATTGTGAAATGTAGGCTATGATTGCCTGATTGAATTTTATAAGAGAACTAATAGCAATTTATTTTTATTAACATATTTAGATTTTATAAAATTACTGTGCAGATTTTTTCAAGAATTGCTATTTGCTGCTGATTTATACACTCATTAAGTTTATTAAAAATTCACAATACATTTATGTAATATTTAAAGGTGTTAACTGTAATCTTACACAGCAAAATAATAACTTAAAAAAGATTCAATTCATCACAATTATGTAAGTATCTGGAAATTTGCCGAGGGGCGAGGGCCCTTATCATATCTATATAATATATATCATTATATATAATATAATATATATTAGTAGGGCCCTTCTAATATCATTAGTAACATTAAATATAACACAATAAACCAAAGTATATCAGTAGGAGTTTCCTTAAGTCTTTCTGATAATTTTCTACTGGCCGGTTACTACAACAGTAGAATACAATTCTGAAATTATGGTTTATAGTTTTGGTGTGCCACCCCAAGATTTTAAGTGGCCCCATCTGGCCACCCCTATGAAAAATTTCTGGAGGCGCCACTGCGCGCCGGCACGTTTTGCTCGATTTTTTTTCACATACAGTAGCAGCAAAATAGACTTAAAATACTCCGTCATTTTGGTCATACAGACTTAAGAAATATGAAAAAAATAAACTGTTAAATGTCTTATTTTTTATGTGTCCACTTACAGTCGAAATAAAACATTGTGCTTTTGTAAAATTACGAAAATAAACAGGGTGTGCTTTCTGGCTCTCCATCACCGTGAACTTTTATTTTTGGAGCACGTCTCTAAACTTAAACACAACTAGCGAATACTAGTCACCCAGGCATGAGCTATATATCTTTATAATCATTTAAGTTTGTACTTTTAAATTATCTTATTCATAACAAAAACAAATATTCTCTGTTTGTGTAATCTAAATGAAAAGAGAGAGATGTCAGTCATTCTCATTTCAGATCATTAAAGCTTATTATCTTTTATCACGGCTCCTGCTTTTTGTCATGTTAATCCGAGAACAAAAGACAAAGAGAAAATCACTTGCTGGTCTTGACTGAATAACTTTTGTAACTTTAATTGTAAGCATTAATCAGTTTTAATTTTTACAATGAAAACTATCTAGTGTTATTTAACATTTTATTACTTTAATTTCTGTAGTATATCTTATCTGAATACTACTGTTAGATCCACCCGAAAAACTCAAAGGCATATTTATTTAATTTGTCTTTTTATTCTATTGTATTTATTTGTGCTATCGTTTGCTATTTATTCGTTCTTATTTTATTACTGACTTATTACTGACTTATTTTATTTGTAAATGTACACTCTAAAAAAGGATGGTTCTTTACATGTAGTAACAGTTCTATTTTGAACCGTATCGTCCTGAAGAACCCTTTATATGCTGAAATGGTTCTTTGTGTTAGAGTTTAGGGTTCTTTATTCACGCTTTTTTTGTTTTTCAAATCTGTAACTGTCAAAGCTTCCTCATTACTGATTTTCTGGAGCTCAGCTATACAACTACACAGACTGTCAACATACTCTCAACAGGTAAATGATTTCTTTCTTAAAATGTCTATAAATTATAACTTTAAAAATTGTAACAATCCTTTCCTAACAATCTTTTTTTTCTCTCTCTTTTTAGTTTAACAGAACATGTAAGTGTGAGCAGCTCTGTTCAGTTAAGGATACTCATTTTCTTTTCTTCACAAAGTAAGTAATGTTAACAGAGATATAGAATTTATGATCCATATTGTTTGATTCTTTTAATTATAGTATTTTGTTTAGACTATGCCTAAACATACCCAGTCACAAAAAAAACATTAAAGCTATACCATGACTTTATATCACTTTTTCCTTTTAACATGGTAATGGGCTCATACTGTCCATTTTTGCTAATTTTGGCCTTCATTAACATTGTTTTTACATAATCAAATGGAAGAGACACAATGTAACTCTAAACTCAATTGTGTATTTCAGATGCTGTCACTCACGTATCATAACCTCATCATCTGTAGAGAGAAACTGCTCAGAATACACACAAAATGAAGGACGTAAAGACATCATAATAGGGGATTGTGAAGATATGTCACTGGACCTTGGTCTTCATTACATCTATATCGTGTTCAATGCCAATTGTTATTTATTAATGTATTCAGCTAACCTCTGTTGTAAGAACATTGTAATTTTTGCTACAATCTGCCATGTCAATAAAAATAAAAGTACCTAATTGACACAACATCTTTTATTTATTTATTGTAAAACCCAAATAGAGGCAACAAGATATAAGACCAGGCAGATAGAGGGCTAAAAAAACAATATTAATAAATCATTTATAAAATATATATTAATAATAGTAATATGAAGATACTAATATTAATGAAAATAAATATCATTGAAAAGGTTATTTACAACACCATTAAGATAGCACTTTCAAAGCATGGTTCTTTATGGAACCTTATAAAAAGGGTTCTATTTAGCACCAAAAAGGGTTCTGCTATTGTTACAACCCGAAGAACGTCTCGGTTACGGATGTAACCCTCGTTCCCTGAGTAGGGAACGGAGACGTTACGTCGGATGATGGAGAATGGGGGTTTCGCCAGAAAGCCTATCATCTTCGAGTATTATAAAACGAGCCAATGGCAATGAAATGACATGGGTCTGCGGAATTTGCATAGCGTATCTCCGCCCCACCGCGTGGGTATTTAAGGAGAGACACCTGCAACAGCAGATCATGTCTTCGCTGAGGAGCCGAGACTAAACTCAGGCATCTACCCAGCGGTACGGCGGAAGTGGCAGGGAGACGTAACGTCTCCGTTCCTTACTCAGGGAACGAGGGTTACATCCGTAACCGAGACGTTCCCTTTCGCAGTCACTCCGAGTTATGTCGGATGACGGAGAATGAGGGTCCCCGTGTAATCACGCCACCTTCACAGCTGTCTTCCAGTGCCCTGCGAAGTCTGACCTCCCTGTCGTGATATAGGCACGGACGAAGGAGTCCTACTTACACAGGAATACCAAGGTACACTGGGAAGCATATCTCAGCGGAAATATGCCACAGCACACCTACCCGTAGGGAGGACTTAAGAATACACATATGGCCCGAGGGGGGCTTCATATGGAGGAACACTGGAGTGACCAGACCGTGGGGTGGCAACTTTCAACTCTAGGAGTGGAAAGGTGGCTTGCCGAGGGAAAGACACATGCTCAATGAGGCTTACAGTGGAAATACACATGTGGGGGTTACTCAGGGGAGGAACCATGCACACGGAGGCACCTAGCCGACGCACAGGCAATAGACACTGGCGCCAGCGTCAACAGTGCTGGAGGAACTCAGGGCTTCAGAAAGGAAGGCTCACCTGAGGAAATATCGCACGTATCCAGTCCGTGGAGTGGAATGGCGAGCAAGCGAAGACACCTGAGCGGGTCCAGTACTAGCTGGTTGAAGCGAGTACACGAGAGGACACAGGCTCCACTCGGAGATTATAGAATCTGGCGAATGTGTTGGGTGTCGCCCTGCCTGCAGCTCTGCAGATGTCTGCCAGCGAGGCGCCATGCGCTAGAGCCCAAGAGGAAGCCACACTCCGTGTGGAGTGCGCTGTCACACCAAGGGGGCACGGTCGGCCTTGCTGTTGGTAAGCCAAAGCCTATCCAGTGAGACAACCTCTGCTTTGAGAGAGCCTTTCCCTTCAGTCTCCCACCATAACAGACAAAGAGCTGGTCTGAGGTCCTGAAACACTGCGTCCTGTCTACATAAGCACGGAGAGGGCGTACTGGACAGAGCAGTGCCAAGGCTGGGTCTGCCTCCTCCAGGGGCAGCGCTTGCAGGTTCACAACCTGGTCCCGGAAGGGAGTGGTGTTAACCTTGGGCACATATCCAGGCTGGGGTCTCAGGATCACGTCAGGTCCCATCCAGGAGCCACACGTGGAGGTTCCAAAGATCGGGACGAGGGTGCCATAGGGTGCCCCGTCTCTGAGAAAGGAGGTCCTTCCTCAGAGGAATTGGCCAAGGAGGTGCTGTCGCGAGGAGTATCAGTTCGGAGAACCAGGTCCGGGTGGGCCAGTACGGCGCAACCAGAATGACCTGCTCCTCGTCCTCCTTGATCTTGCACAGGGTCTGTGTGAGAAGGCTCACTGGGGGAAACGCATTTAAGCGGAGGCCCCGCGGCCAGCTGTGCGCCAGTGCATCCGTGCCGAGCGTGCCCTCGGTCAGGGAGTAATACAGGGCGCAGTGGGATGAGTCGTGGGAGGCAAACAGGGCTACCTGTGCATCCCCGAACTGGTCCCAAATCAGCTGGACCGACTGGGGATGGAGTCGCCATTCGCCGGAGACGGGCCAAAACCGTGACAGCTCGTCGGCTGCAAAGTTTCGTTCTCCCGGAATGTAAATAGCACGAAGGGACCTCAGGTGCTTCTGACTCCATAAGAGGAGGTGGCGTGCGAGTTGCGACATACGGCGGGAGCGTAGACCACCCTGATGGTTGATGTACGCTACTGTCGCGGTATTGTCTGAACAGACTAGTTTGTGTTGACCCATGAGCAACGCGTGGAAACGGTGCAGGGCAAGGCGTACTGCCAGCAACTCGAGGCAATTGACATGCAGTTGACGCTGGGGTCCTGTCCAGGAGCCCGAGGCCGCATGTCCATTGCACATGGCGCCCCAGCCCGTGGCAGAGGCATCTGTGGAGACAATAACATGCCTGGAAACTCGTTCTAGGGGAACTCCGGCCCGTAGAAAGCTGAGGTTCCGCCACGGGGTGAAGGTCTGACGGCAGGTTAGAGTCACTGGGATTCGGAGCGTGCCATGATGCCATGCCCACCTCGGGACTCGATCGCGAAGCCACAGCTGAAGCGGTCTCATATGAAGCAATCCGAGTGGCGTTGCCGCGGCTGCAGATGCCATATGCCCCAGGAGCCTCTGAAATAATTTCAGTGGGACCGCACTCTTGCCCTCGAATTGTCGAAGAAAAGTCAGCAGTGAGTGTGCGCGCTCGCTCGTAAGCTGCGCGGACATGGCGACCGAGTTGATCTCCATACCGAGAAAAGAGATCCTCTGCACGGGGCAGAGTTTGCTCTTCTCCCAGTTGACCCGAAGGCCCAGACGGGCTAGGTGCCGGAGCACTAGGTATCTGTGTTCGCAAACGTGGTCTCGAGAGTGAGCTAATATTAGCCAGTCGTCGAGGTAATTCAGGATGCGAACCCCGTGTTCGCGTAGGGGAACAAGGGCTGCCTCGACGACCTTCGTAAAGACGCGAGGAGACAGAGCCAGCCCGAATGGGAGAACCGCGTACTGGTATGCCTGCCCCTCGAAAGCAAACCGAAGAAACGGTCTGTGTCGAGGTAAAATGGAGACATGAAAAGTAGGCATCCTTCAGGTCTATCGCTGCAAACCAATCCTGTGGCCGCACACATTCGAAAATGCGTTTGGCCGTGAGCATCTCGAACGGCAGCCTGTGAAGGGAGCGGTTCAAGACGCGCAGATCCAGGATTGGCCGTAACCCACCGGTTTTCTTGGGGATAATGAAGTACGGGCTGTAAAACCCTGACTCCATCTCGGCTGGAGGGACAGTCTCGATTCGCCAGCAGGGTGGCAACCTCCGCTCTCATGATCGGGGCATTGCCACCGACCAGAGTAAAGCGGACTCCCCTGAAGCGGGAAGGAGACCGTGCGAACTGAATCGCATAGCCGAGCCTGATAGTTCGGGCGACCCAGCGGGACAGGTTGGGAAGCTCTAACCAAGCTCCCAAAAACTGAACCAGCAGAATCATCCGAACCACAGACGTCCCCCTCGGAGGGGCAGCGAAGCGGAGTGACCGGCCCAGGCAAGGGTGACATAGCGGCCCTGAGCGGGGGCTCAGTCATGCTCCGCGTCCTGACAGAGGAGACCAGGGAAGGACCAGCGTTCTACGGGGGTCTGCTCTGCCAGGGGTCTGGCGATAGAGGGGGACGAGAGTGGTGAGGTCCGGAGACGACACACACTGTCATCCGCGCCCTCAGAGACAGAGGGGGACGAGAGCGGCGAGGCCCGGGGGCGTCGCGCACTGTCATCCGGCTCTGTGTGCTCAGTGATGGAATTTTCGTTTTTTTTCTTTGACCACAATAGGGTGCTGCCCACCTGTGGGTGAGCAGCGGGGCTTGGGGAACAAAAGAAAAAAATGGAGGGCCGGGGGAAGGAGGGGGCCCGCAACCGCCTCCTGGGGAAAAAACGGTTCCATCACTGAGGAGCCCGTCTCAGGAGCGCCGCTTAGCCTGGCGTTTAGCGAGGCGCGGGGCTGGAGAGGGCTGTGGTGCCTTCCTGAGGCTTCCTCCACGACGCGGCCCGGGTGAAGGCTGCTGCTGGGGCCGTGCGGGTGGGGTGGGAGCCGCAGGAGGGCGCCCTCGGCGGCGAGCAGGCTGAGGCGTCTGATCTGGCGGCTGGGTGGAGGCAGCAGCGGGCCGTCGGGGCAGAATGTGTTTTATCACCTCAGACTGCTTCTGTGCGGTCGAGAACTGGCGATAGAGGGGGACGAGAGTGGTGAGGCCCGGAGACGGCGGACATCGAGTCCTCCTCTGGAGCGCCGAATGAAACATGCGGGGCATCCGTAGATGAACCCGCCTGAATCACCGCGGCACTCGCGGGTTGCAACACTGTAGAGGGGGGCGTGGTCCGAGGACGCATCGTCGGATTGCTCCACACCGTCACCCTGTCCACCAGCCGAAGTACCACCTCTCGTGGAGGGGGTAGA
Organism: Tiaroga cobitis; assembly: GCA_030578255.1. Taxonomy (NCBI): domain Eukaryota; kingdom Metazoa; phylum Chordata; class Actinopteri; order Cypriniformes; family Leuciscidae; genus Tiaroga; species Tiaroga cobitis. The sequence continues at coordinate 33,236,384 of CM060603.1, forward strand.
TCGGGGTGTGGATGAGGGGACTCTCTCTCGAATGAGATCATTGAGTCTCGACCTCAGTGTTGCGATGGTCATGTTCCCACAGAAGGAACATGAGTCATCCACAAGCGCTGCTTTAGCGTGCTCTAAGCCCAGACACGCAAAGCAGCGATTGTGCCCATCAAAAGAAGACAGATATCGACCGCACCCAGAAGAACACGGGCGAGACATCTTTAAAAAGACGTGCCACGTGCAGCTCTTTTATGAGAGGAAAAACTCTGCGATTCTGAGGCGACCAGGGAGAAACACACAGACTGGCAGACCACTGCTCAGATTGCAGGCAATGTGAAGCTCGCTGGATACCGCCGTCACACCAACACCGGAGAGTTCATTCGTCTAGAAGAGATGAAGTCACTGATACTCAGGATTTGGCTTGTGGAGTGAAGAGATGCTCTTGGCTCCGAAGCGAAAACATGATCTGCTGTTGCGGGTGTCTCTCCTTAAATACCCATGCGGTGGGGCGGAGATACGCTATGCAAATTCCGCAGACCCATGGCATTTCATTGCCATTGGCTCGTTTTATAATACTCGAAGATGATAGGCTTTCTGGCGAAACCCCCATTCTCCGTCATCCGACGTAACTCGGAGTGACTACGAAAGGGAACCCTAATTTGGCACTGTTTAGAACCATTTTTCTTAAGAGTGTAGTTCATTGATTAAAATAAAGCCTCCCTGTGCTATGTGCAAGCTATTACAACAAAATTACCCAAATTATCAAAAAATTATGAGAAAAAATGATCTGTATGGCGGTATATATATGGCAGTTTTCCATGTGGTATCAAAAATGGTATCGAATATTGATATTTTTCGGTATCGTATCGAAGTTGGAAATTCCAGTATCATGACAACACTAGTGGATACGTATTGAAAACTAATTCGACAGCGAAACTATTTCGAACGTTAAATGTGACCGCACTTTTAGTGAGTTATTTCTAGGTTGTTGCTTACTGGCTTTAAGACAGAATTCTGACTGTAACGCAAATGGTGCAAGAAGCATTAACGACCGAAATGTAATACTTTTTAAGATTTCAGATTAGCTACAAGTACTAACTACAAGTATGAGCAACAGTAGCAGAGACCATTAATCAGACAGCAATGTTTATGATTCGCTGTCAGATATGACACATTTAGTTGTGCAAGCCTTGTATGTAATGAACACTGCAGGTGCATGCTACTTATATTCAGCTTCTCATTTCTATCATTCACATAAAGAGGGACTTGATCAAGTAGGTGTCTGAGAGATATATTACACAAGAAAATTAGAAAGTGGACTGAAAGTCATGTCCAAAAATACCTAATTCCAAATGACAACATCCTTGCTGATTGGCTTGTTTTTCAATAAAGCTTGGTTACACTTCTGATAAAGAGAGGTCACCAACAAGCATACTAATGACCTGCTTTACATGTGTGTGGGTGAATGAGTGTGTGTGAGAGAGGGAGAAATGGATGGAGAGAGGAAGTGAAAAAAATCACTGAGAGAAAAAGAGAAATTGTGTGTCTCTGGCAGTTCCTGGCCCTGGCTTTGTCCAAAAAGGCTCATTTGGACTACAGACACTGCATTGTATTATTGCTGAAGAAAGTGGAAGAGATTCTGGACTCAACAGAGGACTCTTGGATCTTCACTTCAGAGAGTGTTGTAGGCTAGAGGAAACAACAAATGATAGGACCACAATAACATTGGGTTGATGAGCAATGAACCCAATCATAGGTTTTACAATGCATTTCAATGATTAATTTCTCACAGGTTTGTGATGTGGCGGAGAAACAGGAAAAGATGTGTATTTAGGGAAGGCGGTATGCCAGGAGCACAGATGCCAGAGCCACATGGACAAAACCACACTGACACCCAGAGGACTGTCTGAGAAATGCAGCATGTGTCCATTATTTTATTACACCTGCAAACCTTGAGGTTACAAAATTCAACTCTTGAAAAACTACTTAAGAAAAACCTTACAGACAGTACTTTTGAAAAGAACAGTGAAATCGCATCAGATCGACCTTTCTGTCAATGACTCTTTCAGTGTCCAGTTTTTAATCACATCCTGTTGTTGCTCTAATCCTATTAGCTGAGGAAATATTTCACTTTAAGTCACAACTTTCTCTATTGCCTTCCCATTGTCTTTCTCTTTCAGTGCAGTGTTTATTCTACATGTTTGTCTAGTGAGTTTTTTCACCAGCTTAACTCCTTGGCAGTTTAGTCAATATAGGCTATAATGAAGAGGCTGCTTTCATGGTTGTGTCAGCTTATTCCCTTGCCTATAATTCGAAGTAATGCTTTTTCAGGCCGTTGATTTATTGATTTCAGTGATTTGAAGCTTCAAAATTCACAAAAAGAACGATAGATAGGAGATGCAAGAAGGTAAACAAAGTTTCTAGGTTTTTTTTTTTCAGGTATCCCAACTTCTTTTGACATGGCAAGTTACTATGTTTATAGAGCTGTGTATTCATAACACCGATTGATTATTGAGATTTTCATTAGCATGTTGATGCTCTACACAGATATATACATGTGAATTGTGCAAAGGATCAAAGCCACTCACTGCAAACAAGGATCAATTGGCGACACCACTTTCACATGATTTTAACTAGAAGTAATCCAAGCAGTGATGTTCTATAATATGACATTTAAAATGTATAAAAAAATACATAAATAAATACATATTTGACCTTTGATTGAAAAAGCTAATTTTCTCATGTCAGATTGAGCAACTAGAGATACTTTCTTAATAGCCATATATATAAAACACATATATTTTGTATAAAATAATATTCTTGATAGATAATTATATAAGTATTAATATGGGGGTTGGGGTAACTGATTTAAAGGGATAGTTCACCCAAAAATTGAAGTTTTGTCATTTTTACCCAGCCTCAAGTTGATCCAAACCTTTATAAATGTCTTTGTTCTGCGGAACACAAAGGAAGATATTTTGAAGAATATGGGTAACCAAACAGTTCCATTGACTTAAATAGTATGGGAAGAAAATACTATGGAAGTCAATGGTGCCCCACAACTATTTGGTTTCAAACAGTCTTCAAAATAATTTATTTTGTATTCAGCAGAAGAAAGAAACTCATACAGATTTGACAACTTCAGGGTGAGAAAATGGCAGAATATTCATTTTTGAGTGATCTACCCCTTTAAGCTGTGCATTCAAAGTGCAAAGAAAAGATTTCAATACTTTTAACTTGAAGCCTACACCTCTTGACATTTTCATGTCATTAAACCTTTTTTCAAAGTTCTTGTTGAAAATGGTATGAAATGGATAATTCAATTGATCATTTCTAAGAAATAAGACTTCTCCTTTTCAAAACTGAAACCGAAGTGGAGGTGGCTGTTGACAGTGCATATTATTCACACAATGGCTTTAAATCATTCATAATTTGATTCTCCCTAATTCTTCTTTTTCATGTTTTAAATTTTCCTTTCTAAAAAGCGTGTTGCTTATATATACTCAGAAAGTCTTCTAGTTTGGTGAAATTCCACACACAGACCAGCCACTAGTCGGGTGGCTATAATTACATTGAAAATTGAGATGCCACAATGTGTTTTCTCAACATTGCATTTCAAATCAACTCCTGACAAACTAATTTATTTTTATTTGAATCATCCCTCTGTAATTAATTGTGTTGCAAGTGTCTTTGGAAAGCTTTCAAACTATTTTTTATTGTAATTTTTATTATTTTAAGATGATTTGTTTTAATTTGAAATGTGTATGATTTATTTAATTATTAGCTTTTCATTAAATTGACAAAACCCATGCAGTTCCTTTACGAACCCGTTTCGGAAACCCTGATGTAATTTATATGTTTAATACATTTCATGTTGTTGATAACAAAGAATGGAATAGAATCTTTCTCTTTGTATTTTTATATCAATATGGTAACACTATTATCCTATTCATTTCAATGTGGCAAACGAGTTAGGTCAAAAGTGATCTAAAAGTAGTCTGATTATATTCCATAAACTGTGTAATGTCATGATGAATTTACATTACTAACTACAATATTTATCATGTAATTTGCAATCAGTAACAGATTGCAATTTGTAAGTAATCTACCCAGCACTAGCTGTTGAGATGATCCAAATCTCAAACCTTAAGACCTTAAGACAATTCATCAAACCTGAGTAGGATTCAGAAATGTTGTTGTACAGTAAAGTGCTAATCGTACATCAAAGCAATAGAGAAAGCCTACAGGATTTCAGTAATTACAGTTTCATTTAAATAGCTAAAAGAGGAATGGAGTGCTGAGAGTGAAGGTGACTGGTATTGAAGAGTTCTGAAGTGGCAGCTTGATGAATGCCAGTCCTTATCCAAAGACACGCGTTCAGACTCTACAGCATTTATTTTGGTTAGAATGCTGGCTGAACAGGAATAGGCATAAATTGCTCAGTAAAACATTCAACATTAAAAACTGTATTAAAAATGCATTTTGCTATTTTGTTTCAGGACAATATGGCCCTGCATAGCAGTAAAAGTGTTGTTAGGTCAGTTTCACACCAAACGCATAAGCAGCACATTAACGAAATATCAGTTCAACTACAACAGCAGATTTATGTAGTTATTTTACACTGACATTGTTGCGTAATAGAAATATTGCTTTATACTTGAAAAAACATTAAATGTGTGCTGCTTACATCAGCTCTATTACTCTCTATCCATTATAGAGAGAACAAAATGCGGTACCCTGGAGCAATTTGCACAAGTTTTTGATGCTCAAGGGCAGAATTGATATGCATAGTGTAAAAAGGAACCTTTAGTTTTAATTAGAACCCCAGTGTATCATCACAATTGGTGCCCTACAAAAGCTTTGAACCACTGACCCTAGTATGTACAGACACAAACACTGCAGTGTCTTAATTAATTTGTTCTCATATAAAGACTTGGAAAAGGAAACCACAATTTCTAATCAGTTTTGCAACTGTCTTTCCTAAATGCATCTGTAACAGTTATCCTCTGTAAGAAGAATACTTTTGTGTTCCCACAGGACAAAAAAAAAATACAGGTTTGGCACAAAATGAGGGTGAGTAAATGATGACAGTCTTCATCTTTTAGATGAACTATCCCTTTATTAACCACACTGCCACCAGTTTATATTTCACTTCCATTTGAACGGCTAAAAATATCAAGCAAACCATTTTTGCGGTCGAAATATCGGATCTCTGCATGTAAGCTATCACCCTCTGGTATTTTCACTGTACTTACATCCTCAATAAGTCACAAATTATATTGTGTTCAAAAGCATAATAATCACACCTACAAGAGTTAATTACCTCTCCATAATGACACACAATTTCCAATATCAAAGAAAAGTACAATACATTACCCTACACTTAATACTAAGAGGTACTCTGTGAAAAAGTGTTTTTATCTCAGATTATCATTAGTGTTACATTCACAGACCCCTGCTGGGTCTAAAACAACCACACTTGTCCATTCATGGGAAGTATTCTCTGTTGCCACACAGTATTGTTGTTTCCTGTCTGTTTTCCTTCTTATCTCTCTGACCCTTAACACGATGTGCACATGAGCGACACACACAAAGATAAGAGCTGTGCTCTGTAAATCAATACTGGGGAATTATAAGCTATATGCAATGCATAATGTAGTGTCTGGACTAATCAGAAACACACAAATTATTCATTATATTTAATGAATAATCCAGCAAACTCACTCTCCCAACAAAGGTCTTTGGAACTTCCCCCAAAACTAACATCACAAATGAAGCCTACCCACTGGCAGAACCTGGTGTCCTGTTACAGGACACATTAAGACTGATTACAGGTTTTACGACCCCTAAAGGAATTTCCAGAGAGTTGTGACTCTCACTTAATTCTTGCTAAGGAGAAATTAACCCTGTTAATCCTATATATTCTAAATATATCCACTTGAGAAATGCATAAACATGTATCTAATTTCCCCATCTCATGATTTTCCTTTATGTTGTTTGGCCTATGTTTTCTTGTAAACTCTAATGGGTTAATGTTTCACTTATGTATGACTTTGAATGTATGACTTTGCATTCTATGGTTAACCAAAATCATATTTGTGGCATGTTTGGTCTCTATAAACTCCAATGTTCGTCCCCCATTTGTTAATTTACATTACATTTTGCTAACTTTATGACGCATTAGTATTATAAGAATCTTGAAGATTATTTTCTTAAACACCCAATGAAATTACACAATTAAATGCTCTGCTATAACACAATGGGTCGTAAAAACTCCCTCCAAAGGGACCGCTTCGTATTGGCTCACGCACCTCCAGAGGGTGTGACATCTTCACGCTTTAAAAATCACTGATCACAAGATTATCTCTCTTGTCCTCTTAGCTTTTAGCCTCTTGATCTCTTACTCTCTTGGTCCTTCCTGAGAAGTCCTAATGTAAAGATGATGCTGAACTAGAAGTCCCCCAAGGACCCCCAAGCTTGTGCCAGGCTGCGGCCTTGTCTTTCCATTCACCAAAGATCCTGACTCCTACTGGTTCTCTTTCATCAAGACCACATCAGCAAAGATCAACTGGAGCCTCAACAAATTGCATCAGGACAGTTTAATTCAAATGGGTGAGACATGCAAGTATCAAACTTAGTCTCATTATTTGATACATTACATGTTAGAACTAAACTGATGGTTTGCTCAGGGTGTTCATCTGATGAACTTCAAACAATGCTATAACTTCTTGCTTTCCTGTATTCTGCTTCAGCTCTCTTTCCCTTGGTAAACTGTATGCATGTATGTATGTGTATGTTAGAAGTAGTTTAAGTGTTTAGTCTAGTTAATAAAGTCTTGTTCATGTCACACTTAAAGTGGTCTGTGTCTCAAGCTCATATCTGGAGTCACTAATCATAGATCTTGACTACTTGCTCTTAGTAGTACTTAGTAAGAAAGACATTTCCCATGCCCCGGAAATGTACATTTCTATTAATCAATTAATAACCAATATTGAGTGTTCACGGGATGAGTAATTAGTTCTGAGTAATTGGTTGTAATGTAAATGTAGCTGCATCAAGTTAACCCGATTAACTGTTCCAAATATTCATAATCAATTATAAAAAGTTGTGATTGATTATTAATATTTCATAGAGCTAATTTGCTAGAAATTATATTTCATATTAAAGGCTGAGTATGGGAATACGAGGCTTTCAGTGATAAGAACAAGTCCAGTGTGTCTTAAAACAGGAGGAATCCCCAAAGAGCCATTCACATCTGGGGCTGAGATGGAGTGTGAGGCTTACCTGGGCCTGCAGGCAGAGAGAAGTTAGGCATTGAAATGCCATCTGTGCTCATCCTGTCCATTTGTTCCTGATGGATACCTTCATTTAATATAGGTAAAAATGGTAAAGCGAATAGGGTTAGAGGGCAAAACACCAGTCAGTGCTAAAATTAGAACAAAACCACAAATGAATTACATGCAATAGGACAAAAAACTACAATAGAGACAAACAAAATAGATCTATCTGAAAATCTTCAAGCACTATAAATTGTGTAAAAAAACTACACTAGAACAAAGACACAAATGAAATAGAACTACGTGAAAAACATCAAGCACTAGAAATAGAACTACTACATAAATTGTAAAAAGTAATCAAATTTACATTCATATTAATGTTACAAATGTGATTAAGTCGAGAGCAATGAGAGATTGTTTGATTAACATTAATGGCACAGATGGCAGAAGGTATTAAGCTGCTGTCACTTTACGACCAAACTGTTTACGCTCACTTAACATAAACATAAGTGACATAAACAACTGCGTTTACTTGTAAACTCGCAAATATGGGCATTTTGACACATAAATGTGAATATTTGATCATTCAAGCCCAATACGCTGATTTCACGCAGCCGTTATTTTGAAATCGAAAGCGAGGCTCCGGTGGGAAGAAAACCGGAAGTGCCGCCTTTAATCACAGGAGAGTCGTGAATGCGATGGCGTATTGTTGTGTTTAATGTAGAAATCAGAAGTTCTAAAACTGTACATAGATTTTTTTCATACTTTAGACTATAAACAGTGAAATTCATTTAGAAATGAAATAATTTTTTTTTTATATAATTCAGAAAGTAAAAAAAAGAAGCAGGAACGAACTATATACATATCCTATATTGGATATTGACATCCAATAGGGAAATCAGCGTATATATAGCACCAAAAAGAACTCGGTAATCACGCACTGTAGAACATTTCTTTATCTGCATGCGTTTCAGGTGTGTGTGATCAGAAACCGTCTCTCAGACAGGGGGCACATATACAAAAAGTGTTCTCTTTCACTGCTTACTGTGCTACAGTTTACAATCACTTGTTTTTTAAAGTGCACGCTTAAAAACACATTCAAATGATAAGCTTGTGTGACAGCGCAGGACGGCAACGTCACAGATGTAACCGCAATAAAGACGATAGTCCAAAATTTCAACCAGTTGACAAATTTCTACCGGTTTATTGTCTACTGGTATATCGCCACCTCTAAGACTGAATATGTCTCAAAAAGACAACTAAGGCTAACTGGAAAAACATGCCTGCGGCAACATTCCGCAAAAAGAAACTACATTGCTTCTTGCTTGTTTTGCGATAATTCACAAGTTAAATGTCCATTGAGTGGCACTAAATGGGAGTTCAGTTTTATCCGAAACAGATTACTGTGAATATGGCTAAGCTTATCACATTGGTTGTTTTACAATTCATAATGTCCGATGAGTAGCGCTAAGAGGCTATAGTTCTATCATGTTTGAAAATAACATACATGTATGTGAAATAAAAACGCATTTCCCGAAGCAACCATGACCATTTAGGTTGCTTCTAGTCTTTAAGCTCTTTTATTCTGACTTGTGTTTCATGCAACTTGTGGAGTGCTAAATGGAGTGCTCCATTTCGCATGTGCAATGCTGAATCAGGCGAGCTACCGAGCAAGTTTCCTATATCAGAAGAGCTCTGCATATAGAGCTGGTTATGTGATGCCAATGTCAAAATGTATTTGTTTACAAATTATGCTCTATACAGTAAAAGTGTTAAGGTCAGAATATATGTATTGTGCAAGGAACTGAGCAAACATCTTTCTTTATTAATCAATAATCTGCCCCATAGTCATAATCTGTGTGAAAAGGGGAGGGAAATAAAAGTGTTAATATTTTACTGCTTCTACAGTAGTGTTCATTTCAGCTAGAAACTATAGTGAATTGTACATGTTTGGAGTTTTGCAAACGATTTGTGACAGCTATAATACACGAGTTAAGGCTTAAAATGATGTTAGAGACAATGCGCATCTCACAGCTGTCAAATGTTCCATCATCCTTGCATTTTCTCTCTGCTCTGCGCTCTAATGAAGAATCCAATTAAAGAAAATAGTGAAGCATGCCACAATCCAACGAATGTGCTCACATTCAAATCACATCCAAAGGAAATTTCACAGAGGAGAGATTCTCTTTTCGAAGTTAAAATTTGTTAATGAAACTTTCAGTATAATGTACAGTCGCTATAAAACTGTAGTATGGGAAACTGTGTGACCCCACCAATTCAAGGAAACCTAGATTCCTCCATTAGGCAAGATTTCTTACAAAATCCAAACCACAAGTAGTCTAATGGGGGTCAGAATGGTTCAGAAACGGCAATTTTTCTGCATAGTTTGGTCTATGAACCACAACATTCACATGGTATGCTCGAGCACACGCGTTCTCAGAAATGCACTACATAGTCAGCCTTGTATTGTAGTACAGATGATGTTAAAAGCTTCCCTTTGGTTAAAAAAATAAAAAGTTGACCTTATACCTGTCTAGATTTCACATGAGCCATTTACTGTAAAAGTCATTCCCAGCACACCAGACTGACAGATGCAACCGATGGAGGTGGATCTCAACTGAGGCATGCTGTGCTTCTAATAAGAACACAAAAGCAATTCCCCACAAAGATAATGGCAAAGGGCATGCACGGAACAGAAAATATGGTGCTAAACAAACAAATCCAATCAAATTAGCAGCGAGAGACTTCAAATCACCTGCTGTGAGCAATATCCCCATACACAATATGAAGGTCTCTATGATAGTTTGGTGCATATTAAAGGGATAGTTCACCCAAAAATGAAACTTCTGTCATCATTTACTCACCCTCATATCAGTTCCAAAACTGTACAACTTTGAGTGTTTGAGAGTTTTTTGTCCATACAATGGAAGTCATTGGGCACCAAAACTGTTTCAAAATACTTCTTTTGTGTTTTACAGAGGAAATCAATTTGTAAAGGTTTGAAATGACAAGAGTGAGTAAATGAAAATATAAATGTTGGGATGAGCTATACCTTAAAGTATGTTTCTTTGTTGAGATATGTTAGTTATAATACATTTGAATGGTAGATTTACTCACTCTGTGTTTTTTCAGTGTCAAATGGTCTCATTTTCTCCCTGTCTGAAGGGTTTGGGATTGTGCACATTCTTGTGGTGTCATCAGCCAATCAGCATTCCAGAGGAATCAGTCATATGGCACTCGCAGATTAGGATAGAGGCTAGTGATTTATGTCATTTTGCACATCCTTAATTTAGAGAATGAGACGAGTAAAACTAGCATCCTTCATGAAAAACAATCAGGGAATTGCATTTTACAGTGAATACCTCTGACTTCAAAATAATAAAATAATAGTGTTCGTTCAACTTGTCTGCACTACTGGAGATTTAAAAAAAAAATCACTTCACATAAATATAGTCTAGTTAAATGACTGTAACTAGATGAAATCTAGTCTTTGGGTAGATTAAACTGGGTCACTATATGCTCCATTACACAGCTCTTTGGGCAATGTAGGTTTGCAGATGTCACGCACACTGGCTGCACTATATGGATGATGCTATGTTTGGGATGAGGGATTACAAGTGCATGCATTAAATGCACATTTACATTTAACAAAGTCTTGCTTTTAAAAATGATCTAGTCTGTGATCTAGTTTTGATTAAAAAGTCGATCCAGAGATTGAAAGAACTATAGTCTAATTTAACATTACCACAAAGCATAAGACACTGACTGTTGCTATTCTACACAAATATATTATAAATCTTATTTTTTAACAAACAACAACACAAACCTGAGACCATAACTATCTGACAGTTTAAATGTTATAGTTGGCAGTGTGTTGCATCTATAATCATTTTAATTGATTGAAAGAAATGAATACTGCCATTCAGCAAGTATGCATTAAATCGATCAAAAGTGACAGAAAAGACTTTTACATTGTAACAATTACAATGTTATTTTGAACTTTTTATTCAAAGAACCCTGAAAAAATGTATCATGTTTGCACAAAAATATTAAGCAGCACAACCATTTTAACGAGGATAATAAGAAAAATATCTTAACCCTCAGGTGCTCTTCGGTCATTTCTGACCGAAAAAAATTCTGTTTCTGTTAATTTTTAAAAAAAAATCACAGCTTCATCGGAATGTTACGAAACTTCTTGACTTTTATGGCATTGGGTATGTGAACACACAAAACAATTGAGGTCATGATCCGAGCAGGCTAAGTGGTCGTAAAAAAATAGTCACACTTGTGCTCTTCGGTCAAAAATGACCGACCATAGGAAATGAATGGGAAATTGACAAAAAAAACAAAAACTTTAAGAATTTTTGTGTGTACAATTCTAAAATCGGCCACGATGCAGAAAAAAAGTGCTCACCATTGAAGGGGTGACACTCTAAAACATCAAGAGTGCAAAACAGACATACCCACCCACCCACACACACACACACACACACACTTTTATACACAAAAACACCAATAAATTGTGATTAAAGAAATCTGTTTTGAATATTTAAAAATCACAGCTTCATCAGAAAATTACGAAACTTGGTGACTTTTATGGCAATAGGTATGTGAACACACAAAAAAATTGAGGTCATGATTCGAGCAGTTTAAGTGGTCATAAAAAAATTAGTCACACTTTTGCTCTTCTGTCAACCATAGGAAATGAATGGGAAATTGACAAACACAAATTCTTTACAAATCGGCCACAATGCAGAAAAAAACATCAATAGTGAAAAACATAACATAATTAATAATTATATAACATATAATATAATAATTATTAAAATTGTTAAAATAATAATTAATATATTTAAAAAATAATAAATTAATATGTTTTAAAATAATAATAATAATAATAATATAAATAATAATAAGCTGTGAAAAAGCATTACTGTTTATTATTTTATTTTTTTTATTGAATTGTAATGTTACCTGTAACAAAATGCTTTCTCTGTATTCAGGTTTGACTGTAGTAATAATGCAAAAACTTGTACACTTCACATCAAATTTATTTTTAAAAAAAATTATAAACCATAGCAAAAAATATTATTTGAGAATTAAAAAAAAAAACACATTCAAATCCACATCTTAAAAGTAAGTAATTTTGTCCAAAACTATTAGAGAATTCACAAGCCTCTCCATAGAGAGCTATACAGGCATCTAGTGGTTACACTATGAAACGACATGTTTTATTTAAATTTCTCTCAACAGATGGCGCTAATCTGACTTCAAAAATTGGATTTAAAAGGCCAGGTCTCTATATTAATCTGAAATACTGCAATAATTGAAGAAATATTTTTATAAATTAGGAAGAAAAAAAAATTGGATTGTTTTCAATGGCAAAAATGGACCATAAATATTGCATAAATATTAATAAGTAACATCAAATTGTCTCAAAATACAAAATTAAAAAGAAAAAATATTATTGAACAAAAATAAATTGCATTGGTTTTACTGGGATGAAGAAAGTTTCATTTTTAGGTGTCCGGTCACTTCTGACCGAGAAGATAAGTGTGACTCCGAAACGAAGAGCACCTGAGGGTTAAGCACCAAATCAGCATATTAGAATGATTTGTAAGGATCGTCTGGTATGACACTGAAGACTGGAGTAACAATGGTGAAAATTTAGCTTTGCCATCACAAGAATAAATTACATTTTGAAAAATGGTAAATTATGTTGATTGTGCCAATGATTTACTACAACAGACAAATCTAGAAACTCAAAGCTCAAAGCTAAAAATTATTATGGGACATGAAGAGAGAAGCCAATGGAGCCACAACCCAAATAAATTGCATTTCTGATGGAAAGGGTGTAAAAGCATTAAGGACACTGGTGACATTTGGAATTAGGAAAGCACTGGAGGAGGATGCTTAACCAAGCATTGGCTAAGGTGTTCTGCTGTTGAAATGCCAGCAGGATTTTTTTCCCTTTTCCTCCACGTTCGCAGCTTTGAGCCAAAGCAGCTGTGACATGGCCGTTTTCCTGGCTCTTTACTGCTTTGCACCACTCATAGAGCAGAAAATGCTATATGCTTATGCCCAAGGGTGGATTTGACTCATAAATTAATCTCAAAGGTGACTGAATCTTACTTGGGACAGTCAAAAATAGTCTCTACCTCTTCTTTCATTTCAAATGCTGCTCACAACAATAATGAATGAATGACAGCATATGCCAAGTTGTCATATTGACAACTTTTATTGCAAATTGTACCCACTGCTAGTGCTAACATTAGTGAACCATTAGGCCATTTGGTAAACTCAAAGTTTCCAGTATCTTACTAAACTGTGCTGCAAAGCTATCCTTTGGGGAAAAAAGAAAAAAGTTATTAACATTTATCGTTCAAAACATTCAAAAGCTTATGTGCAGAAAAATTGAGAATATACAGTACAGTACCTGCCAAAAGTTTGGAAACATTACAATTTAATTTGACTGTTTTTGAAAGAAATCTCATTTGCTTCCCAAGGCATACTGTGAAATATTATTACAAACTAAAATAACTGTTTTATATTTGAAGATATTTCGGGCCCGAGCACCGATGGTGAGAGGACCCTGTTGTTTTTGCTCCGTTTATTATTATTCCGCTTCTTCTTCTTCTCCTAAATGAATCGCTTTTTCAGTCCCTCCAGGATTTCGCGGGCCTTTTTTCTGATTGTTGCGGCCTAAAATTCCTGATGTTGCGGCCGCTTTTCTAAAAGGTTGCGATGAAAGTTGCGATGTTCTTAGGCATGTTTTTATAGGTTAAAACGGCAAAGGTAGAAAGATTTTTACTTAAAGTGCTCATATTATGCTTTTTTCCTTTCCTTTATTGATATATATTTTTTGTGCATGTTATAGGTGATAGGTGATATACTACAGTACATTAACGTTACCTCTAAGTTACCATGCTTTTTTATGTATAAATATTAGGGGTGGAACGTTACACAGACATCACGGTTTGGTATGATTTCGGTACAATAGAGTGAAAAGCAAAACAAAAATGCAGAAGGCATTTTTATAAATGTCTTAAGCCTTGAGCATAGCATAAGCATAGAACCAGTTTATTTGTAGTGCACTGACAATCGTTTTATATAATTAGTTTATTAATTAAATTAATAAAAATACAAAAAGACCATGCAATATGTTAGGTAATTGTACCGGAATAAATTTAAAATTAATTTGCTATATTTCAGATTTGTTTTCCTTAATCTTAATTAACCTTAACTTTATTCTCATCTGAATTATAAATAATTGATTTCCGTATAAAATACTACTACTATTAAAAACACATTTGATTTTCTTTTTTAATCAATGTAGAATGTGTAACTTAAAAATAAACAGATTAGTGCTCCGAGTCCGAGGACAAGAAATGAAAACCAATGTGATATGATGAATGTCCAAAAGATGGCTCTTTTGAAATGAGGTTGAATAAATATTTGCTTTTAAAACAGTGTGTGTGTGTGTTTGGTTGGGTGACAGTTGTAGGTTACAGTTTGACAAGAGTTTAGAGTGCGACAAAAGCACAACGTTGTGTTTTGTTGTGTTTTATTGCGCGTGTAAACAAATAAGTAAACACTTTGCTGTTTGATGAACAAAATGACGGAGTATGTTTTTATGTTTCCACTGTTCGATCGCGCCCGCGCCTCACACACACACACACACACACCGTCTCTCTCTCTCTCTCTCTCTCTCTCTCTCTCTCTCTCTCTCTCACACACACACACACACAGTCAGATTGCTCCCGCGCCCCCCTCTCGCTCTCTCTCTCTCTCTCTCACACACACACACAGTTCGATCCGTCTCTCTCTCTCTCTCTCTCTCTCTCTCTCTCACTCACACACACACAGTCCGATCGCGCTCCCCCCCTCCCCTCTCTCTCACACACACACAATTTGATCGCGCGTCTCGCTCGCTGTTGTTTTTGTAGGTAAATGTGAGACGTTGGCAGCACAGATGTCTGCTACGTCTTCTGAACAAAACAAATGAAGTTAGTTGGATGACGCTTTGCAGGAGACCGTGATGATTGGTCAAAGTTGCGGTGATTAGTCAAAATTGCAAGGCGCACTGAATTCACGGGGATTTGTTGAAGTTGCGTTAATAGTTGCGATCGCGACATCGCAAAATCATGGAGGGACTGCTTTTTAGAGGGCCTAAACATGCTCGAAAACTCATAAAACTTTGCACACGCTTCAGAAGTGGTGAAATTTACGTGTGATATGGTTTTCAAAATTGGGTGGGGCAAATTCTGTAAATTATTGCCCCCACATTTTGCCCCGTCTCTACGTTTCACGTACAGGTATGAAATTTGGTACATACATGTAATGACCCAATACCTACAAAAAAAGTCTCTTGGCGCATAGCCCTAAACACAACAGGAAGTCAGCTATTTTGAACTTCCTCCTAGATTTTGTGCATTTTTCGTAATTTCCTGATGTTGTACTTTAACGAACTCCTCCTACAGTTTTGATCTGATCCTCTTCAAATTTGGTGAGTGTAATCTTAAGGCCTTTGCGACGTTAAATTGCGAAGATCTTGAGTTTTCGTCAAAGGGTGTGCTCTCGGCGGTCTGACAAATGTGTGGGGCAAAATGGCTCAATAGCGCCCCCTACATTATTGCCCCGGCTCTACGTTTGACGTACAGGTGTGAAATTCGGTACATGCATGTAATGTCAAAATACCTACAAAAAGTCTCTTGGAGCATAGCCCTAAACACAACAGGAAGTCAGCTATTTTGAATTTCCTCTCAGATTTTGTGTAGTTTTTGCCATTTCCAGACGTTGTACTTTAACGAACTCCTACAGTTTTGATCTGATCCTCTTCAAATTTGATGAGTGTAATCTTAAGGCCTTTGCGACGTTAAATTGCGAAGATCTTGAGTTTTCGTCGAAGGGTGTGCCCTTGGCGGCCTGACAAATGTACACCCAATTTCAGCCTTTTGGTGATTTGTGCATGAATATGTCATATAGTTCAATATTGCTTGCAGTTCCGATGTTGCTAGGCAACCACAGACAGCCTGCAGTAACTCAGGCATACAATGTCCGATCTGCCCCAAACTTCACATGTTTGATAAGAGTACTCTCCTGAACACATGACCATGCTCATATTTGGTCATAGCAATAGCGCCACCTGCTGGTAGCAGGAAGTGTGCAAATACAAATCCTTTGACATAGTCCTCCTATATTTATTATCATTACTTATACCATGGTCTGGGTGAATACTCGATTCTGATTGGCTGCAGGGTGTCCATTAAAAAGTGATAGAGGACACCTAGTAAAGGAGTTCTGGTGAAACTGACTGTTTACCATTCGAAATTAATAAATAAATGCGCTGCCTACAACAGCTGTGAGTAACCATAGCAACAGGCAGGCAAAGTATCCGTTAACAATTTGCTCTATCAAAACAAACATCTAACGTTAGTTAGATATTACATAGCCTACTAATACAACAATGAGCGACTTTGTTATTTCCTTTAACATTTATGGAGAATATGACAACTTTGACGACTGGGATGCTGCTGAAGAAAGAAAAAATGTAAATAAAACTGAGATTTATCTGATTAATTTATTGCCCTCTATAAGCGCAAATCGCTGGAGCGCAGAACTAATTGTTTTTTTTTGTTTGATTGTTGTTTGATTAATTGTTTTATGTGTAATAAAAAAATAACTATGCCTACCTTTGTGTTTCATGAAAAAAAAAATGCATTTTTGAACCTGAAGGGTTCTACAAGCTGAGCGGACTATAAATATCTCCGGTTGCTAAATAAACCGTCAGGCAAGTTATTATTTGTAAAAACTAGATTTAGCCTAATTAAAATATTAACTAATGTTTTAAAAATGTTTTATTTGGCAAGTGACCATGGTATAAACGGGTTAATGCCCTCCGAGGTGTCCATTGTCAGGTTTTAATGGACTTCGGCGGAGGCAACCCTCCTCCACTGCGCGTCGGCCGGTTCACACCTCGCCGTCATCCATTAAAAACTTGCCAATGGACACCTCGTCAGGCATTAACCCTTACATACTGCCCACCGTGCTCTGTTTTCGTAAAACCGCCGGGTGGTGGTGGCACAGGTGCGAAATTTACATCTGATATGGGTTTCAGAATTGGGTGGGGCAAATGGGCAAAAAGTTGGGCAAACAAATATTTCGACTAATTGCCCCTGGCGCTACGTTTCACGTACGTGGACTAAATTCGGTACATACATGTAATAACCCAATACCTACTAAAAAGTATCTTGGAGCATAGCCCTAAACACAACTGGAAGCGATAAACTTGGCAGGGTTCATCCAAACTTCACATGTTTGATAAGAGTCCTGTCCTGAACACATGACCATGCTCATATTTGGTTATAGCAATAGCGCCACCTGCTGGTAGCAGGAAGTGTGGCAAATATAAATATTTTGACATAGTCCTCCTATATTTATTATCATTACATACTGCCCACCGTGCTCTGTCTTCCTAAAACTGCCGGGTGGCGGCGGCACGGGTGCGGGGGCCCTCTTCATCACTGCTTGCAGCTTTAATTTAAAATGTAATTAATTCCTGCGATGGCAAAGCAAAATTTTCAGCATCATTACTCCAGTCTCCAGCCTCACATGATCCCTAAGAAATCATTATAATACGCTGATTTGCTGATCACATTTATTATTATTATTATTATTATTATTATCAATTTTGAAAACAGTTGTGCTCCCTAACATTTTTGTGAAAACTGTAAAACATTTTTTTTTTCTGGATTCTTTGATGAACAGAAAGCTCAATGAATGGCATTTATTAGATTTATTTCTAAAATGTATTAAAGCATGTATTAAATAGAAATCTTTTGTAGCATTATAAATGCATTTTTTGTCACTTTTGATCAATTTAATGCATCATAGATGAATTTATCTCTTTTTTTAATCTTATCACAAATGTTTGATCATTGTTCCCAAAAACTATTTTCAACATTGACAATCATAATAATAAAAATGTTTCTTGAGTACCAAATCATCACATTAGAATGATTTCTGAAGGATCATGTGACACTAAAGACTGGATGAACGATGCTGAAAATTCAGCTTTTCCAACCACAGGCATAAATTGCATTTTTAAATGTATTAAAATACAAAACAATTGTTTTACATTGTGATAGTGTTTCACAATATAACTGTTTTTACTGTATTTTTAATTAAATAAGAGACTTCGTTCAAAAACTTTAAAAAATGGTAAAGTTTCCAAACTTTTGACAGGTACTGTATTGTTACATTTCGAACAGGCATTCATGTCTGATTTCTGGAAGCTCAACACAGAACAGAAATCATTATTTAATTACAAATTTGTAAAGACTACGCTCAAGGTCTGAAAAGAAAGAAAACTCTCACTGTTTTTCTCGATCCCTTCCCTTGAGTAAGCTAGTCTGTGTTGAGGCATCATGAACCCTCACTCCTTCTGTTTTATGCCAAGTCTATAAATACCATGGCCCTTGTGGAGGCCTTGCATCAGAATTTGCCCTTGAGCTCCTCTATCCAAGCACACATCAGAGAAGGTTTCCAGCTGTGGGGGCATATTGGATAGATTACAGCCTGGAACCCTCTATAACAATGATTGGCCAACAGTCGGTCCATGCCAAATTCCCAGCTACACAAATTTATCCGTTGAGTATACTGCTTAAGGCGTGCTATTAACCAAACCCTCCTTCCTTATACTCCCTTTTAAGTCTACTTTCGTCTCTTTTATACTTTTCTCTACACACATGAACATGAAACATTCAATACATTGCCATGCCAGCTTCCCCTGTTTTGTATCTTCTCTAATAGAAAATATAAAAAGATGTGCACATTATCTCTTTACTTCTGCATTACTTCAAAGCTATGTCTTCTTGCTGCCAAGCTATCTTCAGATTGTTAAAACCCTGTTACACTTACATTATGAGTTCACCTTGAGTTAAATCTTACACATGCATTTTACATTCTCCCATCTACTCAAGTAAAATGACTGAAACTTTATGAAATTGTCACTTTAATCGCACATGCCAAATCTACCCTGTTCATGAATACCCATGTAACACCACAATTAGTCTGAGTAGATACTAAAATATATAATAGCTTAAATTTCCGTAAAAAGAAAAGACTTTCATTAAACCAACGCAAGCCATGCAGGGATGAATCAATCAAAAGCATTAACATTGAACATTAGAATGAAGAAAGATCAATAGCTTGTTGATAGTGAAAATGGCACTCTGTTGCCACAAACCATTTTAAATTGATGACAGCGCGGAAAAACTGGACACTTCAGCCCGTTCACACCATAGGTTCACACCACACACAATAACTATAATGATAATGATAAGATATAGGTCTAAAAATCTATATCTGTCAGGGTTGTTGCAGGATACTGAAGACAAGGGAACAAAATTTCAATCCAGCTGGTTTATTCACAAACTCAGGTTACATGAAAACACAGGAACTCAGGAAAACAACCATACACCGACAACAACCAACAAACACTGAGGGGAAACACAGGGCTTAAATGAACAGGGACTAATGGGATAATTAACAGAACACAGGTGAAGGGAATTACTAATCAGACAGAGCGGAAAACTAACAGGACTGAACCAAAATCACAATGACAGGGGGAAACAAGATCCCAAAACTGAACTAAACACACTGAAAACGTGACAATATCGTTCTAAATATAAACAAAAAAAAATAAGAGTTCAAACACCACAACTACAATGATAATGACACAGAGAAGTGATATTATTGGAATCCCTTTAAGAATGATTTTTTTTCGAGCTGATGAATGATAGAAACATTGACAGCCAATCAGAATTAATCCTGCTTTAAAGAGTTGAACCATTTAAAGCAGCAGACTGCCACACGCACTAAGGATAAACAGAACAATATTGTGTGTTGGTGTGGACACTAATTTAGTTATTGCTATAGTTATCTTTATAGTTACTGTTCTTGGAGTGAATGAGCCTTTACACTGATATTACTGATTTAAAATGTGTCAAATAATGGAATATTAAACATTTAGGGTAGTGAAGCTTTCTATAGCTAAGAAAATAAAAGTATTGTAAAGTGAACATTTTTTAAATAAAAACCTTTAAAATTGTGAGTTTAATTGTGAGTTTATATCGCACAATCCTGATGTTTTTTTTCTCAGATTCCTGACTTCATAACTCGGATTTCTGAGAAAAAAATTAAGAATTGCAGGATTTAAACTCGCAATTGCGAGTTATAAAGACAGAAATTGCAAGGTGTTAACTCACAATTCAGAGAAAAAAAGTCAGAATTGTGTTGCAAAGTCGTCAGAATCGTGAGATAAGAAGTCGTAATTACCTATTTATTTTTTATTCGGTGGCAATATAGGGGAAAACATTAATTCAATCTGAGAAAAATCTTTATTTAATTCTCTGTCACAATAGGCCAATCAAGTGCTTATGACAAAAAGAGGAGAATCTAATAGGGATGCTCAATCTAGGCACTTTTATGAGTTATGGTTTATTCAAATAGTCCTATTTACAGCTGTGTAAAGTTAAATTAAAACTATAACTCAAGAGAATGTCATATATTAATATAGATGTTGGCCTACACGTGCAATGGTATGTTCGGCCTTCACTTCTAAAACGTAGAAAATATTAAAAATTAATTGTTTACTAGTGCAAAACTGCAAAAACAGCTTTGAGGGGAAAAAAAATGTTTTCACTTTGTATATGTGACAAGATGCATCTATACTTTTCCAATACATTTTATTCTAAATTAAAAAAAAAATTAACCATAAAAAGCCCATTTGTGTTTGTTGCGTCCTGTCTGTCTTCAAGCAGGGCTGATGAAATCCTTCAGCAACATTACAAGAAAGAACCTTTTTAAGATCGTATTTAAAAAAACAAACATTTTAAATATTAATCTGTAAATTCCCCTTAGATACCCATTAGCATCAACAATCACTCTGAGATATTAGTGAGTACATCCGTGGTTTCCGATGTGACAGTGTGTTGGCGGAGGTCCCAGGCCTCCAAATTCCAGAGAGAACATGTTTTATGATTCACAAAGCACCTGAGCACACCTCAAATCTCTCCCTGTCTTTCTCACAGTGATTTCTTTGTATTACCATCTTCCATTTAAATAAAAGATGCCACTGCAATGAGAGTCAAACAAAACCACCCAAGCACACTGATGTACAGTACACATGGTTTCAGAAACATTATCTGCTAATTTGTGTATAAAATGGTTTAGGCAGCGGTTGTCCTAACACAACATGAAAAGCATTCACATTTGTCCCTCTGCCAGGCTCTCACAGTTAATTGTCTCAGACTGAAAATAAATAAAGAACCATGATTTATGCTCCGTAATTAAAATCAGAAAAATGCAAAAAATCCCAAGTTCTCAAGCTTGAGCAGCAACATTTTAATTTTCTTATATTGCAAGACATAAATTCTTTAGTTTGAAAGTCATTACTAAAATGCAAAATGAACATAACCCCAATTATTTAGCTGAAAAAGAATTACATCGAAATAAGCTTTAAGTACTCAACAAATGTTTGATCAACGGGATGTGCGTATGCACAAGACAGAAAAGCGCCACTCTTTTTGGCTTGCAGGCCAGTGGCTGGGCATTAAACATTTCATAATGTAAAGCTGGGTTAAAGCCGCTCTTATGTGAAGATACTTAAAGAATAGGTTAGGACATCACAGGCATACAATCATCCCTTCCAAACCTCTTAAGCCACAACAGGAGCGCTCTCATTAAAACAGCGTTCTCCCTCAAAGACACAATGAACTAAAGACTCTACAATCAAGTGAAATTAGTTTAGTTAAAGCCTTTGTCATCGCTGTGTACTGCAGTAATTAATCCTTAAATTAAACAAACGAGCAATTAGAGGAGAAAGTAATTATTATGATTTAATTTGTTTGAGCGAGCAGTCCTTTGAGGCATGATTTAATGTCTAGGTATTCTTGCAGAGTGAATATTCATTAGCCCAAAAAGTAGTGCTCCCTCTAGTGAATTGTTTGACAACAGTCTTACATACTTTTACTGCCTGAAACACACTAATGCAGTACAGATTAACTTTAAGATGATCTCGCAGTCAATAAAGGTTAATGCAGAAGAGATCAACAAATGGAGAAAATGCCAACAGGCCAACCCACAATAAGATCTGTAAATAAAAATTACATTTGTAAATTTAGTTAAAATTTGACTTGACATACAGTATCATTCAAAAGGTTACGTAAGACGTCTCTTATGATCACCAAAAAATAGAGTAAAATAGTGTGAAATTTTATTCAAATTTAAAATAACTGTTTTCCATTGTAATATATTTTAGAATGTATTTTTTTTTTCCTGTGAAGGCTATTTTACAATTATTTGACTATAGTGATGTAGTGTATAGGAATGCACGTAAAGGTGTTTTAGAACAATTAGATGTGTTATATCACTTATTAATACAAGGGAACCGTATTCCCTTAATTACATATTAAGTAATTACATATTAGATGGAAAATAAACTAGTGTATTTTTATTTATAAAGTTAAGTACATATATATTTATAAAGAATATGTACATTATTACATATTCAACCAGATCATCTAATCATATTCTTTTGATTGTCCCTAGAAAGAAAACTGTTTATGGTCGTTACGACAAGTTTATGACTTGTCAGTAGCGCGGTACAATATTGCGGTTATCGCGACAGCCCTATGAAGATAGCCTACTCTTTACCGCTATGGAGGTATTTTGTCATGTCTAATGTATTAATAATGCCATCAGAATGCAACCAAAGCACAGGATAGCAAAAAGTAGATGGCTATAAGTAATTGTAAATCATACAAAATAAATGCCATGATCACTAGATTTTATACATGTGTTACTATTGTAGGGATCTCCCAGTTACGTGACCCCTAGCCGCGTGTCAGCCATTTTGACGAAATACATCCGTCGGCTACTCATAGATCCATTGCCGTAGGTAATATATATTATTAGTATATTATACTAATAATATAATTATTAGTATATTATTATAATAATAATATAATTATTAGTATAATTAGCCTAAATATTGCAATACTTTTGCGCTATTGATATAATTGCATGCGCAAAATCATGGTGCAAAATATCTGGATACTGAACAGAATCCATTTTTCCCCCACCACTTCATGTCATCGCACTTATTATTAGCATCACAAAAATAAAATATACAAGAGGAAGATAAAGGAATTAGGAATCATATATCCATATGAAGCACCACAAGTTCTTTTTACAGGCATTAAATGTGTAGAAAAACTTCCTGACATTGAGTTTGGTGACATTACAGCTACCTTATTTACTTCCTATCACGCTACACCGGAGTTTCATTAAAAGAAAATGATTTTTCAATCATCACCGCAAAGGTTGGTCAATGTATTTTTACCACCAAATTATAGTAGCTGTATTAATTTTTAAACTGAGTTTACAGGGAAAAACACAAAACAAAATCACCAACAAGATTAAGTGTATCTTTAATGAATTTGTTTAATCTAGTTTGATCAAAGAAAAACGAAATAATAGCCTATGCTTATATACTTTTTATACTTGTCACTGTAGTATGATAAACTGTCATTGAGACTGTTGTCTCAACCTGTGTTTCTAACGATTTATAAGAAGTGTCAAATAAAATACAAGATCAGCTTTTGGTATTTGAAAACGAAAGAATGTAATGTGATAATATGCCTAACGAATTAACTGATCTAGGAATGCATGTATGCGTTTTGCCTGTTTATTGCCGCCAACCACTTTTCTCCGTTTTGTTTCTTTTGGGATACGGTATAAAGATATTCCTTTTGTATGATCACGTATCTGATCACATCCAAATGCACAGCATCGCTCGGGCATGATAGGAATATTTCGCGACGAGCTGTATTATCACCGGCGGTTTAGCATTTTCTATTCCGTCAAGATGGCTGCTCTAAATGGCATGACGTCACGCGGGACGTCCCTATAATGATCCTGTTAATGGTGATCAGCAACCAAATATTGATAATGTGGAAGTTCCTGCCGTTTGCCTTGGCATGACTTCTCACTTTTTGCTGACAATACAAAGGCAGAGTACAGTAACTTTACAATAGTGGTTTGAATAGTGGTTAAAAAGTTTAAGCTTAAGATTTTTTTTATGAAGATAATTTGCATTACTAAAACATGTAATTGCCAGATTTCCAGTGTCTTACCTATAATTCATTTGGCGGGACAACTAAAAATCTTTAGTCATTTTTTCTCAGTTCCACACTAGCAAATTAAGGTCTTTTGCCTTTGTAGGGCAGACTTATCCTAATATGTTTTAAATGTGCAAATATAGCACAGCACCTATTTATCAGATGAGTACCATATATGCTATTTCTTTCAAATATAGTTTATATATCTATAAAAGCAGAGGCGCTGCAATAGGGCAGGCAAGGGAGGCAATTGCCTGGGGCCCCGCATTTTGAGGGGGCCCCCGAGGGCCGATCATTTAAACAATCAGAAATGTTGATATTAATATAACACGCAGTGACGCCGCCGCATCCCCCTTAGTGGGCCCCCCTCTCTCGCAAGGCTGCGTATGCTTTTGCTGCTTCTGGCGCCTTTTTCAAACTGTCGCAGCGCTTACTCGCGTTTCTGTCTTTCTTTTACTGTCTGTATCCGAAAATGCATGAATTCGTGTATTAAAAATGAAGAGGACATATCCATCTGGCAGGAAAAGCGGAAAAAAAACAAGATGATGGGGAAAAGAGAAAACATGACTGCGGTAAGTGATGGAGAATGAGATGATGATGATTAACTTGATGATGAGATTGACGTTAAGGATGATAAATGGCAAACAAATCGTTTCGTCGTTCAATTCACATTTATTTTTCACAGTATATCGTTTTAAAGCACCTTTACAGAAAATATATGTAAGTTATCTCGAGTGATCTGTTATCAGAGGTGACTGTTAAATAATGGTAGCTAGCTATTTTAAGAAATGTACAAAACAAATCACAATCACGTTGTTAATTTCAGTTTAGTTTCACTTAAGATTAATTACTAGTAACGTTAATATGTTACTGAAAAACTGTTTAGCTAGGGGGTTGCACTTAGCAACAGCATGTAAAGTGTTAGACGGTATTAATGCAGGCTGAAATAGAATAACGTTACCGTTAAAGGATTAACGTTAGTTCACCTTAAAATGAAACTTTCCTACTAATTCACCCCAATGCCATCCAAGATATCCATGTCTTTTTTTACTCAGTGGAAGATCTTTTTTTTTTTTTTGAGCAAAACATTTCTGGATTTTTCTTCGAATAATGGACTTCAATGACAACCAACGTTTTTAAGTCCAAATCAATGCAGTTTCAAAGGTCTTTGAAGTGCTTCAACGGGCTGTGTACGATCGCATCTGAGGAAGAGGGTGTTATCTAGCGAAACGATAGGTCATTTTCTTAAAAAAATAATATACTTTTTAACTACAACTGTTCGGATTGAGCTGATCTGCAACGCGCCGGGAACTACGTCATCACGTTGAAAGGTCACGCTCGATGTCGCCGGCGCCGCCCCACTGTTTACAAAAGGGACCGTGCGAAGGAGCATAACGTTAGTTCAAATTGTATTGTATGTTGAGGGTTACTCATACCCTTGTATGTGAGGGTCAAGAGCCCAACTAAAGCAAACACTGATCTCCCTAATGGTGACTTCCGAATTCCGGTTTTCTCCTTCAGTGATTCTGCTTGTTAACATCAGGTGTCTTCAATAATGCTCAATCATCACTCAATTATTCACTTAATTATCGCATTAACTTTAACACTGCTTCAGTGTTCATTTAACACTCAGCTCAGAGTTTAATTGGGTCGCTTAAAATGACTTAATTCCATTTGTTTAACGTAACCCAGTTATGTGCAACCTGTTGACATAAAAAAGTTAATTTAAGTCAACATATCAAAACCTGATGACATAAAAAAGTTAATTAAAACCAACATATCATTTATTTGAGTGTGTTGAAGTTACATGAGCAAATTATGTTTGTTTAACAACCCAGTTATGTGCATCCTGTTGGCTTTACATAGAAAAAAAAGAAAAAATCGGGAACAATATCAAATAAATGCACTAAAAAAACACACTGGACTAAGCTAAACATTAAAAGCAATTTTAAAAAGGTGAGTTTTTATCAGTGATTTGAATGTTGAAAGGTCAGTGCAGTCACGGATATATTTACAAAAAAATATTTTAGAAGGGCCTCATTGATTAATTTTGCCTAGGGCCCCCACTCAATGTTGGTTCGCCTCTGTATAAAAGTACTAAACATATCCTGTCTTTGCAGAGTTACAGAGGTTACTGCCAGCAAACTGCAGAGCTCCAACAGTGTCCAAGGATGGAGGACTGCTGTGTGTATCTGTTACGGATAAGACTAAGATCTACTGTAAACCTATGTACAATGCAGTATGTACATTAGTCTCACTGCTATCATTTTTTTTTCAAATAACTAAAAAAACGCATGCTTTCATATACAGTACTGTGCTTTAAACAAATTTTGGATTAACTTTCTTTCAATTAAAATTGAATACGGCATAATGGTTAGTTAGTTTTTATAGCATACTATAAAATACATTAACTTTTCCACTGTAAACTACATCCTCAAGTTAAAATGGTATCTGTAGGTTTCATTTTAAATCAAATTTAAGGCTTTTAAGATATTTTTTTAAGGCCTGAAAAAATCTTTTTTATTAATACCATATTGGGGGAGGGTAATATTATACTATACAGTATAATTATATTATATATATATATATATATATATATATATATATATATATATATATATATATATATATATTAGTGCTGTCAAACGATTAAAATATTTAATCGCGATTAATCGCATTAATGTCATAGTTAACTCGCGATTAATCGCATTTAATCGCACATTTTTATCTATTCTAAATGTCTCTTGATTTCTTTTTGTCCCATTATTTTTTTCTCATTTTAATGCTCTTATCAACATGGAAAAGTGGATCGGCTTGCTTTGAACAGTATATGCCAATATTGTTTTCAATAAAAAACATTTGCACAATCTCACACTAAAACATTCACACTTAGAGCAAATAATCTCTCACACAATGTAACACTGTCCATCAATAAAAGGGTGAAAGAAATACTGGCTAGGTCCTGATATTGATGAGGGGGCGGAGAATTCGCATCAGCTGTGTGTGAGTGTGTGTGTGTGTGTGTGTGTGTGTGTGTGTGTGCGTGTGTGTGTGTGTGTGTGTGTGTGTGTGTGTGTGTGTGTGTGTGTGTGTGCTTGGCCATCATCAAGTGGTATTCAGACTGGAGGTGCTGCGATGATGATCAGTTCACAACGACAAAACACACAGATCACTTTGGTCTTGTCAATGGAACCATTTGACAACTTTTTAAAAGTAAACTTTCCATTCAGAATCTTATTGGCATCCATTTCGGCGTCTCGCGCTCGTCATCCACTCAAAACTGGACGTTTTGAACGTTCCTATAACATTCAGAAATAACGTTTTTAAAACTTAATGGGAACGTTATGAAAACGTTCTTATAACCTAAAATTGTTAGCTGGGGAAGAGGAGAGATTCGCGATTGCACTGAACACGTTTTAAGTGCAGGTATATATTCTCTGAGCGAGCCCAGAGAAAATTCTTACAAGAGCAGCGTGTATCTGAGAGCAGCGTGTATCTGAGAGCGCGCGACTCGAGCAGAGAGATTCGTGCTCGGCACATTATATTCCGCGCGCGAGCAGAGAGATTCGCGCTCGCGCATCCGGCTCGCAAGCCCAAACAAGTGTGTGCGGCGTGCCTGTTGTTTTGTTTCCGGTCTAGCTAGATCCGCTTGCGCTTTCAAAACGTCCTCGCGCGGCGCAAGCCATTGAAATGAATGGGTTTCATAGCGCAGCGCCGCGCGTCCTGTTGCAAAAGCATGTGAAAAAAAACTACAAAGTTTGCTAGGCCAAAAAGACCGTTAATCGCGCGATAAAAAAATTAACGCCGTTAAAATGGGTTTGCGTTAACGCCGTTAATAACGCGTTTATCTGACAGCCCTAATATATATATATATATATATATATATATATATATATATATATATATATATATATATATATATATATGACATTTATATATACACACATTTACAATTTGATTAAATAATATAATATTCTAGATACATTATTATTCTACGATTTTTTTATGCACATTAGGAAGCACATTAGCTTCTTATCGTTCCTCCAGTTAACAATTAAAACAATGCGTGTAAGCAGTGTAAAAAATATGGCACGCTCGGCACGGACGCTCTGGCGCACAGCTGGCCGCGGGGCCTCCGCAAGTATGCGTTTCCCCCAGTGAGCCTTCTTGCACAGACCCTGTGCCAGATCAGGAAGGACGAGGCCTCCCTGGCCAATTCCTCTGAGGAAGGACCTTCTTTCTCAGAGATGGGGCACCCTATGGCACCCTCGTCCCGATCTTTGGAACCTCCACATGTGGCTCCTGGACGCTACGAGGCAGGTTTGAGTACACTACCACCAGCGGTGGTGGCTACCATCACTTCCGCTAGAGCATCGTCCACGAGACATGCCTACGCATTGAAGTGGTACCTCTTCGTCAACTGGTGCTCTTCTCACCGAGAAGACCCCAGAAAATGCCCGATCATTGTCGTCCTTTCCCAGTGGTGGAAAGAGTACTGATAAAGCATACTCAAGTAAAAGTACTGTTACTTGTCAAAAAATGTAGTGAGAGTAGAGTAAAAGTACCGGTCCTAAAAACTACTCAAAGTAGGAGTAAAAAGTAGCCCTTTTAAAAGTACTCAGGAGTAGTGAGTAGTGAGTATTATGCTATGAATGTTAGTCCACCTTATACCCTGCAAATTGAAAATGTAGCTTACTCTTTTATCACAGATTCATAGAAAAAAAGAAACAGTATTTCAATATTTCTCCAACAGTTTTATTTTTGACTGCTAGCACTAAAAATACAGCGTTTCCCCAACCATTGTTTTGGACGACCCCCGCCCCCCCCTAAAATGCTGACAAAATCCAGTCATAAAAAAGGAATTTATAACTTGGAATTTCACGGAATTTGTAAATTTTTTGAGGAAAAATAGAAAGCAGTTCAGTACACTTGAAATCAAATCGCGATATAGTGTGAATATTAAACCACAAAGACAATTTAAATACGAATCCTGCATGTTCTGTGTGAATGAATGGTGCAGCCGACGCGCAGTTTCATTTACCACACACACACACACACACACACACACTGAAGCACGTGTGAGGTGTGACGCTTGCGCTGTTTTTTTGCCTATATGAAGACACAAATGCATGAACTTCCTCAGGCTCAAGATCCACTCCGAAAGTCACTTCGTGAACAAAATAAATTGGCGCCAGGTGTCTCGAAGTCTGTTGATGCTGGTTTGATGCAAAGTTTTCCGCGCGCGATTTGATTTGACGGGAATCACGCATGGAGTCACATGATGACTTGTTATAAAAATAAATATTAATATAAATGTAGCGACGGCAGGTTCAGGGAAAATAGCGCAGTAAAAGTACCGATACAGCACTTAAAATGTACTCAAGTAAAAGTAAAAGTACACTGTTTTTAAACTACTTAAAGTACAATTCCTAAAAAAAACTACTCAATTACAGTAACGAGAGTATTTGTAATTCGTTACTTTACACCACTGTCCTTTCCTTCCTGCAAGATGGGTTGGAGCGAAGGCTGTCTCCCTCCACCCTGAAGGTGTATGTGGCTGCTATCGCCGCATATCACGATGCAGTTGAAGGTAAGTCTCTGGGAAAGCACGACCTGATCATCAGGTTCCTGAGAGGAGCGAGGAGACTGAATCCTCCTCGCCCTCCTCTCGTTCCCTCTTGGGACCTCGCAGTGGGTTTAATTAGTTGACTTCCTGCTCTGCTACTGTTCGGACGCTCTTGCTTACCGCTCCATGCTTTGCTCTATCGCTTTTATATTTTTATATTTCATCTCCTTTTATCACCAAATTTAACTTCAGCTAATCAACACAGTGCTCAAACGCTTGGATTACAAAAAAAAAAAAAAAGAAGCAGAATACTTTTATTCAACCAGCCTCCCACTGCTTACATTCCGGGGAGGAAAACACAACTGCCTACATTCTAAAGGATAAGAGAAAATGCCTCTTATGGAATCTACTTGCTGCACTAACTGCCACAAACTTTTACAAAGGATTGTAGCTCTTGAAACAAAGTTATTTGTGGGACCACCAAACCAGACGGAACACACAACAGAGCTTCGTCATGGATGCCCTCAGCCTACGGCCGGTGAGTCCCATGAATCTAGTCCTCCTCGACAGGCCATACTGAGTGTAGGGAAACAAGCCGATCGACTTACAAATCGGTGGCACAAACAGGGAGCGAGACCCAAAGTCACTCAAGACATCAGATTGTCACGAGCATCACATATTGCCGCAGTAGCCTCCTCTACCCCAGATACGGCTCTGACAAGGATTGCAAATACTGGTCTCCTACCACCGCCTCTACATCTTGAGAACAGATTTGAAGTATTAGTGAATGTAAATGAGGAATTCCCAAACGTGATGAATGTGTTTGAACAAAGACTGAATCAGCCAGTAGCTAACACTGTTGCTAACTGGTGCTCAAGGTCAAGCAGACAGCGGCACTCAGCTCAGAGCGCAGCAGAGCACAGGACTCTGATAGTGGGTGACTCCACAATCAGAAACATTATTAGCAGGGATACAACTATGTGCTGCCTTCCACAAGCAACGACTTCTGATGTAAACAGGGAACTTGAGAACATTCTGATGAAACATAAGACTGCAAATCGAAGGATTTCAATGAACTTTTTGGAACACTTAAAAGACTGAAAGTACAAACATTCATCAGTGGACCACTCCCAGCAAGAGGAACAAACAGATTTTCAAGGTTGCTTGTGCTTAATACATGGCTCCAAAAAACCTGCAATATAAAAGGAGTAAACTTCATTGACAACTTCAATCTTTTCTGGAGTCAGAGGCAACTGTTTCAACAGGATGGGCTCCGCCCCAACAAACTAGGTTCAAGAGTGCTAAAGGATAATATCTACTTCTCCCTCAATCATCCTTCTGCAGTGTGTGCCAATACACTCAACCTGAATGGCACACACACACCTGGACACAGTATGAATGACCACAGGACTTCACTTCAGCACCTGGATGGACATGCGGTTGACACGTCAAGCAAGGACAATGATAACACCACTCAGCCAAAACAACCTCTGCTCACGGACACAATCTCAGCTGAGCCCTGCCCACAGAGCTCACCACAGACAGACTGTGACATGATATATTAGTATATACATGTGAATTTGCAGCTTGTTGCTTATACAGACATTCTATTTCAACATATTTCAGTCTATTTTTACTCATCTTAGTAGGCTATAGCAATATAGTTTGTATGTGTTGTTCATGTAAACATAACGTTTACTAATGTAGGTGCGAGAGTGAATGAACAAGGCACAGACACGCGCTGTATAACTGTAACTATAGTAAACAAAGCGCGCGCGCCTATGCCGTTCACTCATCATTTAGCCTACACACAGACACGCAATTCATATTTAAACAGTCTTTTTGCGGTTTACAGTCCGACAAATTCAATATCACGATTAGAACAAAGCACTAGAATAAATGACTTAATACATCAGCTGGATCCGTTGCTCCTCGAAATGAAACTACCAGCACTTCTGGTACATTTTCCAGGGTTAGATAGTATTCCTCACAGCGAAAGGATACGCTGTGTACACAGCTGTACAAGATACTTACTGAACACGATGTGTTTTATAATCCAGCTGGTGGGCGTTGGCATGTTTGAACGGCTTGTCTAAGATCATTTGCGTTTGAATAGCGCGCGCTCTCCGTGGGCGTGGCACATTAACTCGTAATTAGGTGTAATGAGCTGGAAAGAAAAATACTGACATCTCTCACTTTTCATACAGATTACATAAGCTGAGAATATTTTTTTTTTTTTTATATATAAATTCATTCATTTAAAAGAAGAGAGTTCAAGCTTCATTATGGAAAAACACTCGTGCCTGTATGACAAGTATTCGCGGAATTAAAAATAATCTTAGGACGCGTTTCAAAATGGACTTCACTGACAGAGAGAAGGCAGAACGCGCATCATGTTTGTTTTCTTTATTTGGCGAAAAGCACAACACTTTGTTTTTATTGTGAGTATCCACAAAAAAAATATACACTTATCAGGATCTAATGATGTACAACACTTAATATGTAAGATCAAAATCAACAGAGTATTTTGAGTTTCTTTTGCACTGATAAGAAAAAAGCGAGACTATCGCGCCGGCGCGATAGCCGACCTCAGAGGGTTAAGTTCCTGTCAATTAATACAGCGCTCCTGGTTGCATTGGCCTCCATTAAGAGGGTAGGGGACCTGTACGCATTTTCCGTTGACGAAGTGTGCCTGGAATTTTCACGTGCCTATTCTCACGTGATCCTGAGACCCCGGCCTGAATATGTACCCAAGGTTCCCACCACTCCCTATCGATATCAGATGGTGAACGTGCGAGTGCTGCCCCAGGAGGAGGCAGACCCAGCCTTGGCACTTATCTGTCCAGTACGCGCCCTCCGTGCTTACGTAGACAGGATCCAGTGTTTCAGTACCAACTCTTTGTCTGTTATGGTGGAAAGCTGAAGGAAAAAGCTCTCTCCAAGCAGAGGTTGTTTCACTGGATTGTGGACGCCATTGCTTTGGCATACCAGCAGCAAGGTCGACCGTGCCCCCTTGGTGTGAAGGCTCACTCCACCCGGAGTGTGGCTTCCTATTGGGCTCTAGCGCATGGCGCCTCGCTAACAGACATCTGCAGAGCTGCAGGCTGGGCGACACCCAACACATTCGTGAGATTCTACAATATCCGAGTAGAGCCAGTATCATCTTGTGTACTCGCTTCAACTAGCCGGTAACTGGATCTGCTCAGGTGTCTTCGCTTGCTCGCCATTCCACTCCTCGGAGCTTTCGCATTGGCTAGGTGCCTCCATGTTCATGGTTCCCCACTGGTGACCCCCACATATGTATTTCCACTGTAAGCCTCTCTGAGCATGAGTCTTTCACTTGGCAAGCCACCTTGCCACCCCTGGGGTTGAAACATTCCACCCTGCGGGATGGACACCCCAGTGTTTTTCCATATGCAGCCCCCTCTGTGTCATATGTGTATTCTGTAAGTCCCCACCCTTCGGGCAGGCAATAATTGCATATTTCCACTGAGATATGCTTCCCAGTGTACCTTGGTATTCCTGTGTTAGTAGGAGTCCTTTGTCCGTGCTAGTCTCACGACAGGGAGCTCAGACTTACGCAGGGCACTGGAAGACAGCCAAGTGGCATGATTAGACTGGGAACCCCATTCGTCATCACAACGTAACTCGTAGTGACTACGAAAGGGAACGTCTCGGTTACGGATGTAACCCTCGTTCCCTGAGTTACGTTACGTCTCCCTGCCACTTCCACTATACTGCTGGAACAGCCTGAGTTCAGTCTCGGCTCCTCAGCAAGTAACATAACTGCATGTTGCCAGCATACTTCCTTATATACCGACGAGGTGGGGCGGAGTTACGCTATGCAAATTCCGCAGACCCATGGCATTTCTTTGCCATTGGCTCGTTTTGTAATACTCAAAGTTGATAGGCTTTCTAAGCGAAACCCCATTCGTCGTCATGATGTAACGTCTCCGTTTCCTACTCAGGGAACGAGGGTTACATCCGTATAGGGGTGCACGATATATCGAATCAATATCGTTATCGCGATATAACGTTGCTCGATATCAATATCGAAAATCTTGGGATATTTATGTGATATTTAGTTTATGATGCGTCCGGTCCGACATGCACCGTTGCATTTCCCCCGACTCCTTTCCTGATTCTCCTTCTCCATAAACAACATGAAATCAAGAAGAGGGTTAACTTTTCATGCAACAGATTTCCCACAGTGGTCAGAAAGAACAGGGGAGACACTTTGTTTTTCTCAATATGACTGAGTCGCTACTCGCTCCAAAGCTAATCGCCGTCACTCTCTCACTTCTCCCTTGCTCTACTACCACACAGTCCCCACACACACACACTTGCCGGCTCGACGCACACACCAGCGCACAAGTATCAGGCCACCTGGCAACTTCATGCGTTTTCACTGATCGCTATCTGATGTATCAAAACGTTATTCCTTTTACACCTGGTCACATAAATGTGTTTTTGCAAAACGGATATAAATCCAATCTTCAATTCCCGCGCTATAGCCTATGCAGATTTAATGGAGTGCACGTCGCCGAAAGCAACAGTTATGATCTGCATTTTACGATCATCAGCTAAAATGTCAAAATCAAATAACCCAGTAAGAGAGAACGGCAACAGCCCTGTTAAGATCATTTCGTTTATTTACTTTTAATGAAGATAATTGTGTGTAAAGCGTCTGCGACTTACATTCACTTTGATTTGCGATAGTTTGCGCGTTGGCTTGATGAAGGCTCAGCTGCTCATCTGCGGTGATGCGTGTTGCAGTTGCGCGCGTGGTCATATCTGGCCATAACATGACATGTAGCCTGTAACACGTTCTCATTTTTAGTGTTTTTGGGAGGAGTAAATTTTAAATATGTGGTTTCAACAACGAGATGCATTTACACTTGTCCAGTTTCGTCTGGAATGCGGCCCAGACCTCCTACTGAAGTGGTTTCAGCGATCGGATTCAAATCCGTCTCGAACGCGTTTCGGAGGGCATTTACACCTGGTCTTTTCACGATCAGATAGCTATGTAACATTATCAGATTAATGTAAAGGTTTCTTTGAGATATTAACTTTTATGGTGTCATAGAACGTATTACATGGGTTATGGATAATGTTCATGTATGATGAATGATGAATGTCATGTATATGGTTCATGTGTATTCCTGTTTAATATACTTAGTGTCTACTGTGTATTTTGGTAATAATGGTGGATATCCCTTTAAGGTTTCGGACGCCCTTGATTACGGGGCAAGGTGCACCTACGTTTTTAATGGTGGTGAGGTGTGTTTTGAAGGCAGAGCGCACCAGTATTGAGGACTGCAGCGTTAAAGAGTTAAAGCTGGGTTTTCCATATGGTTTGAGAGTTTTTCAACCGATACGTCAAAAGATGGCTTTAATGGGACAAAAAATATTTTAACCACCAGGACTGTTTACTCGGGTGCGCGTTTCCAGAGAGAGGACGTGCTTGGACCCAAGTTTGATAACTGTGTGAGTTAACATTGCCCGAAGATCTACAGAGTTGTTGAGATCTGACTCATTCTTTTTTTATTTTATTTTTTAATGGAACACCACAGACTCAACGCTCTATTTTTTCCCTCGTTGTGGATTACGTTTTTTTGTCACGGAGCCAACAGAGGATTATTTCTCTCGAACTGACTGTATCTTGGTTGGAAAGACTGTAGCGCGATCTTGAGCCAGCCTGAAAATCTTTTCGGGTTAAGTTTATGGACTGGGACAGAAGAGTGGGGAAATTGTGGGGTTGCAAGCACGGGACAAGTTTTCTTTAATAAATAGGGCGCTCAGCGCGTCAAGCAAATGAACGGGTTGATATGTGTTTTTTTTTGGTGAATGATGTTCAGTGCCGTCTGAAGATTTGTTTTGGTGCGGTGTGTGTTATTAACTTCCATGCATTTGTGCTTGAGCATGGTTATCTGATAAAGAAAACATTAAGAATGTGTTACGATTGAAGTGTATGATTTTTCTGATTATTGCTTTCATTCTAAAGATCCCCTTGTGCGTTTATAGTGACACATCTGTTGAAAACAAAGAGAATTAAAAGGCAGAGTGTTACAGATGGTGGCCCGTACGGGGACAAAGAATGCAATTTTGGTGACTTTGCTTTGTTGTTACCATAGTAATGTGAAATACTTCAACTAACAAGCTATACACATACTCTGGACTGTTTTGGATTTCAGTTAAGCACTGTTTAAAAAAAAAAAAATGACTGAAATAAGGGTCGCACCCCTGATGGACCTTGATGAACTCCCGGAGGAAATATCTGAGCATGGCACCAGGGCTTCTACACCTACATCAGGGCAGGGGCATAGTGAACACTACCCTGAAATGATGGGAGATGCATGGGTCACTAGGAGAAATCCTGTGGGGGAGATAACATCTCTGATCAGTTCACTTTACATAACAGACCAAGAAAAGAATGAACAAAGCATTGAAGATGAGGTAGACACATCTTATCTCACACTTCCTGCTCTCACTACTATCACCAAAGATTTAGGGTCAGTCCTGGTCAGGTTAAATACACTTGAGACTGACTTCAGAGATTCGGTTGATAGCGCGTTGAACAGAGAAGTGGGCATACGAAGTTATGTTGATAGAAGTGTTGAGGCGCTTGAGCAAAGCATGATATCAACACTGCAACAGTTTGAGGGCAAATTAGTGGAGTGTTTAAAGAGACGAGATGAAATGTGGAAAGCGGAACATGAAAGGCTTAAACGAGCCAGCCTTGTTGCTCTCCCAAGGCCTCTGCCACGCACAGGTGCTACTATTCATCCACCTCCTAGTCGTTCTACTCCTGCTCAAATTTCCTCCAGTGTTTTCCCACAAACTGGTGCTCCTTTGAGTATGGGAGTACAGCTTATGAGCCCATCGGTCAGCAGAATCACTCCCCCCGTGCTCAACAATATGACCACGCCTGACCTGGCGACTAGTTCTGACAGTACTGTTCAGTCCTTGAATCCTAATGCTCAAAATCACATTCCATGGCAACCAGTTCCTAGTGGGGTAGGTGCCCAGCTTCAGACAACTTTCACTGAAGCATTTTCACAGCCCCCTATACAGGCTTTTATATCAAGCGCCAGCCTTCCATCTACTCTGGGTACGTCATGTAGTCAAGATATCAGACCTCCTGTGGTTTATTCCAGGCCGGCTATTCAGATGGAGTTTCCTTCATTCAGTGGGTCCAGGGAAGTGGCCGATGTTCTTAACTTTGTTGATCGTTGCGAAGCGTTTTTTGCAGTACGGCCATTGTCTCACTTATGCGGGAGAGTCTCTGGCTGGAGCTGGCTCGCGAAGGGGAGCGATTGACGCCGACTGACAACCAAAGTTTTGCCTTGGCCGATGGGAAGACCTATGGTCCGGTGGGGAAAACACAGATGGTGTACAAATGGCATGAGATGATATGCTCGATGGAGATGTTCGTTATGGCTGACAACCACCTGGCTTTCCCTATCATCCTTGGTTTGGACATCCTCAGAAAGACGTCTACCATCATTAATATGGGAGACCAGACCTATGAAAAGGACCCAGGGGCTATACTTTCCATTCTTTTCTGTCTCACCCGCTGGAGCGGACATTGAAGCAGGAGGCTGAAGGTTGTTCCAATGCTAGCCTATATGTAGCTGTTCCTTACCGGGGGTCTTTGGATCCATTGCCATCATTAGGAATGGTGTCTCCTGTTTTTCTAGACCACCCTTCAGAGGTCAGGGAACTATTCCAGGCCTGGCCAAGTGTATGCTCTGGGACCTTGGGTAAGACAAGGGTTGAAGAACATCGGATCTTCACCACTGACGAGGTGCCTGTCCGCTGCAGGGCATACAGGGTTTCACCCTTTAAGCGGCAGGTCATCGCTGACCATGTGGAACAGATGCTCAAGGATGGCATTATTGAGCCGTCACAGTCTGCCTGGGGTGCTCCGGTGGTCTTAGTTAAGAAGCCAGATGAGTCCATTCGATTTTGTGTGGATTTTAGGCGGCTTGATGAAAAAACCCATCCAGATGCTTACCCCATGCCTATCATCCATGAATTACTGGAGTCTATGCATGGTCCTGCATTCTTCAGCACTCTTGACCTGAAGTCTGGATATTGGCAGGTCGCCATGTCCGAAGATAGTAAGGCCAAGACGGCCGTGATAATGCCCATGGGCCTCTATCAGTTCCGGTGTATGCCTTTTGGGCTCAGGAATGCCGGAGCCACATTCCAGCGATTGATGGAGAAAGTTCTAGGGGACCTTAGAGGGAAATTCTGCTGTGTGTACATAGATGATGTTATAGTCTTTTCACCCACGCATGAACAACATCTTCGGGATCTGCACGCTGTCCTAGCGAAGCTCAATAAGGCTGGACTGACACTTAATCTCAAGAAGTGTGCCTTTTTCCGGCAGGAGCTGAGGTTCTTGGGCCACGTAGTCTCGGACAAGGGCGTGCAGGTGGATCCAGAAAAGACACGTGCAGTAATGGAGTATCCCAAGCCCACTAACATCAAGACCCTCCAGCGGTTCTTAGGCCTTGTTGGGTGGTACCATAAATTTATCGACCATTTTGCAGACCTGGCTGCCCCCTTGAATCGTCTGAAGAGGAAAACCGTGGAATGGGTCTGGTCAGAAGAATGTCAGCAGAGTTTTGACCAGTTGAAGAGGGCGCTGGTGGACGCACCTATCCTCATGCAACCTGATATGTCTATCCCATTTGAAATCCACATAGAAGCCAGTGATGTGGGATTGGGGGCTGTGCTGGTGCAGAAAACAGTTGAAGGGGAGAAGGTGATCCTATGGTGGCCTATGCATCCAGGGGAGTGCGGGGTGCAGAGTGCAATTACTCCACTTCTGAAAAGGAGTGTCTTGCAGTTGTTTGGGCAGTTGAAAAGTGGAGGCACTATCTTGAGGGGATTGAGTTCACCATATATACTGATCATGCTGCCTTGACCTGGGCCTTCAACTGTCCAAAAACCTCCTCTCGCCTGCCCCGCTGGATCCTGCGGCTCCAACAGTTTCAGTTTAGAGTCCAATACAGGAAAGGACTCCATAACATCGTGCCTGATGCCCTGTCCCGAGAGGTGATACCTCTTTCATCTGCCGCCGTCTATGCTGCAGCGAAGGCTTACGCTTCTTCTGATCTGCCTTCCTCCCTGTTTGAAATAAGGGAAGCCCAAGAAGAAGATTTAGAGGTCACTAACCTAGCCAAAGGGGCGGACGATCTTAGTATGCGTGACCGGATAGGCTTCACCAAACTACAAGGCCTCCTGTATCGACGGTCTCCTGTGAAGGACACGGGGAACAAATATCAACTGGTCGTTCCAAAATCTCTTGTGCCTGTTTTTTTGGCCTATTTTCATGATCATCCTCTGAGCGGACATCTGGGCAGGTTGAAAACACTTCTGAGGAACCTTGAGGTAGCCTGGTGGCCTTCTATTCGAAAGGATGTTAGGACCTACCTCAAGGTGTGTGCCATCTGTCAGGTCTATAAGGCTGAAAATCAAAAGCCAGTTGGCCTCATGCAGCCTACTACTGTGGAAGTACCCTGGGAAAAGCTGGGGATAGACCTTATGGGGCCTTTTCCCCGCAGTAAAAATGGTAACACCTTCCTTCTTGTCCTTGTGGATTACTTCACGAAGTGGGTGGAGATGTTTCCTTTAAAAGATGGCAAGGCACATCGAATTGTAACAATTCTGAAAGATGAAATCTTCACCCGCTTTGGGGTGCCACGGGAGTTGGTGTCTGACCGGGGGGCACAGTTTACCGGACATGAAATGAGTAACATCTGTAAGACCTGGGGAGTGATGCAGAAATTCACCACTCGTTATCACCCCCAAGCCAACCTCACTGAACGGTCCAATCGCACCATTAAGACAATGATTGCGTCTTACGTGGGGAACCAACATAAAAGCTGGGACCAGTGGATCAGGGAGTTCCGTTTCGCCATCAATGCTGCATATCATGAGACCACGGGCCGAACACCTGCAGAACTGGTGCTCGGAAGGTCCCTGAAAGGCCCACTAGAGAGACTCATTAGTTCCCCTACTACTCCTCAAGAGTCACCATACACCCTACTGGAAAGACAGAAACAAATGAATGATCAAGTCAAGAAGAGAGTTGAGGGATGTCAGTCCAGACAAGCCAGGTATTACAATACCCACAGGAGAGGTGCACAACTTATGATGGGAGACCTGGTCTGGGTCCGTACTCACCCGCTCTCTAGAGCATCGGAAAACTTCTCATCGAAGCTTGCGCCCAAGTGGTTGGGACCAGCCACTGTGATGAGAAAGTTAGGCCCCATTAACTACCATGTACAGTGGAATGATCAAAATAAAAAGATGGAGACGGTTAATGGTCAATCTGAAGCCCTACTTCAGAGTTCAGCCTCCGGTACCTCCAGCTGGGGGGGGGGGATTACGGGGCAAGGTGCACCTACGTTTTTTAATGGTGGTAAGGTGTGTTTTGAAGGCAGAGCGCACCAGTATTGAGGACTGCAGCATTAAAGAGTTAAAGCTGGGTTCCCTTTCGAGGGAACTCGCGATGCGTCATCGACGCCTTGGGAACACCCCCAGCGTGAATCCGTCTGAGCATCAATGTCAACTAGTCCAATGGAAAGAATGAGCGTCACGGGCGGGTGATGTCATGACCAGGAAGGCATAAGAACACATTCGGTGAAACGAGGCATTAGCTTCTGTGTCTCAGCAAGCGATCTGTGTCATTTTGTCTCTGTCTATTTACTGTTGTCTGTTGCGGAAAAGCTATGGAAGCGAAACAAGTGTACAAACAGTGTGCTTCTCCCTGCCCGCGTTATTTAACGGGTGGGGACACACACGAGCTTTGTGTCATTTGTTTGGGAGTGGAGCATGCGGTCTCAGCCTTTGAGGGGGCTGAGTGTCAACATTGTGAAATGTTACCGCTTCGCATGCTCCGCTCTCGCCTGTCACTCTTTGATGTTGAGAGTGGGCAGGCTCGCGATCCTCAGGGATGCGGCACAGCATCGGTTTCGCGCCCTCTGAGGGGGGCTTTAGAGCGGCCAGTTCAGGTAGTTCCTGCCATTATGTTTCAGGCTCCGGAATTGGCTGTCTCGATAACACCACAGACCAGCCTCGAGAGTTCCCTTAGTAAATTTTCTGGCAGCGTGGAAGCTTCTGTCGAATATTTCTCATTGGGTCCTGCAGATGGTAGAGAAAGGATACAGAATCCAGTTTGGTTCTCATCCTCCTCGTTACAACGGGGTGCTGCCCACAGTGGTGCATCCCGAGCAGGCTCTGGTAATGGAGCCGGAGGTAAAGGCCCTGTTAGCAAAGGAAGCTATAGAACAGGTGTACTCACCCGACAGAGAGTCGGGTTTTTACAGCCGTTATTTCATTGTTCCAAAAAAGGATGGGGGGTTGCGTCCCATTTTAGATCTTCGTCTGTTAAATCGTTCAGTACAGAAACTCAAGTTCAAGATGCCGACGCTCAAACAGATCGTGATTCAAATCAGATCCGAGGACTGGTTTGTCACGATAGATCTGAAGGACGCTTACTTCCATATCTTCATCCTCCCTCAGCACAGGAAGTTCCTAAGGTTTTCTTTCAGGGGGAAAAAAATACCAATATCGGGTTCTTCCTTTCGGTCTAGCTTTATCACCCCGCACGTTCACGAAATGCGTGGATGCAGCTCTAGCCCCTCTCAGGCTTCAGGGCATACGTATTCTGAACTACATCGACGACTGGCTGATTCTAGCGGAATCAGAGCAGTTGGCGGTTCGGCACCGAGGTGTCGTTCTCGCTCATATACAGATGTTGGGGTTGAGGCTCAATACCAAGAAGAGTGTGCTTTCTCCAGTACAGAGAACCACTTTCCTTGGTGTGGTATGGGATTCAGTGACGATGCGGGCCACTCTATCGCCCGTTCGTGTAGCTGCTATCCTGACAGCCACCAAAGAGCTAAAGCTAGGCCAGTCACGCACTGTGAAACAGTTCGAGAGACTGTTGGGTCTTTTGGCAGCAGCGTCCAACGTAATACCTTTTAGCCTGCTGTACATGAGACCTTTGCAGTGGTGGCTAAGGACCAGAGGGTTCTCCCCGAGGGGAAACCCACTTCGTATGATCAAGGTCACGCGGCGGTGCCTTCGTGCCTTAATTATATAGAGGAAACATTGGTTCTTAACCCAGGGTCCGGTATTGGGAGCTCTTTGCCATCGTGTTACTATTTCGACAGATGCTTCCCTCACCGGCTGGGGAGCGGTAATGGAAGGCCGCTCGGTTCAGGGTCTGTGGAAAAGTCATCATCTTTCGTGGCACATCAATTGCCTGGAGATGATGGCTGTCTTCAATGCGTTGAGACAGTTCCTCCCAGACCTGAGGGGCCATCATGTGCTTGTACGAACAGACAACACATCAGTGGTCTCTTATCTGAACCGTCAGGGGGGTCTGCGGTCGCGTCCGCTTTGCAAACTGGCGCACCAGATCCTCCTGTGGTCTTTGGGGAAGGTACTCTCCCTGAGGGCAGTGTATATTCCTGGGGACCAGAATATTGGGGCAGACATCCTGTCGAGGCAGGAGCTGAGGCCAGGGGACTGGAGACTCCACCCCGAGGCGGTGGAGAAAATTTGGGAGTTTTACGGCCAAGCAGAGGTGGATCTGTTTGCGTCTCAGCACACGACGCACTGTCCACTTTGGTTCTCCCTAACTCACCCAGCCCCCCTGGGGCTGGATGCTATGGTGCAGACGTGGCCGAGGCTACGTCTGTACGCATTTCCCCCTGTTGCTCTGCTCCCAGGAGTTCTGGAACGAGTCCGCCAGTACGGAATAAGTCTACTGCTTGTAGCACCACGCTGGCCGAGTCGGATCTGGTTTGCGGACCTGATCCATCTCTTAGACGGTCCTCCCTTGGAGATCCCGATCAGGAGAGACCTTCTGTCTCAGGCCGAGGGCACAATATTTCACCCTCGACCAGAGATTTGGAACCTGTGGGTTTGGCATCTGAGGGGGCCCCACTCATAGAGAGTGGTCTCTCAGCTGAGGCTGCTGAGACCATTCTAAGCTCCAGAGCTCCAGCTACTAGGAAACTTTATGCGCTTAAATGGAGAATTTTTTCTGTATGGTGTCACCGACATCAGTGGGATCCAGTTAACTGTTCTGTGAACACAGTACTCGAGTTCCTGCAGGAGCGCTTTACGTCAGGTCTGTGTCCTTCCACGCTCAAGGTCTACGTGGCGGCCATTGCGGCTTACCACGCCCTGGTGGGGGGTACATCGTTGGGTCGAGACCCCCTGATTACACGTTTCCTTCGTGGCACATTGAGGCTGAGGCCTGCAACTCGCACTAAGGTGCCAGCTTGGGATCTTGCTATAGTACTAGAAGGCCTGTCTAGGGCTCCGTTCGAGCCCTTAGATTCGGTTTCAGAGAAATTTCTTACCCTCAAGACTATCTTTCTGCTAGCTATTTCTTCCCTTAAGAGAGTTGGAGACCTTCAGGCCCTTTCGGTTTCCCCCACCTGCCTTGAGTTTGCACCGGGGATGGTCAAGGCATTCTTATATCCGAAACAGGGATACGTCCCTAAGGTGCCGACCTTAATTCTGAGGCCTATTGTGCTGCAGGCTTTCTGTCCTCCTCCTTTTACGTCTGCGGACCAGGAAAGGCTGAACCTCTTGTGTCCAGTGCGAGCACTGGATACTTATGTTCATCGGACATCTTCAATGAGGAAGTCCGACCAGTTATTTATTTGCTTTGGATCACCTAAGAAGGGTCTTCCTGCTTCTAAACAGACGGTTAGTAAGTGGATAGTCGAGGCTATTTCACTTGCATACGAGTACTCTGACCATCCGTGTCCCTTGGTGGTCAAAGCTCACTCTACGAGGGGTATGGCGGCCTCTAAAGCCTTGTTATGTGGGGTTTCTCTCCAAGACGTTTGTGATGCGGCAGGCTGGTCCTCACCGCTCACGTTCGTCAGGTTTTACAGTTTGGACCTGGATGCTGCCCCAGGTTCTCAGGTGCTTAGTGTTTAGCTACGACAGTCTGACACTCGGTTACTTGGAATTCTGGCGTTTTGGGCATTCTCGTTCCCAAGGCGTCGATGACGCATCGCGACTTCCCTCGAAAGGGAACGTCTCAGGTTACGGCTTGTAACCATAGTTCCCTGAGATAGGGAACGAGACGATGCGTCACCCTGCCATACTTCCTGCATCCCTGTGATCGGCTTGCTTCGACTTTTGGAAGCTAATGCCGCGTTTCACCGGATGTGTTCTTATGCCTTCCTGGTCATGACGTCACCCGCCCGTGACGCTCATTCTTTCCATTGGACTAGTTGACATTGATGCTCAGACGCATTCACGCTGGGGGTGTTCCCAAGGCGTCGATGACGCATCGTCTCGTTCCCTAT
The DNA here is from genome assembly GCA_030578255.1 of Tiaroga cobitis. NCBI lineage: Eukaryota > Metazoa > Chordata > Actinopteri > Cypriniformes > Leuciscidae > Tiaroga > Tiaroga cobitis. The sequence goes on from CM060603.1 coordinate 33,280,752, forward strand.
CTCAGGGAACTATGGTTACAGTCGTAACCTGAGACGTTTTCCATATGGTTTGAGAGTTTTTCAACTGATACTTCAAGAGATGGCTTTAATGGGACAAAAAATATTTTAACCACCAGGACTGTTTACTCGGGTGCGCGTTTCCAGCAAGAGGACGTGCTTGGACCCAAGTTTGATAACTGTGTGAGTTAACATTGCCCGAAGATCTACAGAGTTGGTGAGATCTGACTAATTCTTTTTTATTTTATTTTTGAGTGGAACACCAACAGAGGATTATTTCTCGCGAACTGACTGTATCTTGGTTGGAAAGACTGTAGCGCGATCTTGAGCCAGCCTGAAAATATTTTCGGGTTAAGTTTATGGACTGGGACAGAAGAGTGGGGAAATTGTGGGGTTGCAAGCACGGGACAAGTTTTCTTTAATAAATAGGGCGCTCAGCGCGTCAAGCAAATGAACGGGTTGATATGTGTTTTTTTTTTGGGTGAATGATGTTCAGCGCCATCTGAAGATTTGTTTTGGTGCGGTGTGTGTTATTAACTTCCATGCATTTGTGCTTGAGCATGGTTATCTAATAAAGAAAACATTAAGAATGTGTTACGATTGAAGTGTATGATTTTTTTCATTCTAAAGATCCCCTTGTGCGTTTATAGTGACACATCTGTTGAAAACAAAGAGAATTAAAAGGCAGAGTGTTACAGCTATCCGATCACAGAAAACGCATAAAGTGGGTAGGTGTGTTCTGTAGACTTGCTCTTTATTTATTGTTTTTTACACTGTAGTGTACATACAACCAGTAAAACATCTTAACTTTGGACCTTTGGTTAACTTTGGCTGGAAGTAACATTATTCAAGAACCGCTATAACGCCAAAACAATCTGTTACCTTAAATTATATGTTTATCTCTGTAAAGCTGCTTTGAAACAATCCATTGTTAAAAGCGCTATATAAATGAAGATGACTTGACTTGACTTAAAACATGTCCTGTTCAGTAGACATGGTTATTATTTATTTATTCATGTTGTACAAGTCCAATATGACTGTCAGTTGAAATAAATCTTATGTTGTAAGAACTTGTTTTATTTATTAATCTTTTTTGATGCGTTTTCCCATAACTTTTGTAGTTTTACATACGTTTAAAAATATCGAAATTAAAATTGATATCGCAATATTCATTATCGATTTCGCAATATCACCTTTTTGTCAATATCGTGCACCCCTACATCCGTAACCGAGACGTTCTCTTAAGGCCTGTTCCAATACCCACACTTGCAGTCTTGGCCACCTAAGAGTAAGTGCATATGACAGGAAGTAAGTGGCAAGCTTGTTTCAGGTCTGATAAACGCCAAAGCTCAGTGCCCTTAACGGACAGTAAATCCAAAAACACTTCAGAGTGGCAATTATATTTTTACATATAATTTGGTAGTAAAACATTGTACATTTTATTTTATCACTTAATTGCACACACCAGTGGCGGTTCTAGGGGGGGGTGGGGCAGTGCCCCTGTGACAACAAGCTTGGACCCCCTTGTGGCCCCCCTAAATGTGGAGTGTGAAATAATTTTTCAGTCACTCATTTCGGTCTTTTGACACGCACTCCCGCCACACATTGTATTTCTCATGCGGAAAAACTATTTATAATATTTTTTATATGCCGCAATTTCTCTGGCCGCGCCGCTCTCACTATGGAACCGGCGGGAATCAAGCGCGTCTCTCCTGGAGTTCTGCAGTTGAACCTGACACTTATCAGCCAATAAAAAAAATAAAATAAAGGTGCTACACAATAGCCAATCAGAAAATAGCACTATTGTATCTGGGTAAGATTTAACGCAACAACCAATGAAAAAAAAAAGTAGAGATGCACCGATTACAATTTTCTAGGCCGATCCCGATTTTTCCTTGAGTTTGACCTGCCGATACCGATTTTAGCCGATTCCGATTTTATTTTTTCAAACCACCTTACAGCACACACAAATATTTATTTTCTATCTTCTCTTTAATAGAACATTTTGCATAGAACATTTTTTTAACAGATAATCGCTATAAAATAGAACTATATAAATGACTCCTAGTGTGAAAAATTCTCACACATCTAAAGTGCAGTGTTATGGAAGAACCATTTCCTTTTCACATCCAATATCCAATAAAAAAAAATTGATATATTTAGCAAACTAAACTTCTGTATGAAAACAGGTAATGGCAATAAAATAATATATAAATAACAAATAAAAATTAAATAAATATAGCCTTGCAGTATAAAGATATTTATCTCTCTCTCACACACACACACACACACACACAGGCCTATTGCAATCCCTTGTTGTATATCAATGGCAAGTTATATTTCTCAAGCAGTTCTTCTCTCATCTGACACATGTCCAGCCAAGTTAAACAGGACAAGTGGAGCATGTGCAGGGAAACAATTAAATAATAATAAAAACAAGTTTAAATGGGTACATTTTCTATAAATATTTTTGAGTCTTCATTTTCTTTCTGACATAGCCTAGCCTACTTCAGTTCTTGTTAAAACACACCAGACATGCAAATTCTTTGCATTTTGGGCACTTTTTGGATGAAATTATATTATTTTGTCCATCAAAAGTGTGCTTTCACTTAAATTGAGCGCAGCAAAAATAGATCGCCGAAACCCGCGCTTCACTGTTGCTCCCGCGACGCTCCTGCTCGACGCTCACGCGCTGCTCTGGCTCGCGGTGTGAATGCACTCATTGATTAACATGCACGCCTAACAAAACAAAAAAACGCGCTGCACCTTGTGGTGTGAAACGGCCGTAATTCACGAGGTTTCCTACATGTGCGCGTTCCGTGTGCACGTGTGATGCTGATGTTGCGCTATGTTAATCATGCGGCGCCCAAGTGCATTTGACCGGCATAAAATCGGATTATGTCAGACTGACTGGCCGGTCGCCGATCATGGCCGATCACGTGAAAACCGGCCGATTCCGGTCACCAGCCAATCGGTGCATCTCTAAAAAAAAGCATATCCTGGAATTGTTCACGTTATTCTGCTACAACATCTTCCGAAAGTTTCATTCACCCACAGATGAACCCACTGGAGCTTCGAGCATCACTTTGAGCACAGAGTAAGTCCTGATCTCCTGTTTTAATGTTACAACAAATTCACAACTTGTTGGACACAAACAATGACAACTTGACTGCTGTCAGAGAATGTTTCCAAGAAAATTAGCATCAGTTTTTCAGCATTGAGTGTCTGTAACTTGGCCAACAGTTTTACAGCCTGTTCAAAGACAACACTTCCTCAGAACAAGTAGTTTAGGTCAAGTCATATTTTCGTTATCACACGATGACTGACATATTGTCACATTATAAACATCTCTCTCTCTCTCTCTCTCTCTCTCTCTCTCTCTCTCTCTCTCCAAATAGGCTTAATAATTGTATTAGCACTAAACTAAAGAGTATTGCATAGTCGATGTTATAGGTCACTTTTAAAATCATGTCATATTTTATAATTATATCCTGACCATGGATGCATTAATCATTGGATCTGTCAAAGATGTCAGGTAAAAAGCAATTACCGGTATGCATCCTCTCATTCACCCTGAGAGGAAAGCCCCCTAAAAAGGTCAGTTTAGAGGATAATTTGCTGATTTTTTTTTTTTTAAACACAAAAATCATGGAATACAGTTAATGTGACTGCTACTGAATATGTACCGGTAATGCAAATGTAAAAAAATATAATGGAAATGCAAATACATTGTTGGATTATTATAAACATGGTATTTTGCCTGTTTATGCCTGCAGTGCAGTGCAGAAAATGATATGACAACAATAAGGTCTAAATGTAACTGGCCCCTCTAACAGTACAACTGGCCCCAGCTTGGTCCCCCCAGTTGAAATGGTCTAAAACCGCCACTGGCACACACCATCTTCTACATACAGACTACCTTGGAGACATTTAGAAGTTTATTTTAAAGAGCAAAGTATCTTGTAAAAATCAAAATGTATAAATGAAGCTATATAAAAACTTAACTTGCATTTTATAACACTATGCAAACACTACAAGTGTGGGTATTGGGACAGGCCCAAATAGTTGTATTTGTAAGTTTGTGAAGTAAACACATTATGTGTTTAACAGACTTCAATAGACAGAACCCAATGATTCATCAGCACCTCCCAGTGGACAACCCAAGATATTGACTAAAAGCTTAACACCAGAATCAAAGCCGGACCATCGTGACAAACAACACATTTATTTTTCTACATTTCATCTTTCCATGCAAACAGGGTTATGATTTCAACTTTTTAAGAAGATCACGGCTGTTCGAGGAATGCAGTGCTACCACACAACAAAAATGGACAACACAGTATATTGATGGCAACAGGCTGGCTATATGCAAGAGTAAGTTTTGCACATTTGTCCAATTTGAGATTTATAAATGAAGGAATCTGTGAGGTTCACATGTTACATTATTTAATGTAAATTCTGAATACTCTAGTACTGCATGCTTAGGTGTACTGAAAAAGGTGTTTTCCTACATTTCTCTGAAGAGTCCAACGTTGAGGGATCAGAAGCCCCCTCTGCCTACTTCCCTGAGAACCATGACTGTCACAAAATAAAGAGCCATGAACAACTACTGGGGAATATAACAAACATCTTCCAATCAGAGCTGAAAATTGCAGGGATCTCCAAAGGCATTCTGAAGGCATTCAGCCTTCTCTGCGGTTAGAGCAAAAAGATTCAAGTCGCTCTAAGAAGTGTTCAGGACTGGCTTTGTGCTGGGTATAAAATTAGAAAGTTTTTGGGGGGCATGGAATGTAAAGCATGATTCATGGAAGTGCAAAAACTTAAGTAAAAAATGTAAACTGTAGAAATAACACTTAAGGAAATTAGAACATAGTGGTGTGATGAAGAAACATTAATAAACATTTTGTGTTCTCAACATTAATAATGTTCTCAAATCAAATTAACCATAATAATTATAACTTATAATTTAACAATTAATGTATTTTCATAATGTCAAGGTTCAGTATGGAAATACCACAGTAGGTGACAAAGGTAAAACATAAGGAGCAAACTGGTACAGGCAGAATCATTTACAAAGAATATATTTTTTTAAGCTTTAATTGTTGGGCTAGGAAGTCTTAAAAAATTTTCATACATTAGTCATGTTTTTCTAAGCAATTTTACAGTATACAATTAATCACCCTCAGACAATGGGAAAACAAAGCAATCTATTACTGAGGGGTTTCAGACTATTTAATTTCCGTGCCTGGAATAATCTGCCAATTGGGGTCTAAGGAGGAGACGAGAATCAGACAGATCAGCTTAATGGCAGATGTGCACCAATCATCCAACTTAACCAATCATAGCCCAAGGCCAATGAATCTGCCCCTGTTTATTTCATATGCAAATGTTGCATGTGCAACAGAAATTGTGTGATTTTTTCAGGCCATTTCCATCTGTCTAAAATGCGTATTAAAGCATTTATTTACAAATATGCAGCCTATTTTTAGGATTAATATGAATCCAAATCAGTCTGTACGCAACCCTTTCTCTGTTTGGCTGTATTATTGCAATAGGACCACTAGATGCCAGTGTTGTCAGCATTGTAAGTACTTGTATGTGAATACATAATGTAACACAGACTCACATAATCTGTGCCTGAGATGAAGACAGGCATCTATAGAAAAAGAACATTTCTACTTTAGAAAGAGATATAGTTCAACACATTAGATTTATTTAAGCTTTTCTAACAGTACAAATAAGGAAGATCAAAACTACAGATCACATCATCTAAACTTGTTACAATGTTGGTTACACTGTATATGAAGTCTGTGTCCAACAAAATTAAATCATTCCCAGGCAAAACAAAACGGTCACTATTAAAAACGACAATCAAAATGACAGATATAAGGCTACAAAACAGGGTTTTTCAAGCATACGTTGAAGTCTGACTGAAGCCCTCAGCCTCAACACAAAATGCCCTTCTGTGATAACTTCTGCAAAAAAGAAAAAGAAAAAAAAAAGTAAATTTATCAGATTAAAGAGCTTAAAATGCTTCCTTGGTGCCTTAGCTCTTTGGGTATATAAAGAAATTGCATTAGCAGCGTCAATGAGAAAGACCACTTTTTCTATCATTGTGTTTGGAAAGTACATAGTTACCAGTCGCAGGGATTGAATCTCAGACCTGAGGGTCTCTCGCAGAAGCTCAAGCTCTTCTTCTTTATATAACTCCAGCTCTTTCTTGAGTCTGAATGGCACACAGAGACACATTCATGCAGGAAGAGCCGATCATGATGCCCAAAGCGAAATAATACAATCTTAAAATGACACTAGCTATTTTAATGTGTTTGTAATCTTCAAATCTTTAAGTCTTCAAAATCTTCATATCTTGTTCAATCATACAATCAAGTTAATCATTTATACTGTATTAAGAGGGATACAAGAACAGAAAAAATGCTCTTGAATGCACAAATGTGAAATTGTGTTTTCTACACCGATATTCAAAATAGCTGCTGCTGAAACTGCAGAACCATGGAAAAAAACTTAGTTGTGAATTAATGATGTGACCACAATAGAATCTTGAACATACTACAAGAAACAAATGCTTGCCTTGAAAAAGCACCTATCCACTGAGTTGAGAGAATATAATCGCATAAATGACATGAATGGTATGCAACTTTGCTCTTCCTTCATCAGGCTACAGCTACAACATAAGGGGAAAAACAAGCCTTAAAGGTGCAGTAAGTGATTTTTTAAAAACACTGTTGAAAAGTAGTTTGAACCAAGCACCAAAACACACTTGTAGCCAATCAGCAGTAAGGGGAGTATACACTCATGATGGGGAGTAGTGTTTTTGGCGGCCTATTTCAATTTTAGTTTTAGTCTAGTCTTTGTGTCAAGCTGTCATTTTAGTTTTTATGAGTTTTAGTCACGTTCATACTCTTTTTAGTCTAGTCTAGTTTTAGTCGACGAAAACTGATGACATTTTAGTCTAGTTTTAGTCGACGAAAGACATAGTCTAGTTTTAGTCAATGAAAATTGTATTTTAGTCTCTTTTTAGTAATGCAATTCTATTTAACCCAGTCAATATAGTATAAGTACCTAGTAGTATAGACGAAATGAAAGTTTTTCCAAATGTCATTTCTTCTTTTTCTTCCAAAGACGAATCCCTTCCTCTGTGTCAGACTTAACTTTGTTTGTTGTCATTTATGCTAACGCCTGTTTCACACATACTCCGTTTGCAGTGCGTATGTGGTGCGTATTTTTCCCCGCACCCATGTTAATAGGTTAGAGCGCTCACACCGCACGCGGATGCGGTCCCGCAATGCGCTCCAGGAGCGGTGTGTGCATAACAGCAGAGCAGAGATCTACACATAACCTCAACAACGCGACATAATGGATGTAGGCTAAAAATATTGATTTGAAATAAAAAATAGAGAATAAATGTTGTGATTGTGGTCCAGCCGTAGATCAGTTGCGCACTGTAAACGCAGCACATGTGAAAGCACAATAGCGCGTGCTGCTCCTGCAAACACACCGCAACATGCACCGCATGCACACTACACACAGAGTATGTGTGAAACAGCCGTAACTCACGCAGCTGCATCTTCTAAATAATGCCGCGAGTGGGGCTTGAGGATGTGAAGTCGCCTGCGTCTGCGCAGTGCGATCTGATGCAGCCCCTGAGTGACACAGGAAACAGAAATGCTGCATAATAATAATAATAACGCAAGTAAACCAGACGAAATAACGTTAAATAACATTTCATCTCGTCTCGTTTTGGTCAACGAAAATGAAGAGACACATAGTTTTTATTTTGTAAACCACATTTAGTCTCGTTTTTATTCGTCAACAATATTGTATTATACATTTAATTATAGTCATCATCACATGACCAGCATTTACGTTGCGTCTCGTCTCGTTTTCGTCAAGTGATAAAGGTTCGTTGACGACGATATTTAGTCATAATTTTCGTTGACGAAAGCAACACTAATGGGGAGGAGAGAGAGCTCAGTGCACAAGAAAGACAGTAGCAGAACGACTATAGAAAGAGAGATGGCCGAGAAAATACAAAAGAGGAAAAGGCCAGGGGAATACAATTTTAAAAAGAAGGGTTATGATCAGGCAAGCGGTAAGACTAGCATTAATATCAGAGAAGCTTTCCAGTGCTGCAGAGATTTTAAGGAACCGGAAGGCCTGAAAACAGACGCTGAGGTTGCTTTATTTCTTCTCGATAAGCGAGTAACGTTAGTTTTGCTGTGTTTCACAGAACTAAGATATGCAGTCTTTTGCTTGAATATACTCATGTGTCATCTTCACTTGATTGTTCATTATTATTGCATTAATGATAATACAGCTCGTCGCGAAATATTCCTATCATGCCCGAGCGATGCTGTGCATTTGGATGCGATCAGATACGTGATCATACAAAAGGAATATCTTTATACCGTATCCCAAAAGAAACAAAACGGAGAAAAGTGGTTGGCGGCAATAAACAGGCAAAACGCATACATGCATTCTGTACTACAGTGACAGTCAGTGAGAAGTATAAAAAAGTATATAAGCATAGGCTATTATTTCATTTTTCTTGGATCAAACTAGATTAAACAAATTCATTAAAGATACACTTAATCTTGTTGGTGATTTTGTTTTGTGTTTTTCCCTGTAAACTCAGTTTAAAAATGAATACAGGTACTATAATTTGGTGATAAAAATACATTGACCAACCTTTGCGGTGATGATTGAAAAATCTTTTCTTTTAATGAAACTCCGGTGTAGCGTGATAGGAAGTAAATAAGGTAGCTGTAATGTCACCAAACTCAATGTCAGGAAGTTTTTCTACACATTTAATGCCTGTAAAAAGAACTTGTGGTGCTTCATATGGATATATGATTCATAATTCCTTTATCTTCCTCTTGTATATTTTATTTTTGTGATGCTAATAATAAGTGCGATGACATGACGTGGTGGGGGAAAATATCTATTCTGTTCAGTATCGAGATATTTTGCACCATGATTTTGAGCATGCAATTATATTAATACTGTAGCGCAAAGTATTGCAATATTTAGGCTAATTATACTAATAATTATATTATTAGTATAAAAATATACTAATAATTATATTATTAGTATGATATACTATAATTATAATTATATATATAGCATTATTAATATAATAATATATATATTACCCACGCCAATGGATCTATGAGTAGCCAACGGATGTATTCCGTCAAAATGGCTGAGAATGACTGGGAGATCCCTATAGGTAAACAATTGCACTACATGACCAAGAAAATTTTATTATAATGGTTTGGTGTAACATGTGAATAAGAATAAGGAATGTGAATGAGCTCACTAAATAGTACTGGAAATCAACTCTGAGGTTTAAGAACGTCTTGAATTAACCCAAAGTACCTGATAAAACACATCTTTACATATGTAAAATAAATCACTTCAACCCTGCAATGTACTAAAGTTTGGAATGCTGATGGAGTCTTTCTCATAACTTCCACTTTAAATAGACACTGTTCATTTCAACTGACGTGTTCAATGTCGGATGATCAATACAAGGGAAAAACTGCCCTCTGCACGATGGGGGCATGTGTTTAAGAGTGATTCATGACTACATAGAAGAGGAATGAACATATCCTGAGCTTAGCAGCGCTGTCCCAAAAGCCTCGTCCTCAGCACATACTGAGGGGCTTATACAGTCTTTCCTATTAACGAGGAAGATTTGCTCCACACTACCCCCCACATATGATTTACACACCCCAGTGGAGGAGCTTTCTTCCTGAGAAAGGACAGTTATTGATCCCTTTTCCATCATCACTTCCTAGTGGGCCGTTGAGAGTATCTAACTCTAGACTGGACATAGTAAGCAACATATCAAAGACCTAATTAATAGGATGGATCTAATGCTGCATTATTTATACATAGTGAAGTAACAGGAGGAGGACGATGGAAAGATGGATGAAGGTGAAATTCAGCATTCTTTGCTCACACTCCTCATGGATCATGTTTCTCTGGGTAGATAAAGACACACTAACAATACGATAGGTCATAACTTTCTTGCCTGATACAGGTGCTGTCCGTCAAAGGTTTCTGACGGACTGTGAGCCTCTCTGTCTTCAAAATCTCTGTCAAAGCCACTGCTTCCTTCAGATCTCTCTCTATATCTGCAGAAGAACAGAAAACTAGGGCGTTAGGCGTTTTTAAATACTTTTTAAACTATGTTAGAGAAAGTTCGAAAGTGAGCAGAGCCTTGTTTCACCTGTAAGCTGTGATTTTATATCCTGGAGCTCAGCTTCTAGTGATCTCTTCTCTGCCTCCATGGAACTCAGCAAAGTGTTATTTTGCTTCAGCAAGTCAATCTCTGAGGAACAGCAAAGGTGCTAACTCAAGTTACCCGCTGGCAAGCAATCAGACTACAACAAACAGACCTTTGAAAAACAATAACTTCTTCAATGATACTTCGTGTATGCCTTTTGAAAAAGCTTTATTTTCTTAACTTTACAGGCCTGTTTGTCAAATTACAGCATGTCGACAAAAGCTGGAGTCATACAGTACTCATTACCACTAATTTTGGCTCAAATAGTTTGCTAAATCTCGTGTGGTGAATGATTTGATGGTTAGTGAATTAACAGTGTAAAGCATATTTTCAGAACTTAAAGGGATACTCCACCCAAAAATGAAAATTCTGTCATCACTTACTCACCCTCAAGTTGTTGCAAACCTGTATGAGTTTCTTTCTTCTGCTGAACACAAAGGAATATATTTTGAAGAACGATTGAAACCAAACAGTTGTTTGGCACCATTGACTTCCATAGTAGAAAAAAAAAACTATGGAAGTCAATGGTGCCAAAGTTCCAATCGTTCTTCAAAACATCTTCCTTTGTGTTCAGCAGAAGAAAGAAACTCATACAGGTTTGCAACAACTTGAGGGTGAGTAAATGATGACAGAATTTTCATTTTTGGGTATCCCTTTAAAGTTAAAATACAAAATAAAAATGTTTAGTTAATGAAAACCTATATATGATTCTTAATAGTAATTTTGACTAAAACAATGTCAAGTTTGAGAAAAAAAAAAAATCAAATGCTCAAGAAAATAAAACCACCAGACCAATAAAAGTTGCTTCAGAGACCAAGGACTCTTTGGCATGAGGTACATTACAGTTCAAAAGATTGGGGTCAGCAAGATTTTTTGGAAGATTGAAAGAAATGAATACTTTAATTCAGCAAGGAGGACGCATTAAATCGATCAAAAGTGCACTAAAAACATTTATAATGTTACAAAAGATTTCTATTTCAAACAAATACTATTCTTTTAAAGTGCCCCTATTATGGATTTTTTATTTTTTTAGTGTAGTGTGTAACATAGCTCTAAGTGAATGAAAACATCCTGCAAAGTTTTAAATCTGAAACCATATATAAAGTTAGTGTCTCTCAAAAGTAAGAGTCGACTCTGAGTCAATTAAATGAATTTTTTTTTCAAACGAATCCTAAGCCGCTTCTTGTGATGTCAAGACGAAACATTAGCATATTGCCCGCCCACTTATTGCGCACACAGAAACTAGGGAAAACTTGTGGACCCCTCAAACACTGCAGCTGATTCCTGTGGATACTGGATAGCATCATGTCGAGAAGACCCTGTGCTCTATGATGTGAAGGTTTTATTCCACTGCCCAAGGACAAGCATGTGAAGGTTAAGGGTTATCTTTACAACGATACCACAGCACACCTGAACCTTGTGCTGTGTTCCCATCATTTTACTGACGACTGCTTCTTCAACCTAAATGCGTTCAACGGTGGATTTGCAAGCTGGTTGTTATTGAAGGATGGGTCATTACATGTACCAAATGTCAAAAGCACAAGTATTGCAGAAACAATACACAACCTGTCGTACTTCCTTGTAGCAAAGTATTTCAGCTTCGCTTTGCATTTTGATACAGTTCCCACAAGTGCACCTAAATAAATTCGCCAATTAATTAGTCTGTTTCACTGAACTAACAAATGACGACAGACAGCTAGATTAATCAGATTACAGCATGTCACTTATCAGACATTCTTACTCCGATTCTGCATGTTCCATCGGCCTGAAGTGCTATAACCATTGAGAAAGGTCCTGTTCCAGTCGTGTTTGCGAATGACTTTCTGGTTCATCAGCAACTCATTTCCTCGTCGGACTCTGGCTCGAATTGGTAAGGCAAAATGCCATGTCTGTTCTTACACTGTATAAAATTTTCAACACTTGACAAGCCGTAATCCAGTAAAGGTGATGGGTGTTCCGTTTCCGACAAGCTCTGCACGCAGCATACCAATCACAACTGACCAATCACCGCATATTAGCGTCACACAAAGGAGGGGTTTGGAAAAATTAATCGTTGAGCTAATCCTTTGGGAGTCGTTGAGCAAATAAGGTAAAAATAAATGCATATTATAAGACAGTGAAAGTGTTTTTGGTCCTTGCATGCATGTAAACATGTGGTTGGGGACTCCCAAAACAAAAATAGGAACTTTTCAAATGCCATACCAGGGGCACTTTAAACTTCCTATTCATTGAAGACCCCTAAAAATTTTTGAGTACTATTTCCGCAAAAATATTAAGCAGCACTTTTGCAACACTGATAATTTGAACAATAAATCAACATTTGGACCCTTTTCACATTTCCAGGGTTCTCAGAAGCCGAAGTCGTTATAGTTGGGTAAACGTCTATGGCGGTGAATGGGAGATGAAAAGAAATATAATTTATCTATTTCCATTTGCTCTAAAAGAAAAAGAAAAAATCTGCATTAGTGTTTCCATGACTTTCCAAGAGGGAAAAATATAGAGAGAGATTTATTACAACATTCAGAGGAGAGAAAGATGTCAAATTTGCCATCACTCCCTCAGCCGTTGTATTAGAAACACCCTCGCAGGAGCGTTCATTTGTATTTTGTCATTTTTTATAATTTACTGCCAAGATAATATAACACAAAGTATAGCTTTATAAATGTGTATTATTATATTTTTTTAAATGAAAATATTTAAAACTTAAAATATTAGATTTGCAATGTTGATAACTGTGGAAACGCATCATCATTGTCCGAGAAAAGGGTCCATTAGAATTATTTCTGAAGGATCATGTGACACTGAAAATTGGAGTAATGTCTGCTTAATATTTGCCAGCACAGGCATAAATTACCTTTTAAACTATATAAAAACTTTTTATTTTTAAATTATATTTCACAATAACACTGTTTTTACTGTATTTTTGATCAAATGAGAGACTTTCAAAAACATTAATCTTAGCGACCATATTGGATTAATTTAGATCGGATTGCACTTATGTACAGTAGTTTGTAATGCAATGATGTGAATGAAATACTTTTGTCGGATTTTCAACAATAAAACACTTACCTCGGTGTAGAGTTTCAGCTTCCAACTCCAGACTCTGGATCTTAGAGCGGGTTTGGGTGTGAAAAGCAGCAGTTCTGTTGCTGATTAGGTTGAATTTATTGTTGAAAGTTATCATCTCCTTCAGGAATTTCTCTCTTTCTTTACAAAATTCTCTTTTCAGTCTGTCCTGAATTTTAAAACAATGGAAAGACTATTATGCAGATTACAAAAAGAGGAGTACAAAAGCACTTTTAACACTTCAGCATGTACATTGTATTAGAATAGATGACGGATAATGCATGGCTCTGAAATCTTCAATGGCCAATGGCGTCTTTCTTGATCAGTCCACATGATGGTAAAAAGCTTCATAATAGTAATAATATTGTTTCAGGCTTAACTTTGTTGTTTTTTAATGGGGTGTGTGATGAAGAGATAATAGCCTTTCCAAAAAGACGAAATATAAATATTCTTCAATGTGAAAGTATGTACCAGGGTTTCTTTGAGGTCTCTCTGCAGTTCCAGGACTTCCTCTCTCTTCCTTCCCAGTTGATCTCGTCGCTTTGTCATCAAAACAAGCTCCAGTTTGTTTTCAGACAGGAGCTGAGCCTATGGTCACAAATTAATCATGAATTTGACCAGTGTCTTATTCAGATGGTCCCAAAAAGTATCCCTCAAATAAACTTTGTATTCAGAGCAGTGAAGTTTTATAACTGGCTGCTCAAAGACATTGCGGCAGCACAATATGCTGCTCATCTGACGGATCAGTGGATTCAATGCTGTTTGTTAAGGTAAGCTTATGTCATTGTATTTGTAGGTCATTCTGTAATTGACATAGCATTGCCTTTTGAATTCAAGTCCCTGCTTCTCTCCTTTTACCAGCTCAGTCAACTGTGAAAGACATCAAGGATCCTTTAGGTAATTACTCTCTACCTAGCTTCAAAGAATGCAAGCAAATTATGCTTTGTAATTACACGGCACACGTTGGTCTGACCAAACATAATATTACGCAGAAAATTAGACACGTCTTTCATGACATTCACTACCTCAGGTGGATCACTGAGGTCATTCAAGGAGTCAACTTTCCACAATGCAGAATGGATGAATTTAAAAACGGTGAAAATGTTAAACATACATTTTAAAATGATGATCAGTTTATGTGAATGGGTCACATCTGAAGTATTCTGCATTCAGAATCCTATTGATTCTGTATTGACCTCAGTATTCATGAAAAGAGTGACCCCTTTAATCAAATGATTCAATTGCTCATTGACTTACTATATCTGAAATTGGTATCAAACAAACGGTGTGCCATATGTTTGCAAGGATAATTGTATTTTTAAAGGTTTTTCAACAATAATACTAATGTAATCTGAAAGAAACGAGATTGATTTTGCAGTGCCGCTTTGAATTGATCCACTCCATTTTAATGTATCCTGTCCATTAGATGAAGTGTTTTAATCATGAAACAGAATGTTTTTTCACAGCGCCAAAGGATATTAATACTGCATATCAGCTTTCTGCACAGATAAACTTTAAAGTGAGTGACAGTGGACATTCTCTGCTTGTGGCAATAGCCTATTTCTATCAGATGTTACTTTGGTCTATATATTTAGATAACACTTTAAGAAAAAATTACATGATAAATGTATCTTTCCTAATCTTCCATTGTGTGTGTTTGTGTTTTCTTTAAACACTGGGTAATAATTGTCCAAACCTTATCGTCCAGTTCGTGATGTGCTTTCTCCAGTTTTTCACATGATGAGTTTATTTTGTCCTGTACACTCTTGATGGCAGCTTTAACTGAATGAGCAAAAAAACGGACATTATTAACTTTTTCTTACTCTACGAACGTATTTTTTTTACAAAATAATTTAATATTCAATGTAAAATAACTTTAGAGATATTGTTGTGTTGAATTGTCTTTGTTCAAAAACACTCGCGAGCTCATCTAAATAAATTAACCGTTAACCTGTCCGTGTAAATTAACGTTACACAACGTTACCTTCATGGTGCTGCTTGATACTTTCCGACACCTGCTGCTCTGTCAATAAAATTTGCTCGAAAAGAGATTCTAGGCTCATTTTTTAATCATTAAATACCAAATACCAAAATGTCAATGAAGGAAACTGGCTAACTTAGCTTAGTAGCAGTCAAACGACGAGGACAGCTTGATAATTTGTTTCGGGGGGGAGGCGTTTCGTATTCACGCGATGTGCGCATGCGCAATCCTGCCACTTTACTGCGCACTCGCGCGCCAAAGACGTAAGTTATTTGCTGTTTTCTCTTCTAGTCCGCATTATAATACTAATTCAGTGTTGCTTAAGACAATACAATATTATGGTTGGACAGAAATAGTAAAGGTAAATTAAAGAAGGCATGTTAAAGAAATAGTTCAACTGAAAATGAGATTTCTGTTATTTATTCATCCTCATTTTGTCCAAAACTAGGCCAAACTAGACCTTTTTTTTTTTTTAAGTTGTAAATAAAACATAAGCCCCTTTCACACAGAGATTCCGGAAAATACACGGATAAAGTGACCCGGGATTTGACCCGGGTTCTTTGATTTTGCTTCATTCACACTGCCAGTGCCAGTGATTTGCCAGAGAGCGCGTTCACACCACTGATCTATATCATTCTATATAGATCAGTGGTTCACACACAACCCGCGTATGTTCCGGAAAGACGCGTGACGTTGGATGTGAAGGGTCTCAACTTCAGACCGGTTTGCAGACATTTTTTCGTTCTTTCTTGTATCGATGACGAACACAAACTTTCTTCTAGAGTAACTGAGTCGTACGATAACTTCGTCATTGCAAAGGCTCGTGAATCATCATTACGACACACCGCTTATACGGCATTGGTTCTGGCTTTTGTTCACACAGCGCACGTTCCGGGTCTGAACACGGCAATGTTACTAGGTCACCAACCCGGCATCGATCCCGGCATCAATCCCGGGTCGTGTTTGCGTTCACACAGATGCCACTCTGGCAATTTGCCGGCAATTTGCCGGGTTCAAAGCGCTGTGTGAAAGGGGCTAAAGATGATTCGAGCATATTTTACAGTAATTCAATGTGTTACTTTTTTCTTTTCTTCTTTTTTTTTTAAAAATAAGGGCCTACAGGAAAACAGGACTCATTGCATCGCCTGTCGTAACAGCAGTACGAACTTACTGATATATCTATTGACTTTTAAGGTAGGCCTTATCAGCTAACCCAGACAGTTCTTTTTATTGTTTGCGTTTTATTTGACTTAAATGTCTAAATGTTAGTGAGATATCAATCTACATCTGCTTTTATTCATATTTTTTATTTTATTTAGTTGCATGACATTTGTGTGCAGCATTAAACAGTTTGTTTGAATGCATCCTTTCACGCTACATACAGTTTCTGCTGCCTTTCCTGAGTGAAGATGGCAAAAACGAGGAATCTGTTCTTCGTACTTCCTGGAAACAGGTGACTTTATTCTCATTATTGTTTCAGTTCAAACTTTTCAGTAGTTGCACTGCCATTACCCCATTGAGAACATGTAGAGTGGATACAAACAATGACATCAGCTTGGAAACTGAAGCGCCACAGCAGGAACGGGATTTTTTTCTTCTTGCAAAACATACAGAGATTACATGTTTATGATATACAACTGAACTTTGTATACAATATACGAAAGGATCGTTAACCTGTGCTCGTGAGAGAGAGTCATTCTCCACGATGATTGGCCGAGAAGACGCAATGTGAGATGAGATGGAAGACATGTGTAACACCACGTTCACATTCTCCTCACAACCATGACGATAGATGTAGAATCCACTGCTAGATCAATGAATATAGAAGCCCTTACAACGACCATCATTTGAATTGTCACAAAATTCAGAAATTACTGTACATTATGGGAATTTTTTCATTATTGATCGTACAGAGGTCAAAGTTATCGTACAAATACGATAATTATCGTATATCTGGCAGCACTGTGTACCATAAATGCACCAGATGTGAGAAATCAGCCCATTGGATAGCTCATTCATTTGGCCTCCTCAACTAACAGTTTCATTCATCACCGGCATACTTTGAAGTGCAATTTAAACTGCCAGTCTCCGTATTGTTTAGCGTTTATAAGCACAGTCAACAATCAATAAGTTTAATTTGGTGCCATTTGGTCCTGCAGTATTTTTCATGTCATTCTTTACTTTCTACATCTTCCCAGACACTGCTGGAAAGGATGGTTTTGATCTTGTGCCACACAGCACATTAAAGTGTTCTAGTTTATATGACCATGACTATATCATTTTGACATTCATTTGCAAAATGAATAGTCCATATTGATTGAAGTTTATGTTTTTCAGACTTTTTCTTCAAGAATCAAACCAACACCCACCAACTCAACTGTCTGAGTCTGACCCACCTTAAATCTTAGAGCCGAAGCCAGGCCTGGTACAAATACCCTGCTTGTCACCCATGGCCTGTAAAAACCCAGTTCTCCACTTAAGTTTATTCAAATGAAATGAGCTCAGGTTAATTGAGAAATACATTTAAATCAGACAAGAAGCATGACTATTGATTGAACAGTTGTCAATAGATTTGGTCAAAAGTATTGATCCCCAATGAACGATGGACAAACTGGATAAACGTCAAATGGTTTTGATTTTTCTTATGTAAAAATTAATCTCATTCATAAATAGAAATTGATCTGTGTTTAACCAAGTTACATATAAAGCCATTAAATTGTAAAAAGCATTAACAAGACAGAATAAGTAGAATGTAATCCACCAGCCAGTATCCTCAGAATAGGATATTCCAGTGGTTCTTAACTGGAGTGACGTCTTAAAGTTATTTAAACCAATTATATCTAAGTAATTTAACAATTAAAATAATAAATCCATTAAAACGCACATATATATATATATATATATATATATATATATATATATATATATATATATATATATATATCATTTAACAAAATGTAGGAATACCTCCTAGCCACTATCAGCTTGGTGACTTAAATCATTGTGAACTGTAAAATGTTTAAATTGCCAAATTCTCATTCTCATTTTACTCATGTTCAACTGTAGGTAGTTGAACTGAGTAGTAGGGTGTTCTTAAAAAGAATTTCCACAATAACCAATTCTAACCAATAAATAAATAAACTTAAGCATTATCACTTCAACGTATTGACATTCCTCCTGTACTTTATTTTATTATGTGTTTTGTTATTTTATTTTTATTTGGAAGTAGTTTTTTTTATATTTCTTTTTTTACACTTTTACGTTTTGACGTTTTTGTAATTTTTCTTAGTTTTTTTATATATATATTTTTTTTTTATATTTGATATCTATGTAGTTTTTTTTCAGTTTTAGCTGAAATAATTTTTTTTTTTTTTTTAGTAAACATTTATTTAAAATAGTGAAAATAAAAGTGGTTTAGCTTTAGTTGTGTTGTGTTAATAACAGGTTTAAAAAACAGACACCTTTGTTCTTTCAGCAGAAGTACAAAAGGGGATAAAAATCATAGCCTGTTTGGATGACCATCTAAACTGACTTAGACAATGGAGGACCCAAAGTTACAAAGGCTGAGAACCAGTGGTCTTGTAGTCAATGCATATACGTACCAACAGATGGCGACCTCCACCAGTCTTTCACCGTAAACCAGATCGCAACAAAACTTTGTGAAGTATGTTTATCCGGCAAGGAAAGCCATATCATAAGTTCAAAATATTGTCATTCTGTTAAAGTAGTAGTAGCCTACAACAAAAACTGTTTACACATGTTATGGCATGTTCCCTTAGATAAGTATTTACACGAACCGAGATAGACTTTGATACAATGAGTTTAATAGGCCCTACTCACTTACTTTTAATAATTTCACTGGTTAAGTGTAGGCTACTAATCTTCCCAATTCTATTCAGACCAGATTGTCCAACTAACATCTACAAGTAAGGAAAACAAAAGCGATTTCAACGTCTGCAATGCAATTTCTAAGACAGCCTACTCAGATCACCAACTGACAAGGGAAAAAAGTATCTTGCATGAGGCTACTGAAGACACACTCAATAATTGACGTGAAAAGAACGAAATAAACGTGCATTAGGCTATATCATATACAGTTATATAGCAACAGAGCAGTAAACATAAGTTTTGGAGAGGCAAAACGAGACGTCTTTGTCCTGTTGCCGTGTTTTACGCATAAACGCTGAGCGTGCAGTGAGTCGCGTGTGGTTTTTGGTTACAGCGCAACTGAATGCCACAGTGCTGTCGCGCGCTCAGTCGCACGAGCATATCCTGAGAGCTGGAGTTTTATTTTGCTACCTTGCGACTCATTTTCTGTTTGTTTGTTACATCGTATATGCGTCTTAATCCTAGAAACCGTTAATTATAGGTTACTGACAGTTTTGGACCAGGTTACGGAGGATTGTTTTCTTATGTAGCCTACTCTGGATGTACTACATTGGACCAACGATGTTTCAATGGACCTGAATGAGAAGGATTATTCTTTTCATCGTCAACACTATATATTGCGTGTTTGAACCAACTTACCCACGGATAAAAAGCGCAATGATCATCTCCGCGATTTACATAATTTTACCACTGCTGGGTGAGTTAGAGTGCGGTTTTACATATTCAGTAGTGATTTGTAAATTATATATAACCTAGGCTACTAGTAGGCCTACATACGCGCGGTATAGCTATATTTAAGTTTAAAACTCAAATGTCATAAGACCATAAAAAAATATTTTTTTACACTGTGCTCTTTTTGATCCCGTCAAATATATAACTATATTCTAGCCTATGCACTTACTCTTGTCTCATAACTGGGGCAAATTTTAGCTATTGAGAATCGGCTCTGTCATACTTCCACTTAAGTCTTCTTAATTCTTCTTGTGTTAATATTTTAATCTCTAAAGCACCTAAAGTTGATTAAATTCCTTTATATTCTTGAACAATGTTAGCAAATGTTTAATGCGACAATAATAAATGTAATAGTCTATTTATACAAATTAAATATGAATTGTTAATTTGTTAGTAACAGTTCTTGTTTTGCTTGTAACAGTCTGAGTAGGCTAGTTCTTGAAGCATTTTAAAGAAAACGGGATCCTGTCCGTGATATTATTTTTTTTATTTTTTTTTTTTATTGTCGTCCTCCATAGATGTGCTGTTATCTGCCGAGGAGTCTTACTTTACTAGTTCAAACCGGCTGGACTGTGTGAAGGCGAACGAGCTGTGTTTGAAGGAGCCGGGATGCAGCACAAAGTATCGAACTATGAGGCAGTGCGTGGCGGGGAGGGAGACCAACTTCAGTATGGTGACTGGAATGGAGGCGAAGGATGAATGTCGGCTTGCCTTGGACGCTTTAAAGCAGAGCCCTTTGTATAACTGCCGCTGTAAAAGAGCCATGAAGAAAGAAAAGAACTGCCTGCGCGTCTACTGGGGGATATATCAGCATTTACAGGGTGCGCGGACTTCAAGCACAAATAATCATTCATTATAGATGTGCCTGTGATCATGTTTAGGTTCAGACTGAAGTTACACACATATTTATTTATTTATTTATTTTTTAAATTTAAACATTCTCTTTATTTTTAATACTTAGCCAGCAATAATACTAAGCCAAGGAGTTGCTTTTCTGGGTTCTGTGATCAGATAGGGTCAGTGTAAAGTCTTCAAATGCCTCTCTGAAGTGTTTCCATTAAAGTTTATGGAGTGTGAGGTCATCTGATGCTTTATGTTAGTCTATATGTGTGTGTGTGTCTCGAAGGGGGGGGGGGGGGGGGGCTTGTAGCTAATCAACCAGAAACTGGCTCCAGAAATGTAAACCAGTCCCATGAATCAATGACCCAAATACTAACAAACATAAAGGACAGTTTGCAGCTTTGTTGTTTGATAATACAATTAAGAGTTCAGTTAAGAATAACAGATTT
Source organism: Tiaroga cobitis (assembly GCA_030578255.1). NCBI lineage: Eukaryota > Metazoa > Chordata > Actinopteri > Cypriniformes > Leuciscidae > Tiaroga > Tiaroga cobitis. The sequence goes on from CM060603.1 coordinate 33,302,014, forward strand.
AATAATTCATATAGCATTTCATTATTGGTATTTAATCACATTTCATTTGTTAATATTGCAGGGAATGATTTACTTGAGGATTCTCCATATGAGCCTATGAACAGCCGGCTTTCAGATATATTTCGACTGGCCCCCATCTATGCAGGTAGGATGTGCTTATTTAATAAAGATGCTGTTTGAGAAGAAGAAAAAATAAGACTTTGAGATTGTACAGTTCAACCAGTGGGGTTGGTATCTCATGTCCTACTTGTTTTCCTCCCTATTTTTCCTCTATATGCCCTTGTGGATGCATGCTATCTTCCTGTCTCTGATCCTCTGGATCTTGCATGGGGAGATATAGTTCTGAATGTTCATGGTTAGTGCTCAATGAACCATTATAAATGCTGTACACTTCACCGAACTCTATGGGAAATGGAAATCGCTCGATGCAGCCTATGTGAGGTGCTGCTGATGTGACAGTAGTAGCAGTTGAATGTGTTTTATTTGGGGAGGGGTTGCAATGAAATTTCTTTTTAAATGTGCCTCAGGTTACTTAGGAAAAATGTTCGTGAGGATAGCAGGGGTTGTGTGAATCTGGCCTGAGATGCTGGATGCTGACTTGGATCGTCCTCTAGGTGGCAATGTTGTTTCCTACTTCACCATGGAAAGGGCCCTAATAAAAAGAGCAGAGATGCACTGCCAAAGGTGTGCACAACAGATGGTGACAGCAAAGGTTTAAGAGCATCAGATGAAGGCAGAAGGAAAGTTTGAGTTTTCTGAGGCAATTGATTTCCTCGATATGAGAGAGTGTGGATGAAGAGAACACAATTTGTTAGAGATTTGTTGTAAAAGAAAGAAAAAAAAACCTTGAGAGAAAACTTTAACCTTCCAAATTCAATGTCACTGGTAAGTCATGTCAGTCAAAATAACGAAAGCGAAGCACTGCAAATCCTGGTTGGAGCTTCCCTCAGGGAACCGGAATAAGGTGGTAAACACCTCAGTAATTAAAATAACATGTAGATTGCTACTTCCCTCAGACTCTCTCACTCTGTGGTTGTGAGAACAGAGAGAGAGAGTCACAGCAGATTGCTCTAAATCTGAGGGTGCTCCTTATTCCCCATTGGAAAGCTTTTTACATTGATTGACGGCTGAGTTCCATGGCTAAGAAACAGGCCAAGCGGGGAATCAGTTCCCCACCTACATGGGGATTTCTGACATATACACTGAGACAAGGCAGACTACATTCTGGGTGTCTGGAAGTAGTAGGTCAGTTTTATTAGCACTTTCTTTTCATCAGCCAAAAGATTCAAAATAACTTTTTAGTTTAGGATTAGGGTGTTTCATTGGTCTGGGCTAATTTAGTTAAATTATTTACATGTTTGTTTTTAATGTGGTGGAGATATGGTAACAAATAAAGGAAATATCTCCACAGTCTATACAATATACAGTCGTGCTCAGAATTAATGGCACCCCTGGTAAATATGATCAAAACTGACTGTAAAAAAATAAATCTGCATCGTTTATCCTTTTGATCTTTTATTAAAAAAATTGCCAAAAATCTAACCTTTCATTGAAGTAAAAGAATTGAAAGTGGGAGGGCAAATCACATGAAATAAATGTTTTTCTCCAAAACACGTTGGCCACAATTATTGGCACCCTTTTATTAAATACTTTTTGCAATCTCCTTTTGCCAAGATAACAGCTCTGAGTTTTCTCCTAATGCTTGATGAGTTTGGAGAACACCTGGCAAGATCAGAGACCATTTCTCCTTACAGAATCTCTCCAGATCCTTCAGATTCCCAGATCCATGTTGGTGCTTCTTCTCTTCAGTTCAGCCCACTCATCAGGTCAGGGAACTGGGACGGTCATGGCAGAAGCTTCATTTTGTGCTCCGTAACAAATTTGTGTGTTGATTTTGATGTTTGTTTTGGATCGTTGTCCTGATGGAAGATCCAACCACGGCCCATTATAAGATTTCTAGCAGAAGGCGTCAGGTTTTGATTTTTTATCTATTGATATTTGATAAAATCCACGATGCCATGTATCTGAACAAGAAGCCCAGGATCTCCAGCAGAAAAATAGGCCCGCCACAACATTAATGATCCAGCGGTATTATATTGTACACATGGGGTACTTTGTATCCTTGTGTGCACCAAACCCATCTAGCGTGTTTGCTGCCAAAAAGCTCTTTTTTTTAGTTTCATCTGACCACAGAACCCAGTCCCGTTTGAAGTTCCAGTCGTGTCTGACATTTGAATTGGCTGGTTTGTTTTTGGATGAGCGAGGAGGATTTTTCTTGAAACCCTCCCAAACAACATGTGGTGATGTAGGGGTTGTTTGATTTTTTTGAATAGGCTTTCTGACCTCAAGACTCAACTAATCTCTACAATCCTCCACTAATCTCTACAATTCTCCATCTGTGATCCTTGAAGAGTCTTTGGCCACTCAAACTTTCATCCTCACCGTCCATTAAGACAATATAGACACACGTCCTCTTCCTGGCAGATTCGTAACATCTTTAGTTGATTGGAACTTCTTAATTATTGCCCTGATGGTCAAATGGGGATTTTCAATTCTTTAGCTATTTTCTTACAGCTACTTTATATTTTGTGATGCTCAACAATCTTTTGATGCACATCAGAACTATATTCTTTGGTTTTACTCATTGTGATGGATGATTAAGGGAATTTGGCCTTTGTGTTTCCTTATATTTAAACTCCTGTGAAACAAGAAGTCATGGCTGGACAATTTCATGTTCCTAGTCACCCTGGTGTGCTAAAAAAAAGTAAACATTAATGGGAATATACTTCTATATTTTCATATTTTCGTAAACAATTCTAGGGGTACCAATAATTGTGGCCAATGTGTTTTGGAGAAAAACATTTATTTCATAATGTGGTTTCCCCCCCACTTTCAATTCTTTTACTTCAACGAAAGGTTAGATTTTTGGCAATTTTTTTAATGAAAGATCAAAAGGATAAACGATGCAGATTTATTTTTTACAGCCAGTTTTGATCATATTTACCAGGGGTACCATTAATTCTGAGCACAACTGTAGTTGTGCTAATGATTCATTTATAATTTCTGCCCCTTACAGAACCATTAACTACATCTTTATTTGTCTGGTCAGTAACTGAACGTAGAGGACTATTGGATCTAAATTATAATATGTGTGGTCAGTAAACGAACGTAGAGGACTATTGGATCTAAATTATCATACATAATACCCAATACTTAAAATTTATAGTTTAGGATGTGAGAATTTAGATTTGTTAGATCTGCTGAGTTTTGCATAATTAATTTATGTCGATTTAGTTGAGGGGTGTCCAAACTTGTTCCTGGAGAGCTATTGTTCTGCAAAGTTTAGGTGCAACTTGCCTCAACACACCTGCCTGGAAGTTTATAGTATGCCTAGTAAGATATGCATCAGCTGGTTCTGGTGTGATTAAATGGGGTTGGAGATAAACTTTGCAGGACAGTCCCCTCAGAACTTTTTGAACTTTCATGTTTTTGAAATCCCACAGTTTAACGTGGGAAAATATATTCTTCGTGACAACACTGAGAGCGTATTTTAAAATAAAAGCTAAAACAGCCAGGGGTCACAAAAACTTTGTTCATGAAACGGTCTGCCTTTATAAAACACAGCTGTGCTCTATTGGGGTGTGGAGCATGGTTGTGTGTTCCTGTTCCCTATGTGAAACATACTGAGTTCTCATGAAAACTACCTCTCCATGTCTGTTTTCCTGCTGAGTATCCTGCTGCGTTTTACCTGTATTGATGTCTGCTCTCCACTCGATTAAATGACTTATTGAATGCTGCAGGCCAGGGCTTCCTCTCTCTTGGGACTATTGGCCCTTATTTGCCTGAAGTGCCCTCGTATGCCTCAGCCACAGTGCCAATAAAACAAATCCAAAGACAGGGTAATGCAAGGGGCAAAGTTTCTACATATTCTATAGCAGAGCTGCTGCAGATGGATTGAGTGCAGAAGTCTTGCTTCAGAATGGCCTGAAATGTCAACAAATAGGTGAGGACAGGGAAATGTAAACTGTTTGAGAGATCCATTTTGCCTGGCCTAAATGTTTCCTGAGGTGTTTCCAGTTTTTTTTCTTTTTCCAAGTTTTGCCAGTTAGGCTATTTAAAAGGGTTAGTCCACCTAAAAATGTTATCATTTGCTCACCCTCACGTCTTTCCAAACCTTTGTGACTTTGTTTTTATTTTTGTGGAACATTGAAGACTGTTGGTTACCAATCAGTTTTGGTTTCCATTGTTTTCCAATGTTTAAACTAAAAATACAATGGAAGTCAATTGAAACCAGAACTATTTGGTTACCTCGGAATTTTCATTTTTGGACGGACTATCCCTTTAAGAAGCCTGGTGGGAACACCAAAACACTGCCATCCAAAATGCATCTTACTGTATCCTGGTCTTTTCAAAAGCAGTAGCTGGTTATAAGTGTGATGAGACAAAAGCTTACAAAAATGACACCTAATTGGGTGGGATTTTCTCACTGGGTGTAAACAGAGAATTAGTTAGTAGGAGGCAGTATGCTTAAAAGAGCAAGGAAACCACCACTTTTCACAGCTAGTTTATTCACAATTATTTGGCACTCTCTCGTCCTCTGATCTGAGTTGACTTTGCATTACCTCCACATCATTAGGCTTTATGCAGGAGGAGAACTGAGTGAAACGAAGCGCCTGAACACTCAGAGCACCCTTTACTCTCCTTAAACACTTTCTGTATCTCAGCAGTATCTGTTTCTGCAGTGTTCTGTTGCAGAATATCTGAACCTGGCCTCGGCAGTAGTAATTTAACCTTGTCAGGGGAAAATAAAAATGCACAAGGTTAGAAAACAAAAGCTGTTATTGTCATGGAGAGATGCATGGTGTAAAATTTGGAGTTTGTTGATAAAGTCCTTGGCAATATCAGGCAATTGCCATTTAGCGTTCAGTGGCCCTGTAAAACAAATGGAACTAGGTTTGTTGGATGTAGGGGGGAGATGTAACACAAAGTGTAATAGCCAGCTATGCTACATGAGTTGTCTGGGATGAAATTGCCTAAATGATGGGGTAGCCATGAGAAAAAGAACAGGACATCAAACAATTTCGGAAAGCACGGCTCGGCTATGAATAAGGATGAGTTGCCGTATAAATGTGTTGTTTCTTGGCCTCTCTTTTTGTTATAACAACTGTTTGTCTGTCATTGTGTAGACATATAGCTCTCAGAGTGAAATCGATCTGCCTGTCTATGTATCTATTCTTCTGTCTGTCTATCTATATCTGTCTATTCTTCTGTCTTTCTGACTCTAAATGTTTTGTTTTGACTAACTATGCTTTAGTTTATGTAAGGGATAATGTACATCAAGCCAGTTAATGTAGCCATGTAATAAGCTTATTACACAGTTACTTGCCATGTAAGTAAACAATTAGACATGAAATATTGATTTGAGTTGAAATATTTTATTAGCTCATTAAACACAAAGCTTCTGCGAAGAAAAACAGTTCCTAGCAAGCAGCTTTGAGCCTAGACGAACGAACTAGTGCATATGGATAATGTACAGAGGCATTTAAAGTCACCATGAAATCAAAATTGACAATTCTTATTTTTTATGGAATATTGTTGTATTTATTATAAATCATTTATCCGTGCACATCATTATTATTATTATTATTATTATTTTAAATTCATGTGTAATCTTTAATTAAAATAACTTCCCCATCCCTCTTGCAGCGACATCTCTTCTCTCACTAGCTGCGTTGACATGGACCCTAATAATCCGACTGTAATCGGACTAGTGACTTTCTTATTCCGACTGTGCTACATGTAACCAAGTCAATCGGAATGAATTTGCCAAATTCAATTAAAATTTCATTCATATTATAAGGGGTGGTTTAAACCTTTTCTACTATGATCGTTTTGTTGTGTTGTTGTTGTTCAAGAAGCTGTTTTACTCAGATATACGTCACAATAGGGAAGAAAAGACTATCATAACTTCCGTTTCATGCTGACTTTAATACTGACATCCTCTGGTTTCACTTTACAGTAAAAACAGTCAATAACTGAGAAGCAAGATGGCACCAGCTGCATTTGAATGAAACAAGAGAGAGCGTGTCCATCCGCGGTGTGATGGCCATTATCGTTGAATAATTAGGCATCCTGTGTGCAGCTCAATTCTCCGTTCAAATTCAGGAATTGAAAATATTATCAATTCAGTTCTGAATGGCTAACACATTTCAGAATGCAACACACAAAATTAAGTTTGTATGAGTTTGTCATCATCTCTACATGATGTTATTTTCAGACTGATCTCATAAAATTGCGTGTGTATGACACGCCAATTCGTATTTCCATTTTTGGCGTGCTATCAACACGCACAATCGCTTTTCAGCGTGTTTATGAACGCAGTTGACTTAACGTTATTACTGTATATATAAATATATGACCTACCTCCACCCCGTCCCTAAACCTACCCGTCACTGGGGTTAATAGCATTTATGAGTCTTCCCCTGCCATCCTAGGGAAAAAAAATATCGCTCCCCAGATGTAGATCTACATTTTGCTTCGTTTCGCTCGGAAATTTAATGGCGTGTACATATACGCGGAATCACTTGGACATTAATGGCGTAGACATACACGCATACACGCGGATATCTCAAAATGCGTATAGATATCACGCAACTTGACTTGAAAGTGGCGTGTCTGTTTACGCAAAAGTCATGATGTCATGTTGTTATTTTCTATGTTTATTATGTTTCTCGGCTAATAAAGGTCTTGTTTTACTTTGTGATTTTTATGTGATTTTGGAGTCAGAAGGTTCAGAAGGTTATAGAATTCCCTTTCCTTTTGGTGTCAACTTTGTGCAGTGTGAGTTGTATGACCTTCCAGGCTAGCCGTGTAACACTTCTAAAAATCCCTATACTGACATGATGCTGTGAAGCTGTCGACACCTAGCTAGAGTTGCAGCACCACTCAGTTAATCAGTTCCAGACCGAGAACACATTGTTCCACAGAGTACGCTGGTCACCGTAAACTCACCATGACAGCAGAACATGGATTCAATTTGTGTAAGATTATAGTACCATACCAGTAATGTTACATAATGTTCTCTGGGTTTTTAATTAGCAAGTATTTAGTGTTGACATTCACATGCCACTTTCAGTTGTCCTGTTTCCACACACTGCCTTCCCATCATTGCTCTCCACTGCACAGGTATTTGATGCCTCTCTTGACACAAAGCACCGGAACTCCTTTCATAAAAGCTCTGTGCACTGCGGTGCTGTTCTGGGAAAGTCCATCACGCAATACAAAAGCCTTTCATGTTGGCAACTGTACGCTAACTGTGCTTAAGCAGGAACTGTTAGTGCAGATCAAGCAGGCCAAGGAAGCATCAGTTTCTATCGTTTCCCAGCTCCCCTCTCTATTTTGTGGGTTTTGTTCTGCTAAAATCTCTTCTATCCTTCTGAGCAAGCTGCTGCTCAGGGAGACTTCTGATATGAAAGCTAATCAATAGCAGGCCATGTTAAAATAGAAACCTGAAGCTGTGAGTACAAGAAACCATTGATTTCTTTGTTTCTCTCTTATTCCTCCCATTCCTTCCGTTTAGATGGATCAGAGGAATATCTGTCTGTCGCTAATGCTCAGGGGCCGTATTTACAAAGAATTTTAAGGCTAAAAGTAGCACCTAACTGGCGAATTTAGGAGCAACTCCTAAAAATAATGGGCGTGTCACTCCTAACTTTAGGACTCCTAATTTTTTTTACTAAGAGTAATTCACGAAGCATTTTAGCCCTAAAAGTAGCACCTAAGCCTGGGACAGCTTAAAAGAAGTCGAGAGGACTCCTAACTCACTAAGACCTATTCACAAACCGCTTTTTGTGGCATTTCACGTTGCGATGTTTTGAAATGCGTATGCGGCGGCTAGGAGCTTCCAATCATGTAGGCATAACTAGGGATGCAATAACGCCACCAACAACAACCAAAACTAGGCTACTCACTGCATGTAAACTAATTGTAACGTTTCATTGTGAATCAAATTAAAATGTTCTTCTCTTTGCAAACGTAGGCAGAGGAATATAGTGACAGATTAATTCAATAATGTCGCAAAGATATTGCATCAATCCATATGTTTCAATAGGCTACTAGGCTATTTGTTTTTCCTTACTCTTTATTCATTTTGGCTATTTCTTCAGTTATTCATCATCTTCCGTCCTTTCGCACTACTTGTGTAGAGCACGCATTCTCAGACCCGTCCCCTGTCACTCATCATCGTAGGGGAGGCGTTTGGAATCATTCCCGCGTTACAATCATCAGCCAATCAAGGTGGTCACTTCAGTCAAGCTCGTGCATGAGTAATGATGTCATCCATAGCAACGAAGACTCACTCTTAGTTTAGGAGTTGTCATTTTTATTTACTAAGAGTAGGTCTGAAAGACATTGTGAATAACTTTTAAGAGAAAACTCCTAGCTAAAATCTTTTAGTGCGATTTAGGAGTACTCCTAGTGGTAAGATAAAATGCTTTGTGAATACGGCCCCAGGTATACAATTGCAGTACAGTATAGAACATTTTAAAACTCAAATAAAATGCAGTAGTTCCATAGTCTGGCATGCATATACTGTAATGCATTTGTTAATAGTTTGGCTTATTTCTGGGCAGTACATGGTAATATTAATATTCAATGCAATCTTTTTGAGGACATTTTTTTCACTTTTTACTTTTTATTTATTACTCATAAGATGATGTCCAATGTACGATCTGGGTAAAAAAAAGTAGAGAGCCACTGATCTCCAAAAACTCGTAGAGAGCCACTGATCTCTATTAACAGTGTTCCCTTTTAAGAGAGCTCACCCCTGTCAACACTGAGCTTGTTATTGGCTAAATGCCAATGAAGAAGTGTAGAGATGTGCAGAGTACATTTAGGGCTTTGATGGAGGACTGTGGAGCTCTTGAGGGAAATGTTACCAGACTGACTGTACAGCATGATATCAACTAGATTTTATGTGGCATAGAGCTCATCACATAACCCAATCACATCCAGTCCACCATCTGTCTTTCTGCTTTCTGGAGGTCAAACATTCCCATTGCCTTGGGGGAGATGGTGAGCGAAAAGCGGAAAGCTAAGGAAAGTGATTGATACCCATTGAACTTGCAGGACCACACCAATGAAAAGTGAGACCAAAGAGATGATAGCATATCTACTTCATGATGCAGAATGGTGGTGGAACAACTGTTCATGCAGTATTTTTTCTGTTGTAATTAAATGCTTGCAATGTTTATTTTAGACTTTCAAAAGTCATGCAAAACCAATATCCGATACTGTGTGTCTGTTTTAGCAAATGTAATGGCTGTGGTAGCATATCTGAGATATGCTACCAAGTTTTTGCAGATTTGCAGTTTGTTGAACTTTTTAGTGTTATGGCTTCCACTGTTCGAGAACTAATTTCACTTAATTGTAAATGTTTTTCTTTGAAAGTTATTTTAATAGAGTGTGGGGGGGGATGACATTCAGGTAAATCCTATGTTATTGCCATTCAGGTTAACCCTACGACATTCAGGTAAACTAAATGTCCCCACAAAGATGGTTATATATAAAATCCTTGTCCTTGTTGGGTAATTTCTTGGTCCCAATTAGGAAAAAAGCTTATAAATAATTTTTTTTATGTTTTTTTTGTTTTTTGAAAATGTAAAAGGTGATGATACACAGGGTCATTTTGAGCAATGTTGCTCGGCAAGCGATTGTTGCTTGTTTACTTTTCCATTGAAAATGGGAAACAAATTTCTATCTGGATCATTTAGATCGGTCATAGGCCCTGTGTCTCATCTGGTTGCCCGTTGACGGCGACATTGCCCAGCAACATCTGTGTATCATCACCTTAAAAGTGCAGAACGTTTTCTGTGATGGTGGCTTTAAGGACAGCATTAGGGGATACAATAAATAATTATGTCTATGAAAAGTCCCCATAAAACATGAAAACCCAGCATGTGCGTGTGCGTTTAGTATTATTTTATTTTCTATTATAGTGTTTTTGAATAATTAGCTTTATTAATTACTAATTAGAACAATTATTTTTTGGATTAGATTTTTTTTTTTTTTCTGTTTTAATTTCAATTTAATTTAAGTTTGTTTTCATTATTTTGTGATGTGCTTTTGTCATTTTCATTTTTTTTTATATTTCTATATTTCACTTTCATTTATTTCTAATTCAGTTTTAGCCATTTTAGTATTTCAAGTTAAACATTTTTTAGTTGCCAAAGCAACATTACTATTTTCAATTTTGTAACTTTTTTTAAATTAAAATTTTATCATCTACTATTTACATTTTATTTGATTTCAGTTTTATTTCAGTTAATGAAAACTATCTTTAATAGTTTTAGTTTGTTTTAGTTAATAATAATATACAGTCTATTGGTGAATTGGCATAAATGTCTATATTGCTCTACAAAGGCAAAATGCAGTAATTGCACCAACACTGAAACTGGCAAAAAAAGTTTTTGGATTGAATTTTGATGGATTGTTTTCCTCATAGCCAAACCCAGGGTATAATTTAGTTCTGACAACATGTGAAGTTGTTGTGTCTTGTCTGTGCATGACAGTATAAATACAAAGAGCTACATAAAACGGAGAGCACTAAATGCTTTGGTTGTGTGTCTTGCTTTGTTGTTTGAGTACCACAGTTCTACAAGGGTAGGCTGGAGGATGTAAAGCTCAGAAGCCTGCAGGCTAATAGCGTAATCTAACACAAAGCGTCGACCGGGTGCTCTGGCGTGGCGCCCCACGCTGTCCAAAAATCATTTAGTCAGAGGTGACCAGATCTAAGGCCTGCTGTGGTCTCTATGATTGGATTGAGAAGTGGGGGAGTGATTCATCATTGTTAATAGACACTGCTGACAGCTGGAATCAGTAGGGGTGATGTCTGTGCCAGCTCCAGCTCCAGCCTCGGCCAGTCACCACAGATGCATGCAAAATTTACACAATTACCAGGCAACAAGTGCCAGTCAGGAAGCAGGTAGATGGGGCAACCACATAATTACTCTGTTTTTTAACAGTTGGGAGGGATGCACCCAAGAGACAGTAATAAATGGACTTTTAGGCAATAGCATGACAGGATTTCGAGAAACTAATCCTGTTAATAAGCGGCTTCTATATATATGACTACGCTGAAACTGATTTTTTCTTGAAATAATTTGTATATATTCTGTTATATAAATTTTATTTTATTTTTTATTAGATAAATCTATTATATTTGTCCCCTAAAAATGTCCATCTCTTCTTTCTTGTAGCATTGATATGTATAATATTTGAATAATGAATAATAAAAGAATTTGTTTTTCTAGGTTTTTTTCTTCTCCTGTCACCTTTAACTTGCTCATTAATCACTATTTTAAAACTCTATGTTCTGTAAAGCTGCTTTGGAAAAAATATTTACAAGATTTTGGGTAAAAATAAATAAATATTATATAACCTAGTACAAAGTAAATTTCACGAAAGCCAGTCATATCCCTGCATCAGTATTGTGGAACATATGGGTCCAAAAGTTTTAGACCACATTGAAAATAAGGGATTTAAAACCTTTTAAACAATGTTTTATTGGTTTTCAATAAAAAATATATATGAATATATATAAAATAACTTTTAACTTTTTCTTGGTCACTAATCAAATAAGTAAATGTGACCTTGATCATGTGATCCTTTGTACAGATGGCCAGACATGTCTTAAGAACTAGTATGACCAACCAACAGTTATTTAGGGGTAATCAGTCTTACTTTTCGGTATCAATTCGGTATTAGACCAATCAACGTTTTTATGTAACTGACTTAATAAAGTTATGAACAGACTTAAAGAAAAAAATAACATCAGTTTATGCAACCGGCCTCAGGTTTACACTTTAACTCAAATTGATTTTCTGATAAATGCAGTTTCTACTAAATAAAACTAAATTAGAAAAAAAAAAATGCAAATTAGAAGCAATTCACCAATGGTCTTAGACTTTTGCACCCCATTTTTGGTGGTTTTGTCCAGACAGTTGAGAAATGTTGGCTTTGTCTGGAAATCTCTTGCAAATGTTGTCTGTTGCTCAGAGTTTAAAGCCTTTCCATACAATGAGGAATCGGCTCGCACAATCTCACCAAGACCTCTAGTTCACCGAAGATTTGGCGAAAGCTTGGTGGGAGGGGAAAAGAGAGGCTGGCAGGGCTTGAAAGAACAAGAGATAGAAAGGAAGATAAAGGTTGCAAATGAATGAACGCTGAAAGCCAGGGACAAGACACATTAATACATGATTTTCATCTCAGTGTGCTTCCTACTCTTTTAATCATGCCTTTGCTTCATGACCTACAATTGGACCAGTCTAGACGCATCGCACTTCCTCTCAGAGCATCCCTCTGTTTTATTCTCTCTGTTCACAGCTCACAGCTGCTCAGTGCTCTCCACAAATATTCAGGACCTACAAAAAAAATGAAATAAAATAAATAAATAAATGAAATAATTAACGAAAAAATCAGCTGCCCTGGTATCCAGCTGTTCCTGGCTGTGTTCCAGTCTTACAAATTATCAACCCCCCTCACTCAAATCCTCTGTTGTGTTTTCATTTCACTCCTTTTTATGCTAGAAATATAAAGTCAAGTACAAAGGCGTCCTATGGACACAGCGGCATCATTAATCCATCAATCCAAGTCACAATATTTCATAGACTGCTGAGTAAATATATTCTCTCTGTTAAATAGTTATTCTTAGAAAATAAATATGATACTTTTTAAAAATATTTGTCATGTTTTTTTTTTAATGTTTTTTTTTATATTTGTAATACATAATCGTTTTTGTTTTTGCATTTCTCATGTAACCAATTTGCAAGGGGTCTTTATCACATCTCAAAGTATCTTGAATTTGTGTCCCAGAGTTTCTTGGAGTTCCTTTTACTGTCTGTATTGCGCTGTACAGTATCTCGCACTGCATACAAATTTGTTCCCTGTCAGTATATATACTGCAATACTTGACTGCTAATAAAGTGCGCTTTATGAATGTGTAGTATTAATAATACAATCTGTAAAAACTTTCGATTGTTACCTTAAGGTGCTTTTTCTACCAAATATACACTACCTTTCAAAAGTTTGGGATCAGTAAGATTTTTCAAAAAGAAAGTAATGCTTTTATTCTTCAAGGATGCATTAAATTGATCATAGGTGTCTCAGTAAAGACATTTACAATGTTACACAAATGATTTTTGAACTTTCTATTCATCAAAGAAATGAAAAAAAATGCACCAAGGTTTCCACAAAAATAGGAAGCAGCACAACTGTTTCAACACTGATAATAATAAGAAATGTTTCTTGAGCACCAAATTACAGCATGTTTAAATCCTTTTTGAATGACAGTGTGACACTGAAGGCTAGAGTAATGGCTGCTGAAAATTCAGCTTTGCCTTCACATGAATAAATTAATTATCTCAGAAAATAGTTATTTTAAATTGTAATAATATTTCTCAATTTTACTGTTTTTACTCTATTTTCGGTCAAATAAATGCAGCCTTGGTGAGCATAAGAGACTTTAAAAATCATACCGATCCTAAAATTAATTTTTAAAGGGTTAGTTCACCCAAAAACGAAAATTCTGTCAGTAATTACTCACCCTCATGTTGTTCCAACCCCGTAAGACCTTCGTTCATCTTCGGAACACGAATTAAGATATTTTTGATGAAATCTGAGAGCTGGATCACTCCTCCATACTAGTCCATAGGCTTCTTCAGGGATTGAACTTGCCGGCCTCGAAAAGTTAGTAAAGACATTGTTAAAATAGTCCAAGTGACTACAGTGGCTCAATCTTAAGTTTATCAAGCGACGAGAATACATTTTGTGCGCAAAAACAAACAAAAATAACGACTTTATTTCAACTATTCATTTCCTTCTCTTTGGGCCTCTAGTCAGTTAAACTAGTGTAATTGCGTAGAGCTACGTCACACGTAGGCTCACTATTGGCCGACGCTGGTCATGTGCGTGATGCGTGTGACGTACAACAACAGAAGCGTACGCTATTACACTAGTGAACTGACTCGAGGCCCACACAACATGAGGGTGAGTAATTACTGACAGAATTTTAATTTTTGGGTGAACTAACCCTTTAATACCTTTAAATTTTTGTTGGTGTAACCTAATGTATTTAGGTTGATTCAGTGATTTTACTATTTTTGGCTTGAATAAAATCAATGAAGTTACATACTACCTTAGGAATAAATGTATTTTTTTCCCAGTGTACATCCACCATGTTGGTATTGGCATGTGACCTACTGTACAACGTCAGCCACATTGCTGTTCTGTGTTATTTATGAATATGACTACTCTTACTCCTCTCCCATGGCCTCATGGAATAGTAAAGTGTTAATTTCTCTCTCTTACTATTTCATGAAGACTAAATATTTGGACATAGTACTCATTTGACATACTACTTTTGATCTGACATACTATATTTTTAAGTAGAGAAGTACACATTTAGATGCTGGGTTTCAACTTGTTGTTCTTGCTCTTGTTTTGTTTAGAACTATACTCCCATAATTCTCTTTTGTTTTACCTCTGCTTTATGCTGATTCCCTCTGTTTTAACCTTGCCATCTCCTTTTATTTGCTTTTGAATGCATCTTCTTCTCATTTTTATACACAGTTTTTGGGTCTGACTAGCTCCCTTGTTCTGTTTGTTGAGTGTTCCTGGTTGTTAGATCTTTTTGTGCTCCTTCCAGCTTTGTATTACATGGTTTTAATCTTGTTTTTGTCCTCGCCTCCCCAATGTACAGATCTTCTTCTTTGTGTTTAGCTGAGCATTGTCTGTTTCAGATGTGCTGTTAATTGCTCTGCAGTGTGATTGGTTGACTTTGAATGCAAAAATGACTTTCATTAGTATGATAGCAAAAATGATTTAATTAACAAGATCATCTGTATCACAGTAGGATCTGAAGATCTGTAAAATCGACTAATTTATTCTTGCTTTGTTAAACAGAACCAATTAATACAGCCCACAATATGGACTTCCTAATCTTAGTTGGCGTCTTTTAAAATAACTTTGGAAGTTACTGAGTATTAGTCTTTTTGCAGAGGGAGGGACTGGTGGCGGTCCCTGGAGCAGTCCTGTCACCGTGGCCCCAGGGCGAGGCTCCCAGGGCAGGTCAAGACCACTTGAGCCTCAAGACCCCAGTAGAAACAGAAGGGCACACCCGAACTGGGCAATTCTGGGTAAATACGTCACTAATAAATACGCTGAAAAAGACTGGAGTAAGTGGATAAGTGTGCATGCCATTAATAAAGTTAACATTCTCCATTGTGTGCCACGATGACTATATTGTGAAGTTGGTTTGTAATGTCAGTAGGGCTCGTATTCTCATTTTGCTCTAGGTGTCTGAGGGAATAGAAATAGAGGAGGAATGGATTAAAAGATAAGTTATTCCTTTACAGTAGTTCTGTTGAACTGAGACCTTTTTTGTATGAACGCACAATGAACCAATACCTATTTGCAAAAGGAGCCACTTCAATTTTAAAAGGTCTTGCAAATAATATAAGCTCTTGAACCTGATCATTGACAACAAACATACCAAGGAAAGGGCGCAATGGGGTATTTATGAACTCATTCAACTAAAAAGGTAGGGTTCCAAGTTGCATACTTGTCATCTGTTTATCACAGTGTTGTTATATTTGGCACTAAAGCACTTTTGTAATTTACTCTGGATAAGAGTCTAAATGCCCTAAATTAGGGATGCACCGATACCATTTTTTTTCAGAATCGGTCCAATACCAAAAATTCTGAGTACCTATCTGATACCAGCACAGTTTTTTTTTTTTAAATCAACTAGACTTTCTATAGCTCTGTGTGTTGAACTGATAATCACTCTTTTGTGTGTTAAACACAATCTACTTAATACAGACAACTTCATTATAAAGAAAAACAACAAATCAAAAAGATATATGATCATAATCTATGACAAAAATTCTATTATAAACTAGATTAGTGGATAATTCAGCAGTAAAATTCAGTATAGAAAAATCATGAGTGTACAATAATTGTATAAAATCTGAACATTTAGTGAAAAAAATATTTAGTGGGGAACAAATAAGAGACAATAAGTGAAACACTAAATCTGGTAAAACGTTACACATTGCTCTTTGTATTGTTGTAAAACACATTCATGAAAACAAGATAACAAAAATCAAAAAGATAAATTATTTTATATATAGCCTAAGCTACTATAAAATTGAGATGTGTTTTAAATGTATAGCACAGCTGAGGTAGCAACATGTGATAGATAGGACAGAAGAAGAAAGGCTATTAACAATCGTTCTCTCAATGAATGAAGCTAACTTTACTGAAGCTAACGTCTGTCATTTTTTCTATAGTCTTACGTTATAATCGTAACGTTACGCTGTCATGCCTGAGTGTTTTGTACCAGACTGCACACATACGAGCAACGGATCTTGCTCGTTGTTTCGCTTCCCGGGAGATGTAGTTCATTGAGCGATTTTCACATAAAACTAAATGTTACTCTTCTGTTTTATGACAAACTGCGACTTTCTTGACTTTCATAATTATCTTTTAAATTGACAAATATTATATGTGTAATTCAGGGCACAGTTCAGACAGACGGAATAAAAAGATAAGTTGTCTCTCGCCATTGACTACCATACATATTTTTACGAAATAAGGTACCATGAGCCGGAAACGGAGTTGAGGGACTTTGAGGGGACGTTGAGGGGCTCTTTATACAGTGCGGTACAAAGCGCTTATGCGCATCCCGAGCGCAGAATGATGCTCTTGAAGCAACATTGAGTCACAGCGCGCAGCTCGTCAAGTCCGCATTGAAAAGTTCAAAGCACTAAGGAAAGACATATTGCATAGTGTATTATACAGTATCTATCTATGCAATAGTTTATTGAGCCTTTTCTTTTAACAGTTTTAAATTTCAGTTACTGTGCGTGTGAAGAACAATTGCTCTGACTCAACTCTAGTGTTGTGATCTAACAGACACCCGGTAGAAAGTAACATGATTAAGTTACAGCAATAAAGTCCAGCAAGATAAAGTTGTTTTATGCGAAACCATAGACCTTTATCTACAGATCAAGTATAATACTAGTAACATTGAATCGTCTTGGAGAGAGTTTTCATCGTGTTGACTGTCGTAAATAGCTATTTAGATTGGCCTTCATTTGGGGTTTGTTCAAATACAAGACAAAATGTGTGTGAACTGACCAAAACCCAAGTCAAACGTTGCCTAAATGTTGACAGAAACTATAATGCAAGAGGAACATTACTTTTTTGCTATGTATAACTTTTAATTTCCAATGCAAACAATGAAAATATGAGCTTTTGCACTGACATTCTTCATCTCCACTCAAACCCTCTCCATCAGCAAAGCTAGCCAGAAACAGCAAAGAAAGCTAAATGGCATATGGTGAATCATTTGCATAAAGTAAACAATCAACTCAGCTAGTCAATTCGTTTTCTAGATGACTAGTTAACTATTAAAAAGGAGTAGTTGTGCAAGCACTGGGTTATGCACATTCATTTGGCATTCGTTTGTATCACAATTACTAAAAAAACAAATGTGTGCAATTTTTAAGCCTGTTTGCCAGCAAGGTGAGGGCAATTGACGGAAAATATTACATAGTGATATATGAAAATTACACATAACTGTTTTCTTTGTTGTCAACAGTAAGAACATAGCTAGACGTCTTAGGAAAGAAAAGCTCTTTATCTCCCTTTCGGAGTAAACAAAGCTGTAAAATATAAAATGGAATATAAAGTACAGATTAAGAGGCTGGAGTTTTGGCTCTGAGTGAGACCCCAGTGTTCGTATGATGAATAATTTAAGCACCTGCAATATTGTGTGTGCTGCAGAGGGAGACAATTTCCCTCTTGTACTGCTGAACAAGTGGCGCTCATTCCCTGGGCCTCAGATGCTGCTTTCTGAGTGCCGCAATGGTATGTTATTGGCATGCTCTGAACTCAGAAGGTTATAAAACAGAAAATATGTAAATGGAAAGTCATGGGTTTGATTAAACCAACAGAACAGTGACAAGGGAACTTGAATATGAAGGCATTATTCAGAATTTGTCTGGAATAGCAGTTTTCTGTACAATGAATATGTATGGAAGTCTTAAATTAGTATGCCTTATGCAACAGGGAACACCTCAGAGAAACATGGGTGCATACAGGATTCAGGAATACACGCACACATATACACACGTATATCAAGTTTTCCTCTCAGATCTTTTCTGCATTGTAATTGTCAGGGCACAGACATGGAAATATGTCAGATGATCTATTTCATATTTAACATGGAGTCGACTAACCCATGAGTCATTGAACAGAAATTAATGAGGTCTTTTTTTTGGGGGGGATAAAAAATGTGGATATTTAATGTATGAGCCTGATGTGCTTCAGTTGTTTGCATGATAAAACCCTCTCAGAGGCATTGTGTCTTTAAATCCTTTAAACAGCCATACACAGCCATACACATTAACGATTGTCATTGGCCAGTGGGTCATGAAATGTTTTCTGAGCCTCTTGCATTTGTATGGTGTCGAGTTAAAGATAGTTTAGTAACCAATGTCATTGTCATGATTTATTTATTCTGTTAATGAAATTGTCTGATTATGGTAGGATTACCGAGGTAAAGAAAATAGCATTTGGCTGATCAGGTGATGTCATTTTTGGACCCATGAGGCTCAATGTAAAATATATTTTCATTATTTTATTTAAAAATTTTAATCAAATAATTAATTGTAAATTGTTTTTTAAATATCATTTATTGCTTTATGGGTAAAATAAATAATGAGAAAAAAATTACACTTTAAGACCATGTAAACTCGCGCTTGATCGGCCCAAAGTCCGGCATCCGATCAGCACGGAAGGTCTCTGGTGCGTGTTACTGTCTTTTCTCGTGGCAAAGTATTTTTGATTAAATGCAATACATTTTCTCAAATGTATTCTCTCGTTATTTCATCTGACTCCATAAATGAAAAGGTTTTTTAATGATATCTGTGCATCATTAAATATAAGCGAAAGTTTGACTATTCCCTTTAACTCTAATGAAATAATGTCAAAGTCATTTAGAATAATCAATTATGTCAGGTAAATGTACAATCAGTTCAAAGATAATCAATACAAAACATCAAATGTTCTGGAATAAAGAGAAGACGAACCCGACATTAGGAAATACGTGAAGCTGAGAGTCTCGGCAACTCAGCATTCGCGGGCTGGTCTGAGATACAGAAAGGCCCCAAGCCCCAAGCTACATTTCATTATATAGATATTTGCAGTCAGAGGTACAGTAACACCTTTTGGGGGGGTAGGAGACCTCCTACCTGTGTGCCAGTTATCCCTAAACTCTAAAAACCTTGTTACCTTTTGTTTACTTATTTGGAAATGAGACATTTGTACCAGTCGCACTTTTCACATGTATAAAACTCGATGATAATCATTCACATTAAACCATTTAGATTCTTGTGTGAGTTTGGGTAATCTCTGCAAGAGTGAAGAATGAGGGGGAGAAATGTAGATTAGGATGAGGGAGGTGAGACCTGCGTCTCAATAGTGCACAAGGGGAGTTCAAATGTAAATTTTCAGCAAGGTCCTTTGTCCACTCGTGGAGTGGTAGTTCCTCAACCAGTTTTTCCAGTCTTACAACCAATTAGCCGACTAGTAATTGAGGCAACCCACCGACCGGTTGATTTTGAAATCGTAGTTTGAAGTATTTATCATCACTATCGATATTTTATTCCTATCCTTCCCTTCTGCTTTTAAAATATTTCCTCAGACAGCTGTATGATCCTCACTGTAGTTTTTTTTTAAGTGTGCTTCACTGTATATCAATATTTTAAATGTATAGCCAAACATATTAGCATTCAGAGCCTCCATACATGGGCCAAGTAAACACACAGAACGGGCTGGGTAATATTAATAATTTTATTGAGAACAGTGGAATAGGAATTAAATCTAGCTCATTTGCATAACAGACAGTGCTGTTGAGGCATTGGTGATTGTGCTCAGCTCTGCGTGAACATTCCAAGCTGTTTAAAACGGACTTGGGAGGGGATTGTTTAGCCATGTGGCCCCTCTCCTCCACGCTCGGCGCCTTTCATGTGCTGTTGATTTAGTTCCTGGCCATTTGCGATCAGTATTTAGAGGTGGGATGAAAGCAGGAAGCAGGTCAGCGAACCCTCTGCGAAAGAGCCTGGAGGATTTGCATGGGCCAGGCCTAGTCATGCATACATAATCACAGCCACTCGACAGGTGACTCTGGATAAAATAAATCAATATAAAAAGGCCGGAAAGCGCTGGCTATTCCCGGAGACCTTGAAATTATTTTCCAGTTTTAGAGCACTAACTGGATCCAAGCTGGCATGGCAGCTGGCCTACAGGGCAATAGATGAGGGGTAATAGAAGTATGGCATGAGCTTTAGAGAGCAGTCTCACCGCCGCTCGTTACAAAGTGCCAGGTTTTAGCCAAGAATTTACCAGCCTAGTATTATTCTCTTTTTTCTAGATGCTTGTTGTCTGTTATCACAACAGACAGAGATAAAATGTATTTTCTTTAAAATTAAATGACTGTGTTGGCTCGACAGGACTGTGGCAAAAGCCATTACTCTTAAAATGAGCATTGTCTGGATAAAGTTCATAGGGAGGTTGTCACAGAAAAAGTGTTGTTAAATTTTGCTCATATTTAATGACTTATGATTCTACTACACAGATATTGATTTATTTTTCATACATTGGTGTAGGGAAGCAGAGATGATGTCAATTAGTGCTGTTTTTGAAGCAAATCTTTTAAAGTCCTCCATAGTCAATAATTTTAACCCCTAAAACTCAACTTTGATCGCCAAAAATAATGACATTTAAATGCTTTTTCCTTGAAAAGAAAAAAGTCATTCCTTAAAATAGCTTTAATGTAACTCTACACCCTTGCCTTATTTAGTTTATGCGGTTCTATGAATATGCAAATTAGCCCTGCCTCCACTCACTCACACCAGCTCAGAGATCCACTCGTTGACGTGATTGGTTACAAGGTAGTTTGTGACGTCAGAAACACCAGCGATTTCAAACCGCGTTTTTGAGACTTTCTTTGGTTCACTGCAGTTTTAAAGAGAAAATACTCAGCAATGGTGTTGACTTATGAATTTGTACATGGTTTGTCTTAAAGTATATTAATAACACCACATAGACATAAACAACATTAAAAACTTGATTTTCACCACAGAGGGACTTTAAAGGCACACTGTGGAACTTTTCAACCTTTATAATATATTACCAAAACCCAGTGAGATGGTATATCGACTTACAATAGGTTGAATGACACGTCTGCTGTAGCCTGAAGGTGTCTGTATCGCTTTTACTAGCACTATGTAACTTCGGGTTTCGGGTAGGAACCCGAGCACAAAAAGAACTACAAAATTCGACCGCTTTACGGCATACGTCACTTCCCCAAATTCTAACGTGAGAGCTCAACTCGCATTTGATTGCCGTCTGTATGTTGTCGTCATGGCTGAACCAACAGCTACTCGGAAGAAGGCAAAGATTTTGTCAGAGGACACTAAAAGAAAAAAGAAAAAGGGAGAGTGATAAACTAAAAGCCAGGACGAGGATCAACATTGGTCCAGCGTTCGCTCGCTGGCTAAAGGAGGAGGAGGGGTGCCCGACCGATGCTGACCTGGCCATCATGCTTTTGGACTAACTTAGTAAGTTAAATATATTGCTTGCACAATTTCTCTATTTTTTCGAATTTGTTGTCTGTCTGGCCATGTTACGGAATCTATCTTGTCCTCCGTTTAACTTCATGTATCAAGGAATGCTAGTAGAGTAGCGAATTATCAATCTGGTAGCTAGTACGATGCTATAAGTGATATAAGTCACAACATACTGCCGTTATTTTTTTGCCTTCAGCTCATATTTTTATGTCTGTAAAAGGACAAACAAACTGAAGCCTACAAATAACGGCAGTATGTTGTGAGTTATATCAGTTTTGTTACACGATTTCCCGACTACACGGTTTCATCTCCAACCCTGGTCAAACACACCTGACTTAAATTTTAAAGAGATCCTGAAGACGTTAATTGTTTGCTTCAGGTGTGTTTGATTAGGGTTGGAGATGAACTGTGCAGGACAGACGATCGGCAGGAGCAGGATTGGGCAACCCTTGTCTATGCGACTTACCTGATCAGACATTGTCTTCTGTGTACTTTTGTTCAATTTATTTTCTTTATATAATTTTATATTATTAATCTTATATTTATATCATTATTTTGTTCAATAGTGAATCGATTATCTTTCTTCAACCAACAAGTCAACTACTGTCTGCACTAGAGTTGGGTATCGGTTGGGTTTTATCCGATACCAGTACCTACTCGGTATTTTTTAAACGGTTCCAGTGCTTAAACGGTGCTTGAAACGGTAAAACAAAACCGCACACACTTTGTCAAAAAATAATACCCTTTTTTATTTACAGGGCCAAACTGGACACAATATTAACTTAAATCTTTAAACAATATAAATACAAGTAACATATGGTAATAATAAACCAATATAAAATAAAAATTCACATTTACATAATATCAAATAAAACAGTATTGTATCAAACAATTTAATAATACTGGAGATTAA
The DNA here is from genome assembly GCA_030578255.1 of Tiaroga cobitis. Lineage (NCBI taxonomy): Eukaryota > Metazoa > Chordata > Actinopteri > Cypriniformes > Leuciscidae > Tiaroga > Tiaroga cobitis. The sequence continues at coordinate 33,324,619 of CM060603.1, forward strand.
TAGAGATTACAACCAGGGTAATCTAATATCGACATGGCTACAGGTTCCCATGTTTTGTCTGCTTGAACCAGTCATGTAAGTTATCTGGTCATTGTACTAGTTACGCAGCGCTTAGCTTGGCGAGTTTGGTATTTCGTTCCCACTGCGTCTTAGCTACGCAGCTTTGAGTAAACCTATCAAAGAGAGCGTCTCTGGTTACTGGTGTAACCCATGTTCTCTGATTAGGGAACGAGACGCTGCGTTCGCTGCCAAACTCCTCGCGCTGCCGACAAGCTTCCTTTTTCGGCATAGAAATCCGAGGAGCAGATGATGCGCGCGCTAATATAATATGACGACGTAAGAGCGTCAAGGTGGCGTCCGCGCCATCACCTAGAGGGCGTTCTGAATTTTACACGTGAAATGCAGCCAAACCTTGGAGCGTTTTGTCTTCGGCATCTTCATTAATCCCCTCGCTATCAGCAGACGTTCCGGGAGTCTCCCGCATATTGATAATGGCTCGCTGATGCCCGCAAATAATCTAGAGCGAGCGAGCAAGAGCGCGCATGCGAGACAGAACAGACTGTGCTCCAAACCGTATAGTGCGCGCACGAGGGAGAGGGAGAGAGCGAGAGACTTTGTGTGTGTGCGCCTCATGACACAAGAGACTGATATCAGGCACCGAAATTTTCGTTCTTATTCGGTCTGGTTACTACCATTTACGTCGGAACCGGTTCCCTATTGGCACCGCGTTTCGGTACCCAACCCTTGTCTGCACACACATAATCTAAAGACACGGGAGGCTGACCGGTTGATTGTTTGTTGACTTTTGCGACAGTGCAGCGCTTGTGGCCTCTAGGGGAAAATTACAGGTCGAGCGCCACTAGTGGCCAAAAGTTCCACAGTGTGCCTTTAACTAAACGAATCATTCTCTTTCACTTGCATACACTTCGCTCATATTGTTCGTTCTTTCAAGTATCTTCATTTTGATGCACTCAACTGCTTTACTGCCTTCAAAGACTGACTATAGCACAAACCAGTAGCCTTTGAGTGTGAACTGTGAGGAAGCATTTCATTGATTGGACTTATTGAATGAATACGCCCTCTTCACATAATGAATCGATAGTTGTATCTCAAATCGCATCCTATACCCTCATTCACTATTCCCTACTCCACTAATAAAGTCCACTTGAACAAGTGAATGAAAACGAGTGAGCTACTTCAGACACTGAGTGCACTGTAAGGGCAATTCTGGTGAGACATGAGAATAGTCCATTTGGAAGTGCCGTTTTTGTGGGTGGAGCTGGCGGCAGAAAATGACAGTTCTGCAGTAGTAGTCTATGGAAGCCACAGAATAAAAGAATAAAAAAGTGAATTCCGAGACGAGTTTATATCCTACAATTCTGATATTTTCCCCCCATTAGAATTGTGATATAAACTTGAGTTATAAAGTCCGATTTAGGAGATATAAACTCGCAATTGTGAGAAAAAAGTAATATTTGTAAGAAAAATTTAACGTTTAAATGTTTTCTCTGTAAAATGTTACAGGTTTAAATATTATTGTTAATTATGGCTAATAAATTATATCCCCTATGAACTGCACATGTGAATATTATGTACAGTATATGTTTACATCATATTCATACTTTAATAGTAGACTAATCGTTGCAGGTTTCATCAGTCCAGTCTGTGGCTTGCAACCATAAATATCTGAATTTAGCATCAAAGGGCGTCTTCAACAACGGTATTCTTTAAAAATGGCAGACTATTTTTTTTTTTTTCCGATTCTGACATCCAAAGGCACAAGACATTTTTTGTCTTATTCCATGGATTTTGCCCATTTTCCTCCACTTGTTACCACTGTTTTTCTACCACCACAATGCTTACATAGCTGCAAGTGACGGAACTGTGACGTCTGCTCCAAAATGGTCTTTTCATTCTGCATAATGCTCACAGTGCATGAGTATTCCCTAGTAACCAGCTGTTGAGTGTACATCGGTTGTACACTCGATATCAGAATGCCTTAGATGGAATGCGTGCACATGATAATGTCCACTATAGTTTCACACACCTTAAAATATTAATGCAATTTGGACACAGACAATATTCTGAGTCTGAACAAGCTGCACAAATCTCATTTGTGAACAAACTGAATGATTAAATATTTTAACAAAGTTTAGTAAGATGGTCAACTTTTTAAACAAATCGTTTGAGTTAAAGATTTACTCACAAAGACTGCCATCACCTGGCATAAATAATGTAACCTGCACTGAACAAATTTCAACTAATCTTTTTAGCGAACGGATTTAAAAAATGTAAGTCACTAGGAGGATCAAATCTCCAACCACTGACTAAACCTTACAAAAAAGCAATATTTTGTGGCATACCTCTCGGACAGCTTTTCGACAGCTCATGCCAACCTCTCCATTGTGCTAATGTGAAATAAATCATAAAGTTTTACCATTTTATTCTTATATCCCAGCCTGCTAACTGGCAATCTTCTTGACTTTCAGCACAAGAAAATGTCTGCCAATTTGTAAAGCACAATTTTCCCCTAGCAGTTTCCTTCAGTGGTGTTCCTCTGCCCTTAACGGCATAATTCTACAAACAGGCACTGAGCAATCTATTTCGCTATTTAAATGTTTTTTTTTATTTTTTTTATGACAGGCCCCTTTAAGCAAAGCAGAGGTGATGAAGATATCGGTGTCTGTTGGTGGATACGGCACAGAATACCGTCTGTCTGTATGCTTCTAAACTTTCATTTAGTCGCTGCCTGCTGACTACAGTGCTGTCCAGGTTTTCACAGCTTGTACCTTATACATTATTCACCAGGTCTGATTCACTGAAACCTAAGAAGTCAGGCGCATGTGAGAGGTAGCGAAAGAACAAGGGAAAGTGATAGAGTATAGAGGAAGTGGGCGGTAATAGGACCTGTCTGGGGTACATCTATACATGTGGTTGTGTGTTTCTTCACCATAAAGCATATATATAGAAAGCCTGCAGTGTGTGAATTTATGTGAGTGAAGTATATCTCAGACACGGCAGGTGTTAGGCAATGTTAGGCGTAAATGAATAGTCCCCTGAAAAAAAGAAAAGGAAAAAAAAAAACATATTCAGCTGTATTTTTCCATACAATGAAATTTATTGGGGTTCAATGTGGTGACATATACTTTTTTTCTCCATTTTTGGGGTTAACTGTCCTTTTAAGTCTATCTTACTACATCCCAATTTGCCTACTTATACTTTGCTCTATTTTTGTGAAGATAAAGTACATACTTTTGTAGCAGAAGGGTAGGCAAGCTTTGGGATATATCCTCACGTCATGCATACAATTCCATCTTGAAACCACGCACCGTTTTGTCGCATAGTTACGTGCATCATGGCACTGTAAACTGGCCTGTGATATTGTCACAGTTATCATCCTCAAATGCACATTCCACATTTCATTTCATTTACGCTACTCAACATACTATCATATCGAGTAGAAAAAAAGTGTTGTTTTAGCATTATTTATATACTTTTGTGGTATTTATTGATATTTTAAATCGCTATATTTTAAATATTTTCAGTTCACTTTAATTTTAGTTTTAGTAATGTTTAGACCCTCTTGGAATTGCTCTGTTTTTAGTTTTAGTTTCTACTTCAACTTCAACTTACTTTTTCAGTTAGCATTTCTAATTTTATAGTTTTTCATCTAATAATTATGTATATTTGTTTACTCCAGGTTTATTTCAGTTAACAAAAACACATTTTAATAGTTTTAGTTAACAATAACTTTGGAAAAGACAACTCATCTCATTGTTTACAATGTTGTTACAGATGAAATATGATACAGATAATATAAACAAATCTACCAGAATCAGTTGACCATCCGGGTAGTTTTGGCATTCTCTCTTCAGCAAACAGCACTATGCTTTGTGACACATTTATTTTAATCTCTCATACTGTACAAATTAGGATGGATAGAATGTACATTGGGACGCAGGGTATGTCAGTGCTCTGTGCTTTGTGGGTCTTAAAGCTGCCTGTGCAACTGCTTGCGTTTTCTATAGTCACACACACTGCGTGCTTGCCTCTCCTCCGTCCCGCTCTGCTGACTAAATGACGGGCAGAGCAATTTTCCTCAAACGGATCCCTGTGGGAAATGATTGCCCCAGGCAGCAGCTTTAGGCTTGTACTGTAGTACTGACACAACGTACCTGCGTCCACTCACCCTTCTTTCGACCACCTGAAAGTCACTGTTGACCCATCAACGAGACTGGAGAAGAGAGTGAAGGAAAGAACAAACTTGAAAGCCTGGTTTTGCTTGGGTTCCTCCTTTAATTCTCCTTCCCTCCTCGCGGTAGGTGAGTCACGGCAGCTGTATTACAGGCCAAATCCCCACAGTATGATGAGGAGGGATTTACTGGGCTGCTTATGAGAGAGACGCACCGACTCTGTACTTGAGTTTCAGATTTACATACAAAGAACGGAGTGCACGGGAGAAAGCGGGTCTGAAATAGTAGTGAGGACTTAGAAATGCCCCAGCAGGTTAAGTGCAGCAGAAGCACAGTTTAATATCCATAATGGGAAATGCCAGCCTGGTGGCTTAATATTCTGTTGTTATTACTGATTTTACCCCTCGCTTCCCTTTTATGAGAACATCTCTGTTGATGTTCTATTGTGTTTTGTATGGTAAACTTTTATAATACTGTTACTAATGCTAACATAAAAATCCTAATCATAATTTGACACTTAAGATACAGAAGGTTTAAGCTGTTTTAAGGCCTATGTCCCTATTTTAACGATCTAAAACGCAAGTGTCAAGCGCAAAGCGCAAAACGCAAGTAACTTTGTGGGCAGATCTCGGCGCTGTTGCTATTTAATCGGCGGGATAAATTACTCTTGCGCCCGACGCAAATCTAAAAGGGGTTGGTCTGAAGTAGCTTCATTATTCATAGGTGTGGTTTGGGCGTAACGGGAAACAAACCAATAAGAGCGTCATATCACATTCCCTTTAAGAACATGATGAACCGCTTGTTCCATGGCGCAATACTATTATAACAGCGCATTTACCAGGCGCGCTTCAGAATCGGTTCACAGCCGAGGAGATCGATGTTCTCGTCAGGGCCGTAAAAGAAAGAGAAGTGACATTGGGGATGGGAAAAACCCACACAAATTAGCTTCGGTTAAGCATGCATATAATAATTTGGGTAAATGTGTAAGCTTTATGCCTATTCCCATCGTCATGGACACAATAATGATTTCCCTCGTGTTTTAATATTTTTCCTTATAATAATGTATAATTTGCAAAAAGATTAGAGAATCGTCTACAGTGTATGCGCGTTGTTCACACTCTGTATTATGGCCAAGCATGCGCGCTTAAAATAGCATCTGAATGTACGCCCAACACGCCACTGACTTTAGACTAGGTTTTTTCTGGTCAGTGGCGCAATTGACCTATGGCTAAGCCACGCCCCCTCCTCTCACTCGGACAAACAGTCAACATTCGGTGACAGGCGCTGGCAGCTGTCACAGTAGGAGACATTTCACGGGAGGCAATTGATGATTTTTGGAGACAGAAAGAGTACCGTATATACCCGAATATAAGACCCGAATAGGCTGAAAAATGGGGGGTCGTCTTATATTCAGGATCATCTTATATTAGAGTGGAGGAATCAATTGATAGTCTTTTTCTCCCGCGCCGTCGACTGACGAGAGCGCCGAGGATCTCAATGCGGCGCGGACGCGCTTGGAAAAAACGAGCACGTCGCTTCCATTATGAGCGCGCATCCCGCGTGCCTACATTTGAAATAATGAACTTGAGCGCTCAAAAGACGCGATATGTGAACGGGGGTCTCTGCTCGCTTGTCTCCGTCAGAGAGAGAGAGAGAGAGAGTGGGAGCCGGATCGTCGTTGAAAACGGCCAGACGACCCCGCAGGGTGGTTAAATCCATCCCGTCGCACTCAGGGCAGGCGTAGTCATGGCCAATCAGGAAGCGCATATGTGCCGGTCTCCGCCGACGAGCGGGCCTCTATACGAGGCACAGGTGATGCGAGGCATTTGGAACAACGCCTCGAAAATTTGCTCTTAAATTAATTTCTGTTGAAAACCAGATTTCCCCCAGAAAATAAGTCTGAAAAATGGGGGGGGGGTTGTCTTATATTCAGGGTCGTCTTATATTCGGGTATATACGGTATATATCATCTCGAAGTCACCAAAAGGGCATTAACTGCATTGGAGGGTTATATTAAGAATTTTATTGTTGAGAAGGTCGATGAAAAGCTTCAGCTCCAGCCAGGCAAAAAATTTACAGGTCACAGTGTAAACGTGATAAACCGCATCTCGTTGCCATCACCATGGGCGAGGCTAGCCCCTTTTTAGGGGTGCTTCAGCACCCCTAAAAAGGAGCTCAGCACCCCTAAAACTTGGAGTAAGAAATGTTGCTATTCTAAAATATTTGTTTGTCTTTGACAAGGTTAAATAATGTCTAAAACATACCCCGTATTTTGTGGTTTAAAATGTATGTGTTAAGGATGAAAATGAAAACATCCCCTTCTCCTCTTCTACTTCTCCTCTGTACCTGCACCGACAGCTCAGCACGACCGTCATCCAGCGCGAAACACACGCAGAGTTATGAGAGAACCCGTTATGTAGTGTTGTGAAACTACTAAGATGCTCCAAAGCTGTGTCTCACACTTCTTTCCTTTTAGCTAGAGTTGTTCCGATTCCGAAACCATATCGGTGAGTACTGGAGTCAGTATCCTGAATCGCCATGGTACACCTATAATAAGTGTTTATTTTCGGACTATTTTAGTCCAGCGGGGTCGCCGCCGCTGTGGAGTAACACAGGACCTGGGTGACTCCATAGGGTGACTCGTCCATAGTCATAAACCAAGAGAAGTAGCACCGGTTACAATGTTCTTCCGCAAGACGCACGCAGTTCTGTTTATTAACTGCTAGAGCGTGAAACAAAAACAGCAGCGTGACAAATAAACTCCATAGCTGTGTAGTGCGTACGTGTGTCTCTGTTGTTAAAGTTTATCGATAATTTGATACTCATTTTAACAATCGGGAGTCATGTAAACATGACGTCACGTGGGTCTTTTCTGGTCAGTCGTCATGGATTTTTTTTTTCAAACCCACAATGGAGAATACAGCTTCTCCTGTGAAAGGAATTTGTGATTTAAAAAAAATTCTAAGCCCAATGATAATAATAATAATAATGACATTTAAAATGACACGCCTCTGTGTGCCTTTTGATATCCTTAGAATATGTAAATGGTCTCCATAACATTTTTGTGACATGACAAACTGACCTCAACTCTCCTGCCTACAATATATTTGTGTATGATTATCAGTGCAAAGGGAAAGAGAGGGAGATGGAGAAGGAGAAAGGGGAAAAGAGGGAGATGTAGAATGAGAAAGGGAAAGAGAGGGAGATGGAGAAGGAGAAAGGGAAAGGGAGAGCATGCAGGAAGAACCAGGTGAGGAAACAACAATAAATTGACATATAGTGAATAGTGGCAAGCAAAACAGTAACTACTCATACTCCTATACTAACTTATTGGCATTAAGTAGCCTATTACATTTACTTTTTGTAACATTATTTTACACCACATTTTTTTAATAATAAAGGAGGAGGAAAACAACAGGGAGAGTCCATAAGGGATGAGAGGGAATTGACTAGTGAAAGAAATGAAGAGACAGAGGGAGTGCAACATATGGGTGTAAAATGTGGGTGGTGGCAGTGGGGCTCATTGGGTGCTCAGCACCCCTAAAGCTCTGACCCTAGAATCGCCCCTGGCCATCACCATCTCAGACAACAAGATAGAGGATCAGCATTGTTCATGCACTGCATTATTTACATGAATCTTTCAGCACAACATTGCTAACATTTGTTATCTCGGTCATTTACATACTTTTATATACGTTAATGAAGCTAAGTAACATGATGTACAACGTAGCTAGAAGCTAACGTTACGTTAGAGATGTTAAAGATAACGTTCAAATACGTTGTTGACTTAGAGCCTATGTAGACATCCTTGTTTAATTATTGTTTAATTTATCCACGTTTAGTTTGTGTTGTGGTCTAACGTTATTGCATAACTTAATCCAGAGCAGATACTTATCTCGGTTGAGATGTTTGGGAAAGGGTAAAAAATACACACCGTCGCACAGCCTCTCGGGATACCTATTGTCGGAGTTGCATGTACCCCATGCACACCGTTTGACCATTTTAAACTAAAAATGACAAAAGAAACGTATAAAAACAAATGAAAACTGACTAACTGCAATGCATTTCAATGGATGTGGAAGCAGAGAATGTCCGAGTGTATTGGGTGCGCACTGATTGGCTCATCGTGTTTGGGGGCGTGGCTTAGCCATAGGTCAATTGTTTTCTGGAACTGCAAAATAACACCAGGGATTGTTTGCGCTGGAACACGCCTCCTTTTTTGCGCTGAACCGCCCAGGGAGCGCAAGTTCATTCCCTAGTTCGCCGGCGTGCGTCTGTGGAGGGAAAAGTCCGCTTTGGACGGGTGCAAAATACAAATGATACATGCGTCGGTGTACAGGTCAATTGCGCTGGGTGCAAGATAGGGCCCTAATGTGGTTTGCAAAAAAGCACCATAGAAACACAAATTATTTATTTATTTATTTTTGCCATTTTCTGAATTTTGAATGCATAGACAATGTATAGCTGAGAAAAAAAATTGAAAGATAGAAAATGGCATACTACCGCTGTCGGATATTTCAGATTTGTGATAAATTGTCAGTTTGGGGTTGTGTGATTTTATGTATTTGAAAGAAGTATCTTATGCAGACTAAAGCAGCATTTATTTGATCCAAATAGAGTCAAAACTGTATGTAAAATATTACTACAATTTTAAATAGCTTTTCTTTCTATTTTAATTTATTTTAATTTGAAAATGTTATTCCTGTGATGTAAAAGCTGAGTTTTCAGCATCATTCCTCCAGTCTTCAGTTTTACACCGTCCTTCAGAAATCATTCTAATTTACTGATTTAGTGCTCAAGACACATTTCTTATTATTAGTGGGTGCTTGCCAAAGGCTATTGTTATTGCTCATACTTATTATTAATTTCTTTTTTATTATTCCGCCAAAAGTTTGACGCGCTACTCCTCCCGCAGCTTTTGTCACAGACCCACAAATGAGTCAAATCATGTGGATTATCCGGGAATGGTCGCTATGACTTTTATAAGCAATTGGGGGTATGGTGTTCGCCCCAGGGCCGAAAAAGCGGCCGAAAAATCCCATAGACTTAACATTGCGTTAAACTTTGATGAGTCATAGCTCAGAGTGAGGATTTTGCAGAAACGTGTGATTTACCACATTTGAAGAGGCTGGCAGGCTCTGTAAGAACCTCACAATGAGGTAAAAGTTGCTGCCCAAGAGCTGCTTAAAGTTTTTTCCTACTATGGTAAATTGCATACCGTTTTTGTATTGAACATAGCTCTGGATCATAGTGTCACAGAGACAAGGGCGTGGGCTCATTTTACGACCAATCAGTCTCTCAGGATCATTGTGAAGCTATCAAGCCACGCCCTAGCAGCCATTAAGAGCACCTTAGCAACAATTTCCATAGACTTCTATTGAAAGAGATCAAAGGGGTATCTCTGGACTGAATTGTCATAGAAACACGAGGGTGGTCTCGTTTGACTCGGGGCAGCAAACAGCCAATTATGAATCATCTCAACACTTCCAAGCCCATCCCTAGCAACCATTGTCGAGCACCTTAGCAACCAAAATCCATAGAGGGATATCTTCCATTCTGAATGTCACAGAGGCATGGGAATTGGTTTATATCATTCATAGTGACAAGCAGCCTTTGAAGTTTCATGATTGGTAGCTGCCAAGCCACTCCATAGCAACCAAACAGAGTACCCTAGCAACCATTTCGCAAGACCTATATCTCTACATCAGAACATCATATAGAGATGGGGGTTGGCTCTTTTGACTCATGCTAGCAAACAGGACTTCCAACATACATGCTAGCTGTGAATAGCTACATGCTAATAGCGATTAGGTAAGTGCTAAATCATGCCAAGAAAATGCTAAGAACTCCAATAGTAACCATCTGTGATAACTACTACCACCTAGTAACACCATAGCAACCACCCAGAATACCTTAGCAACTGCCCTGAACACCCTAGAAACCGCCTAGAAACGTCATAGCAACCACCCAAAATACCCTAGCAACTGCTTAGCAACACCCTAGCAACCACCCAGAACAAATTAGCAACCACTTAGCAAAACCCTAGCAACCACCCAGGATACCCTAGCAACCACCTAGCAACACCATACCAACCAGCCAGAATACCCTAGCAACCGTTTAGAGCCACCTAGCAACCATATTACAACACATAAAAACCATATTTCAGCTCTACAACATCGTACAGACATGGTTGTTGACTCGTATGCAATCATGTACAACACCCTACCGAGTGGCGAGTTTTGACACTTCAAGCACCCACTCACATTTTTTCTTCAGGAAATGTACATTCTAGTTATTAATGTTATACATTTATTTGAAATATTTTTTGCAACATTTAAATGTCCTTACTGTCATTGTTTTCAATTGAATTGAATGCATCATTGCCTAATACAAGTATTTTACAATAGAATAGTAGATTTAGTTGATAATTATACATTTAAGTACTGAGTAATATATTAATTAACTACATGTATTTACTTAAGGTTCGAGTTTGGTTTAGGGTTAGTTAGTTGAATGTAATTATGTAATAATTTAGAGTTAATACTATACACATTGAAATAAAGTATGTGTGTGTGTATTAGGGGTGTAATGGTACAAAGAAGTCATTAGGGGTGTAATGGTACACAGAAGGCACTTCGGTTTTGGGCTCACGGTTCGATACAAGTTCGGTACAACATGAAAAAGCAACAAATCCCTAATGCTAGGTTTCTTTACATATATTTTGAAGAGACAGTAGTGCAAATTACAGTTCGTTCCAACTAGCGGCATTTAGTCCCCCCCTGAGGTAGTTGGTACAGTAGTGTATTACACAGCTTACTTAGTGTATTAAGCACCAAGCAGTAAACAGAATTCACTCTTGCATAGAAGTGCTGTGTTGAAAAAATCAATTCACCAATTCTGAATCGATTTTCATATAAAATTCTAAAGATCGATCCGTAACTTAGAGGATCGATTTAATAATAGGCTTACATTTTCCCTGTGAGCTGCGACTGGGAGATCCCTATGCGCATTGAAAGGCTTTCACTCAGCGCGCACATTGTAACGACAACGGACTTTGAGTGAGTCACTAAACCGTTCATTCAACGAACACGTTCAGAAAAGCTGATTCATTAAAAGAGATAATGAAACAAGGTGTTAATTATTTTTAACTTTGAGTTCCACTTTTCAAGGCTCAGCTAAGCAGCAATGCGTCGCATGGGTAACGCTGAAAATGCTTCATTTATTAAAGACCAATAGCATTGATTCAATGCGCGACTCGCTGATTTTATTTCCACGCGGCTTCCTCGCGCTGTGGGAAGCTGACCAGTGCTGCTGCTGACGCGCATTTCCGTGACGTGAACGTTAAAAGGACTATACGACAAATATTTCGCTTTCCTTTTACACGGCAACCTTTCCACGAATATGACTTCAAAGACAGACGCAGGTATTCGCACGCGCTCTGCCGATCTCTCTCATTCACTGTCTGTGGGAAGCCGTAGGCTACAAATCACCATGATAAACAGTCTTGTTATCATTATGAACTTGTTCAACATTCAATACACATGCATTAAGTTCAAAACAAGAAGGGTATAGCCTTATAAAAAACCGTGAATATTGCTGCGGTTACTTGCAATCCTCTGCGGTTGACTTGTCAGTGTGTGGTACTACAAGATTGCGGATATCGCGTTAGCCCTACTACTGCTGCTGATATACTGCGTCCTCTGTCGTCTACACCAGTGCAAGTTTGTGAAAGCAGTTGTATCAACACTCTGGAAGGGGGATTGTTCTTTACAACCATCCATACTCAGTTGAATGTCTATAATAATAGTATCAATATGTTGCATACAGTCCTGTAATTCAGGTAACAGCTGAAAAAAAATGCTTTTTTCAAAAACACTGATCTAAATCTCGAAGATCGGATCGAATCGAATAATGATAATCGATTCAAGATCTTGAGAATCGGAATCGAATCGATTCTTGAAATTTGAATCGAAACCCAGCCCTATTGCATAGGCCATATTTTTTTGAAGGGCTGATAAAAAAATAGAATTACTTTAGGAATTGGTCACTAATTGATTGACGCATTCTCATGTTCATCTATGTCCGTGTCATTTTTCCATCTATTCAGGGCTTAAATGATTTTGTCACAACTAGGATTTGATTCAGTGCATTGTCTCATTTCAGATTGAGTTTTATAAGTACAATGGCCCATATGCTGTCTCATGTGACACCAGGGTTACATGGGTGAGACTAATTGGAAAAGTCTGCCGTGAAGCATAGCAGCAGACAGGCCATGTGAATGTGAGAGGGGGAATAAAAGTACGAGTTCAGGTTTCAGGGGGGACTGTATCAGACGACACACCTGTTCTTCCCTCTGAACCAGTGCTGGTTGAATGAGGATGGTGGGTCATGTGTCCATTCACCATCTGCTGTTGGCTTAACTCACAAAAAAATCACTCTCAGGCTGGTGCACAACACTCACTGTACCATCACAAATGTCGTGCCAGGACTACAAAATAGTATAATGAACTGCTTTATACAAATATTGAAATCGGTTTCCTGAATTGTCTAAAATTTTATTGTGAATGAATGTAATTGTAATCTCCGTGTCAGTGTGCCCATGTATCAGCCACAGTCCATCCACTGTAATGTACATAATTTAATAATTAACATTTTAAATTGTAATGAATTCACAATATTACTGTTTTTACTTTATTTTTGATCAAATTAATTCAGCTTTGATGACCATAAAAGACTTCTTTGAAAAACATAAAAAAAATATTCTTACTACCAACGTTGAATGTGTATAGTCTGGTTGTTTTTGTGCATTTATAATACCTTTTTTATGTCCACATGTTTTGTATGTTGCTGCAGCTGAACACACTTGAGTATTCCACTCTATGAGACACCAGCAACATCACAATCCATGTGCTTATTTGAAGGAACAGTTCAGGAGTATTGTGAGGACATGGTGGCCAACTGGTGGGAAAATGTCATCTAGGTCTCTTTTCCTTGCAGAATTAGGTGGTGAGATGAATGTTGAGAGTCTATTAGCAGCTGTGAGATAGCGAGAGAAATCAGTTTTGAGGTGGACGTTAAGTCTGTAGGGACTGATAACCATGGGTCTGCTGAGAGGTTTGTTGATTGAAATTAGAAGGAGATGAGTTGTTGAGAGAATGACTTTAACTGTGGGTGTTTAGCCTGTCAAATAATTCCGCTAAAGCGCTGGTGTGTAAGCTGTTCAGAGTAACGTTTCATCCAATCAGTTTGCATTCTGTCCTGCAGTTTTGTTTTCACTCAGAAACATGCACTCACACTTTGCACATCATAAGAATTGTAAGTCACAGAAATCCCTCAATGCCATTCAGCTGCCTTGCATCTAGATGCCGATCAATAGGGCAACAAAGATTGATCTCCCAATGGGCATAGCTTTAATGAGAGCTTTACACAAGCAACAAATGCAGAATTATAGACTTTTGATGCCCAGCGCACACACACACACACACACACACACACACACACACACACACACACACACACACACACACACACACATAATAACAATCCATAGACATAATGATTTTTATATTGTACAAACTGTATATTCTATCCCCTAACCCTACCCATCACAGAAAACTTTCTGCATTTTTACATTTTCAAAAAACATCATTCTGTATGATTTATAAGCCGTTTTCCTCATGGGGACTAAAAATGTCCCCAGAAGGAAACTTATATTGGATATTGTCATCTTTGTAGCAACATGTTTCCCTTAGTCCCCATAATATAGGGTATACCTGAACCACACATACAATAAAAAAGAGTAATTGCATGTGTAGATATTGTGGCACATCCCCAGACAAACAGATATATTTACACTTCAGCATGTTAATTTCATACACCCACATTTACCATGTTGGTGGAGTTATGCCTTTGAATTCATTTCCATATTATTTGCATACGTTGTTTGGTAGTGATAAAATGCTTTAAGTAGATATGTTCAGGTCATGTTGTATGGTGTTAAATGTGCCCAAATGAACCGACTATAGGCTGTCATAACTGTTAATGTGCATCTGCAACACCTTTTTGGAGGTTGTCCATGAAAGGGCACTCAGCTAATAACCTTGTGATATCTGCTCAGCAGGGGGAAAGATTAATCAAATGTTAACCAGAAACAGGAGTCTTCATAGCCACATCATTATGTGATGGTTCATTAATCAATCATTTAAAGATGTTATGCTTGTAGGTCACATTAAGGGATTTTCTTTAATTATGATGTACCTGAATATATTTTTGCTGTTGTGTCATTATTTTGCGTGAGATTTTTGGAACTAAACAAGTTTTTTTATTTTACATTTAAAATATTTTTTAGTCGAAATGTGAAAAAAATACTGTCACAATACTCATTCACCAGTCGTCACCTCAGCCTTATCTTCATTCACCAGTCCAGTCACTTCACCGTCATCGGTCACCTCCGCACTACATTTCCCATAATCCCTCCTGGCTCACACCTGCACACACCCACACCTGCCATCGTTTACCCCCATCAGCTCCACTCAAGCAGTCAAACACTAACAATTTGGTAAAAGTTACGAGCTTAAAACAGGAAAAATGCTAAGAACAATAAGCTTAATTCAAAATACACATCTTAATATCTTAACCATTTTTTGCTTGTCAAGTAAATTTATCTTGTTTAAATTATGTTTATACATTTTTCTTGAAAATTAATACAAAAACACTGACAAAATACAGAGAAAATTTTGCAGTGCATTAATAGTTTCCATCTCTTTCTTTCCTATATTCTCCTTCCACACATTCTCAATAACCTCTCCATGCTTTATACACTGGCAGCACAAGATAGGGACATCGATTTTTTTCTCCTCTCATGAGCGGTATTTCAGTTGTCAGGGACATGGAGAAGAAGTTGTGCTTGAGAGAAGTTATGTATGTTATTAAGGGATGGCTGTGCCGAGCTTCTCCTGAGAGCTGAGGGATAAAGCTCTTTTCATCAGAAGACCTGATGGAGTTAATATCACGGCAGCTGGAGATCAGCCCTGCAGGCGGTGAGCACGTACATGCTTTTCTGCCGGGTAATTATAGTCGGGTGGCTGGGAGGATGACCGACTGGGTCTGGTAGCTCTGTCGCTGGTAGATGAGGGACCCTAAGCCTCGGAGGCGTCCATCCTCAGGATGCCTAAGGTTTAGCCCCGCCGTTCAGCATTCTGCCTCCAGCATCCTTTGTTTATATGGAAACAGGTCAGCCGTGTGCTGGGGGGTGGGTATAGGGGGTTTGGGGCTTAGTGGAGCTGACAGTCGGAGACAACACAATTACACAAGCTCATACACACAGGCTTATCCAAAAACACATTTACGGTCATGCAAGCATACCAACAAACAAGCCAGCACTCAAAATGTAATTTAAAAACCCTCAACAGACACAGGCATTGTGGTGCTAAAAACATGGTATTTACTAGGGGTGGCTCGATACCACTTTTTCATGTCCGATACCGATACCACAAACTTGAGTATCTGCCGATAACGATACCGATACAATACCATATTTTTCTCCCTCTTAATTAAGCTGTTAATAACACATTTGTCAGGAGGATGCACTGTGCTTAACCTAGCCATCTAAAAAGCATCATGCTCAAACAGTCCAATAAATGTTCTACTCCCCTAAAGGAGGAAATATGTAGCCCACAACATGACTCAGTTGTGCAATACTGCTGCTTAATTTTTATTAAAACCATTTTAAACAGAACTTTTAGCAGCATTTTTTATTATTCAGCACAATTCTAGCTACCGTTCACTTGACGCCAGTGTTGCCAAGTCCGCGGTCCCTCTCCCACCCCGAAACGCAATTGGCTATATTTTAAGAAGCAATTGGGTGAGTTTTGTTGTGAAAATCTGGCAACCCTGCATGACGCATGTTGCTCATCTCTCTTTACGGCATGTCTCTCAGGTGTTGTTAAGCATTTGTATGACAGTTTAGGACTATGGTCCGTGATCGTATCGTATCGTATTATACTCCCGCGATTCATACAACCTCATCCAGTGATTTTGGCCAGTATCGGACTAATACCGATACTGAATATTGGATAGGCGCACCCCTAGTATTTATAGAATCTCCTCAAATACGTTGGGACACTATTTTAAAGGTTCCTAATTTTGTTTTGGAGGTCTCCTACAATAGATTTACATGCATCCATCATCAAAAAACACTTTAATTTTCTCATAATATACTGTACATTGCAGCATCACCTCTTTTCTCACAGTGTCTGAAACGGTTCGATCAAGGATTCTGTCTCTCTAAAACCCTCCTTCCCGAGAGCCTACTATGCTTTTATTGGTCAGATGGCCCAGTCTGTTGTGATTAGGGGTGGGACAAAATATCGATAGGGCGATATATTGTTGCCCTTCTCCGTGCGATACGAGAATCAATATGCTGATGCCAAATATTGATATTTTAATTAATAAAATATGGCGATCTAAATAGATTTCCCTGCTCCAAGCGTCGCTACTTCATAGATCCTCGGGGTGGCGCTCAACACATGAATGAGGGAAACATGAGCATAAGTTAACTAGCCTAAGAAAAAGAGGTATTGAACGGAGGTATTCAGCAGTGTGAGTAAAATAATAGATGCCCTAGCCACGTTTAATTTCAAAGTCTGGACGCACTTAGGCTTTTATACCTTTGATGGGACAAATATGTTGTACATCTTTGACGCTGTTCACTGAGCGCTTACACAGATACACACGGGAGCGTTTGAAAGCAGGCAGGGGCGGACTGGCCATCTGGAGCACCGGGACTTTTCCCGGTGGGCCACTGGCCAATGTGGGCCGGCCCGGTACACATAAAAAAAAAATATATAAAAAAAATTACGGAAATCATAATATTACATTTCTTTTCTACGCAAATGGATGAGGGAATCGATCGCGCGGGCGCGGCCAACAAGAAGTGTGTTTCGTGTGCATGCATGTGAGTGTATTGCCCTCCCTTCCTGTTAAATTTGGTCTACTCCAGATTGCGTATCTTGAAACACGCCCTCTTTCACGTCCCGGAAACACACCAAGCCAACGCCGATGAACTAGCGCAGAATCAGATGAAAGCCGACTGTGTTGTCGGCTCACATCGCCGCGTCGCGGGAAAAAAAGCTGCACTTGAACACACCGAGAGAACACAGCCGACTATTAGCTAGAATGCGCGTTCTGCCCCTGCGTGTAAATGAGATAACTGTCTATTTCTGCAGATATATGGGGGTGGTGATGGCGCAGTGGATAAGACACATGCCTTTGGTGTGAGAGACCCGGGTTCGAATCCACTGTGAGACACCAATGTGTCCCTGAGCAAGACACTTAACCCCTAGTTGCTCCAGAGGCGTGCGACCTCTGACATAGCAATTGTAAGTCGCTTTGGATAAAAGCGTCAGCTAAATGACTAAATGAATATATTCATCTATATTCGTCATTCAAAATGAGAAACCGACGCTGCCCGCTGCAGATACACACCGTAAACAAAGCAGTGCGTGCTTACCGTTCTGAATATCAATCCTGCTTAACACTTTCTTTATTCCACTCCGCTCGTGTTAATATTGAAATATTAGCCAAGGATATCTCAGGTAATATGACGTAACATTAGAACAGCCTTCTATCTGTGTCGTTTTGACTTCTTTGCTCTCTGTTTTGCTATTATTCTCGTGCAGTGCACTGACTCGTTCACTAAGCTGAACAGCCAATCAGTGTTCCCTCTTTCACCGACATGTTGAATCGGCCAAAAAAAAAAAAAGCCGGCGAGGACCAATTTCAGGCGACGGTTAAAAAAAAGCATTAGATGTAGATGCTGTGAAATGCTTCAAATTAACAGATTATACATTTGGTGCGAAGAGTAGCAGTTTAAAGGGTTAGTTCACCCAAAAATGAAAATTAAGTCATTACTCACCCCCATGCTGTACCAACCCCGTAAGACCTTCGTTCGTCTTCGGAACACAAATGAAGATATTTTTGATTAAATTTGAGAGGTGGTTGACTGCTACATAGGCTGCCTAAGGGAATGAAACTTGACGGCTTGAAGTCTCGTTTCAGGCCTACAAGGAAGAAAAGGAATAGTCGAATAAGTTGTTGTTTTTGTTTTATTTCCGCACAAAAAGTATTCTCGTCGCTTGATAAACTTATAGTTGAGCCACTGTTGTCACATGGAATATTTAAACATTTTCTTCATTGACTTTCTGGGCCGTCAAGTTTAATTCCCTTAGGCAGCCTATGTAGCAGTCATCCACCTCTCAGATTTAATCAAAAATCTTATCTTCATTTGTGTTCCGAAGACGAACGAAGGTCTTACGGGGTTGGTACAGCATGGGGGTGAGTAATTAATGACTTAATTTTCATTTTTGGGTGAACTAACCCTTTAACAGGCTCTGATGGCTATAGCTCCACCTGACTAGCTGATATGCTGTCTTGATAGTTTTATATGTTGTGTTTCTTAATGTTCTTCTGTTTGTTTCCCTTTGGTTTTACAAATATGACTTAATAATGTTGTGTTACTTAAAATAAATGTTTATATAGCATTTATTTTTGTATTGTGTTACGTTTTTATGCTATAAGTGGTGTTAAAAAGTATTCTGCACATTAATGGGCCAATGTGTTATGATTTGGGATGTGGTGGGCTGCTGTGGGCCAGAAAGTCCAGGGCCACTTTTTGG
The DNA here is from genome assembly GCA_030578255.1 of Tiaroga cobitis. Classification (NCBI taxonomy): domain Eukaryota; kingdom Metazoa; phylum Chordata; class Actinopteri; order Cypriniformes; family Leuciscidae; genus Tiaroga; species Tiaroga cobitis. The sequence continues at coordinate 33,343,487 of CM060603.1, forward strand.
TCCCAGTCCGCCCCTGAAAGCAGGCGTCTATCAGCGGATATATTAGGGATCTGCTAATAGAGGCCTGCTTTCAAACACTCCCATTCATACCTGTGTAAGCGCTCCGTGAAGAGCGTCAAAGATGTCTATTTACAACGTTTTGGAGGCGTTGGTCATTGTAGCCAATCACAGATATATATGTTGAGTGCGTGAACACAATGGCCAGTCAGAGGTGTTTAGGAATCCGCTCAACAGCGCTCAAAATGCTAGGGGGAAATGCTGTCACATTTTTTTTATTTTTTAAAAGTCGGTACCTTTGACAACACTAACAGCTTCCTTAAAAAAATCTGGGAATAAACACTGAGAGGTTGATACATTTTGAAATGTACCAGGTTTATATAAAAAAAGCCAATAAGCAGTTCAATGTGTCAATTTACACAAAGAAAAGTTTAAGTTTTTAAAAAGTAACATTTTAATTACTTAAATTTAATTACATTTAATTTACAGACTGAAAAACGTTTTGCCAGCACTGCCAGCTTATGCTGCATTCCTTTTACCTGGAAAGAGGGATGTTATAGACTGACGTCTCACCTGAGTTGACAGCGCTTCAGTAGGACTTGTCCAGGCAAACCTTTGTTGTGCTTACTCTTTCAGAATACAAATGCATAAAAAAGCTGTATTGTGCACAGATAATGCAGAAGGATCATGTCCACAAATATAGGCTGGATGGATAGTACTGTGGTGGACCACTGAGTTTATTGAGACACAGTCAAACAGAAGTCCTAATAAACAATATATTACCACTGTTTCACTACGGTTGATGCACTGAGAAGCCATATTAGATTATGAAGTCGGGGTAGTTTGCTTCCCCTGAGTTTCCCAGTCGCAACTCCAACTTGAGGGGGCATTCCAGTGAAAATTTCCTATTGGGGACTAGGATTTTCCCACTTCCGAGGACAAATGGATCGCACCAAATATAGATCTGCCTCCATTCAATCAGCAATATCGCTGTTACATCACAACTTTAAGTCAAAATTAAATGTCTGAATGTATTTATATTATTTAAAATATCAAGGTGTCATCTGCAAGAACTAACATCACTTAATTTAACCATTGGGATTCTTTACATTATGAACCTGTTATTTGAAGACTAGAAAGTGTCACAGTGCTTTTTTTTCTTGCCCTTATTCTAGAGCATGCCACTGTTATCAACTTCATATACCATGATATAGGCTATGTATTTCATGTTAATGTAGTTTACCATGTTAATGTAAAGGTGACATTAACTTTAACATTAACATTATTTGTGTCTTCTTTCCGTTCACATGGTAAACCCACTTTCTTCCAGCTCCTCTCATTTAGATTTTTAATATCCATGAGACCTGTGCGAGACGTTTCCTGTCTGTCTCTATCATGCAAGCATCATTCCTGGAGCTGATCTCTGTCCCAAATGGCATGAGCACAGACCAGCCCCTCACTGCTTTACACAAATCCTCCGTCGTTAATGGTGGTTTATGGTTTTTACTGCTAATGCGGGGGAATTGAAAAAAGGGCCCCCGGGGTGTGTGACTGGGCCTCTGGCAATAGTAAAAGAGCAAATGTACATTTTCATAGGTTATTAGGCATTGATTTTTTGCGGATTAAGAGGTCTCGTAACATTAAGCACTATGAATTTAAAATGCACGCGGTAATGCCGTTATCAGCTTAACAGAAAGACTGAGTTGCACACATTCACTCTCACACATGCATATATCGTCTATAATACATGATTGTCATTCTTTTTTACATACAGTACTTACTCATTCACGTTTCTCATGTTTTCTTTTAATCGCCTCTGTGCACATAGTCCTTTTCGTTTCAACGGTCTCTTCCCATATACTGTGGTCTTTACTTTTCATTTTCTATTTTTATTTCACATTTTTCTCCCCTCGCCACTATTTTAGCAGTCCGTAGATGAACAACTTCCCCAATTAGCCTCTTTATTATCCCAGGCTCTGAGGCTAGACCGTAAACACCCAGAGGGCTACTGTCTTTTTTTGAGTTGTTGAAATTGGCAAGTGAGGCTGAATGCTTCATTGAAGGGCAGCCCGCAATGTGACTGACAGATTGAGACTAGATTGGCACATCAAGGTCAATCAACGGTTGTTTTTGGCTTTTGAATAAAACAATCTGTATTGTTCTATATACAGTTCACAGTGGCATCCACCAATTTTAATTTCGAAGACCCAGTCTGGTGCAGTGAGTCAGGGCTTGTTTATACTTGTGGTCCCCAAGGTTATTTGGTGAATAATCCACAACTGTTCTGAATCATTCTAGTTGAATGACATGTATTGTAAACCTTAGGCGTCATATGAGGACATTGTTTTGCCTGGAGAAACAGGCCTTAGAACTATAGTATTATAAAGGGAGGGAAAAAACCCAGCTAGGATGTGCAAGCTTTTATTTTTTACTTAATAACGAGAGTTCATCCAAAAATTAAAATCCTGCCATAATTTACTCACTCTCATGTTGCTACAAACATGTATGATTTTATTTTTCTATGGAACAAAAAATAAACATTTTAAATAATAATCATACATGTTTTTTCCATACAATGATGGCTGTTCAGCTCCAAAAAAAATAAATAAAGACTCCAAAAATTACTTTCAACAAGTCCACTTTATGTGTGCACTATATTCCAGGATCTCTATATAGCCATACATAAATTTAAGTAATTTATTTACTGATAATATTTCCCCTTGAGTGAGCGTTTAACTTGATAATTGGCAAATGGGTTACAGAGTCAATGAGTAGAAGTCTAGAACTGGATCAGTAAATTAATAGTTCTTTTAAATCAGTTATTTTTAGTGAACCAGCTGATTTGGTTTAGAAAATGGACTGAACAATTCAAACATGTTTTCTTTGTTATTTTGGAGCTTCACAAAAATTGTCACTAAAAATGACTTGACAAAAAAGGTAACTATAAATACTCATATGGAAAGGAATGTTTAAAAAATCTCCTTTTTAGTTCTATGAAAAAACATCATTGGAACATCATGTGGTTGAGTAAGTAATGACACAATTATTATTTTTAGGTGAACTATTTTTTTAATGATTTATTACCGATAGCAGGCAACTGTTATATTGAAGTGCTGACTCCGGAAAACATCTAGACTTTATTATTTGTATCACAGTAAACATAAATAAATTTAACAGGGATAGTTCACCCCAAAATAACAATTGCTTTTAATTTACTCAACCTCAGGCCATCCAAGATGTAGGTTTTTTTTTTTCTCTTTTGTAGAACAGTATAGAAGATTTTTAGTTGAAATCATGTTCCGTGGTGATTCATATAATGAAATTCGATGGCTACCGTCACTTTGAAAGTAAAAAAAAAAACACAAATTGATACCTGTGGCTCCTGACAATACACTGTGGATTTATGAAGCAAAAAGATCAGTCTGTGCAAGAAACTGAACATTATTTACAACATTATTTCCTGTAATCCACAGCTTCGGCAAACAGTCCTAGGTGTGTTCACGGCAGTCTAAAGCGTGAGCTTCCTGTCGCAGTATGACGTACGTGCTGGAGAAAACTCACACATGAGCTGACACTGTTTATTTACAACACAGAGGGAAGACGTGTCTGTTGTGTTGTTCATCAAAATGGTACTTACTTGTGCTTATCCTGGATACCGCAACCTAAATAAAAAATTAAGATTAAATTTGTTTGCACAATCTCAATCGGGAAGATTGACTTTTAACAGATTCCCAACGTTTGAGCTCCTGCTCATACGTCATTATGCATCAGGAAGCTCACGCTTGGGAACCCACTCAGGACTGTTTCCCGAGGCTGTGGATTATAGGTAATAATGTTGTAAAGGATGTTCAGTTTCTTGCACAGACTGATCGTTTTGCTTCATAAGACCTGAATGTATTGTCAGGAGCCACCGGTATTAATGTAGTTTTGCCCGGGGTTGTTGTTGTTTTTTTTAACTCTCAAAGTGATAGTAGCCATTGGCTTTTATTATATGAAACTCCAAGGACCACTGTTTCAGATAAAATCTTCTTTACTGTTCTACTGAAGAAAAAAAATCACCTACATCTTGGATGGCCTGAGGGTGAGTAAATTAACAGCACATTTTATTTTTGGGTGAACTATCCCCTTAATGCCTGTCATACACTGAAGGGAATAATGGTGTCTCCCGCAGAGCAGAAACAGTCTCTGTTATTAGAAAAACTGTGGGGACTTTAGAGCTGAGAGTGATGGTACTCTGTGGGGTGGGGACATAAGGGATTAATTATGTGTTCCCAGACCCACTCATCCTAAACTCAAATCTTTTAACCAGACCAAACCTTACTTGTGCCCTGCTATCTATCTATCTATCTGTCTGTCTGTCTGTCTGTCTGTCTGTCTGTCTGTCTGTCTGTCTGTCTGTCGATTATATGAACATTATTCTGCAAAGGAGGCCATAAGTTGGTAAGACTCAGAAAGAATTGGACTTTATAAAAATTATCTTTTACATTTTTTATTCTGTGGTGTGGAGGAAAACAAGCTTCCATACAAATTAATATTTTATATCCATGCATTTATTAAGACCCACGTAGATTCAAGTCAGTGTCCTGGTCACCCTGTCCGGGTTTGTATTAATGACTGTCTGGCTGTACATTATCCTATACTTGAATGAGTGTCGTTACTTCAGTGTGGCTGAACGGTAAATAATGAAGTCTGTTTTCCAAGAAAAGCAGCAATTTAAAATAACAGAGGATGAGTAAATGAAAGGAAATCTGACATCAGGTTCAAACACAGCAATGCACTGACTCTTCATTAGTATTGTAGACCAATGAAAGCCTCCCATTATCTGTGAATTTTGCATGCTTAATTAATGTGTGCCTCCCTTTAATGTTTATGCACATTCAGTCATTGTGCACATCAGGAGCAGTTAAAAGCGAACTCATTTATTGTTTTTCTCTTTCTGCCATCATATTAAACAAATAAAAATGACAATGAATGCTTTTCTTGAAACAGTGCCATTGTTATAGATTTGTCTGGACTGAGAATGATAATGAAATACAGGTTCTGGAATACGAGTCGAATTTGCTGTTTGCATGAAACAGAATTATTCAGATTGGCGTTGTAAGGCCTGCTAAATCGATCCAATGGCGGTACTCGATTACAGGTGAAGGTTTCACACGTGTTCCGTCTTTCCCATGGCAAAGTGATTTTCAATTAAATGCAACACATTTTATCTTATGTATTAACTCGTTTCATCTGACTCCATAAAATGAAAAAGGTTTAACAATGATATCTGTGCATCATTAAATACACGTTAATGTTTGACTATTCCTTTTAACTCTAATGAAAATAAAGTCAAAGTCTGTTAGAATAATCAAATATAACAATTTATTATGTCAGGTAAATGTATCATTACAATTCCATAATCAAATTAAAGATAATCAATGCAAACCATCAAATGTTTCTAGAACAAAGAACTTTACCCAACATAACTACATGAATGCTGAGCCTTAAGACACAGCATCATGGGCTGATCTGATACAGAAAATGCAGCCCCGAGCTCTTGTTGCATTTTCCTTTAAATAGCCAGACCTTATTTGATATGTAAAACATTTTACTAGGTTTCCCCACCATAGTTACTGGGGGTAGCAGTTGACCATCTGCTAAGAACAGTGGAAATTAGCATTCATGAATTTGCACCTTTGGGAGTGCCTAGAGACCACATTCCTTTGTGTGCCAGTTATTCCTAAACTCTTAAAAACCTTATTACCTTTTGTTTCACTTCTTTGGGAATGAGACATTATTACCAGCCACCCTGAGACCTTCAAAATGATACTAAACAATAATCATTATTCACATTAAACCCATATAAATTCTTGTGTGAGTGTGGGTGATCTCTGCAAGAGTGGGGGATGTGGGGAAGGAATGTAGATTAGGATGATTCAGAGGTGAGACCTCTAGTCTCGGATGGGGCCTTCACAAGAGTGAGCCCAAATGCTACTATGCAGTGGGTTCTTTGTCTTCTCAAGAAGTGGTCGTTCCCTATAACCAGTTTTCCAGTCTTACAGCGTTTTATTGTGATAATTACATGGATTCACATGCAAAAAAGAAAGATGTTTTTAGACTGCAAGCATTTATGTAGTGAAGAGAAAACTGATTATATAAATAAATAATGAACAGTGGTGAAAGTTAGTCCAGGTTTTTAAATACACTATATTGTGTACTATGTGAGATAATGTAGAATCACAAATCAGATTAATACCATGCGCAGACTTTGGTGAGGAATTCAATGGGTGAATAGTAGGGTATAGGGTTTTGACTTAATATGTCAGTTTATCCATGCATTTGGGGGGGGGGGATTAGATTTATAATGTATTATAATCACTTGCCTTGGAGATGTTTGGTGAATTTTCTAAATGAATAGGGCTTTTTAGAATACCTTTTATTGCAGGTTACTATGGCAACAAAATGCTGCACATTCTCATAAATTCTTGGATATTATGCAACTCTCACCCAAACCCTCATCACTGTGTTCATGGAGTAAATCATTTCGGTCTGTGTGCACACGTGTATGTGTGTTTGTGACTTAGAGAAAAAATACCCTGGCTTTTGCTTGCTACTGAAACAGCAGTATAGATATGTAATGACACAACCCACTTTTCTAAGCCCCTGCTAACAGGACGTAAATGTTCTCACAGATGCATTAACAACAGTGGCAGAGTTCCAGCTTCTTGTCATCCAAACCCATGAGTCAGCAAATCTGTAAACAAAGTTGAACATTTATTCCACAAAGCAAAAACAAAGTAATTCAAGCATAATAAATCTTAAGCTATAGCCTATTGTAGCTAATACCAATTAAGTTAGGTCACGGCACCACTTCCAAATTTTCCAATCATAAGTAACTCACGGCAGTTGCCAACAGCAGATAAAAGAACTCTTAAACTTAAAGGGGGGAATTTTGATAATGTATTGATTGCTCTTTAAAAGCACCACAACAGTATCATAAACATCAACCATATTACCAGTGAGCTTTATTCCAAGTCTACTGAAGTCATATGATAGCGTTTGAGTTCTTTTCAAGACAGGTTGACAGGGTTCATATATCAGTGATTCATTACTAAAATACTATAAATAAAAATGATTAACATCTTTCAGTAATTACAAACAATTCAAACTGTCACGGATAAGTCATGAAAATGCATTGATCAAAAAGTGTGAAGACTTATAGTACACAAATCATATTGACCACTTTTTTTCTCTTCCTCACTGTTTGTGTTCCACATAAGAAAGTCATACAAGCTTGGAATGATATGAAGGCGAATATATGACTGAATGTTTTAATGGTGAGGAGCAAATGTGTAAGTTGACTTTGCACAATATATGCACAATACAACTTTTATTACAACCAAGTATTTTGAAAAACTTCAGTTTATTCATTTGCATTCAGTCACCTTGTACAGGAAGTTACAAGACTTAGAAAATACACATATGACCCGAGGGATGCATATGGGGAATCACTGGGGTGTCCAGCCGCAGGTGGAATATTTCAACCCCAGGGGTGGCAAGGTGGCTTGCCAAGGGAAAGACATATGCTCAAAAGAGGCTTACAGTGGAATACACATGTGGGGGTAGCTCAGAGGAGGTACCATGCACACGGGAGGCACCTAGCCGACGCGCAGGCAAAAAGACACTGGCGCCAGCATCAGGAGTGCTGGAGGAACTCAAGGCTTTCGGGGAAGCTCACCTGAGGAGAATATCGCACGTATCCAGTCCGTGGAGTGGAATGGCGAGCAAGCGAAGACACCTATCGGGTCCCATGTTAGCTTGAAAAAGACAGTACATGGGAGGAGACTGGCTCCACTCGGAGATTGTAGAATCTGGTGAATGTGTTAGGTGTCGCCCAGCCTGCAGCTCTGCAGATGTCTGTTAGCGAGGCGCCATGCGCTAGAGCCCAAGAGGACGCCACACTCCGGGTGGAGTGGGCAGTCACACCAAGGGGGCACGGTCGACCTTGCTGTTGGTAAGCCAAAGCAATGGCGTCCACTATCCAGTGAGACAACCTTTGCTTGGAGAGAGCCTTTCCCTTCAGTCTCCCACCATAACAGACAAAGAGCTGGTCTGAGGTCCTGAAACACTGCGTTCTGTCTACATAGATGCGGAGAGCACGTACTGGACAGAGCAGTGCCAAGGCTGGGTCTGCCTCCTCCGGGGGCAGCGCTTGCAGGTTCACCACCTGGTCCCGGAAGGGAGTGGTAGGAACCTTGGGCACATATCCAGGCCGGGGTCTCAGGATCACGTGAGAGTAAGCCGGCCCGAATTCCAGGCACGCTTCGTCAACGGAGAATGCGTGCAGGTCCCCTACCCTCTTAATGGAGGCCAATGCAGTCAGAAGCGCTGTCTTCATTGACAGGAAGTTAAGCTCGACCGACTGCAAAGGCTCGAAGGGAGCACTCCGCAGGGCAATTAACACCACTGCGAGGTCCCAAGAGGGTACGAGAGGAGGGCAAGGAGGATTCAGTCTCCTCGCTCCTCTCAGGAACCTGACGATCAGGTCGTGCTTCCCTACGGACTTACCTTCTATAAGGTCGTGGTGTGCGGCAATAGCGGCGACATAGACCTTGAGGGTGGAGAGAGACAGCCTTCGCTCCAACCCATCTTGAAGAAAGGAAAGCACGACACCGATCGAACATCTCCGGGGGTCTTCTCGGTGAGAAGAACACCAGCTGACGAAGAGATTCTACTTCAACGCGTAGAGGTGTCTCGTGGACGAAGCTCTAGCGGAAGTGATGGTAGCCACCACCGCTGGTGGTAGGGTACTCAAACCTGCCTCGTCCCGTCCAGGAGCCACATGTGGAGGTTCCAAAGATCGGGACGAGGGTGCCATAGGGTGCCCCGTCCCTGAGAAAGGAGGTCCTTCCTCAGAGGAATAGGCCAAGGAGGTGCTGTCGCGAGGAGTACAAGTTCGGGGAACCAGGTCCTGGCGGGCCAGTAAGGCGCGACCAAAATGACCTACTCCTCATCCTCCCTGACCTTGCGCAGGGTCTGCGCAAGAAGGCTCACTGGGGGAAGCGCATATTTGCGGCCCCGCGGCCAGCTGTGCGCCAGTGCATCCGTGCCGAGCGTGCCCTCGGTCAGGGAATAAAACTGGGCGCAATGGGTCGAGTCGTGAGAGGCAAACAGATCTATCTGTGCGTCCCCGAACTGGTCCCAAATCAGCTGAACCGACTGGGGATGGAGTCGCCATTCTCCAGGGAGGGGCTGAAGCCGTGAGAGCTCGTCGGCTGCACAGTTCAGAGCTCCGGGGATATAAATGGCACGAAGCGACCTCAGATGCTTCTGACTCCATAGGAGGAGGTGGCGGGCGAGTTGCGACATACGGCGGGAGCGCAGACCACCCTGATGGTTGATGTACGCTACAGTCGCGGTATTGTCTGAACGGACTAGTACATGCTGGCCCCTGAGCACGGCTCGGAAGCGGCGCAGGGCGAGCTGTACAGCCAGAAACTCGAGGCAATTGACGTGCCATAAGCGGTGGGGTCCTGTCCAGGAACGTCCGTTACACATGGCGCCCCAGCCCGTGGCAGAGGCATCTGTCGTTACAACAACATGCCGCGAAGCTCGTTCCAGAGGCACTCCGGCCCGTAGAAAACTGAGGTTCGACCACGGGGTGAAGGTCTGACGCCAGGTCGGAGTAACTGGTACTCGGAAGATGCCGTGATGCCATGCCCACCTCGGGACTCGGTCGCGAAGCCACAGCTGAAGCGGTCTCATATGAAGCAATCCGAGCGGCGTTGCCACGGCTGCAGATGCCATATGCCCCAGGAGCCTCTGAAAAAGTTTCAGTGGAACCACACTCTTGCCCTCGAACTGTCGAAGGCAAGTCAGCAGTGATTGTGTGCGCTCGCTCGTAAGCTGCGCGGACATGGCGACCGAGTCGATCTCCATACCGAGAAAAGAGATCCTCTGCACGGGGCAAAGTTTGCTCTTCTCCCAGTTGACCCGAAGGCCCAGACGGGCTACATGGTGGAGCACCAAGTCCCTGTGTTCGCAGAGCTGATCTCAAGAGTGAGGTAGAATCAGCCAGTCGTCGATATAGTTCAGGATGCGAACCCCGTGTTCCCGGAGGGGAACAAGGGCTGCCTCGACGACCTTCGTGAAGACGCGAGGAGACAGGGCTAGCCCGAAAGGGAGAACTGCGTACTGATATGCCTGCCCCTCGAAAGCAAACCGAAGAAACGGTCTGTGTCGAGGGAGAATGGAGACATGAAAGTAGGCGTCCTTCAGGTCGATCGCTGCAAACCAATCCTGGTGCCGCACACATTCTAAAACGCGTTTGGCGGTGAGCATCTTGAACGGCAGCCTGTGAAGGGAGCGGTTCAGCACGCGCAGATCCAGGATTGGCCGTAACCCACCAGTTTTCTTGGGGACAATGAAGTACAGGCTGTAGAAGCCGGACCTCATTTCGGCTGGAGGGACAGTCTCGATCGCACCCTTCGCCAGCAAGGTAGCAACCTCCGCTCTCATGATAGGGGCATTGCCACTGACCATAGTGGAGCGGACTCCCCTGAAGCGGGGAGGAGACCGCGCGAACTGAATCGCGTAGCCGAGCCTGACTGTTCAAGCGACCCAGCGGGACCCACTGTCGTCCGGCTCTGGGACAGAGGAGGACGAGGGGTGCACGGCCCGGGGGCGGCGCACCGTGTCGTCCGAGAACTCTGTGTGCTCAGGGATGAATGTGTCACTTCTTTCTTTAACCACATAAGGGTGCTGCCCACCCGTGGGTGAGCAGCGGTGGAACAAATGATTCTCCCCCGGCCCTCCACCGGGGGAAGGAGTGGTCCTTCTACCATCTCCCAAGAAGTGAACATCATCCCTGAGCAGCCCGTCTCAGGAGCGCCGCTTGGCCCGGCGTTTAGCGGGGGGCGGGGCAGGAGAGGGCTGGGGCGCCATCTTGCGGCTTCCTCCACGACCGGGCCCAGGTGAAGGCTGCTGCTTGGGCCGGGCGGGAGGGGCGGGAGCCGCAGGAGGGCGCCCTCGGCGGCGAACAGACTGAGTATTCTGCCCGGTCGGCTGGGTGGAGGCAGCAGCAGTCCGTCGGGGCAGAATGTGCTTGATCGCCTCAGTCTGTTTCTGTACAGTCGAGAACTGTTAGGCGAAGTCCTCGACTGCTCCGCCGAAGAGGCCGTCTTGTGATATGGGGGTGTCGAGCAGCCGAGACCGCTCGGCATCCCGCATATCAGCAAGATTCAGCCACAGGTGTCTCTCCTGGACCACGGCTGTGGACAAACCCAGGGAGCGTGCGGTCACCTTTGTCGCTCGGAGAGCAAGGTCGGTGGCGGCGCGCAGCTCATTGAAGAGCCCTGGGTCTGTCCTACCCTTGTGCATGTCCCTGAGCATCTGGGCCTGGTAGACCTGCAGAATGGCCATGGCATGCAAAGAGGTGGCTGCCTGTCCCGCCGCTCTGTAGGACTTCGCCACAAGCGTAGACGAGTACCTACAGGCTTTGGATGGGTGCTTAGGCTCACCACGAGAAGAAGCGCTCTGAGGACACAATTGCATATCAACAGAGCTTTCAACCGGGGGGAGCCCAGTGTATCCACGGGCAGCCGCCTCATCGAGGGGAGGAAAGGCGGATGAGACCAACGAGCGGTCACGGGAAGAGCTGGGGGTCTTCCAGGACTTCGAGATCTCATCATGCACATCCGGGAAGAAAGGTATATGGGTTTGATGCGGACGGGGATCCGCGGCCTTACCCAAGTACCAATCATCCAACCGCGAGCGCTCGGGACAGGGTGGAGGGGTCCACTCTAACCCGATGCTCGCGGCGGCCCGGGCAAGCATGGCCGTCATCTCCGGACCCGACTCAGGCACAACCGTATGCACACCGGAAGGTGGCAGCTGCGCTGAGTCTTCACTTCCAGAAGATTCAGACCCACCTTGTGATGCTGCGATAGACATCGCGTCCTCCTCTGGAGCGCCAAAGGAAACTCGCGGGGCATCCGAAGATAGTCCCGCGGGAATCCCCTGAACACTCGCGGGTTGCAACATTGGAGAGGGTGCGGCTGGGCACAGACTGAGGGTCGGCGCTTTGTTCCAAACCGTCACCCTCAGAGCACCCTGGCCACCAGCCGAAGTACCAGCTCTATTTCTAGAACCAGTAGAACGGGGGATGGATGAGGGGACTCTCACTCTTGCGAGATCACCGAGTCTCGACCGTAATGTTGCGATGGTCATATTCCCACAGAGAGAACATGAGTCATCCACGAGCGCTGCTCTAGCGTGATCAATGCCCAAACACACTACACAGAGCTAGTGCCCATCAGATTTATCAACGAGTCTACCGCAACCAGAAGTGCACGGGCGATGCATCTTTAAAAAGACGTGCCACGTGCAAGCTCTTTTGTGAGAGAAAAGAAACTCTGACTGTGTTGAAACGCCCGGGGAGACACACACTCGCTGTCGAATCACAGACAGATAGGCAGGAAGCGCACGCTCGCCGGAGATCGCCGTCACACCAACACCAGAGAATCTCGCTCGTCTGTAGAACTGACAATTTCAGGAATGGCTTGTGGAACGAAGGATGAACTTGGCTCCGAAGCGAAAACATTCTGCTTTGCTGGAATTTCCGCCCTTTATACCCACGAGGTGGGGTGGAGCTGCTCCATGCAAATTCTGCAGACCCATGGCATTTCTTTGCCATTTGCTCGTTTTGTATTACTCGAAGCGGATAGGCTTTCTAAGCGAAACCCCATTTGTCGTCATCCGACGGAACTCGGAGTGACAACGAAAGGGAACAGTAATAACACTTTTTGTGTCATTACGTTTATAGGAAAGTCTAAATGAATTCATTTTTTTTTGTGTGTGTGTATTTATGGTATTGTTAACACTGGGTTCTGACTACACAAACCCTGTGATGCTCTGCTATCTAGATTTGTTTACATTTGAGAAATTTCACTTAATCTGGCACATTGTGGTGTTCCACATGAAAACAATTATCACATTTATCACATCGCATTTTTGCCTTCAAGTTTAGTGTTTATGTGATCTATATATCTCCTTTGTTCCCCCATTTACTTTCTCCTAACCATCTTTTTTTTTTTTTTTTTGGAGCTGATGTATCTGAGCTCAGGTGGAACACAAACAGATTAAGAGACGTTTAATTCATTTGAGTGCAGTCTCTCTTGCTCTCTTTACCACTCCCGTGCACCTCTTCTTTTATTTTTTCTTCTGTCTCCCTGGACACACTGAAGAGTAATGGGAGCACACACTCCATTTGTTTCCATTTTTTCCTCATTAAAGCTCATAGCTGTAAGCTTATACCGATTACTCAGGGCATATATCCCACAATGCTATATGCAGGTCATATGTACCCAGTCCCTCTGTAGGGATCTTTCATAACATCAAATTGGCTTCATTGTGAGAGCAAATTAACTGACAGGGAAGACACTATACACACATTAAAGAAGGCTACTCTTTTGATCTAACTAGTTTTCTAGACATACCACATTAGGGGTGAATATACCTAAATGTGGGCTTTTCTATAATACAAATCCTCTTGAACCTCTAAATTGATGATAACAAAATTTTAGGCAACTATTAACTAATATACAGCATTAATGATTAAATAAAACCATTGACTGTCGATAGATTTAAGTCAGTAATTTGCAAATATATCATAAATGTCGTTCACACATTAACAAGTGCTTACCTTTTAAGAAAAGAAAATAGTGTGCAGTGTATTGGGTTTGAATATTTATTTAGATGACAAATACATTAGCATTCAAAAGTTTGGGGTTTGTAAGATATTTTTTTATATTTTTAATGAGTCTCAAACAGTAAAAAAAAAGAAATATTGTGAAATATTATGATGACCATTTAAAATTATATATATATTTATTTATTTATTTTTTATTTTATTTTTTATTTTTTATGTCAAAGCCATATCTCCAGTCTTCAGTGGCACATGACTTAAAGGATTCTGATATGCTGATTTGGTGCTCAAGAAACATTTCTTATTATTATTGAAAGCAGTTGTGCTGCTCAATATTCCTGTGGATTCTTTGATGAATACAAAGTTCAAAAGAACAACATTTGAAATATAATTTTTGTTTGTAATAATGTCAAAGTGTTTTCTGTAATTTATGATAAATTTAAAGCATCCTTGCTGAATCAAAGTATTAATTTCTTTAAACTCTTACTGACCCTAAACTTTTGAACAGATGTATATGCAATAACTTTTACACTTCAGATTTTGAACTAATGAACATGTTTGACAATGTTGTCATCTAATCTACATCTTTACAACCATGACTAAAACCACTCCAGCTTATCAGCGTAAGGAATGTATAACATTTAGATAACACTTCACTTCCCTGCATCTGGCCACCCTATTCATCATCTACAGGTCACTGGTTTCAATGGATGATTGCTTATTGGGCCTTTTGACCTGTTAAAAGTAAAACTTGCAGGTTTGCTCTTCTTTCCAGACACCGTGTCAGGACAGGAGTAGTGTTGTGCAGAAAGACACATTTCTTCCCGGGCCTGTGAATGCTCCATCACCATACTCCACATTTCAAACACTTTATGCATCTGCACAGTGTCAGCAGCAACAGCTCAGTACACTGCATCAGCTAACCAAAAAGCTTTCAACAAAAGCGCCGTCTGATACCACTCCAATCTTCACAATCCAAGAGAGGAGGAAAAGACATTGGAAAAAGAAAGTGCCATAGAAACTCTAAAGGAGATTAGAAGGGGGTTGTTCAATTCAATATGTTCTTAAAGTGTCAGACAGGCACAGATTGGGCTCATGGGATCTAAACGAAAGCAGGTGGTCACTGTTTTTCTGCGGGGTATGTGCATATTGTCCTCACACACCTGCCTAAGCACTAATCAAGAGAGACTATTTCTCCCTTATCGTCTATTTCATAATAGAACCTTTAAACACAAATCCAGAATCATGCAAATCTAAATTGTTTTAAACAAGTAGAGAGGATTGATTAAGCTTGAAGATACATTATGGGTTTTAAAATAACCACGGTAGAGCTACAGCCTGCCAAATGGATTTTGCAAGTGCACCAGAAAGCACAAAGAAAAATGTAGATGTTCTCTGATACAGCTTATATCAAGACTGAGAAATAGAGAGGTGAAGCACAAAGGGTGAGAGTTTGTATGACCTTTGGCAGAGCCATGTAATGGCAGAGTGCTTTACTCAGGAGCAAATAACATTTAGAGCATCACATTGATGCTTACCAGGATGTTTTCTCATCATTCCACACACCGGAATAGAGCCATTAATTACAGACACGGGAGCCAGAAAAGATTATACCCTGGCATTGCCTAGCATAGACCTGGTCAGGATTCTAGACAAATACATGCAAACACACATCTCAGAGAAACTGTTAAACACCTGTTGTGTAGGCAGCTCCAGTGAAGTCAGTAACTGGCACTCACTTTTCTCCCAATAACTTACAGACCAACAGCCAGCTGTCATGGGTATTTAGATCATACATCACATACTCTTAAAGGGATGTCATACATTCTAAAATCATGTCACACATTATTTATGTTTTATTTTTTCCCCCTGAGGTCCACTTATTATGTTAGTCAAAATCTCTTGTAGTTGGAATTTGGTTTTAGTAATATATATATATATATATATATATATATATATATATATATATATATATATATATATATATATATATATATATATATATATATATTAGGGCTGTCAGTTAAACGCGTTATTAACGGCGTTAACGCAAACCCATTTTAACGGCGTCAATTTTTTTATCGCGCGATTAACGGTCTTTTTGTCCTAGCAAACCTTGTAGTTTTTTTCATATACTTTTGCAACTGGATGCGGCATGCAGGCTCTGCGCTATGAAACACATTCATTTCAATGGCTTGCGGCGCGCGAGGACGTTTTGTTGCTTCGTTGACCAAAGCGCAAGCGGATCTAGCTAGACCGGAAACAAAACAACAGGCACGCCGCACACACTAATTTGGGCTTGCGCGGCGGCCAAATAGTAGGTTAACGTTACGCTTTGAGTGGATGGCGAGCGCGAGACGCCGAAATGGATGCCAATAAGATTCTGAATGGAAAGTTTACTTTTAAAAAGTTGCCAAATGGTTCCATTGACAAGACCAAAGTGATCTGTGTGTTTTGTCGTTGTGAACTGAGCTATCATCATCGCAGCGCGTCCAGTCTGAAATACCGCTTGATGATGGCCAAGCACACACACACACACACACAGCTGATGCAAATTCTCCGCCCCCTCGTCAATATCAGGACCTCGTCAGTATTTCTTTCGCCCTTTTATTGATGGACAGTGTTACATTGTGTGAGAGATTATTTGCTCCAAGTGAGAATTTTTTATTGTGAATTTGAACACAGTATATGCCAATGTTGTTTTCAATAAAAACATTTGCACAAAACAAGCCGATCCACTTTTCCATGTTGATAAGAGCATTAAAATGAGAAAAAATAATGGGACAAAAAGAAATCAAGAGACATTTAGAATAGATACAAATGTGCGATTAATCGCAAGTTAACTACGACATTAATGCGATTAATCGCGATTAAATATTTAAATCGTTTGACAGCACTAATATATATATATATATATATATATATATATATATATATATATATATATATATATATATATATTAGGGCTGTCAGTTAAACGCGTTATTAACGGCGTTAACGCAAACCCATTTTAACGGCGTCAATTTTTTTATCGCGCGATTAACGGCCTTTTTGGCCTAACAAACAGTTTTTTTTCACATGCTGTTACAACAGGACGCGGCATGCGCGGCGCTGCGCTATGAAAGCCATTCATTTCAATGGCTTGCGCCACGCGAGGACGTTTTGTTGCTTCGTCGACCAAAGCGAAAGCGCAAGCGGATCTAGCCAGACCGGAAACAAAACAACAGGCGCGCCGCACACACTTGTTTAGGCTTGCGAGCCGGCCAAATAGTTGGTTAACGTTGCGCTTTGAGTGGATGACGAGCGCGAGACGGCGAAATGGATGCCAATAAGATTCTGAATGGAAAGTTTACTTTAAAAAAGTTCCCAAATGGTTCCATTGACAAGACCAAAGTGATCTGTGTGTTTTGTCGTTGTGAACTGATCTATCATCATCGCAGCGCGTCCAGTCTGAAATACCACTTGATGGCCAAGCACACACACACACACACACACACACACACACACACACACACACACAGCTGATGCGAATTCTCCGCCCCCTCGTCAATATCAGGACCTCGTCAGTATTTCTTTCACCCTTTTATTAATGGACAGTGTTACATTGAGAGATTATTTGCACCAAGTGAGAATGTTAGTGTGAAATTGAACACAGTATATGTCAATGTTGTTTTCAATAAAAAACATTTGCACAAAACAAGCCGATCCACTTTTCCATGTTGAGAGCATTAAAATGAGAAAAAATAATGGGACAAAAAGAAAATCAAGAGACATTTAGAATAGATAAAAAATAATTGCGATTAATCGCGAGTTAACTATGACATTAATGCGATTAATCGCGATTAAATATTTTAATCGTTTGACAGCCCTAATATATATATATATATATATATATATAAATTGTCATACAATTTTAAATCATGGCACACATTGTTTTTCTTCCCAAATGTTTTTCACTTTTCCCCCCACCGTATTCACAGTTTATTTTTAGCGACAATCAGTACGATTTTTTTAATAAGTCTCTTGTGCTTTTCAAGGCTGCATTTATTATCTATTATGCATTTATTTGATTAATTAAATAATATTACAATTTTAATTTATTCCTGTGATGGCAAAGCTGAATTTTAGTTGCTACTACTCCACTTTAGTGACTACTCCAGTCTTCAGTGTCACATTATCCTTCAGAAATCATTCTAATATGCTCATTTGGTTCTCAAGAAACTTACTAACCCCAGACTTCTGAATGGTATATATATGGTTAACTTTGACAGCCCTAAAACAAATCTATTGTGTTTTCCGCAGACCCTGTAACACCTGCTTGTGGCCCCCTTTGAAATCCACAGATTACATTATGAATTGTGAAAATTGGCATGTTTACTGTTCATATTTATTGTACATGCTCAAGTTATGATATTACGCAGCCCTTGCTGTCATTATTAATAACCATCCACTGTAGTTAAAAACTTGCTAATTAGTCAAATAAGTGTGTAGTAGAACACAGCTGGAATAAAAACCCACAGGACGTCAAACCCCTGAGGAGATGAGATGAGCACCCATGTTCCAAGTCATCAATGGCGCTCTGGAATCAATTATTGCTGGAAGCTCTGCCAGTTGCTCATATTGCATTGCGTTGGCCTTTTCAGTCGGTTGGAAAGGAAGTTGCGTGACATGTTAAGTTGTGCTTAATAATTCTGCTCTCCATCCAGAGTAGAGTTATTACATGAAGTACAAAAATCGACTTGTTCTTTGATGAACACAAATCTTTGAATGTGTCCTGTTCATTTAGCAGCGTGCTACCAGACTATTGATCAGCATACGAGTCAATTCCTCGTGTTCTGGCTCAAAGCGATTGCTGAACTGGACATTTCTTCCATCATTCAGTCCATTACAGTGGGTCAGGGATCAGCACTAATGCAAAATCACCAGCGTACACTTTCACCCGACACAGAACAAGACTCAAGCCCCCTGATTTCACCCTTAATAAACTTTCTACTGCACTGGTGTTTAAATATACATCACAGCATACAGGCACTTAACTCTAAGTACAAATCAAAGACCTGGCACTTGTCTTGTAATGCTGCAGAGAGTCCAGACTGTGACTTTAATCTCCTGTCATCCAGTTTCCTTTAGACTGAAGTTCGTCCTGTCAGACAAGCTCATACTAAACTCATAACTCTTACTAAAACGTCTGATCTTCTCCCTCTTCACTATCAAAGGACAAACGACAGTGCTTTTTTTTCTTGAGGGAAAATAATGGTTTCTTTTGATTATAATGGAGCCACACTAAAAACTCGCTACCTCGCTGATATGCAGTATAAATTGATAGAAAACAGCGAACTGATATGCATGTGCAGGTGTGTGTGAGTGTTCATGAGATATTTTGGTTTATTTGATTATGCTTAACCGGAATGTGCTAATCTCGGCTTCATTTAACACATTTTACAGTGTTTCGATCCATTTCACACAAATATTCAGCTGAGGAAATGCTATAAAATGTCTTTAGATTTTGTCTGGGCTGGCTGATAAGTGATGCAATAGCCACCGGCTCTTCAACAGAACTTTGCAGGACATTGTGTTTTAGTTTTCGAACTCCTTAAGGGTCCATTTAGCTGTTTCTTGAAGTAGCAGGCAAAAGCAAAGGGCACCCTCACTCAATCTGAGCTATATGCAGTGATCCCTGCCATACTGTATGTTTCCACCTTTGAGAACAACTGCTTCCTTTCATCCGAAATCAGAGCAGTACAGTCAGTCTTGTGCTGGATAGTTGGATCTCATTGTCTTTTATTGCTGCTTTTATTCTGTATTTATTTGTGCCTAATTTACAGGGTTTATGGAAAAAAATCAATTCACTACCGTTCAAAAGCAATTTATACTTTTAACCATCAAGGATGCATTAAATTGATCAAATGTTTTATAAAGACATGTATAATGTTGAGAAAGAATTCTATTACTTACAAATAATAATAATGCTCCTTTAAACTTTCTATTCCTCAAAAATCGTGGAATGAAATGTATCACAGTTTCCACAAAAATATGAAGTAGTACAACTGTTTTCAACGTTGATCATAATAAGAAATGTTTAGTGAGCAGCAAATAAGCACATTAGAATGATTTCTGATGGATCATGTGGCACTGAAGACCGGAGTAATGGCTGCTGAACTTGCAGTTATTTTAATTGTAATAATATATCACATAGGGCTGTCACGATGTTAGATTTTTCATACCACGGTTCTTGTGGCCAAAATAATTCATGATATCGATATATCGCGATATCTATATAAACCTTGGTGTAAAAAGTTATCAGTCAAATACATTTTAACTTTGTTTATTTCTTTTTTTTTTTTTTTTCCAACAAACATTAGGATACTGATAAACACAAGGGACCATGTCCTTTGAAGTAGGCTAGTGACTCAGTGATGGCTGTCTCCTCACATGCACTTGCCATGTCTGCTTTCTTTTCTCCTTTCCACAGAATCAAAAATTGTCAGCTGACCTGAGACTCTGTCTTCTTTGAAGCTCCCTATGAAATAAGAGAGAAAATACTGTCAAGTTCAACAGTATGATCAAGAAATATTAACATAAAAACTGATAAAGTCAATAAAGTCATGCAGATTTGAACAAAAAAATCAAGTGCAAATACAAAAATAAAGTAAAGAAAACGGGGGTACTTAATAATCACCCTTTATTTCAATATATGAACACAGAAACCCGCTGTTAACAGGTTAATGTCAAATTTCCTATTCCATGACTAGTAAAATAATCGCAACTTACTCTGTAAAATGGCGTAATTCCGCAGGGTGATGGACACGGAGATGGGTAAAAAGGTTGGTGGTGTTGCCCCCCTTCGCATTGACCGTAGCCCATCTCATTCTGCAGATTGGGCTGATAAGGTCCTGTTTTCTTTGAAGCCAAAAAACTCCCATACTGGCGAGCTTACTTTTTTCGGGTGTGGACAGAGCGTTTCACTCTCTCGCTCAGACGACATGGTTCTTCTCAGAGTGGCAGCGCGGGCACGCCCTGCGTCTTCCTCTTGTTTGATAGGTGTCAGCGGGTGCAATACTGCCACCTGAGAGGTCAACCAGGTACTGGCGCTGGAGTATTTACGTGTCATGTTATCATGAGAGTCCTATTCTTTTTAAACATTGTGGTTATCTCCAATACCGGTATATTGTCACACTCTAAATTAACAGGATGTCGATATTTCATGCTTTGAACATCACGATTATCGTCAATACTGATATGTTGCGACACCCCTAATATCACAATATTACTCTTAATACTGTGTTTTTCATAAATGCAGACCTGCTGGTGAGAATAGAGGCTTCTTTTAAAAACAAATCTTAACAATCCCAAACTTTTGAACAGTAATGTATATCATGGAAAATAAAAATGTTTTAAATCAGAAATGTATAACATATTTCATTGGATAGATATTGCTCTTTTGAAGTGTTATTGTGATCCATCCTGTGTGATTCATTAATGGACAGCACATGATACAAGCTAATAGATAATAATTATAGATGGTAAAGTAGGCTCGGAGGCTCAAAAAGCCAACTCGCACGTGCAAAAAAAAAGGAATGTGGAAGGTCATGGAAAAGTCATGCAAATTCATTGGTCATTAAGTGTTAGAACCTTGTTTGGCTTTTTACAGCACTTAATGTTGTAAAACTGTTCATTTCCTCATCCATTGATA
This sequence comes from Tiaroga cobitis, assembly GCA_030578255.1. NCBI lineage: Eukaryota > Metazoa > Chordata > Actinopteri > Cypriniformes > Leuciscidae > Tiaroga > Tiaroga cobitis. The sequence continues at coordinate 33,364,864 of CM060603.1, forward strand.
CATGGGTATAGGAACTAGGCCTACTGCGATTCAGTTTTTCCTCAGACTGTTAATTCTTTATTTATGTCTGTCTGGGTTTCATCACTAACACTCACACTGAAAGATTTCATCATCACATCTTCCCCAGCTATTGATTCACCCCTTCATTTATTATCAATGTTTTCTGTTTCTTTTCTTTTTTCCTGCTCTAGCCCCCTCGCCATCTTTTCATCTCTCTCTATCATAGTCTGAGCTGTATGAGTGATGGATGCAGCCATTCTCATTGTGCTGTGGTTTATAGTCCTGTAGATAACCCACCAGTATGTCCTGACTGACCTCCATAGTAATGGGTATAATGAGAGGTCATAAAGCATATCTTGTCTGACCACAGTAAAGTATGCCGCCAGAGGCCTGACAAACCCAGACGAGCAACTGTTTCAGAGTATACATCCTCTCACTTCCCATGCACCATTAATTATGTGCCATGCATTCATGAAGATGATGGAACAGATTTTATGGAAAGCGCTTGTGCATCTATACATTCATTTGAATGTGCGACTATATAAACTTAAAAAAGGGAAGTAAGGTGAATCTGCGTGTCCGCAGTCTGATTCAAATTCGATCATACTGTAGGCTCACTTTGTTAAATGTTCCTTTGCTGCTTCCATGATTGTTAGACATTAATTGAATAAAACTTCCATCAGCCAATCACAAAAAAAAAAAAAAATCTGATTATGCTTGGATTACAAATTTGCACGATCATATGCACCCTAGATTTATGTTTCTAGTATTTTACGACCAAAAGAAATACAAAAAATAAACTGTGGTATTGGTGCATGGTGATGGTTTTGTGGCTTAAATCATGAACATCACTAATCCAGCTAATCAAAGAGTGTTTTCAACAAACCAGCCTTGCTGTGCTCTATGAAGCACTCAGACAATGTGATTAAAATGTTGGCTTAATGTCGAGGAAGCACACACTGGTATTTCCAAATAATTACAGGGGAAGTTATCTGGCAGTTATTGGCTCTGGAACCCCTGTGAAGTCATTAGGTAATCTCATTAGGTAATAATGGCCTCATTGGCTTGGTCCTTTACCTCCCAACTGGTGTAAGCGAGCAATTTGGGAATAAATAAAATCAGGATGTTGTGCGTATCTGCATTGTTTTCAGTTCTCTCCCCCCATCCATTTCTGTTATACTTTAGTTTTTTAAGTAGGATACCAAATATCCAAACTCCAGCAACAGTGACAGTGAATGAAACACCAGCATTTTTAGTGTTCAAAGAAGGAACAAAATGCAGGAGAGTAACATGTTGGTGTGTTTGATGTGAAAAAATATCTTTGCATCATTTCTGTTTCTTTGAGGGCAGAGAGACAGATTCTCCAGAGACCCTACATCTCCTCCAATTAGCTATGAGAGCAGTGAATTGCGCCAGTGAATTGCGCCTTCTTTCTTTCTTTTCTTTTTCTTTCTTTCTTTCTTTCTTTCTTTCTTTCTTTCTTTCTTTCTTTCTTTCTTTCTGAAATTTCAAGATGGCCAATAATTTCATACATGTTATGTCCGATAAATGGCCAGTGTTATAAATATATACTACCCTAACTACCTAACTATTGTATAAACATTTTTTTTAAATTTAAAAAATATGTACAGTTGGCATCACAATGTTATGTGTATGTGTACAGTATGACAGTTAGTCTCTACCAGCCTCTTTGTCGCTCTCTAGGTCTTTATGTTTCTCTTTGCCCACATCTCTGCCAAACCTGACTGTTTTTGCTGTGTGATCCTCAACTATACCTGCCAGAATTGGGAGTGCAGTAGTCATCCATCTTTAGGGCATACTTTGGCACTGTGGATGTTAAATTAAAAATGTATAGCCAACAGAACTAGGTCATATGCACTTTAAGTGTCGAAGACAGCGCTTAGAAAATGAGCATCATCAATCAAACCTGTGAGTCTGCAATGCTTTGTGAATTCAGCAACACTACAGCCCAATTATAAAGGTTGATAGACTGGAGACAATGTTTGTTTTTCAGTTAAATGTAAACTTTTCAACTGTAACCACCAACTGTGTAAATTAAACGTTTGCTATTATGTCACATTATGTTAATCACTTTATCTTTAAGGTCTTGTTTGTCTTCTAGAACAATTCAGCTCAAATACTACCCTTAACTTTGTCTCTAAAATACATTTTAGGTATTTTATGTTGATGTTTTTAGTTTTTATATTCAACCATCTCTTGTAAGTTTAGATATCAAATGAGTCCTTCTTTGAGAGTTATTTTTTTCAGGTGTCTGAAAATCCCTTTAGATGCATGAATCCCTGTCGTAACCTCAAACTGAATGAAAGCTGTAGTTTTCAGCGTTTAGAACAGACTGTTCATTTCCTCTGCATGGCTCCTATGATTGGCAGCTGACATTCTGAGTAATGAGAAGGATGGCAAAGAGAAATATCATATCACTGAGATAATAATAGACCAGGGACTCTTAAAAGCTGGGGAGAGAACCAGCGAGATTACATTCTCTGATGACATTTGCACCACTGAACACTAAGCGCACCCAACGATAAGTGTCTCATGTAGTTATTTAAAGTGGTGGGACGCTGATTTAAATATAGTATGTATAACTGTCAACTTGCATAACTTTTTTATTTTGTTTCATTTGCGAAAATTAGATTTTGGCTAAATAAAAAAAAGTAGGGATGCATAGAACTACATATTTTCATAATCAACTAGTCAATGGGTTGTCTTAAGTACTAGTTGAGTATACCGTCTTAGCCCTGGAAAATTGGGCTGATTTATGGTCCACCACACATAGGAAAAATGTGTCAATGTTTTTTGTCTTGTTGTAAACAATTCTTCAATGCTTTCCTCATTTTTATATTTGACCTCGTAATTTTTATTCAAAATGTCGAAACTTGATCTTCTCCAATCATTTTGATCCTCTCACTGCTCAAACTCCGCCTCTCTTTACAATCGCCGCAAGCTTTCATTCAGATCTGCCTGCATCCAATCAACAACTGTTGGGTTGAACCAAGTTCACGCCCTACATTTTTTTTCTTTTTCAATAATCTGTTTTACTTAGATCTATCAATATGAAAGAAACTAATTCTGTTCATTGCGACTTTAAAAGTTTTACTATTTTTATCTTGACACAGCTTCCTAACACAAAATTCTATGTGTGAGGCATTGAAAAAACAGAACGAGACCCAATGCAGTGGCCAATTTAAATCTAAAACAACGACTAGAAAAACTATTAATTTTGTGGATCAGCCATGCTTTTGAAAAGTTGTTTAAACTGAGTTCAAACAGCAATAACACTGAGATGATGTGAGAATGCATGTCAAAACATGCCATTTGTTGCATCTCACAGCCACACTTTGCTTTCTCATTACAAAAGCCCCTGGGTCTGCTAAACAGGTCTCTGTATTTTTGTTTGTGAATGTGAGTAGAAAGAAATAGCACAGTACTTGTATGATTTAGAAGTGCAGCAGACGCAGATGACTGCCAGTTTAGATAGCCACACTGATACTCCACTCCTAGTGGGTTTCCGCATTAGCTCAGAGCGATCTCTCACTTTTCCGGTCCTTTATGAGAAGTTCAGTCAGTGGGCGCCTTTTCAACGTGACTGCCGTTTAAAGGACAAGTTCGGTATTTTACACTTAAAGCCCTGTTTTAAGATCGTTTCTGATGAAATAGAACGGTTAAGATTGAAATTTGGACACATGCTGCTGGCCCGAGAATTTTCGTGTTCTGTGGTTGCACCCGCCCACCTCCACAATGGTTGCATAGGTGCACTGGAACAATCCTTACTAAAACGCATTAAACTTTAGTTTACAAAGACGTGAAACTCACCGAGTGGTCTGGGGTGTTCACTGATAAGCTCATACAAAAATCGCTGCAAAAGATGCTTTCCAACAGGTTTTATCGTAGTTTTTGTCCAACTCCATTGATTTGTATTGGATGTGCTGTGAGGTACAGTATTACTCTGCCGCCGGAAACGGAAATGGGGTTGTTTGTATTCTTCTGCTTCTTCTTTGTATTCAATGAAATGCCAGTGGTTTGCTTGCAATTGGCAAATGTGCATTATCGCCACCAACTGGGCTGGAGTGTTTATTATTCAAGCTCTTAACGGAAGAATGTACGGGTGTGAGGCGTTTGAAAAAATAGGTCCACATTTTTACCACGAATGCTAAAATACCTATTGGAAAGCATCTTTTGCAGCAATTTTTGTGTGAGCATATCAGTGAACACCCCTGACCACTCGGTGAGTTTCACGTCTTTGTAAACTAAAGTTTAATGCGTTTTAGGAAGGATTGTTCCAGTGCACCTATGCAACCATTGTGGAGGCCGAGGGGTGCAACCACAGAAAACGAAAATTATCTGGCCAGCAGCATGTGTCCAAATTTCAATCTTAACCGTTCTATTTCATCAGAAATGATCTTAAAACCGGGCTTAAGTGTAAAATACAGAACTTGTCCTTTAAGTGTTTTCCCTCCCACATCCTTCCTTCTCTCTTAGAGGATTCGTAGAGCTGCCTGACGGGCTCTGATGCGATGTCTCTTCACTTCAGCGTGACCTTTGACTCATAGTCAGTCGGCGCAGTGATAAAGAGTGCAGTGATGACTGTGACGTCTGTCAGATGTCATAGGACTAGAGCTGTCTGATGCTTCACAAGTCTCAATAGTAGTTTTAGCTGTCATTTAAGGGCGCTTGGTAAGCCGCACAGCCCTCTGAGTTTCAGAGCAGATGGCCTCTATCAGTGCTGCCAGTTTTGATGCAACAAGTACTGGCCAATCAGAGCCAAGCACTGCTGCTTTAGCCTGATTGCACTGTGGAGGTTTACTACATTTTAAGCCTCTGGCAATAGATGCACTTTCACCGAATTTTCACCATTCTGTCTCACTTTGGTAAGTTGATCGATTCCAAATGAAATGGAAAATTATTCACAGTCATGAAAGCATTGAGTTTGGACCTGAAAAACTTTATATCGCAAGCTGCCCAATCTAACTTAGTAATGATGTTGTTTTTGGCTATGTTTATCAAGACCTGTAGCTAAGCTCCTGCAAACTGCACCCCCTGCTTCATTTGCTGTAGATGGTCCTCACTCTCTTTCTGATGCAATTGTGGGACCTTTAAGTTGAGGTCATTACAATTTGACATAAAATATTGCAATATAATCATAAGTGCAATATATGTTCACATTTAATGTATGAAACCAATGAAAAAACATGAAATCCATATATGTTGAAAAGTGGTTAGGTTTATGTTTTGTTTTAATATATTTCTAAATTAAACTTTTATTATTGAATTACCACTGTATGAAATGTGCTGTACAATCTTGCTTTGCCTATGTGAAGGACCTCCATTAATTAATAAATAAACACTAAATAAACTATAAATAATCATTCAAAAGTTTGGGGTCAGTAATTAATACTTTTATTCATAAATGTTACTTTTGACACTTTATTCATCAAAGAATCCTGGGGGGGGGGGGGGGCGGGGGGGGGGGGGGGTTCTTGTCTTTTGTCTAAGTTTTCGGCAAAAATATTAAGCAGCACAAATGTTTTCAGTGTAAAACAAAATGTTTCTTGAGCACAAAATCGTCTCAGGTTACGACTGTAACCCTGGTTCCCTGAGAGGGAACGAGACGCTGCGTCGAGACGCTGTGGGAACACGTCCTTGTGTGATTGTGGCGTGAAGCACGTGTATAATCAGTCCAATGGAGCGACGAGACGTCAAAGGCGGGTGACGTCATCGACCAGGAAACTATAAGGCACACCTAAAAACAGACCGCGCTAGCTTCTGATAGGCCGAAGCAAGTCGATAACAGGCATGCAGGGAGTGTGGCAGGGCGATGCAGCATCTCGTTCCCTCTCAGGGAACCAGGGTTACAGTCGTAACCTGAGACGTTCCCTTTCAAGGGAACTCAAGCTGCGTCGAGATGCTGTGGGAACACTATACCCACGACGCCATATTAGCAAATGCCTGTTTTTTTCATGTTTTTTCAAAAGTCATTGCACACACTAAGAAGCAAGCACCCTAGACCCCGGAGTGGAGCCTAGATCCAAGTCATAGCCTTTGAGGCAGCCATACTCCTAGTATCTTTGTCAGACGCCTCACAGTGCCGCGTAGGAAACATACTACAGGGTGTCTACCCAAGGATACACCACTTAAAGGGACGTGTAAAGAAGCTAAGGCCACCATGTACACCTTTAGTGTGGAGGGGGATAGACCTGCGGAGAACGCTCCTGCAGGAACTCCTGCACTGCAACCACAGGGCAGATAACTGGGTCCAGATGGTGCTCTCCGCACCAGGAAGTGAACAATTTCCACTTCAAGGTGTAGAGTTTCCTCGTGGAGAGAGCTCTGTGGAGTTGAGGATGGTCTCAACAACCTCAATTGAGAGACCTGAACTTATGAACTGGGCTCCCTCAGAGGCCTAGCCCAAAGTTTTCACAATTCTGGGTGGGGGGGAAGGATCAACCTGCTCGACTGAAAGAAAAAGTCCCCCTCGAGCGGAATCTCTCCGGAATCCAATTTCTAGCTGATTTTTATGCCAAGAAAGTAGATGGTCCTGCCAAAGACCTTTCGCCGAGCGACCACTCATGATCGCGCATGATAGCGTAGACCCACTTCGGTGCCCTGTAACGGTGAACCTGCAGGGAAACCGAACTATCTGTTCTACGACCCTCCTCGGAGGATCGTTTGGGGACGCTGACACCTCGGTGCCCTGAAATAGCGAACCGGCAGGGAACAACTGAACTGGCAGCGCTGCGACAGAGGGCACCGAGGAAACACGGATTCTCGAACCCGTCTCTCCCCGGAGGGGGTCCCCCTCAGAAGCCTGATAGCCTTGGCGTCAGGACTTCATCTTAGTCGAAGCCTTCTTTGAGATTACAACTATCCTCAGATATGTCTTATCCCAAAACGACTACGGCTGAGACTACTAAAAGGAACCAGCCTCTCGAGACTGGTCTCTAGTATAGCTTGAGAAGCCAATCCTGCATCCTGAAACGGATGACCGGCTGGAAATAACCGAACTGACCCCTCTTAAACCCCCCTTCTGCGAGTCAGACACTGAGACTAGAACTCGCTGGAGGACACCGAAGGGAGATGGGCACCATATAATGAGGTGTTATCCATTTCCCCCTGGGAACAACCATTTATTTCCTCAGAATTAAATGACTCCTCAAAGATCAGATGAGTACATATTTAATTTTCTCAATTAAATACAGCCAAATATCAACCAGACAAGTAAACACGGCCTGGATGAAAAAGCTGAATAGTATATTAATGCAGACATCTAACTCCAAGGATAAAATGAGTACATATTTAATTTTCTCAAAAGTTAAATGCAGCCAAATATCAACCGGACAAATAAACACAGTCTGGATGAAAAAGCTGAATAGTATATTAATACAGACATTTAACTCAAAGATTAGATGAGTACATATTTAATTTTCTCAAAAATTAAATGCAGCCAAATATCAACCAGACAAGTAAAAACTGTCTAGTTGAAAGGCTGAATATAGTGTATTAATATAGACGTCATATTATAATCTCAAACAATAAAGAATACAAAATTAGTTTTCACACAATCATAAGAGAACCAGAGAAAGGGAAATTTGCCGTCTACTTAGTTCCCTGCGCATATTATACATTGCGGACCATTATACGCGCTGCCTCGGCAAGTGCGCGATCTAAGCCATAGATTCTTATTGTAGAGATGCAGACCCATAATCTACGCGCTGCCTCGGCAAACGCGAGATCTGAGCCAATGGATTCTTAAGAGGCTTGTTTGAGATGCGCCTTGCCTCGCCTCAAATGTATGCGAGAGTAGGTGGCTGCAGTGAGAGGAGGAGTGAAGAAAGCGCAGGCAAGACGGACAGATCTCTCTTCTCGCAGTGGATCAGACACCTGTGAGATCAAAGACTGATTTCACGAGATTCACGCTCGTGCACGGTGTTGCTAATAAATTGGATGTAATTTAAGTTCTGTTGCTTTTATATGAAAATAAATATAATGAACAAGGCACCCAAAGTACTTGTTATTTAATTCCATTCCAAATACGTGTTTATCAATAATTTTTACTTTAATTGACAAATGTGGGGTTTTTTTGGGGGGGGGGTTAAAATAAAAATTACATTGCATATCCCATAGAGATCGCACTGTCAGAGAGTTTGGGAATATTCACACATAACGTATACACATAAAACATGATATCAGAGTTTTAAAGTCAAACATTTTAAAAGAGAACAATACCTCACGGTTGTTTAAAAATCAATCAGCATTAAGTTGTGTCGTCAGTAAGTCGTTTCCCATCATGCTTTTGATCAGCGCAGTCAGTGGAGAGCAACTGCACGCGACTGCAGAATCCGACACGTGCGGCTTACGGTCGCGAGAGTTTTTTGACATACGTCAGCATGACATCAGAGCAAGGCGGACCGCACTCGGACACATTTCTAACCAGAATGCATCTCGCAGTGATCACCGGTGATCGGTTCTGCACAGATTTTGCTCATCTCAAACAAGCCTATTGTAGGCAAACACGAGATCTGAGCCAAATCTTTATTGACTTTCTTCCCTCGAGAAGAAAGCCAACAAGAGCAGAGCTAAAACTCTTGATAGTGCATATGTTACACGTCAGGAATTTATGAATGAACACTGTCAGCCCCAATTTACTAAAGCTGACCGTGCATGCTCCACTCCCAAACAAACAACACATGAATCGCATGTGTCCCCACTCGTAATGAAGCGAGGGCAGGGACGAACACACGATCCAAGGCTGTTTGCTCTCCATACTCCTATCTAATTTATATATATATATATATATATATATATATATATATATATATATATATATATATATATATATATATCCTTGTGGACAAACAACAATAAATAGACAGAGACAGAATCACACAGAGCGCTTGCTGAAAGCACAGAAGCTAGCGCGGTCTATTTTCAGGTTCAATAGTTTCCTGGTCGATGACGTCATCCGCCTATGACGTCTCGTCTCTCCATTGGACTGATTATACACTTGCTTTGCGACGCAATCATGCAGGGGCGTTCCCACAGCGTCTCGACACAGCTCGAGTTCCCTTAAAAGGGAACAGCCTATCAGATTGATTTCTGAAGGATCATGTGACTGAAGATTGCTGTACTGGCTGATGAAAATTTCGCTTTGCTATCACTGGAATAAAGTACGTTTTAAAATATGTAATAATATTTCAAAATATTACTGTTTTTATAAAAAAATACTTACCAGCCCACACTTTTTGTACTTAATCAGTTTTTTCTTTTATTGACCACAAAATCTAAACTCTTTCCTGTTTAAACAATGAAAGAAAAATGCATTACTTTCTCTATATTTTTTTTTCAAACAAGAGCAGTATTTTCTTATTTGTACATGGTCAAAGGGTACTTGTTTGGACTATTATTCAGCAACATTCTGTTTGCATGCTCTATTTCATCTCTTCCAATCATGGGAAATAGATCACAGCTCTACTATCTCTTGCATCCATGCAAATACGGCAGCAGGTCTAATGATTCTCACTAGTATAACTTCCCCTGAAACGGAGGTCTCTTAGTGTGCTGGTACTCTGGGGCTAGAACAGTATATCTCTGTGACAGGCTGGGGGGGCTGTGCATATTAATGCCTCACAGATCATGTTTGTGTACAGGGCCAGGATCGAGCAGGCAGTCTGGGCCATGAATCCTCATCATTCGAGAGTTCTAGCAGGATGGTGATGCTAAAGCTGGAGGCAGTGTGTATGTGTGTGAGGGATGTTAACTTCTCAAACAACCTCCCATTTTGGTGGGAGTGGAGATATCTGACATATTAAAAATAATATGGGTACTAAAATCACATAGCCAAGGCATCAATTGCTAGTTTACTCAGAATTACTCAAACTGTTACTAATACTAAGTATCATATTTTCTAAGCCAACATAATCTTGTCAACACCGGTTTCCTTACCAAACCCACCAATACCCTAGGATTTAACCAATCACTGCCGAAACCCTTTGCAACCTGAAGGAATATCTTAGAGGAATGTCCTTCTCCGAGAGAATGCCACCTTGATCGAAAGAGTGAGGAGAGACAGAACAAGGGCTTCAGGGATCAATTACAGAGGTCTTGAGTTATAGGACGGCTACTGTTTCATTTGCCGTTATTACACTGGAGGATTGTTTGCAGAAACAGCAAGTTTATTGAGCACTACAAAGAACCAAAAGACAGGAGAACGAGAGGGCCTTCTTTCCAACCATGTGGCTTCTCTGGTTCACTGATGGTAAACAAGGAAAAAGCTCTTGTAGTGAGTACCAATGGTGAGAATATTTTTAATGTTTAAAGCTCCAGTCCGCAACTTTTTTGGGTTAAACATGATCCAAAATAAATGTTTGAGCAAGTACATAACCAGCCAGTGTTCAAAACTCTCTGCTTGCCTTATCTCGATTCAAAACGGTAAGATTGTAATAATGTTTTTAATTCCAGTGGTACTGGTGGATTTCCGAGGGAAATTCGAGCATGTCTTTGCATCATTACGTCACATCTGTACACATAAAGAAGGAGTCTCGTCTAGTAGGCTATATTGCGTGTGAGGATGTTGGAGGTGGAGATTTATAGCCTTTTCTCACAGCACTTGATATATAATTAAACTTATTAATTTGATGGCGGATCCAGAAAGGTTGAAATGACAATCACCAGTGACAACTATTCACCCGTTGTAAAATGCAAAAGACTTTGGACTGAGAGTTTGGAAAAAGAGACTGCATCCGGCTCATGCGAAAACAAGAATAAATATCGAAAGGGCTTTAAATGTAGTCACGCAATGGTGATGTTGTTAACATTAACCATTTAAAAAACAAAGCATAATTTGCACGGTTTGACGTGATATGATAAACGATCGCTAGATTTAATCAGCCTGATTTACTGCAATTCTTTTTTTTTCAGTTAGTTGGTCAGAAGAGCAAAAGTGGATGTTATTTACTTGTTCAGATGACATTTTAGGGTGAAAATTATTATGTTGGTCATACTTCCAAAAAGTAGAATCTGTGATTGCGAATGCCAGTATCCACATCGGCGCAGCGACTGACAGCCGCACACTCTCTTAAGAAACCACATTTAGATCCAAATAACCTAGCAAATTACAGACCCATTTCGAATCTTCCATTTATGTCAAAAATATTAGAAAAAGTTGTGTCCAGTCAACTCGGCTCTTTCTTGCAAGAAAACGACATCTATGAAAAGTTTCAGTCTGGATTCAGGCCACATCATAGCACTGAAACTGCGCTTGTTAGAATCACAAATTATTTACTTTTAGCTTCGGACCAAGGCTGTATCTCAGTACTAGTTTTACTTGATCTTAGTGCTGCGTTCGACACTATAGATCACACAATACTAGATCGACTACAAAATTACACTGGTGTTCAAGGACAAGCATTAAGCTTGTTCAGGTCATACTTATCTGACCGCTACCATTTTGTCTACTTAAATGGAGAAAAATCTATCATAACTTCGGCAAACTATGGAGTGCCGCAGGGATCTGTGTTAGGCCCTTTATTATTCTCAATATATATGCTGCAACTTGGTAATATTCTAAGGAAACATGGAATTAGTTTCCATTGTTATGCTGATGACACTCAAATATATATTTCATCACGGCCAGATGAATACGCTAAATTATCCAAATTGACAGATTGTGTTAAAGATATAAAAGATTGGATGACGCGTAATTTTCTTTTATTAAATCCAGACAAGACAGAGGTAATACTTATCGGTTGTAAAAACCGTCCACAAAACCTTTCACAGCACGACTTTAACATAGTAGGATGCCCTGTTACTTTATCCGCTACAGTAAAAGACCTGGGTGTTACATTAGACTGCAACCTGTCTTTTGAAAAGCATATTTCATATGTTACAAAAACTGCCTTTTTCCACCTTAGAAACATTGCTAAGCTACGTAATATGCTATCAGTCTCTGATGCAGAAAAGTTAGTTCATGCATTCATGACCTCGAGACTAGATTACTGTAATGCTTTATTAGCTGGTTGTCCTGCATCTTCAATAAACAAGCTACAGTTAGTCCAAAATGCAGCCGCTAGAGTTCTTACTAGATCAAGAAAATATGATCATATAACACCGATTTTATCATCACTTCATTGGTTACCTATAAAGTTCCGTATTAATTACAAGGTATTGCTTTTGACTTATAAAGCTCTAAATGGTTTAGCTCCAGTCTATTTAACGGATCTTCTATCGCCCTACAATCCATCGCGCTCTTTAAGATCACTAAATTCGAGGCTTCTGGTCATTCCTAGGATATCCAGATCCACCAAAGGAGGCAGAGCCTTTTCACATTTAGCTCCGAAGCTCTGGAATAGCCTTCCTGATATTGTTCGTTGCTCAGACTCGCTCTCACAGTTTAAAACTAGACTGAAGACGCATCTATTTAGCCAGGCATTCATATAAATTTTTTATCTTACAGTAACTGTAAATTCGGCCTCTAGTTCATAAACGCCAGAGGAGAACTGGCCCCCGACTGAGCCTGGGTTCTCCCAAGGCTTTTTTTTCTCCATTGGGTCATCTGATGGTGTGTTAGGACACCTTTAGGTCACTGGATGGAGTTTTTCGGTTCCTTGCCACTGTTGCCTTTGGCTTGCTCAGTTGGGGATATTCAAATTAATTAACCAATCATACCATTGATCAGCTCTACCAAACTTGGATGTCTTTTTTTTCCAGTAATAAACAAACATTGTTAAGTTGTTTTGATTGATACTGTGAAGCAGTTTTGATACAATCTGTATTGTGAAAAGCGCTATATAAATATAGTTGACTTGACTTGACTTGACTCTCCTCAAACATTGGATTCATCCGCGCTGTGCCGTGCCGAGGTACAACTCACGTAAAGTTGATAATTCCGCGAATGACTGCAATTGCAGATTTCAAACAGAGATGGCGACAACGAGGAAAAACTGTGGACTGCAGCTTTAATGTACAGTATTTGGGATTAGTATTTTGAATGAGATTTTGCTGTGGGTGAGGCTACTAAACACAACGTTAGGAATAGAAACCAAGCCATCAACAAATTTTTTTTTCATAAGGTGTTCATAAGGACTGTACAGGGCTTTGGCAGAGCCCCTATATAGCTGACTAATTACAACACATTATCAATCACAGTCCTTACCTTATATTATCAAACATCTCGAGTGAGGAATCTACATCTGTATGAACACAGGAAGAGAAAACCTGGACACACACCAGCAGTGTTATTCGAAGTATTTTTTATTGTTTTCCATCCTTTTAGTCTCATTAAAATGTCTTTGTTTTTAGTCACTGGACTGCAGAGAAAGCAAATGAAGAGACAATTATAGAAACAATCACCTAAAAGGCACATAAAAAGTAATAGTGAGAGACTAACACACACACATACACACAGTGCACACACTCAAGAGGACATCAGGTTCAAATCACGGTGGTGTTTTAATCAAATCCACGACCTCTCTGCAAATCGCTGGTGACATTACAGTTCCAGATAAAGTATGAGAGGAGCGTGCTGGCCTCCCCTCCTCGTTTCACTGTACGTTTCCCATTAACCCTCAGGTGAGGCTTTTATTAGGATTTAATCAGGCCTCTGTTTTCTGATCCTGGAGAGAAAGTATGTTAAAACAGTAGAGACGAGAGAGAGAATTAAAAGAGTGACTACAGTGCCTTTGCTCTCATTTTATTGAATTGGAACGTGTATGTTCCCTGTATTGCTATGCACTGGCAAAACAAGTTAATTGTTTTCATTTATATTTTGGAGCTTTTTGCCTTTTTACTATCCATCCAGCCATCCAACCAACCATCCATCCAATCTATCTATCTGAGAATTGAACCCATGTCCCTGGTGTTGCTAGTGCCTTACATGTACTTTGCAGGTTGAGATGCTACAGGAACACAAACCTGTGAGATTATGTGAGCTCCACCTTCTAAAGAACACACCTTCAATCTGCTGCACTAAGGCTCCAATTAAATGTTTAATGTAAATCAATATAAATAAATAAAAATCACTATTACTAGTACTGGCTCAAGAAAAGAACAGATGATAACAGAGGTCCAAATAAAACACAAGAAGCAGATCTGTAAATACTCAGGTTTGCTAATAGCATTCAAGGTCATTATTCAGACTGATTCTCCTGCAAATTGAAAATTAGAGCCAAAAGAGGAAGGAAATTGGAGACACTAATCAATTTTAGGCTTTATCAGAGATGAGACACAGGGGTTTGTGCTCTATCTACCAGGCAAGATGCCCAGTGTGTGTGAGGTGTGGGGTGAATGTGTGATTTAGATGTGCCTCCTCTCACTTACACGTCTAATTCGCTCTGGTTAAATAGTGCTTGTATTGAGCATAATTTTACTAATTTCCGCAGATTTAGTAAAAAATGTGTAAATTGCTATTACAATTGGGTTTAAACTTTTGTATTATATAGCAATTATTCAAAAAATAACCAGCTAACTGCAAGTAAATATGTTTTATTTACCCACCATAGCCCCTTTTTACTTGTATGTGGTGCTTGACGAGTGTAAATTTTAGACACTGGTTATATGGATTGTGTGTCTGTGTGTGTTCATGTGTCATTTGGTCAGTCTCTTCTGTGTGACATCTGGTATTAAGGGTTCATACAAGAGGTGAAGGATGCAGACAGCTGTAGAGGATTGTTTCAACCTGAAGCCCTTTGTGCCAAGCCACAGAATAGGTATTTTATTCTTGTCAGCCTCAGGGCATCAGATCAGAAGGGCACATCGCACACACACACACACACACACACACACAAACACACAGAGAATGTATTTTTTTTTTTGATGATGACATCTGACACTAGTGTAACTCAGCAGAGAGGGTTTTTTTTTGTTTTGAGTGTCTGTGTGAAAGTGTGTGTGCATGTCTGATGCTCTGACTGAGAACATCACACTGTTTATGAATAGGCGAGATTGCATTCCACTTTTTCTTCCACACAAAGATAAGCACCCACTCTCAGAGAGCAAAACAGAGAGACAGAGACTGAAGGGCTTGAATGGACAGATGTTGTCTGGCCAGATGGACTTTAAATGTGTGTACATGCTTCTGTGTGTGTGTGCGCGCGTATGTGTGTGCGCGTGCGTGCGTGCGTGAGTGCGTGTGGAATTACAGTCCAGGCGGCTAACAGATGGAGTGGAGCAGTGTTGTTTTACATTGTTCTATGGAAGGTCAAGGGGTCATAGTGCATCTCATAAAGATACACTACTGGTGTTTTATAAAAAATATATTTAAGATTTGTGTTTTTTTATGTTTTTGAAAGGAAGTTTCTTATGCTCACCAAGGCTGCAATTATTTGATAAATGCTCAATTAACATTTCTTATTATTATTAATGTTAAAAACAGTTTTGCTGTTTTATATTTTAGTTGAAACCTTGATGCCGTTTTTTTTTCAGGATTATTTGATGAATAGAAAGTTCAAAAGAACAGCATTTAAAAAAAATAATAATAATCTCTTGTAACATTATAAATGTCTTTAATGCATCCTTGCTGATTATTATTTTCTTCTTTCTTTCTTTTTTGATGAAGTCTTGCTGACCTCAAACTTTTTTAATGATTTTGTATATGCTATTGACTTCAGCACAGACTGACATTAACTTGTTATGGAGAGTCATCACTCAGCACTGATCTAAGTTATCTATTTATTATTGTGCATCATTATCAGAAGCATACCGCAAACACTGTTACCAGTCCATTTTACTTACACAATTTCTGAGTGAAGCAGGATATTCAACAAGAAAAAATCCAGGACAGGACTTGATTAGATCATAAAAAGCTACATACCACAAGAAGTCAGGTATTGGAAGGGGTTAAAAGGGTAAAGAGGGATTAATGACATTAAGGCATTTCAGAGGCTGAGGTTTGGATACGTTTTGATAAAATATTACTACATTTTGCTTTGCATTGTGCACAAATTGAAGCCTCCTTTTCACTATGTCCAACAAATACAGTCTGGATGTCATTCATTTCGAATGGAGAGTAATACAGGAGAGGCATGGAGTTCTTGCGTATGGGAATTTTTTAGGTCACATGCGACCCAATGTGATGCATTATAATCAAAACTATGAGCGTGAGCTGAGAATTACTAATTATTATTTCTGTAAAATGGGCAGAAATAATAATATAATAATTTTTACATAATAATTAATTTACATTGATTAGCCCTAGAAAACCTACTGTGCTTTTCTTTCAGACGTATTTGTTTTGTGTGGATATATTCATACATTCATCATTCATTTATTTTACAGAATCAAAGGTAAACGGCTGCTTCACGACCGATTTAAAAACTTCTGTGCGACTGCCACCAGGGGGGAAAATGCGACAATCGCATTGTACACTAATGTTGGAGATTGTGGAAAAGTGGCTTAAGCCATTTCATACACTTGTTTTTAGCCTTGGTCTGATCCAAGATGACTTACATGAGCAAATGACATCACCTCCTGCTGCTAGAGGCTCTGGAGACAGTCTCCTCCTGGGCTCCCTTAAAGACAACCATCTTATTAGCACTGGCCTTACACACACATGCACATGTATGCTCCACCCTCGCTCTAATACAACCCATCTCTTGTTTTTAATTGGCTCTTATTATAAACCAAACTGCTGCTGTAGCTCAGCAAGTCTCCAGAAATGTTAGTTAATGGTGGAATGTGCTAGAAAGCCAGCAATTAGCCGCGGCTGACAGGCGAGAGAAGAGCCGTGCCGGCCGCTTTGATAACTCCCCTGTTCGGCCAAGATGACTGTTTGTTTAGGCTGCAGGGATCCAAAGGGACAAGCACTGTTTCATTTAACATAAAAAAAAACAGCCTAAAACAAAAAACAGGTTCCTTATAAACAGCCTCTGTGTTTTGGCAGACCTGCAGAAATAGGGATGATTAATTCACATGCCTGACAGTGCCGTGGGGTATTCAAATGAAAGATTTTTTTTTTTTTGGTGGAGCTGGGCTGTGGATAGTATCAGACTCTTTGTTTTTCATTGTCTGTTTGTTCTGCTTTCTTTTTTATTTCTCTTATGAAATTGTTTTTTTTTTACTTTTAAAAGTTTACATATATTTGTCGTTATTTATATTTTTTTTACAGATTTAAAGATAATGTAAGCTGCTCATTAAGCTCATTTCAACCACACACCCTCTCTGCAAAACCCCACCTCAAAAGACATGCAAAATGATTGACAGAAGGAGAGTGTCTGTAATTGGCTATTGATTCTGTTTGGCACAATTAAATTGCAACGTGCTGATCTATATAAGTTTGCATGCACTTGCTGCATGTCTCATAAAACGTTCAATGTGAACATCTGGGAGAAAGAGCAGACATATGGATAAATCTGAAAAAGCGTGACGACGCGAAAGAGAGCTCAATTCAGTCCATCTTTCAGAAAGCTGAATTTCACACAGTACGAGTACTGAATTGAATTCTCTTTTGCATCTTTTCGCGCTTGAATGGACTAATACACAAAATTATGCCAAAAATATACGTTTTG
Organism: Tiaroga cobitis; assembly: GCA_030578255.1. Classification (NCBI taxonomy): domain Eukaryota; kingdom Metazoa; phylum Chordata; class Actinopteri; order Cypriniformes; family Leuciscidae; genus Tiaroga; species Tiaroga cobitis. The sequence goes on from CM060603.1 coordinate 33,382,377, forward strand.
GCGAGTATTCACGTAAACAGTCAGTGACAGCAGTCTAATAAACCTGCTGCTGTCTGTCATTAATGTTAATCAAACAACAAAAGAAAAAGAGAATCACTCAATGCTCTTGACTGAATAACTTTAATAGCTTTAATCTTTATTTTTAATGTATGCAAATAAATATGTCTGCTTGGAAGACTGAAGAATGTTCAATGCAATTTTGTTATAAAGAATCCATTAATTGAAAAGAAGAACATGTTCTTGTTTCTTTATGAGAAGTGGTTTTATTTAATTTTAAGATAAAGACATGTTATATGTCAAAGCAGTTAAATCTGTCTGTATTGGATGTTCAAAAGAGTATATAATGAGTTTGGAAATTTTAGAGTAATGCTTAATGGATGCATTCAAATTTAACTAAACCCATTATATTTACTATAGATTTAGTCGACTAAAATCTTATGATATTTAGTTGACTAAAACTAGACTAAAACCGTTTAGATGACTAAAATATGACAGACTATGACTCAAACTAAATCATCGTTTGCTGTCAAACTTAACATTGTTTAATACTGTACACTACAGTCAATAGGAGCACACTTAACCAATTCATTTTATTTATATTGTGTATTCTCTGTCTTTCCAGGTGAGCCCGCGCTAGCAAAGGAGAACAACTGCTTGAATGCAGCAAAGGCCTGCAACCTAAACGACACCTGTAAGAAATACCGTTCGGCTTACATAAGCCCCTGCACAAGCCGAGTCTCAACGGCTGAAGTCTGCAACAAACGGAAGTGCCACAAAGCCCTGCGACAGTTCTTCGACAAGGTGCCGCCCAAGCACAGCTACGGTATGCTCTTCTGCTCGTGTCCTCTAGGGGATCAGTCGGCCTGCTCTGAGCGCAGACGCCAGACCATCGTGCCAGCCTGTTCATATGAGGACAAGGAAAGGCCCAACTGCCTGACACTGCAAGCATCATGCAAGACCAACTACATCTGCAGGTCTGAACTGGTTTACAAAAGGCAACTTAAAATGTTATTCTCTTGAGCATTTCCTTAATATTGTTAGGTTAATGAAGTTAATGAATAAAATTATAAATAATTAACACTTTACTTCAGTGAAAGGTTAGATTTTTGTAAATTTTTGGATGATTGATCAAAAGGATAAACAATGCAGATTTATTTTCAAAGCCTGCTTTGCTCATATTTACCAAGAGGAACAATAATTCTGAACACAAATACATTTATAAAATAGTCTGCTTTTTACTTAAATTGTTATAATAGTATATAATATTTTTTTATTATATTATTACATTACAAAACTGCAGAAAAGAGAAGCATTTCACTAGTAAAGTCCATACATCCACACTTCACGGCAACACTTATCTTGTGTGTATTAACACATGGCAGTGCAAAATGGGCTATTTAGAGGTGCTAAGAAATGCCTCACTGAATCTGAGATCACAACATGCCATCTGTAATAACACATATTCACCACTAGGGACAGAAATGGCCTTGAGCAGCTAAGCTGCATCTTTTGGGAAATAAAGCGTTTATTAATGTAAGGCAGGAGAGCACATTGCGAGGACAATCGAGGTGATTATTGAAGTCTAGCAATAAAAACTGCAGCCCTAAATCTGGTTTGTGCAGGAAGGAAGCAACCCCAGAGTCATCTAAGTGGCTTGTTAAGGATTCATTGACACAACGTGGATGTAGTTTTGCCAAGCAAACGTCTTTAGGCACAGAGAGAGCGACAGCTAATGACCCTGCTCAATCAGAAGAGCCACCGCTTGGCATTCTGGGGGCACACTCAGACACTTATACAAATAAATGGAATATATTTGCACTTGTGCTCCGGGTCTGTACAGTTCACATTCTCTATTCTGCTCGCTTTTTTTCATTATTTGTCTTTCTCTTTATATCCATACTGTTTAAGTACCCATGATCATTTTGATGCTAGGTGTTGCCCCTGGCTGTACCAAGAGCTTCTGTGTAGTTGTGCAAAGATCCCACACTATTTCAACACCATGTGGCTTAGGACACACGGCACAGCACATTCATTTACACATTCCTTCTCCGTCCTTAACACTACGACAGACTGCTGCTAAGAGTCTTCCAACACATTTATCAGCCAAGCACTGTGTGTGTTGTTTGCTTTACAAACACAGATTTGGCAACATATGTTTTATTTAATTTATAATAAAGTAATGTTTCTAGTACTCATTGTACCAGAATAGATGTCAAGAAAAGGTGATAACTATTATATATTAAGTGTGTATTTGGTGTTTCAGGTCTCGTCTGGCTGATTTCTTCACTAACTGTCAGTCTGAGCCCCGCTCTCTCTCTGGTTGTCTGAAGGAGAACTACGCTGACTGCTTGCTGTCGTACTCTGGTCTCATTGGTGAGTCTGTCTTGTAACTTGGATAAACAAGTTCATACAAAACATCTGAGAAACAATGCATTTATAAATGTATCTTTCATGCTGTACAGCGTAAAAAAATATATTTTTAATTAAATTGCAAATATATATATATAACTTTATCTGAGGTATGCATTTAAGAGATAATCCATGGGTAGCTGTGCAATAAACCGTTTTAATGCATGACGTGGAGGCAAATAACCGCCCAACGTGAAGTGGAGCCTGTGGAGTGCGTTCAAATCGTTTAATGCACAGCTAGACATGAATTATTCCGTTTATACCATGGTCATTTGCCTGCTTTGACAAGCTAAAGCTTTCATTAATGTTTGATTTAATTACTTCAAAAACAGCAATGTTACTTCCTCCTTGCAGAGTAATATAATGTAGCGATTCAGTAGCGATTAATTAATTATTTAGTAAGTTAATTTATTAATAAAAGTCTCTAGGGCAGCATTGACAACATGTTTCTGTTCTCCTGTTTCTGTGTGTGCGAGTGACGGGTGTGCTTCCATGAAAGCAGCGCATTAATATAGAACAGTGATTAAACTGACTTGAAACTACCTGTGCAGTAAACAGTTTTATTACACATCTTCTAGCCAATCAGAATTGAGTATTCAGACAGACCATGATATATGATCATTAACTAATACTGGTTGACTGCTAGTTCTCTTCATACAATCCACTGAGATACATGTAGAGAAAGCCTATGTGAAAACGTGTTTGTTCTCTTGTTCTTTATGTTTTGCTTGTGCTGAAAGTCCTCCGAATGTCGTGTGTGCAGCACTACACAGAAACAGCAGCTGGACACACGGGGATACAGCAGTGCAGCTATTAATCTGTGATTAGCTCATGTTGTTGTTCTACCAGTGGGAGACTCTTTCACTTTGTGGGCTAACAGTGTCACATCCCCACAGTATAGTTTTTATGAGGCACACTGCACCAAAATTATTATTTTTTAAGAAAGCTCAGTGAGATCACATCAAGCATATATTTAGCTTTAAAATTCGAAACTGATGCTTTAATTTTTTAAATACAATATTCCTAAAGAATGTTGGAACATGTATTCTTTTGTTATCTAGGTACGGTGATGACCCCAAATTATCTGCGTTCACCCAAGATCAGCGTGTCTCCATTCTGCGACTGCAGCAACAGCGGCAACAGCAAAGAGGAATGCGACAGATTCACAGAGTTTTTCACTGACAACGCTTGCCTGCGTGAGTTACTGCTCTGGCCCCGACGCTCCCTGCTTCTGTCTAAAGTCAAATCTGAGGCATACTTGCTGATTTACAGTTTCTGAACTACCTAAAATGCCTCAATTGTAGTCTTAAGTATTTTTTCTTCCAGGCACGTACACTTCACAATATTCCTCATTATTGTGAAGTGTATGTGGGGTGGGGGGGGGGGGGGGGGGGGGGGGGGGACTTTGGCTCGAACTGATACAGCAAAACCTACGCCATAGCATAGTTACAGTAGTGTTTGCTGCGCACCAGGAAGCCTCTGGAGCTGGACCTTTGGCGGTTATTAAGAGCCGTTACATTTCCAACACATGCTCTAAGCACTAGACCAATCACAACAGACTGGGGCCGGCTGACCAATCAGCACAGACTGGATTTTTTGGTATGCAGGTTTTAAAGAAACCAAAACTAAAACAGAATGTTCAGACAGAGGGTGAAAACAGTTGCTGCAACAATTAAATTATAAATATTGAGTTTGTTGAACATCAAATTTTGTAAACGTATTCTAGTAGACCCCAAACAAAATTATGAACCTGTACATGTGCATAATAGGACCGTGCAGTGTTTTCACTTAAGAACACTAGAATCATTTTCAAGTCAAGACTTTATTGATATAATAAAATGATTTACCTACATTTGTTTTTACTAAAACATTTTAAAGCATGTAAATAGCCACAAAGGGAGAGTTTCATTTTTTGAGTGATGATGCCAAACGTATCTTTAAATCAGAGTTTGGAATCGCTTCATTGAAATGAGCCGTTTGAAATGAATAAACTTACCAACTCTAATTGCATTTTTCCAACTGAAGTTTAAACAAGAGACCGTATTAAAACATTGCTTATTTTATAATCTCATACTTGAGCTGTGAAAGTACTGTAGTAGAATGACAGGCTCTTTAGGAAAGTAAGGCCAAATAAAAAGTGACTGCTTCATTTACATGTAAGCTCTATTATTTGTAAGACATTGACCAAGCAAATAAAAACATCTTGGGTGTGCGTTATTTTTCAAATAGTTTAACGGCCCGAAGGCAATTAGGCAATCAGCTTATACAATGTTTACCACAACTCAATACATTGTTCAGATATTTTATTTCAAAACATTTGTCAGGTTTTTGTCCTTAAAACTCTCTTGTGTGTAGGACTAATTTCTTAAGCATCTCATCCCAAGCTTCCATTTCTAATTTCAGAACATAATTTAAGAGCTGATAACAGAGGCTTGATATGCAGATAGAGATTGATAGATTGCTTGATTGGTCTCAACAAAGTTTGGTGTGATTCCTCGATACTGAGAAATGTCATGCAGTTTTGCAGATGCGAAACTATATTATTAATAAAATTGCAGGGCAGGGCAGTACTGACAAGAAGTTTCTGTGTGTGAATGTTTCCGTCTGTGTGTCTGTACTGTGTGTGTATTTATGAGAGAGATATGGAAGAGAGCAAGGTTTTCATAGATAATGAAATCCAATTTCATGAGGTAAACATGAAAATAGTTTTTCCTTTTTATCATATTTTTTTACTATATTTATTTGCTTGGTCAATGTCTTTGTTGGGTTTTTTGGTTCATTTGCTATTGTAGGCTGTAAGGACCTTTGAAATAACTGAAATCATTTGGCAGTGATAAGGAACTGTAATGCGGTCAAGACCTGCCTGAAACTACTTATCTGTGCATTTAATTGGGGGGGGGGGGGACGTTCATCAATCAATCAGAATCAAGCAATTCAACAGTCCCGTAGTTTAATACATAAAATAGGCACGTCAATCAGAGCTTCAAACAACACTCATATCTTCAGTTTTTCTGTCTTGTTTTCTTTCCATTATACTCTGTGCGTCCATCCATGCCATCTCTCTCCTAACTGTCCATTTGTCTCATTCTCCCTTTGCTCTGTCCATCTCTTCAGATTCCAGCAAGTTGTTTTTCAAGGCTTTTAGCTGTCCGGCTGTCTGCCCGTTTTTACCTCTGCCTCTAAAAAGGCTCTTCCATCTTCCTTTTATGTGCACTTCTTTCTTTACCCTTTCTCCTGTACGTCTCTCGCTCGCTACACTTCCTTAACTGCACCAAGTGTTTCCTTTTGTTCCCATAAACTCTTAGTATGGCGTGAAAGACAAAGTGGAAACCGCAAAAAGCGAGCTTTCAGGGAGGGCTTGTAGTACTGAAAGATCCATGAAGGGATCAGTTTAGAAAGCACTTAAACTAAGTTTCTTGTGCAGGACATCGTTGAAATTAATTGAAATAATAATGGACGAAGAAGGTCCTGTCAACCATCATGCCCAGGGCTTTTTGAAACAGCCCAATTCCCTGCAGATCTTTTCACAGTAGGGGGTGGGGGTGGGGGTGGGGGGATCGTATTGTGATTTTTCTGATCAAAAATGTAGAGATTACGGTCCAATTCTCACTATTAACTAACTTTTAACTACGACTTTTGCCTCAATAAACTCCTAATTACTGCTTATTAATAGTTAGTAATGTCGTTGTTAAGTTTAGGTATTGGGTAGGATTAAGCGATGTAGAATAATGCATTAATATGTGCTTCATAAGTACTAATAAACCGCCAATATCCTAGTAATATGCATGCTAATAAGCAACTTGTTGATAGTGAGAATTGGACCCTAAACTAAAGTGTTACCACATCAATAATGATTATTATTATGATTATTATTATAACTACTACTAAATAAAAATTTTTTTAAATTACTAAATAAAAACAAAATAATAACAAAAAGAAGAAATATTACTGTTGTATTATTTTACTAAAATTACACAGCTGCGTTCTCACACTTGAATAGCTCTTCATAGCTTCACTTGGTAAAATCACAGCCCTTGTGATTTGATAATCGCAACGTAATCATGCTGTTCAAGTTCTAGTTTGTTACTTATATATTATATATATTTGATTTAAAGAATGGCTGTTTGTAGCTGGTAGAAATGTACCATTTAGCCACTGTGGATGGTGGGTTCCCAACAGGTTCCCAACAGGTTCCCAACCTGATTGAGAGTCTACATGGAATATATAAACCTTTAAAAATGCGCTCAACAAACTGTTTCACATCAGGACCATTTACATTGAATGAAGCAGTGAAGGCAAAAAAGTTATTAAAAATAATGATAAATGTAGTAATTGGACAACTTTCTCTAAACCATTTCAATAAAAACAGCAAATAGTTCAGGGCCCGTATTCATAAAGATTCTAAGAATCCTCTCAGAAAACTCTTAATTTAGCTTAAAAACTTTTACGTAGGAGTCTTAGCTTAAGAGCGATTCGGGAACGATCTGAGAGCAACTCTGAGTAAGGAAAAGACAAAAACTCTCATCTTAGTGAGGAGGCGGGGTTGACCCTTTTGCTATGTATGACACAATCTTTTGAAGACTGTGATTGGTTGGTTGCCCAAGAAGGAAAAAAAAGAGCCATTTTAAGTATAGAGTTTACTCACACACACACACACACACACACACATTATATTTATGTATATAAATCCTTTTTTTTACCTTGCTGTTAATTTCCTAAGGTATTTGATTGGCTTAGAATGATAAATATGGTTCCACTCTTTCCAATTACACTGATTGCTGTCTATTTAAGTGGTGGTTTGAATGTTTGTTTTGATATAGCAAACATGGATTAAAAAAAAAAAAGACGAGAAAGCCCGACTTGTCAGAATAACCCTGTTTACTGTTAGCCTAGTTAGTGGATGAACACTAGGCCATCATCAAAGGAAAATTCGGGCCGGGTGTCACAGCATGGAGCGAGAAGCGGACGTGGGAGCTTATAGCGCAAATGATTAACGGTTCATTCCCCTGCTTGTGCGCACCAGGGAAGCCTGCTATTCATAACTGCAGTTTTTTTGAGCCTGCAAGGTGGGAATGTCCAGTGGAAACTAAATGAACTGTGACACAATAAGAGGTTCTAAAAGTGCTGTAATGTTTGTGTGATCACTGCTTACAGAAGGTTGTGACAGACCCAAATCACTGCTGCTTTATTGCATTTTCCCATTTGCCAAATATCTTAATGTAGTGATTACTTTCATTTCTGGCGTTATGGCATTTCTGCGCTGTGTCGGAGATATTAGCGTGTCTCTAATAAGATCAGTCACAAACACGATCCCTGCACGATCTCATCTATAGCGTCTTATTAACTCACTGTCATCCATTGTCTGCATCACATTTCTTCTCCCTCTTCATCGTTCTGTCATTTTCTCCTCTGCTAAAGAAACTCTTAAGCCTCTTAAAAGTCCTCATCCATACTCCTAACAATTTTGACCTTAAGACCTCTTTTAAGGGTTAAGATACTTTCTGAATTACTTTTTTCTTTACTATGATTTTTTCTTTAGTTTTAAGAGTAAACGCCCACATTTCTAAGAATTTTCTTAGAATTTTGTCACTAGAAGCTACTCTTTGCATTAAGATTCTTTATGAATACGGGCCCAGATCTTCAAATCAGACTGTTTGGCATGTACCACCATAGGGCAGGGTGGAATCACTGTAGGGAGAGTGTATCTGTGAACAGTCTGAGCTTAATTTGGTTTGTTTCTTTTAGTGCTGAGGGCTTTGAGGGGATGTTGAAGGAGACTCTTCAGGAGGTTAAACTGGGTTAAACTGCATCTTTATTTTTCTTTCTTTCTTTCCCTCTCTCTTTCTCTTCTTCTCATTACCTCATTCTCTCGTGTCTCATTACCGGATTTCAGTGTTAAGGCATCCTGACAGTTCTGGGGGTTTGTTCCCAGCGCCGTCAGTATCTGGGTGTTTAGGAGGCTATGATGAAGCGCTTTGGCCTCACACCCTACACTCGCCCCTGAGCGTTATGCGTCTGTCTGCCCTTGGAACACGCTGTCCTCAGCACAGGATTCAGCAGAACAGATAGCTCGAGTAAAACTGAGATTGTTCAATAGTTTTAAAAAATTGTTGGGAATGTTAATTTCCACTCTAATATTCACCTTCACCTTTATACCATTGCTTTTTGAGTTTGCTGGCAATACTCAAAGTGTTGTACAGGATTGGACCTTCCCAAAAACATACTGGCCCAATCTAAAAGACACATGGGGTCTGAAAATCTAAGATTCAAAATCTAATTTAAGTGTTTTATTTAAAGGAAGTCTTTTAAAGTCTTTTTAAACAGTAGGGCGACAGCAGATTGGACGCAGAAGAGCCGCCCTGATGATAATTGACAGCTGACACGGCCTATCACAGGAACCTCAAAGCGAATAGGAGGCGTACAAGAGAGGGTGGGAAGGAAGAAAAAAGCACAACAACAAAGACGTATAGAACGTGTGTGTGTGTGTGTGTGTGTGTATATATATATATACACTCACCTAAAAGGATTATTAGGAACATCTGTTCAATTTCTCATTATTGCAATTATCTAATCAACCAATCACATGGCAGTTGCTTCAATCCATTTAGGGGTGTGGTCCTGGTCAAGACAATCTCCTGAACTCCAAACTGAATGTCAGGAAAGAAAGGTGATTTAAGCAATTTTGAGCGTGGCATGGTTGTTGGTGCCAGACGGGCCGGTCTGAGTATTTCACAATCTGCTCAGTTACTGGGATTTTCACGCACAACCATTTCTAGGGTTTACAAAGAATGGTGTGAAAAGGGAAAAACATTCAGTATGCGGCAGTCCTGTGGGCGAAAATGCCTTGTTGATGCTAGAGGTCAGAGGAGAATGGGCCGACTGATTCAAGCTGATAGAAGAGCAACTTTGACTGAAATAACCACTCGTTACAACCGAGGTATGCAGAAAAGCATTTGTGAAGCCACAACACGCACAACCTTGAGGCGGATGAGCTACAACAGCAGAAGACCCCACCGGGTACCACTCATCTCCACTACAAATAGGAAAAAGAGGCTACAATTTGCAAGAGCTCACCAAAATTGGACAGTTGAAGACTGGAAAAAATGTTGCCTGGTCTGATGAGTCTCGATATCTGTTGAGACATTTAGATGGTAGAGTCAGAATTTGGCGTAAACAGAATGAGAACATGGATCCATCATGCCTTGTTACCACTGTGCAGGCTGGTGGTGGTGGTGTAATGGTGTGGGGGATGTTTTCTTGGCACACTTTTGGCCCCTTAGTGCCAATTGGGCATCGTTTAAATGCCACAGCCTACCTGAGCATTGTTTCTGACCATGTCCATCCCTTTATGGCCACAATGTACCCATCCTCTGATGGCTACTTCCAGCAGGATAATGCACCATGTCACAAAGCTCGAATCATTTCAAATTGGTTTCTTGAACATGACAATGAGTTCACTGTACTAAAATGGTCCCCACAGTCACCAGATCTCAACCCAATAGAGCATCTTTGGGATGTGGTGGAACGGGAGCTTCGTGCCCTGGATGTGCATTCCACAAATCTCCATCAACTGCAAGATGCTATCCTATCAATATGGGCCAACATTTCTAAAGAATGCTTTCAGCACCTTGTTGAATCAATGCCACGTAGAATTAAGGCAGTTCTGAAGGCGAAAGGGGGTCAAACACAGTATTAGTATGGTGTTCCTAATAATCCTTTTGGTGAGTGTATATATATATATTATTTATTCATCTATTTTACACAAAAACTTTCACATTGTTAATGTGTGTTGCAGAAAATTTTTCTTATTTTAAGCTGGTCTTCATTTAATACGGAAAAAAAACAGTAGCCTAATATTGCAGTACATTTTCCTTTCTTTGAAACATAAAACCTTGTGGATATAAAGGTCTCCAGACATCAGCTGGTGGAGTGTAGAGTGGATTCAAAGAACATGACTCATTGAGAGACACACATGAGAGGAAACTACACGATTCATCTGCTGAAGAAAATGTGTCAGGGCTCATAGACTCAAAACAACGATCAAAGCGCTCGGAGCCTTGTGGGTCTTTTCCAGTATTTCCTAGAGAGATGGAGAAAAAAGCATCTAAAAATAGAAACAACAAATTCATCAGGTGTTTGTTCAAACTATTTACATTTGAGTATGATAAAATTAGAGGAGGAGATGAAAAAGAAACATAAGAGGTAGCGTAGCGACAGAAAGAAAGCACTATGAGAGAGGGCGGACATTTCTGATAAAGAACAACACAACAACTACGCACATACTGTACCAAACATACATGGGTTTTTCTTAAAAACTCTTCGCAGACTAGTGCTCTCTGTACTGTTTCAGTGGAGATGGCAAAGAGAGCAAGAGCCTGTCAGTAGGGCTGGGTATCGTTCATTTCTTTTTTTTATCGATACCGATACCTTGACTTCGCTACCGGTTCCTGAATGATATTTTTTTCGGTTACAATTTTATGAAATCTGTTTTAACAAGACTACAGTACATATTACCTAAATAATAACAAGGAGACATTTTAATTGTTTATTATAAAACGGTTAGTTCCAATTCTTGATTCTGATTGGTCAATAGCTGTGCTTTATTCATGATAAAACACGGCTATGACCGCTTCACTCAACGGTTCTATTTATCACTGCGAAACACTGCAGTTCCTATGTTTTTATTTGAGCTTTCATGCATATTACACATTGGAACGTTGTTTATAAAAGCAATAAGGTACTCGAGGCAAGTGCTGTATGGTGAATAATTAACGGCTGAAGGACGTTGTTAGGCACGGCGCGAAGCGAAGCGGAGAGACAGCACAGCCTCTCGTACCTTATTGCTTACTTAATATACTATTGTTTTCTGAGTCAGTGTTGACTACAAAGATGAAGTTGATGTTGCTGACTCGTCATCTCCGCAGTATTGTGAACGCGCGAGCGCCTATAGAGAGAAATGGACCTTTCATCTGGATTACATAATCTAATTATATGTTTTCTATTTGAATTGGTATCGTTAGATATTTCAAGCTTTCTATATGCCTATTTCTCATGTCTGTGAGGCAAGTAGCCTATACGCTAAGTTTCGTTTTTTTATTGACGCACTCCAGTTCTTGCAGTCGAAGACAGAGCAACTTTCTGCTCTTAAGTTTATTCCGTGCACTGTCAAGTGCTTCATCAGATTTGTTGTGTTGCCGGTCTTGGCAGCAATTATCTTGTCGCAAATATTGCATCGTGCGCTGTTGGCATCGAGCCTGGCAAATGTTGCCACACTTTTGATCTTTTCCACATATTTTACATCTATGGGGGCTGGAACGCTTACACACTACAGCCTCACGTGTGAGCCTGGTCATTGGGCGTAACCAGCGTAAACTAGGGTTTTGATTCCTCGCCATAGCCACCCAATGCTGCATGATTATTGGCTCACTGACCTTGATGAGATTAACCCCTTAGGTATCGAAATTTGGTACCGAAAGACAAAATATGTTTTAATACTCAATGGTATCGATGCAATTTGGTCGGTGCCTAAAAAGTAATGAACTCGATACCCAGCCCAACCTGTCAGCGGCCCATATAATGAGGCGGCAGATCCAAGTCCTGGGAAAAGACCTTAAGATTGAAAGTGACGTGAAGTATTCTAACCCATACTCGGAATTTGTCCTGTGCATTTAACCCATTCAAGTTAGTGTACACACATTAGAGAGTAGTGAACACAGACACACTGCAAACCGTGGACACACACACCTGGAATAGTGTGCAGGCATTTTTGCTGTGGCACCCGGGGAGCGATTGGGTTAGGTCTCTTGCCTTGCCAGTATTGAGAATCGAACCAGCAACCTTCAGGTTACCAGTCTGACTCGCTAACCATTTGGCCACGAGTTTAGGCAAATACAAGTCATTTCCAGTCTATGACACAGGCAGTCAAAGCAAACAGCACATTATCTATGTTAATAGCTCAGGTTTAATAGTTAGCGATTACTGTCCTTGAAGTCACTCTGCCATATATTGAATGGTACACACTCCTGGTCCTTTTGTTAGATCAATGATTATAAATCTCAGAGAAAGAGAGATTAAGCTGATGATCATATTATGCAGATGCTTTTCATATAGGAAATCAGAATCAGAAACATCACCTGTCACGTACAGTATACAGTGTAATTTTTCATGCCATCACTCCCATTATCTATGCATGTGTATATATATGTATTTATTTTGAAAAATCTGTGCTACATGCATATACAGCATGCACATAAATATGTTTATGAATTCCAGTATTTAGTTAGGCCTTGTTTTACAGTTGAACACATTTGAAACACTAATAAACAGTCATCGATCTCTCATGGCACTCTAATTTTATATTAAACATCTCCTAGAATATCACGTTGGGCCTTTGACAGCAAACAGGAGGAAAACCTATCCACAGTGTTTATCCTGTGTATCTCTTTATTGGCCCAATGGCCCTCCAATAATTATTAAAGATTTCATATCTCTCTTTTAATATGAGGTAAATACTATCTTTGCTCTTTGTATGTAGGCAATGCGATCCAGGCGTTTGGAAATGGGACAGACGTGAGTGTGTGGCAGCCGATGCCCCCAGTGCAAACCACCACCTCTATAACAACACCATCCCAGAGGGCCAGGGATCGAGAAAGATCACCTAATGCCATAGAGCCGGCGACACACAACCATCTCAACCCGGTTGATAACTCCCTCTACCAGTTCTGTGGTAGCCTGCAGGTCAGTGCATCTATTGCAGACATAGATCTTCAAGTTTCATGTATGTATTGTGGGGTTTGGTGAATGTGCCCCAGGGAATGCAGGGTTATAAAAAAGACTATGCGTTTGTGGTCCTTATGTGTTAGCAGATAATAAATACCTCTGTTGATCTTGAAAATTATGCTTTTATGAAGGGATTATTTCAGTTGTGTATGCTTGATTTGAGAGAGCTATACTACTACTATATAGGGGAGACCGATTTGTCTATTCTTACTCCACTGAATATTTGGGGGCAGGTTTATTCTTGAAAGTATCCGCCCACAAAGTTCGCATTTGATACTTGCGTTTCCGATAGTTAAAATAGGGCCCTATATCATGTCTCTTCTTCGATAACACTTGGCCCATTAACACTTTCTATTCCATTTCTATTCAATTTTTTTCCATTTATTAACAAAAATACCTTGCTAGACTAACTAGGACTTGTCACACCACTTACAGTACATATTGTTGCCATTTGTTGGTTTAACTTATTCTAATGTTCTCATTTGTAAGTCGATTTGGATAAAACCAGTCTGCTAAATGATTCAATATAACTAAATGTCTCTCAGCAAAATGTAAAGAGTAACACAATTATGAAACACAAAATGATTCATAGAACAGCTAAAATGTAAGGTAACATACTGCATTTTTTTAATTAAAATTTGCCTTTATTACATGGTTGACTCTTATCTTTGCCAGCTATAAACGAAATGTTATGATATTCACAGTCCACATCATTTTCACAAAAAAATGTCCTCATTTAAGAGGGTTTTGAACTAGGTGTTTGAAGTCAGCAACATTTGTGTAATTGGACTTTTGACTGATAATCTTATAAGCTTTTCTGTAGCTCAAACAGTAGAGGTTGATGTTAACAACACCAAGGTCGTAACGATTCCCAGGGAATGCATGAACTGATTCAAATGTATACATTAAATGCAATGCAAGTCGCTTTTAAAAGTGTCTGCAAAATGCGTAGATGTGAATGCACTGCCTTTGTGACAACTAGCCCTGCTGCTGCACATACAATTTACGATGACTGTCAGAGCTGGCCATATACGGCATTTGTCTTTTAATTAGAGACAATGCAAATATATAATCACAGACATTAGGGCGAACACACACTCACACCCATACACTCCAACAGAGAGCAGCACAGCAGCAGGAGAAAGTGAAGTTAATGAGTTTACATGTTTCTGTATTAGCCTTGCTGCTAAACGTAGTCCTCTGAGGGGGAGCAGCTGTCAATGTGAAAATGAGGAGAAGAATGGATACAGGGAGTGCAGACTCATGGGATATGTCTGTCAGTCTTTCTTCGTCAGTTACAAATGATCGTAGCACACGCAGCTGACCTCCAGGAAAACTAGCGAGACGACTCCAGTATGCAAATGCCATGTTAACGTGGCCTATCAACTGCATATCAAACTGCCTCTCTCTCACTCTCATTTAAAACTGAGATGTTTACAGCCTGCTTGCGTCCCCCTTCAGTTATATGGTAGAAAGGGTTTTTGCCTTTGCGTGTTTTCGTGTGGGTAAAATGACAGAGCCAGATGTGCATTACCTCCTTCAAAACAAAGAGACATATGGTAATACCTCGTCTTGTGTAAAAGTGTCAAAATGTGAGTATTGAGCACATTTGTTAAATTACTGAATGCTCTGCTTTAGCCGTACAAATCAGATCTCTTGGTTCAGTGTGAACTCATGTTCTAAATATACAATTAAAGTGAGAAACTCTCTGCTTAGTATGCTGTCAAGTGATTCAGTGAGATTAAGGGCCAATTTCATGAGTTTTGTTCTATTTTTCCTTTTCTTCCTTTTTTCGACTATTAGAGTGACATATCTTGCACTTCGGGAGCGTTTCTGCTTCAATGTAATTAAAACCGCACTTGATGTGTTCAGAGAACAATTATCCAACTTTTTTTTTGTGCCTGAGAATTATACTTGTTTTTTGTTGGTTTATTTCTTCAGTTTTGAAAATGTTTAAAGGGTGCTAGCTAGGACCACTCTGGGAGAAATTAATCATTGATATTAAACCTCAAATCCTATTTTTGCTGGTCCGTAGATGCGGTTGTTTATAATGTTTCATGCTGGTCGAGGCATTGCTTTATCATGCTAGGCTCTGGCTTAGATTCAAGCCGGCTTCTTTCAGGAGGATACCGAACCGCCAACACACAGGAATCCATTCATTATACTGTCACCAGCTCTCCCATATCACCAGCGCTTCTCACTTCCTTAGACACACATACCTATGCACAACAAGAACACACACATAAGGATGTGAAATCCATACTTAATTGTATGCTACTGGAGGGGTTACATTTAAAATGCTAAAATTTGATTACTGTTTGTGAGAAATACAAGGTGGCCTCAAATGAGAACCTTGCAGTAACCTACCGGCTAAGATTAGTATTTATATCAACTTGCATGCGCATTTACTTCTCTATTGTTATATTGACGCTGTATCTGAGGACAGAATCACAATAGCATAATAAAGCACATTACTAATACAATGCAATTAACAGCTATAAAATTGCAGCTATAAACAGCTGAGTTTTTTGTTAATGATTATCTGGTTTGGATCATTCTGGAGCATTATAAGACAACATAGAATGTTGTTTGGCAAGGATTTTCTTGGTCCAAGATGTCATTATTTAATTTCAGATTGATTTAATATAGCTTTATTTTTCCATTCTAGGCTCAGAAGCAAAAGACAAACAACACAATAGATGTGTTATGTGTGGTAAGTATGCTTCTTTTTATGCACATCTAAAACCAGACATTCATCTGATTTATGTCAAGTGCTATTGAAAGGATGAATAATAATGAATGAAAACAAAGATAAAGCAGTAATTATCTCATGTCACATTAGCCCAGTTCTGCTGAACTTTGACCCTGCACTAGAGGGCCCTTCCCGCCCGGTATGCACATGATCTTTACGGTGGGCGATGGCAAAATATGAACGTTGCTTATCTTCTGCCTTTTAAAGTTCACTAAATGTCACTGTACATAATAAAAGCAACATTATATGCTAGAATGACATTTAGCGTTGCAACGGCAGGTCCAACCAGCCCCTAAAAATGAGGACCTCTTTTCAGCGAATAATTTCATTGCAGAATCAAAGAGTTTTTTAATCTCTCAGACATCTGAACCCATGTTAGGTATAACTCAGACAGAATGGCATTTCTATTTTTGAAAGAATTTGAAGTGTTTTTTATCACTATTTTTTATTTTTGCTGTTCTGTTGGACACTTTTATAGCGTTTCAAGACATTTGCAGTTGTTTGCAAGGTGAAAGTCCAGTTTTAAAATAGGAAGACTCATTACGGTGTATTAAAAGCCTTGAAAAGCCAAGCACATATGCATACAATTTCTGATAGAAGAGTTCAAGGTAAAACATCATAATGGAAAAATATGTGCATTTGTGACTTATCTAACTATCTCTTGGCTGTTAAGAATAAATGCTTATCCGCTTTCTCACATGTTTACTGTTATGTTCCTCCAAGGACCCACAGATCGATGACCCCAGCTCCTCCAATGCCATCTCCAGGAATTCGTCCACTCGGCAGGTGTCTTTATCAGCCCTTAGCTCTCTGCTGCTCCTACTGGCTACCTCCTTGCACTGCATCTTCATCGCGGCGATGTTGTAGCCACCTAAGAACATAAAACATGGACAGTCACAATTTGTACAAAGTCGATCGCTGTTCCTGGTCAATCTGTTGTACTCAGTTCTCTCTCTCTTCCTCTCTCTTAGCCCATCCCATCCTCTTTCTCTCGCTGTTCTGTTTTTTAAGAGCTTTTGTTAATGTTGTTGATGCAATGAAACTAAGTGGTATTGGTGTACTTTAGTTTCTGTCTCTTCTCTCCTGATTTTGCGTTGGAAGATGAAACGTGAAAGAAATGCAAGAGTGCCTCGGATTCATTGCAGCATTCCCATGTGATGTTGTGCCGTCTACGCAACCGCTGGTGTTTCGCGGGCCAGAAATCATAAGGACTCCTGTCACAGCAGTAGAGATTAATCTTATCTGTGCGTATGTGTACTTAAAGATGCAGTGTGCACCATCCATTGCTCACTGGTACACACAAAAAACAGCAAAAGTGAGAACAAGACACTATAGAGATGTGGTCACTGTTTATTTACACAAATTGTCTTCTGTCTATCTTTTATTTTGGTTGACGTTTTGGTGAAAATTAGATTCTCACAAATTGTGCTTGTCCTCTGTAGTTTTTCTATAGCATCATTGGCCCGTCTGTAGGTCAAACATATAAAAAAAAAAAAAACATTTGCTAAACATCTAGTCACAGAAAGTGAAATGTGGGTTTAGAGGGGAGTTTAATTATCAAGAATTTCCAGCCCAAGCTTAACCGAATTACCAAAAGGACAGTAGCTTGTCTGATAAGACATGAAGGAGCCTATTTGTTTGTTTGTGTGGCTGCACGTGTGAATGCATAATGCTGTTTGTTTGTCTTTGTTTGAACATGAGGATGAGGTCACAGGTTGACTGGATGGATATGTCAGTAGAACTGGGGTTTCGTAACTCCTATGCCACAGCGAAAACATGGACTTAGGCTAGAAAGCTATTGATTTTTGCGTAACCGGACAGTATGTCAAGGTTCTATTTTACAATTGCATATACAAGTATCTGTAAATTGCACATCACCACTCACCAGGCTAAACCAACTGGCATCCGCGTATCTATCAAGTGTATATTGCCTTTCTGATGTTGCTTTGACAAGGATTTTCATACTTCGGCCCAAACTAAACATGCAAACTAGTCATGTATGTATTATATACTGTAGCCAGTTTTTTGTACTGTATGTCTATACAAAAGTTACTGAAAGAGTCAGTATC
The DNA here is from genome assembly GCA_030578255.1 of Tiaroga cobitis. Lineage (NCBI taxonomy): Eukaryota > Metazoa > Chordata > Actinopteri > Cypriniformes > Leuciscidae > Tiaroga > Tiaroga cobitis. Next base: position 33,400,386 of record CM060603.1, read on the forward strand.
AGTGATCCTGCACCATAATTACTTCAAATCAGTGAGAATTCTATATGTCAGTATGAGGCATGTGCAGTTAAACCACCTCAGCGGTAACCGTTAAAAGAGTCTATGACATGCTGCTTTGATTCATGTGGCATTTTGAACAAAAAAAATAATAATGTATTGTTGTACTTCATGTTATTTACAGAACATTTTAAGTGCTACATTAAAAAAAAAACACACAAACATATATATACTTCAACATGAACTATGTTTATAGAGCCTGCTATATTTGAATTGGGATCTTGTTGTACAATGCATTATCATATTGGATGAGGATTTATTGTTTTTCTCAGTAACTATATATACAGTATACAGTATATTTTTTTTAGAGATAATAGTACAAATTGAAGACTTACATCTGTTATTATTGCTGTCCAGTAGTATCTCAAATGAAGGAAATGTACAACAGCCATTTATTTACTAAACACTATGCTATTGTTTTATGGTAAGACAAAAAGAAAAGGGAAAGAAACTCTTATTTTTGTATCTTTTTGCATTATGGGTTTATTTATTGTAATGTTGTCTTCTCTGCTGGTAAGCAGTGCAGGAACTTTAAAAGTATAAACATTAAAAAACAAGCATGAGAGATGGAAATGCAATAAAGGCTATTGGTATGGATTCTACGCAGGCATTCTTTTCTGGCTTTGAACGCAACACAAAGTTACTGTATGCTTCAGATGGGAGCAGGAAAGTGAGAATCCCACGTTGTAAAATCTATATTTCTCTATATTCACATCTTATTGCTCCACAGCATTTAAAATGCAAATACAAGACTCCTCCACAATCTGTCACATTTCTTCTTAGCTTGTGAAAATGTAAAAAGTATTCTATGAAAACAATTAAAAATGTTAACACATTCACCTTTGTTGTTGTCTCTCCTTGTGATGAGCGTTTCATTTTGTTTTGTTTTTTTATGTGCAGGATGTATAAGAATAAAAGGAGACATCGTAATACGTAATAAATCTAAATAAAAATCCATTGTGGCTCTGCAATAACCATATCATAAAACACAGATATTTAATTAATCTGTTGCGCGTTGTTTCTGAGTGAACCGCGGCACTATGTTCATTTACACGCGTTCAGCTTATGTTGCGGTTTCAGAGTGGCTCGGTTCACAGTGAATGCTGCAAACTTAGTGAAACTTAGCTGCAAACACAGTGAATTTGCTGCAAAATGCAATTTGTGCCAGGTTCACTATATTTTTACATTTGCATAATTTTTGTTTTGTGGACAGAAATATTCAGCATTTCACCAGATTTGGGACAAGAAAAGTTTTGCAAACCTGTTGTCAAATAAACACAAAGACTGCAAGGTCTCCAATTTCAGACATTAAAAAATAAATATATTTGTATTGTAACTTTACTATTGTAGTGTAAAATAAAGTTGCTAATACAATGATAAAATATACATTTTTGTATTTTACAGAACAACTGTGTTATTACATGTATTGGGCTATCCTTAGTGTTTTCAGCTTCGTTTTTATAATTAGAGTTAAAGTTATAATAAATTATTGAGTTACTGTAAAACACCAGTGTGAATGTGATGTGGACTGAGACACTATCATAACAAAAAAGAAACTAAACATAAAGTCCCTCAAAAAGTACTCAAGTCAATGCAAAGACAATTTATTTATTACTTTTTTACTCTATTCAGTTTGATCACTGAAAGAGGTCTTAGTTGGTTCTTATAAAGACTGAACCCAAGTGTTTTCACTCTTAAAGGGTTAGTTCACCCAAAAATGAAAATTAAGTCATTAATTACTCACCCCCATGCTGTACCAACCCCGTAAGACCTTCGTTCGTCTTCGGAACACAAATGAAGATATTTATGATTAAATCTGAGAGGTTGATCACTCCTCCATAGGCTGCCTAAGGGAATGAAACTTGACGGCCCAGAAAGTCAATGAAGAAAATGTTTAAATATTCCATGTGACAACAGTGGCTCAACTATAAGTTTATCAAGCGACGAGAATACTTTTTGTGCAAAAAAACAAACAAAAATAACGACTTTATTCGACTATTCCTTTTCTTCCTTGTAGGCCTGAAACGAGACTTCAAGAGATTTCCACGACGCACGCGCGAGAACTTAACTGAAGTAGTTGAAGGAGATCGCAATTCTCGCGCATGCGTCGTGGAAATCTCTTGAAGTCTCGTTTCAGGCCTACAAGGAAGAAAAGGAATAGTCGAATAAGTCGTTGTTTATGTTTTATTTCCGCACAAAAAGTATTCTCGTCGCTTGATAAACTTATAGTTGAGCCACTGTTGTCACATGGAATATTTAAACATTTTCTTCATTGACTTTCTGGGCCGTCAAGTTTCATTCCCTTAGGGAGCCTATGGAGGAGTGATCCAGCTGTCAGATTTAATCAAAAATATCTTCATTTGTGTTCCGAAGACGAACGAAGGCCTTACGGGGTTGGTACAGCATGGGGGTGAGTAATTTATGACTTAATTTTCATTTTTGGGTGAACTAACCCTTTAAAAATCAACTCCATTGTCTCCATTTTTAGTTCATATCCCAGATCGCAGTTGCAGCCCAGGCTCATAAGAAAAATGTAAGTGGTAAAATTTTTGCAAAACGCAAAATACGCTGCGTTGCGCACGTTTCGCGACCGTTTCAAAGTGAAATATCCAGTGAGTGGCGCTAAAAGCATGTTTAGTTTTTTCCCGGAACAGATGATATTGAATATGGCACCGTTTACGTTGGAGTCACAAGTAGGCTACAATTCTGCACCAGCTGAGCTATCAAGCAAGCTTAGTACGCTAAAACCTAACATACTGTATATGGAGCTGGTTACGTGATACGAACTCCAAAGTATGTTTACAAATCATGCAATATGGTCAAAAAAATACACAGTGTTTTGAGGTAATAACATAATTGTGCAAGTAGCATTGTGAGCCTGTGTTGCATAAGGTAGTTGTTTGGCCAAATCGTGCAGCCCCTCTCCTTATCTACACTGTGACCGAACTGCCTAATCAGCACTAACATGCTGTGTCCTCCTCACTAGTAGTGTAATATAAAAAGAGGAGAGTGAAGAGCTCAGGTAGGCTACCTCTCTCGTGCTTGACTCGACCCAAGAGGACCATGCAGAGGCTCGCTTCATATGTTTTCTTTATTGTCTGTTGTGGTCTGGCGTTATCTCGTAAGGCCTACTAGCAATGTAATACTAACAAATTAACAATACGGTTTTTTAAATGCAGAGGTCATCTAATTAATACCTCTGGGGAAAGAGAATTAATTTAGACTGCTTTCATCTCATTTTTGCCTTTGCATATTTGCTCTTTAATCAACTAGTGTAGTATCATGGGTCAACCAGTGTGGGTTCACATTGTTTGAAAGAGTTTTTAATGCCTTACGTTTTCAAAACATCTTATTACATGAACAACAGAGCCGAAAACAGACCAAAAATGTTTGAGGGAGAAGGTCATCACACATCCCACAGTTGACCAACAGCAGCTGGGCGAAGCTCCACCCGAATGAATCTAATGTCTTCACAGGTTTTATATCAGATGTGCACATGCACAAACAAGTCCTTTCTCCCCATCAGATTAAGACCTACATGGTTGCAAAGACCAAATACAAACTTGGTGATTACATTAACTGGCACAATCTGAAATACACCATTGCTGGGTCTGCACAAGTGGAAGAAAAGCAGCAAGTAACCTTCTATACCAAAGAAGAGCAGATATAGTGCTGCAATATCATTGTAATGTCATGAGAAATTAATAAACATATTGACAGTGAACTCTGTGCTTTTTAATATTGACCAAATAAGAGCAGTCTAACAGACTTGGATTATAGTTTCATATTTTGGTGCAGTTTAATGATCAACTTGAGTACAGTTGACACAATGGCCTCGAGTTTTAACGTATTCCCACTCACTCACTCACTCACTACCCACATAATGACTAACTGATAGAGTGGCAGCACTTGCCACTAATATTGTAAAATGACCCACGCAAGTTAATTTGATCAACTAGCAACATTGTTAATGTGATATTTACTTTTTTGTACTCTCAAAAAATCGTTATTGTGTTGAACTTAACTTCCCTAATTTGTTAACCTGCATTTTTCTTTTTTTTTTTACTAAAATGACTATTTACTATTTAAAATATTTAAAAAAAAAACATAAATGTTGCATTGGAAAGCAACTAATTAAATAAGTTAAAGTTCTAACATTACTAAAACAAAAACTGGAATCAAAATAAATTAAAGCTATACAGTATAATATAAAATAACTAATAAAAATGACAAAAGCACATAACAAAACTATTTAAACTCAAACTGAAATTAAAATGAAAACTGAACATAAAAAAATGAAAATATTAATAAATACTATAAATATTACAAAAATAACACTTCTTAACGCATACAAACAAATAATTACCTTGAGACTGGAGAAAATGCACTGGTTTGCGAGTCCAATATTACAAATGTCCTCTTTAAACGTCCATCAGCATGTCTCCAGGAAAAAAAAAAATACAGCGAAATACAGGAAACAAAAAAAACAGTCAAATTAAATTACATTTTTGGGTAAAAAAAAGGTGCATTTAATAGGCTTTATATTGAACGTCACATGAACTAACAAATAAACAGGTCTCATTGCATCCGTGTGTCAGAGAAAGTGTTAACAGCTGTACAAACTACAAACTGACAGCAATATCTGTGGACTTTTAAGGCGATCAGCTAACTTATATAGCTAATTATTTTTATGGTTGGCGTGTAATTCAATTTTAATGACCGAATGTTAGTGTGAAGAAGAAGAAAAAAACATTCTAGATATCAATATGAGATGGACATTGGTTATGCTCATCTTTGTTCGCTCCTTTGAAGGCATCTTGAGTAAAACTGCTCTATATTTAACGAAGCACATTCAAAAGACCAGGGGCCATATCCACAAAACATCCTAAGGCTAAAAGTAGCTCCTAACTTGCCGATTGAATTTCATCAGATTTCTCCACTGTTATTTAGACTGATGATATGAAAATAAGCTCTTGAAACTTCCAACTAATGGACGTATGTGGCTCCTCACAGACATCCACGAATTAGATCTACAAATAATTTTTGTGTGCACAGTTTATGGACTGTAATATGTATACATATTTGGAATAATACTTTTGCATTAGCATGGAGAGAACTGGCAGCTTGGCTCATATTGGCTCATGCTGTGTGGTGTCAGGGGCCAGGCTCAGGAGCCTTAGGCACATGGGGTCCTCAAACACATCGGCAGTGGAGAACAGCTACCGGTATCTTTAACATGGCAGCATCCATAACCGTCCAATAATGAACACCGACCTCATGCAAGTCTGATCAGTGTCTTGAGGCAAAGTTTGAGACTCGAAATGCAAGGGACAATATGTATGCAGAAGATTGCTGCGTTTCTTTGATATGCAGTGAATTGTTTGTTTAGAGAGGTCTGATATGGTTGAGTGTGCAGGTCCCAGAACTCAACCAGAAGAGTTTGCTGAAGATCCTAAAGGACTAAAGTGAAACTTTTGGTATGTAAACATTCCCTTTAGATGCAAGCAATTCTAGAGACTTGCACCAGATTTAACAATTGATTAAAACACGCCCCCTCTTTCTACAGCTCAACTGCTTTGGCGTAACCATGGTATTTTATCTGTCAATCAGAAGCTGGACAGCTGTTTTCAACTGCTTTGAAGCGCTCTGCTTCCTCCGGCGTGAAAAAAGCTTTACCGATGTTCACACTCGTCTTCTTTTGGCCTCTTCATTCCCCTCTGTCTTCCCTAGCACACATTTTGAACGCTCCAAACTAATGAAAACTGGTCCAAGTTTATAGAGTGCAACAACCGGGTTCTGGAAGTAAAAATCTATTATTTGTTTTTATTTTTTGTACCAATAACTTACTTTTAAACCTTTAAAAGATAGACCTACTGTGAGCTAAGAGGTTGTTCATCTATGGTAAATGCTCGAAATATCTGACCGTATTATTTTTTTAAATAATCGCATTCAACAGCAGAATTCCTGGCGAAAAAATACATTAGCCTACCCATGATTCTGCAGAGAACTCTCCACCGATCAGAGAGTTGTGCCAAGCAAACAGTGCCCACTTTTTCAGCGGAGTTGGTTCCGGTGTTGTGCCTAATTTCAACCCCCTGCCAAATTATTACCCCCATCGTTGAAGTCCGTACCTGATTGCCTAATCCCAACCCCGCCCCTAATCCTAACCCCTCCCCCACAACTAATCCTAAACCTACCAATGCTAGGGGGGTAATAATTTGGCGGGGGTCGAAACACAAATGGAAGTATTTTCCATTTAAATAGGGATTTCAAAAAAGTTTTTGTTAAAGCGTTATCCAAAATGCTTGTGGTGGCTGGCAACTTTAGAAAAAAAAAAAAACACTGGCGGGGAAAGAGTTAAAAATCTACTTAAAACAACAACAAAAAAACTACTTCAATATATTTTGCTATTATAGTAAAATATATTGTTTCTATATAAAATCAGCATCTTTAAATCAATAGATTTATATGTCTCCATTGCTTTTAGTTCAGTTATGTCATCCGCAGTGCTTCATGGGATTGTAGTTCTTTCCCCCATTAAAGCCTTTAAGTATGCAGTGTACCTTTGTCTTTTTTGTCTGATTTTCCAATACTTTTTTGCTTCAAATCAAAGTTGTGATTCACTTCGTAGCTGCTGGGACCGAGATGGGTCTTGTGCATGTTGCTCACTTGGGTGTCGCCTATGTGCAATCCTACATGAAATCCATCTGGGCTATTAACATGGGGCCATTATGGAACCCACAGACAATACCATACAGAGCCCATTTTTGAGCCCATTTCAAAGCTACATGGGCCCCACATACAAATGTTGGCTGGGTGGTTGGTCAAAGCCGGAGTCATAGCTTATAATTCTGTCCCTATGGGAAAAATGAATGGGAAGAATACTTGCACTCTATTAGACTACTTATGGCTTCCGTTTTCCCTTCCTGTGAATGAGAAAAATGATTGACAGGCAGAATCTGATCCCGTTTCGTGGCCACTGTTTATTTAACTGCTTACATGCACCAGGGCTGTCACAGAGAGGAGTGATATCTCAGGATAGTTATTTCAGTGATACATTTCTGGGATTAGGATCATTTTCTGCATGCCATTCCATAAAGAAATGTCTCACAGCACCTTACGTCCACCCCAGTTGCAGTCTTGTCTTTGCCTAGTTTGAATTACAAGACAAACATTATCACCACCTGCTATGTTTAAATGAAAAATCCATTCATGGGAACTGAAATTTGTGCGACAGATTTTACTCACTGATACACATCTGGAAGCACGTTGACTGCAGAGTATGATTTTTAAAACCTTTTTTCTTGCTCCATCAGTTGTGGGCAGAATATTCACACAGGCAGAAAGACTAATTAACTGAATTCCAAACCAGCTATGCTATTGTTCCGACTTCATTTGCAATCAGGATATAATCATCCTGAGTAGCTTTCTCATTCTTTCACTCACTCAACATAATCATCTGAACTAAAAAAAACAAATAACGGATCACCATGACTCACATTAGCAACCTGATGACTCTGACCGATGTGACTTCATCACTGACATTATAATCCTATTACCATAATGGCACATTGTGGCTGTGGCCTGGTGAACAGTGAGCGGTGGCTTTGTCAGCAGTGATGTAGGCTGCTGTGAACAGGACAGTCTTTCTTCTCAGTGTGGGTACACGTGACCCTAAAACAACTGCCGGCTTTGTAGTCCAACTGCACAGTGATTGATCATTCACCATCAGATGACAACAATTACCAGACATAAATAGAACATAATGGTGTAAAGATTAAGGTCTGGCCTAGACATCAGTCTCTAGATGAGAGGCGTTCTGACTGCCATTCGAACACAATGTGCAGAGGAGGGTTGATAATGATGAGTTCATAATGCCGTGGTCATATGAGACAAACCATGATATTTTACAAAAGATGATATTTTACAAAATGTGTATCCCTCTTACACAAAGTGTAAATAGTGACATTTTTAGATATGTTTATAAGTTAATAAACAACAATTCTGCAACCTATATACCGGTATATATATTTTTGGGCCATGAAGATGCAATTTTTGTTCTGTCCCACCCCTGTGTATTCATCTTTTCCATGCTGTATCAGCATTATACACATTTCAATAAAAACAAATTAGAATGAAAAAAGCTAATATTTTTCTATATATTTTAGTTGACATTTTATATAGTTGAAGTTGTGCCCAAATTATGCTTTAACCCTGTTGACATCACAGTTTTAAAGTAATGAACTATTCCATAAATCATCATCTTATCTTTTTGCGAATGAAAGACCAATGACGAGGTCTACTCTTTTTTTTTATTTTTGATCTTTACTCTTTATGTTGGTCAGAAGAGGATGATCTTACAGTACATCTCAGTTGCTGCAATTGTGTATAGAACACAAGTGATCATTGACAAATGGAAATATCAGGAGCAAAATTCTTTCTAAGAAGCACTGAGTAGTTTCCCGACTCAAGGTTAGTCAACCTTGTTACTTTCCTGAACATAATTACATTCCAACCAATATTAAAATGTATTCATTTTAAGATGGCAGAGGGCAGCTTATTAACACATCAACACATTTAAAATTATACAAAAACGTGCTTTAGATATCTCATGACCCAATTTTCATAGAATAACCACAGCATGAGTCATGAAAATGCATCTTGCAAACAATTTTATTATGTGCATTTCTACGTATTTTGAGTGGTGAAATTTAAGTAATGCAATTAAAACAAAGCATTGTAATTTACTCAGAGTGTGCTTAATAATAACTTTCAGACTGAGTACTTATTTTTGTGTTCATGTTTTCGTTCATTATGGTCATAGCAGGGAGGGGACAACAAGAACTGCAGAACAATGGCTCATACTGTATGTATATATTATTTTTGTCTATAACCCATAACACACGGCAGATGGCTGAAAGAGGACCAATAAGGTCAAATTGGAAGAATTTCTTTGATGTTTAACTTGCTTGGATTTATCCAGATTGACAAACGATCCGATAACAGTAGAACATTTGAACAGCTGTCTACAATCGTACTGCAAACTCACTGAAAAAGTCATTTAAATCTGTCATGTATGAATCCAAATACTCTGTGCCGTTTAACACCTATGGCAACAGCACTTAATTACAAACATATGTGATTTCCTTTTCTTTTTTTAAAATGAAAAATCAATATAGCACCCAGCGCATTAAACTATTGCTTTTCAATCTGATCTGGGGTTGGTAGCATATTTCAAATGACTTAGCCCACATGGTTTGTCCTGTAAGACCCAGTCACTCGCTGCATCTCATCACACAGATCTTCACTTCTGATGCCGTGTAAAAGTTACTGGACTCCTCGTCTCGCGTAGCCAGACCTTCAGACTGACTGTCCGTGGGCGACATGAAGCTGAAACTACTTCACTCCTAGAGAGAGCAGTTTCGGAAAGAAAACTAAAGCATACAACAGATTTATCAAAAATGTTTATTTCTGCATAAACATGAACTTTCTTTGGCTCCTCTTCATTTGTTCAAACTTGATTATGTATAAGGTAAATGTATTACATAACGCTGTAAGACCAGAAATCCCCTCAACATTTATACAATTTACAAAGGTTATGCCTCAAGTATGCAAATGAGAATAAATAAACAAAAACAAATGCCTTTTTCAGAGACGAAACAATGTTATTGTTCCTGCAATGCAGTAACTTTGCACCTGCATGGAATGTTTTAACAGTGCAAAAGAGCCAACAGCCCGATGAGTGATAAGTTGGACGGGTGTCATTTATATACAAGTGCTTAAATTTGAATCAACATTGCAATGAAACACCAAAAATTGATCAGTAAGTCTCTTTGGAAAGAATACAAGGTTTCCCATGTTCTCCCAAAAACTGCCGTCAACACAAAAGACAATCATTTGAAAAATGTCTCAGCAGCGTTGTCAATGGGAACCAGAACTGTTTGATTAACAACATTGTTCAAAAAAAGAAGAAAGAATGACATACAGGTTTGGAACAACATGAGGGTGAGTAAATGATGACAGAATTGAAATTTTTGAATTTGAAACTAGTTTAGGCTGGTTTTGTTAAAGACATTTTAGACCAAACAAATATATAAATATATAATAAAGTATTCGATAAAATGAAGGATTTAAGTGCAACACATTTTGGTTGTGAAAACATAATGGAGAAATACATCAAACAATTTTATAGAGGACATGTGAGAATGTTTTTGGGCCTATTTTAGTTTAACAAACTATTCATCTATTTTCATAATAAGACATGGAATTATACAGTTTTTACATGTCTTGACTATCTGAGACAAACAACTCAAAACATTATGACAATACATAATTAGAGTTACAAATACAGGCAAACAATTTATTGGCTTTATTAACATGTTGAACAATACTGAGTTAAACTGACATTTGTATTATGTACTAATGAAATTTTAGTCTGAAGACTCCAGACATTTAAAATAGAAACCAATGATTTTGGCCACAGAACCAAAATAAGTCCACTTCAGTTGTGGGTAACCTTGTTAACTCTCTGCTGGCATCATCTGTTGATCATGAGATGTTTCAATACAACCACTGTCTGATAAATGCAGCACTACTTTATGACAACTAACTGTACAAAACTACAGTACCATTGGGGAGATCTGTCTGCAATCATATAGTGCTGAAAAACCCTGTGAAATTGATGATTAAAACACTTTCTTTTATCTCATGCACACACACGCTGTTTGTATAGGTTAATACTCCTAAAAAGTGTAAACGTTCTCCCTGTAGTGCCATCTAAACATCATGTGTTGTGTTTGACCATGAGAATCTTTTTTCATTCGAAAGATTGATTGGACAAAAATTTGCTTTGATTTCTCGGAAAGAAAAAGGCTACAGTTTATGTTAAGATAGTGTAGAGTGTACACTATCTTTCTTTATCTTTGTTTTAGAAAAAAAATATTTTATGCTCAGTTCTGTCAGGTCCATTAAGTCAAGAACACACAGACAAAACAATTTAGAATTTAATTGAATAGATTGCAAACAGGTTGATATTCCTGAATTGAAATTTGGCGGTATGGCTCTGTTCAGGGAGTCCTCTGACCTTTCATGAGCACCATGAAATAGCAGAGTCAGAGGACAGCAGCAGCAGCATTAGGGAACGCTCACACAGTTTTAGACTGTGAGAGCTAAAATATCCCCCTGTGAACAGAGCAGGCAACATGACATAAGCAAATGCACGTTATGCATAAGGAGGAGCTGGGGAGGTGGCGGGCAGCGGCGGGCAGCAGCGAGCCAGCAGAAGCGAGCCAGCAGAAGCGAGCCAGCAGAGCGAGCAGCAAGCATGTATGAGCAAGGTGAATGAGCTTTAAATAGGGCGCCTTGTTTGAGCTTTGGCCATTGAGCAGCGAAGGGAGTTGACAAGCTAATGCAGCTCAGCTGGAGCAGATCAGCTGACGGGACAGTGTTGATAGCAAATAGCATAAGCAGCGGCTTGACTACCTGGCATGCCAGAACTGACGCTGACGCTCAATTAAGACTATTAATTTAATCAAAAACAGTAATATTGTGAAATATTATTATAATTTAAAATAACTGTTTTCTATTTCAATATATTTTAAAATGCCATTTATTTCTGTGATGGCAAATCTGAATTTTCAGTATCATTACTCCAATCTTCAGTGTCACATGATCCTCCATAAATCATTATAATGTGCCAAATTGGTACTCAAGAGAATAATAATAATTAAAAAAAAATATTATCAATGTTGAAAAATAGTTGTTGTCAGGAATCTTTTATGAATAGAAAGTTCAAAAGAACAGCATTTATTTGAATTAGCAATCATTTTGTTTTTGCATAATTTAATACATCCTCGCTGAACTAAGGTATTAATTTCATAAAACAAAGCTTACTGACCCCAAATAATGTATGTTGTCTAAAAGTGAATTTTATCTAGCATATACTGTAGCATACAGTCAAGTTCAAAGCTAAATGATATGGACTAAAAGCCTAAAAACAATAGCTTTAAATGTATGTGGTCTTTTCAGTTCTTGAATTTAAGTGTATAGCCACTAGGAGATACAAATGTCAGTTCTGCAAGACAAAATTAAACTTTCCACACACACGTCCTGACTTTGCAGAGTTAGACGTGTTCAACATATTTTGTTTCTGGAACAACATTCCTGTTCGAAAATGTTATGCTAACCATATCCCTACCCCTAACCTACCCATAAGGTATGTCTAAAATCAGAGGGAAGTGATAGGTGAATAACTCTGATGTAGAAGCAACTAACCTTTGTTGTAAGCCTAAACTCGACATAAACTTTCAACGTATCCCTCAAATCTGATTGGTTGATTGGAATGTTGTTCCAGAATCAACAAAGATGTTGATCCAGGAACACGTTGCACATGGTGAAATCGGGTTCTGTCTTTCCGCTCACCCAGACTATTACAAAGCACCATATGTATTAAATACAGTCATCAAAACACATTTCAATAAATGACGGGACAAACCCCTAAAAGTAGAGAAAGGTTTACCTCTACATATGTGATCAGATGATTCATTCTGGCCTGTAACATGTTACTATTTTGGGTCAGAGTGAGTTTCACTCCCCTTTTGAGAAGCAGCTGTTGAAAAACAGAAACCCAGTGGACACAATCAAAATGCAGATGTCCTCTACAGAGGTTCAGTCAATACTGAGGGAATACGAGCTCCACTATGGAGCGTGGAATTCAGGAGGAGCCACACACAGACTACTAATGTCTCGACCCTCCTTTGTCATTTACACTTTAAGAGCTCCCCTCTCATCAACACCATCTCCTTCTAGTGGTACGAGAGAGAGAGAGAGAGAGAGAGAGAGAGAGAGAGAGAGAGAGAGAGAGAGAGAGAGAGAGAGAGAGAGGAGAAAAGAGATCAGAATCACTGCGTCCCGGAGGTTCCTGTGAGGTCAGTCGGCTGGTTCAAACGCAGGTTCCCTGGTGCACCGTGTGCTGCTGTTTGCGGCTCTTTAGACTCAAGCCCTTGTCTTTGATGTCGCCGGGCCTCTGCTGAGACGTATCAATAAGAGCACTGGCTATGGTAATGCCTGTGGGGAGGAGGAGAAGATGGAAGTGAGCTTCAAAGAAGAGTGCAGCATCCTGATAAGAGCATACTGACGCTTACCAATCAAACCTGTGTCTGTCAATATCATCTTACAATCATCAGTGCAGAGTTCAGATCCTTATTTGTTCTTTTTTCTTCTAAAACTACAGGCCCTTCTGGCAATGAGGAATTTTAGAAAATAAGCTCACCTCATTTCCACTCATTCTGCGGTCAAAACGACGGTTTTGGAAATGACTTTTTGGAATTGACTCATTTCATAGCATTTTACATGTCCTTTATCATAAATAAATATTTATCACAAATACAGACAATTGAATCATATTTTCACACTTTTTTCTATATTTTCTCCACACTTCACATCTCAGGCCCTGTTTACACCTGGTATTAAGATGCATTTTGGTCGATCAGAGGGAGGGAGACACATCCTCGTTTACACCTGTGTTTTAATCCGTCTCTTTTGTCCACTTTCAACCACTTCTGTCCTGATTCATTTGAGGGGAGGGTCTATGGGTGGGTAAATGCATGGGATTTTTCAGATCTTTCAATCTAATGGACAAAATAAGCTCACGCAAATTACATATGAATGTGCACAGAGAGTACAGAAAAACATATGGAGATCATCAGCTCTCATTTCTGCTCTGACAGCAGCAAGATCATGCCGAGCATGGTGAGAGTGTGTTAGAAATTAGTAATGGTGAGTACATTTTGCTTGGTATTAAAAAAAAAAGCAGACAAAGTTTAAATCCTAGGCTTCCCATGATGTTTGCGCGTTAGGTCAGGCGGAGAGAGTTGGTGGTCTTTTGCAGATGTTCGAACGCATTCGACCACATGAACGTCTACACTATGAAAGCAGACAAGTCACATGCGTTTTCGACTACCTCTGGGAGTGGTTGAAAGTAGGGCTGCAACAACTAATCGATAAAATCGATTATAATCGATTATGAAAATCGTTGTCAACGAATGTCATTATCGATTAGTTGGTCTGCTTACGTCACGGGGAGCGTTTACTGGTACGCACACACACGCAAGGTCTCTCTCTGCCGAGCGCGCGCGCTACACGGTTTGGAGCAGTCTCTTCTGTCTCGCATGCGCGCTCTTGCTTGCGCGCTCTAGATTTCGGGAGTTTGAACTAATTCGCGGGCATCAGGGAGCCGCAATCAATATGAGGGAGACTCCCGGGACTTCCGGGATCTTGGGATGTCTGTATTTTGTCTCGAGCATCAGGTTGCGCAATCAGTTCGCTCGCAACGTAAGTGATGGATTAAAATAGCGCTACCGCAGAAATAGGTTAAATTAAAATGGTGTTTACAAAGTGAAGCACTAAATACAAAGGCAGTTAATAACAGCAGCAGTAAAATATTGTTTTTTAGTCACTGTACTCAGTGGTTTTCAGCGAATGCTTGTGCACTAATGCATCATTTCTCCTGTCCTTTACTCAAGCCTGTTAGCTTGCTGGGTAACGTTACCTCCATTCCGTTCTCTTTTTATAGCATTAGTCTACTAAGTTTTAATTGTTTGTCAAACGCGATCTACTGCGGCTCTACGTTTACACAATTGTTTTCAGTCTTTCTATATTTATTTAATCAATTTATCCTTATATTATATTCTTTTATATATTATATATAATATATATTATATTCTTTATCCTTATATTCCTTATATATAATTAATTTTAAATAAAAATTAAATGAATTATATATTTTAGATGTTTTTAGTTTGTTTTTAGTTCAGATATTCACATCTGAACAACATGTCTGTGTAAATTTGTTTTAACAAAAAATGTGTTAAAACATAATATGTTGGATATCATTTTTTTAACAATAATCATGTTTGTCAACTTGCCATCAGCAATTATCATTAAAAACAATGCAAATATTGATATTAGTAAAACTCAATGTGTGGCTTTTGCACTTTTTAAAGTACACTTTTACACATAAATACCCTGATTTACGGTTTTATTTAGTTATAAAAAAAAAAAAAATCTAATTTAATTTCTATCCGATTAATCGATTAATCGAAAAAATAATCGTCCGATTAATCGATTATCAAAATAATCGTTAGTTGCAGCCCTAGTTGAAAGTGGACAAGCTCAAAAGGTTTTAGACCCTGTTTACACCTGTATTTAGCATCGTCCACTTGTGATCCAATTGACCAAAACGCATCTGAATACCAGGTGTAAACATGGCCTCATATTTCATCTTAAGCATGCTCTTCATTTCATTTCATGGTGACCACATACACTAATTTTTGATACAACTTTATTAGTTGCAAAACTGTTGCCTCGGAAATGACAACTGAGGGACAATCATAATTTTCTTCCACACTCGTTACATATTGAAATGGTTTATGTGTATTTACTCTGTTCAGATTATATATTTTTTTAAAGTTGGCTTTTATTCTTTATAGTTTACGATTACAGTAATATACTTAAACTTAAGATTATTAGAATTGCGGCAGGGGTGTTTTTAGTTTTTTACATGTCATAGATTTAAGAGAAAAGTCTCTGAAAGCTCATGTGGAACAGCATGTGGTGTATCTGATATCGCTTGATCAGACTCATAATGCTACATCATCATTCAATGAGCATTCAGAACAGAAGCTTGAAAAAGGAGTGGAGGCTCTTTGAGCCCTTGAGTAATTTGGACAGTAATTCGTGTTTGGTTTACACACCAGAGATTCCTCGCAAGTCTATTATTGATTATTTATTACTTACTAAACAAATTTTAAAAATAGAATGAACAAGGATTAAATGAATTAAAATGAAATAAAAAGAATAAAACAAAGAATACATTGACTGATTCAATCAAACGAACAAACGAAAGAAACTAATTTATTAGTGGATGGAGCAACAATGAAACTCCCAATCCACTAAAGCATGATTGTAAGTGTGATTTCCTGCAATTTAAAAAAAAATCAAAGTTCAAATTCACCTTCTTGACCCAATATTTCAACGAACTGCATTTATTTACAGCACACACTGTACATAACAAAAGGACAACATCTTCGGAAGAACTAAATGTTTTCTGCTGAGGAGAGATGTCCTGTCTCAAGTGAATTAATTGCAAGGCTGAATCAAATCAGGTGCGCATGAGGAGAAGGCTAAAGTGCTCTCGACTAATGGAAAATCAAACTCGTTACTGTGATCTTTGGCAGGTGAGCTGCGCGCATGATTAACCCCGATGAATTCTGCACTTTGAGACAGGATGTGCGAATCCGAGAACTCCATTAAAGGTAATCAGAAAGACTCTGTTGACCTGAGACATTCATCACTGTAAATGAACACTTTACAGCTACAGCATTATTGGAAACGGCTGTTGACTCGTCCACGTGAAACTTAAATGCCTTCTCGCGTTCGGCGTGAGCGATGCGCGTGAGACAAGTTTCTAGTGATAATCAGAAGAATGTCTCGGTGGGAGCCGAGCGAGCAGCTGTCTGCAGCGGGTCCTCTTCGCACCACCTGCCTCTTCACAAAGTGTCATTATGCCACACCAAGGTCACTCTTCCAACTGATGAGTGTTTTCCGCAAGCAATCAGCCACACTCCAAGCCTCAGTGTGACGCCAAGGTTATTCTGAGAGGGAACACACTCTCAACCTGACTTTCTAGTTCCTTGAGTCATAATGACTTCACCCGTCATTCGCAGGTCATTGTCAAGACGTGAGATCTGGTGTGGTGGGGGTCAACATCATCACTTAACTTTAATGTTACCCATGTGATTAAGGATAGTATAATGAAATTACTTGGGGCCCTATTTTAACGATCTAAGCGCATGGTCTAAAGCGCAGGGCGCAAGTGCACTTAGGGCGTGTCCAAGTCCACTTTTGCTAGTTTAATGACGTTGGTGCGCCCGGCGAATGGTCTAAAAAGGTTGTCCCTATTCTCTTAATAAATAATGAGTAATGGGTGTGTTTTGGGCGTAACCTGCAATAAACCAATCAGAGTCTCCTCTCCCCTTTAAAAGCCAGTTGCGCTCGCACCATTTACCAGGTGGAATTTGCAAGCGGAAAGACTGAACGCTTCTCTAGCGAGGAAACGATCTGCTCCTGCGCGAGGTTAAAGCGCGCAAACAGACCATCTACGGGACAAGCCGGATTCCACCATATCTTTAAGTACACAATAATAATCTTTTACATTGTAATCCTTTTATTTTTAATATTTGGCATGTTTGTGTGCTGCTGCGTGTCCCTGTGTGTAAGCAGCGTTGTGGACCCGCCTATAGGTGCACATTACTAACGCGCTCTTTAAAGCTACAGTGTGTGATTTTTACCCCCATCTAGCGGTGAAAAGGTATATGACCATCCAGTGAATATTAGTTTCTGTTCCTCTCAATTTCGATTTCGTTTTAACTCCTACGGTGGCCAATGAAGTCCAAGATTAACATGGCTTCCAGTACGACCTCCTCGACACGGTGCCATCGAGTGTTAAAACGCGAAATGCGAAGCTTGATGTCCCTCATTTTTGAAAGAACTAAGTGTTTTTAGCTAAGAATAAACTAAAAAAGTTACACAGTGTAGCTTTAAATAACAAAAACAATATTGCGCCATTGACTTTAGACCAGGTTTCAGTTGGTCCATGGCGCAGTCTATTTCAATTGCCTAAAAATAGCAACGCGCCAACAATACGCCTGAACACACCTCGTTTTAAGACCAGCACACCCATGGCCGCACAAATAGGCACAAATGCATTTGCTATTTAAACAACATGGCGCAGGAAGAGAAGATGATAACTGCGTCGGGCTGAAACTAGCAAAAAACACATGCGTTGGGCCTGGCGCCTTGTGTATGCTACTTGATGTTTATTGTATAACACAGGCCTGGCAGCTCAGATGACAGGGGCTAACAATGCTAATGGGGGTTAGAAGTGAAGAAATGGGGATATAATATTGATTTATCTTTATTCTTTAGCTGAAAGGATTGAACTATATGTGGCATATTCTATAATTATAGTCACTGCTCATTTCTATGTTAAAGCTCACGTTTAGCTGATATCACTTTCCACATTAGCAGACCTTCAGATCTCGCCTTTCAGTTTTCTGCTGACCAAAGAGGTTTTGATCCATCCGCTATGAGGCCCACGGCAATTAAATGGATAGTTCACTCATAAATGACAGTTATGCCAATCATTTATTCACCCTTACATTGTTTCAAAACAAAGACAGAATGTAGTATTTGTCCATACAGTAGTTCTTTCCATATGATAGATCACAGTAACAAAGGGATTTCAAGCTCCTAAAAGGCCAAAAAAACATGAAAACAACATAACAGTAGTCCATACAACTGGTGTGCAATTTTTCATATCTTTTGAAGTCTTGCCATAGCTTTATGCTAACTATTGTAAATGGTTACAGAAAAACTGGTCAAAAACGACTGATCACACAGACTTTAAAGTCAAACAACAAATGCAGAAACAAGTGCCTTGTTGCTTGGTAAATGCGTGACATGAAAAGAAACATTTATGTACAGGAGCTGACAGCTGTTGTTTTCTGAGTTGTAAAAAAAAGTGCATTTGGATGCGGCCTTGGGTGGGAAAGACAACTGGGGAAAAAACGAATTATACACTACAATATGCGTTCTAAAATTGGCTCAAAATATCAAACATTTGATATCCTCCGACTGGATGGATTCATAGTCTGAAGCTAAAAAATCTGTGGCTATATACAATTTCCTTTGAAATCTGTCAACTCAAACTGCCCAAAATCTGCAGACTGGATCTTTCAGCGACTGGATCTTTCAGCAACTGAAGTCATCTTGTCCAGACTCCAAATCGGGGCAAAAGTCATACAATCAGAGCATTACAGCCTTAACTATAGTTGAACTTTACACTGTAGAACATTATTGTAACTTTAACCTTTAAAAGACAGTAAAAATGCTAGAGTTAATTGGTTAACGGTAACTTCCATTACTGCATACAGGGAAAAACTGTAATAGATCTAACCTTACAGTTCATGTGATTTTACACTTTTTTTTTTTTAAATGTTAAATGTACAATTTTTAAAAAGAAAAAATCATCTTATCTAATTTACAGCCAAAAGCCATAAAACTGACATTGCCAGAATTCCCTGTGTAACACTTCACATGTTATGGTTTTCATTTGAATAATTATGTATATTTATTTTTTATCACGGTTTTGTTACATCTTATGTTGTTAAATGAATGTTTATTGGATTATTGTTGTGACTATGATGGTGTTTTATGTTTGTCTGAATGACTATTAGTATTTACCTAAGCTTGTGGAAAAGCTACTTGTGATGAACTTTGATTCATCGTATGGCTTTCTCTTTATCCCCTGTGTTGCTATGGTGGTTGTCAGTATATGTTATAGCTACAAAACAGATTTTAGTTGCAGCGTGGCCTTGCTAATTCAACCAAAAGGGCTGTTTGATTTACCAGTTAAATAAATGTTTGTTTTTTTGTAAATTACAGTATTAAATGGTAATATTTACAGGTTGTACTGTACGTTTACCTTTTACTGTATTTTTACAGAATTATTCTGGCAACCACAGCAGCCATTTTTCCTTTCCAAAAACTTTTTTTCTAAGTTTTTACTATATTTTAGCTTTTAAATTAAGAGTAGCTGCATGTGAAGTTAATTTCCAACTAGCTTCCCCTACAACTGCTTTATACTGTGTTTTCCCCTAAAATGGACAGTGGCCATAAACAAAACAGTGTGACAAATCAGAGCTGGTGGTTTTGCAGAGCTAATGCAACCCTGTCCATGAATGCAAGCGTTTGAGTGCCACTGCCCTCCTCAGGGTCAATGATGCCCACCCTCCTCTTTGTGCTGCTATCACTGTCGGCCGCTGACTGGCCACATTGACCACAGCCCAGTTACCTGACATGATAAGGTCAATAGTGTTCCTTCCAACACAAAAACATGAGTGAGAGACAGAAAACACAGAACACAAAGAACAAATAGATTAGACAGGTCTGCTCCTCCATGCCCTTGCTAACAAGTAGTGCCCTTGCACAATTAGCTACTTTGCATCTCATAAACAACATGCTGGGGTAAAAAGCAAGAGAGAAAAATGGGTGTGTGTAGGTGTGCAATGTAACCTTGAGAGCAATTTTTGAGCACTCAAACATGCGCAGCCAAATACCTGTCATGCCACTAATTACAATACATAATTGCTAATAATATGTTTACAGCGGCAGCAGAACAAATACAGTACACTTGGGCTTATAACTTTGGTTTCACTTTATTTTGATGGTCCCTTTAACACATTCCGTTGACTATAAGTAACAGTGCACCTACATGTCTACTATCTCTAGAGTGTTAGTAGAGTATTAGTAGACCGGTAGGGTTAGGGTTAGAATAAGTTGACAAGTAGTTGCTAAGTTACTTATAGTCAACAGCTTGTTCAAAAGGAACTACTCTCAGAAAGAGGGTTCATGGTCGATTAGTCCTGCAAAGATATTTACATGCGCTTGTACTGCAGCACTGATGCACGCTTGATTCTGATTGGCTGACAGATGTACTAAGGTGTTGGTTATGTTTTTATAATGCCTATTAAGTAGTTCAAGGTCTTGACCACATTACATTTCCATATCACTTTACACATTATTATTTCAATTATTTTAGTCTTATAGTTCTCTACAACAGCAGAAGAACCCAAAAAAAAGGGGGGGAAAACCCAAAACCCACCAAGACACTGGCCAACGGCAAAGCTGAATTTTCAGCATCATTACATAATCTTCAGTGTCGCATCATCCTTCAGAAATCATTCTAACATGCTGATTTGTTGTCGAGGAAAACATGTCTTATACTATTACCCGTTTTCAATATGGATAATAATATCTAAAAATAGTTACTATTTTGAATGATAATCTCAAGTTGGCAATAGTAATGGCAGAGGTGGAAAGAGTAATCAAATATTCTACTCAAGTAAAAGTACTACTACCTCAATGAAATTTTACTTGAGTATAAGTAAAATTACCGGTCAAAAAATCTACTCAAGTAAAAGTAAAAAGTAGCTCATTTAAAATTAGGGATGTCCCGATCCGATCACGCGATCGGAAATCGGGCCCGATCACGTGGTTTCAGACTCGATCGGAATCGGACGTTACCTCCCGATCAGGACTCGGATATATGTAAATTAGGGGTGTAACGGTACATGTATTCGTAATTATTAAACCGTTTCGGTACGAGGCCTCCGGTTCGGTACGCATACAAACTGAACGATTCCTAGGACCATTTTTCCTGCAGACAAAATCCGCGCTGGCGCGATCACCACAACGTTGCGCAACATCAAATGGCAAACGTAATGAAAGCGGAACGAAACTGCGCTACTCATTATATTGTGCTTAACGGACCATTTATCAGTTCGGACCAGCAATATCTGTGGAGCGTGAGATCAAGCGACACTGTGCTAAGAGATCCAGTGAAGAAAACATTTGAATTCGCCACTGAAGTAATAACATTGCTGCGAGATCTAGTGAGAAGCATTCACATTTCTCCGTTATTAACCGTAGATCTCTATTAGATCAAACAGCGCTGACGTTGAAACCAGGAGAAACATTGTGCCATGAATGAACATGGATTTAATGTTGCACTTCAAAACTCAAATATTATATAAATATATATTTAAATGTTATTTTTAATGTGATTACCAAAACATTATTTGTTCATCCTTCAAAGATTACCCCCATTTATAAACCTTAAAGTTTCAAGATGTAGGAAAACTCAAACTTATTTAAAAATAGTTTTTCTTTAAAAAAAAAAAGGAAATTTCTCTGGCATTTATTTCTTTTTGCTGTATCGTATCGAACCGCAAATTTTGTGAACTGTTACACCCCTAATGTATATATATTCTCATTTTTTTTATCCACTTTTAAAACATTTTTATTTTTTGTTTACATGCCTGCCGGGTATTTTAAGTTGAGGTGCTATTTGTTTTTATATTAGACTTTTTCTATATTTACTGCTGCACTAAAGTCCAAAAGTGAAGATTTTATGTTCTTGATTGTTCAAGCTACCTCACAGAAGTGCTCTGTCTGTTAACAGAGTTGTTGAATGTTAAAATAAGCTGAATTAAATAAAAAATAAGGAAAATCCTGGATCTGTTTTTTCTCTCTTCTTTATTCTTTTTTGTATGTATTATATAAGTATCGGATCGGGACTCGGTATCGGTAGATAGTAAAATCAAATGACTCGGACTCGGACTCGAGGGCAAAAAAACCTGATCGGGACATCCCTATTTAAAATTTACTCAGAGTAAAAGTTACTGAGTTACTTTTTTAACAGCGGAGGTGGGGGACTCTCCCGTGTATGGTTGTAATGGTAGAAGTTTTTCACAGTATGATAACGTCTAAGAAAATATCACGGTTTACAGTATTAATCAATTATTAAATAAATAAACTATCATTCAATTATGGTTATTATTATTATTATTATTATTATTATCATCAGTTAAAATGACAGTTAAATTAATGAAAACTGTTTTTTTTCTTTTCCTTTTATTTTAACAAACTTGAAACCATTTGTTTGTTTTGTTAATTAAAAAATAAAAATTTCAATAAAACATGTCTAATCAATTAAATTTGATGATTGATAATGAATTAGATTAATAACTTATTTTTAACGTTAATAACTTATTAAAATGTTTAAGAATAATACTGTCATATGAAATGTATTTATTCAGAAAATTAATGTTTCTTTTTATGATTTAATCCAAATATATTATCAAAAACGGTGGTAATCAAATTAAATTTAAACTTGTGTCCTTTTATTTTTTGGGGAAGCGATGCACAAACGGATTTACTAAATTAAACCATGGACAAAAAATATATTCCTTTAATGTTTAAATAAAAATGTATTATTATTGTTGTTATTATTATTATTTTGAGAAGTAGAATAGTAATATGTTTCCGTCATAATTTTTCCTAGTAAAACCGAACTTTTATTTTAACGGGTTGTAGTGAAGACCAAAAATGTAGAAAAGTGTTTCAAAGTGTAGTTGACAATGGTTTTGTTTTTCTCAAATAAAATGATGAAAATGCTTATTAGGCGTTCTCTCAGAGCAGCTCTGGAAATGTTCATGTATCATATCCTCAAATTGTTTGTGAGACGGTGAAAACACCATGAACGCCACGCGTACTTGAGGATGTAGTAGCACTAGCCAAAGCGGCGCAGCTCAGCAGAACAAATAGGGATATATTTACATGCAGTATTTTTGTGCTTAAATGTTCACAGACCATGTCGCGATTGGATTTATTGCCCAGTTCTACTTTCCATGTATTCATGCATCCATTATTTTGCGTGTTTTATCTGCGTTATGTGAATTCCATTTTCATGACTGGATTCCGGGATTCCCTCTGCATCACGTAAGTCATTCGGCCTTGTTGTGGGAAAATTAATATTTTAGTTCATATCAGCCTTAAGTTATAATCAGGAGGACATAGCCTAGCCTACCTTTATCTGCAGGAGGGATGGTGTGTCCTATGTATTGTCCTTTTGCAGCCACTTTGCGTCCACATTTTTTGCAAATTGGATATTTATCCTCGAGGACAACCACGTTTTTTTTCTACAAAGTATTTTCATACTGGCCATAATCCGCTTCATAAGAATTCGAGGGTGCTTTGCTTTCAGCTTCAGCTGGGTTTACGTCACCTTTCTTGCGCGTTTGTTCTCCCGCTCTTTAACCAATGCAGTAGTTTCCGGAGTGTGATTTTTTTTCTCCCTTGTATTATTATTTTTTACTCAGTAACGGATATGATTTCAAATGTAGCGAAGTAAAATACTTCAAACAAAACGTACTTAAGTGAAAGTACAGATTTAAAAAACTACTTAAAAAGTAGAAGTACACGAAAAAACTACTCAATACGTAACGCGATTAAATGTAATTCGTTACTTTCCACCTCTGAGTAATGGATTGGAACCAAATAACCTGTAATATCATTTTTGTTCATAAAATTATAAATATTATGATTACACCAGAAGTAATATTTTTTAAAGTACTCCGAAATGCATTTGCTTGAAAGGGTTATAAATAAGTCAGTCTGCCACGACAGATTGGAGCTGCAGATAAAGCAGGTCAGAATAAAATCAATTTGGCTTTGTTGCTCACTTATAAAACTACCAAAAGACTGCACTCTCATTCACTCCCTATGCGACTTCCCCACGGTGCTGACTGTGCTTTAAATGCACCAAATGGACATTTTAAAAGGGTAAACAGGCAATATAGAGACATTGCAGGCTTTCTCGTAAACACTAAAAAAACATACTGAGGATACTCTATAACCCCATCAGCCAATGTCATGGTCGTTAAGGGTCAAAGGCAATACAATTAACCAAAAATATTCACTCATGACATTTTTGTCAATTGAAACTAAGCAATCTAAAGCCTTTTTCAGAGAAAAGGCATCTGAATGGCCTGCCAAAAAGAAAAACAAAATAGAGTGATTAAAAGTAAACAGTTTTTATATGTGCTTGTACTATTCATGCTGTCTTTCTTCATACATAATCAGTTCTACTCTAATACATATTGAAGGTACATGTATTTATTTGATAAGTAGCCACGGAAAATGCAATAATGAATAATCAGCCGGCCATAATTATAAAATAAACCCCTTCAGGGGGTTTCACATCAGGGTCTTGATCACCCTGTTGGGGTTTATTTTGCCATAATGGCCAGAAGACTGTTCATAATCCCATGCTTATTGTGCTCTGATGTGGATTAGATCTATGTTCGACAGAAATGTTAGCTGTAAAATGAAATGTGGATGGAATGGAATGACTTTCAGTGCTTATTACTTGTTCACCACACATCGTCCCAGTCACTGGCGGTGAACCTCTTCATCAGAATAAGCAGATGAGATGGATGAAAGCTGGGATTGTGTTTTGCAAGTGCTCTGCTGACATCTTGTCTGAGAGCTGAGGTTGTACTGGCAGAAGAAACAATCTGTTATCTTACAAACAGATGTTCTGCTCTGCTGTTTCCACCTGACTCTCAGTGTGAGACTCGCTACATTCACCTGTGTAAGTGTGTATGTGTGTGTGGTCATGAGGGCTATAATGTAGGGAAACAGAAGTGATAGGTAGATTGTACATAATCAGCGTGTGCTTGTAACTGAAAAAAGATATGACGCATTGCGCATCATATCTGCATGTTATTCCAAATAAAAACAAAAATTGTCTTTCGATATCTTTAATTAGAATATAGCAGCTCCTCTTCTAAAACGACTTTCCTTTTCTGCTGATGTCATACTACTGTTCAAAAGTTTGAACTTTTTTGTTAGAACTTTTTAATGTTTTTGAAAATAGTCTCTTAAGCTAAGCAAGGCTTAAGCTAATGCATTTATTGATCAAACATACAGAAGAAACAGATTTGGTGCTCAAGAAAAATGTATTAGTATCAATGTTGAATACAGATGTATTGCTTAATATTATTTGTGAAAACCATGCAATGTTTTTCAGGATTCTTTGATAGAAAGTTGCAAAATTGCAAAATAACAGCATTTATTTGAAATAAAAATCTTTTGCAACATTATAAATGTGGACTGTCACTTTTGATCAATTTAATCAATCCTTGCTGAAATGTCTTTAAATAAATGATAATAAAAAATCTTTATCTGCCCCCAAACTTTTAAATGGTAGTATAGATAATGTTAAACAGCCAAATAGCTATTTAGGTATTGTTTCAGCAAACTTAATTCAACCCTGCAGGATACAATCAAGTTTGACTCGGAAATATGTCACACAACAGAAGTAAAATGGGTTGTGATTGTCTTGATTTCAATCCATAATTTGAATTGAGTTTGTACCAAAAGGTGAATTAATGACCCAAAGTGACCTGTGAAGAGATGCTGACAGTGCAAATGATGAAAGAAAAGAAATATCACTCCACGGCTCAAAAGCAATATGACCTCCATGCAACCGTCTGTTATATCAACCAAACAAGTAGACTGACTTTTTGGCTATTCTCTTTGAATCTTTATGCACACCTGCTGTCTGAGATATTGCCCTTGTTGAGAAAGAAACAGAGACGAAAGGGTGGTGTCTTACAGTGTGTCCTCTCTTTATAGTATCTCAAACAACACACGCACACACACACGCACACACACACACACACACGCACACATGCATGCACGCACGCACTTTATACTGTACAAGCCCTATATTCTATCACCGTGACCTAACCCTACCCATAAACCTACCATCACAGAAAACTTTCTGCAATTTTTACAAACCAAATATATATATACCAAAAACAGTCAAGCTGGCTTTTTTGGATTGTTCTTCAGAGACAAATTGTTTGCACTCCACAGTTCAGATTTGATCTAGCATGACCCAACCCTGTCCTCTCCTTCAGTGCTTTTCAGATGAAAGCAAAAGAATAAACTAAGACAACTTTTCACACCAAATGCCTTCTATTTTGACATCTCTCCTTACTTCACCCTTCATCTGCAACTTTTAAGTATCACACTTGAGAAGAAATGGATTGCTAGTACACACACACACACACACGCACACACACACACACGCACACACACACACACGCACACGCACACGCACGCGCACGCACACGCACACGCACACACACACACACACACACACACACACACACACACACACACACACACACACACACACACACACACACACACGTTAACCATCTGGTTAACTATCTTTGTGGGGACTCTCCATAGAAGTAACGGTTTTTATACTGTACAAACTGTATATTCTATCCCCTTAAACTAACCCTACCCATCACAGAAAACTTTCAGCATTTTTACATTTTCAAAAAAACTGATTCTGTATGATTTATAAGCTTGTTTCCTCACAGGGATCTCATTTTAGGTCCCCACGGTGACACTAGTCCCCGTATGAGTGTGTATATTCAGGTTGAAGTCCCAACCGGGATAGAAAAACACACACACACATGTACACACAAACACACACAAATATATATATATATATTTTATATATTAAATATCAGGGAAGAACAAAACATTTGGTTAAGGTATTTATCTGACAAATTTATTTGGCAAAAAAGGGGTAAACTACAGCTACAGGTTTTTTTTTTACTATGCAAAAAAAGAAAAATGCATAGCAAAACAAAAAGCTTACAAGAAAAAGAATACAATTGTCTACAACATAATCTGTTAATATTTTGTTGGTTCTCTCTTTTGGTTTTTGCATGTGTTTATAATTTATTTTTATGACAGCCTGGCCAATAATTACATCCGCACAATTTGGCATGTTTCATTGTGTTAGCACAAATAAAACAATGGACTGCAAGCACAACACAATACATTATGCTTCCAAAATCTTTAACTTTTTAAAAAAATATAATTTGAATAAAGAGTGAAGATGTCAATTCTTCATAGGCAATGATTGATATAACGGATATTATATATATAACTGATGTTAAGCATACACACATTGATTTTGTATTGAACCACAGCAATCTCCACTTTACGTTGACAGCCATAAGTAAGACAGCCCTTCTTTTTATGCTAAAGGAGAAGTATATAATTTTTGCACCTCTAGCAGTGCCAAATGGAATAGTGATCTGAAGCATATATTTTTTTTTTCACTTGCCGTTCAAACTCAAGTCTGAGCTACCTTCCTCCTCACATACCCATTTTAGTCAATTCATCTCAATGTTCTGATGTTTTTATGGACATTTTCCCTTTTTGAGAAGTTCATATGCAGGCTATCTTTGAGTGTTGCCACCTCTTAGACTCCCAATTAGTGCAACAAACCCGAGGTACAAATGATGTGTATGGTTACTATTTGGGCAGCATCCACACATTCCACACCGATGGGAATGTTTGAAACTTTTTCAATCATTGTTTTCATCAATCATTATTATTTTTCCAATTATGTTGGGTGGTGCAGCAATGAAACACTTCCTCTTTAAGAAAATAATACTTCAGTAGACCTTCAGGCAACCACAATTCTGCCTTAACACTGATAAAATATTGAACTCTTTTGATCTAAGGCTTGTTTACATGTTCTCCATTATCTACGAGTGGCATTACCACACGCTGCAGGCCGAATCAGTCTAAATTTTAGTGTAATTCAAGGTGAAATGTTGTTGCATATTTTATGATTCACTCTTGTTATGTGTCTGTGAAATACAAAGGCATCCAGTTTCTCACCAAAACCATCTCCAAAAACCTGTCATATGCCTTGAGGCCAAATACGCCTTTTCAGTCTTTATCACAAGCAGCAGCACAGGAGCCTACAGATTCACATGTGCCAGTGTTCAATAAATCAAAGAGCAGGTATTAGGCCCTCATAGACCGAGCGTGAGTTACTGTGCAGGAATAAGGGGGCTGGCTTAAGGGATGAAGGCGTACATTTACTGAGTGTGTTGGAGTATTTGGATTTGATTTTCCTCGGGGATAACATTATCCCTGTCAGATTTATTCCTCTGATCAGTCAGCACTATTGGACTCCTAACATGCATTTTATCTCTTGTTCTCAACTCATCTTTAATCCTTTATTCCTCTCTTTCTCCTTTTTTCCCACCCCTCCCATTCTTTATCTTTCTTTTTTTCTGTCTTTCACTGAGGTGGTGTCGGTGTCATATTGCAGTCAGAGGATGTTGCTGGATTGCAGAGTGCCGCAAGTGTTGTGTCTCTGAACCGCTACTTCCTGCTGCAGTACCATTTACAGCAGCTCATTCATCACGGTTACATGATGAGCACAACCACACCACAGAAACAATGAGAAAATCAATTCATGAGAATGAACAGGAGAAAGGACAGGAGGAGAAAAATATGAGATGTAGACAGCCAGAATCCAAAGGGTCAGTGTTTGGCTGGTTAAATGAGGATGAAAAAGAGAAAGGACAGGAGGGGAAAAATATGAGATGTACACAGCCAGAATCTAAAGGGTCAGTGTTTGGCTAGCTCGCCTCATTAGTGCCTGCTGGTAGATGTCATAATTACACCATCTGGCTGCTCAGAGCATCTTACAATAAATGCTTTCTATTATTACTATTATTTTACTTATCTTTTAATCTAGTATATATATAAAAAGATTTAAAGCTGAAACTCCGCCCACTTTTCTCATTCATTTGCATTTGTGGTTTAGAATGGCTAGGGTGCGATTTCCGGCAAATGCAAATGTCATTTTCTTTTAACTATGCTTTAGATATTTCTGCTATAGCTAAAAATAAGTATATAAATATGTAAATACACTTTACAAATCAAAAATATTAACAAGTAGCCACATGCTAAGCTGAAACTCTGCCCACATTCCTCTGCCAGGGTTTGATTACCGGCCAATGCCAGTGAATTTTTTATTTATAGGGTTTAGAGATTTTTGCTCTATTGAAATTAATGTAAACAAACCTACCAAATCTAAATTATTAATGAGTACACAACTGCATGTTAAAGTTGCATGTGGAAGATTAATTGCAACTTCATCTACAGCAAAGCTAAGATGTTAAATGAACGTTGAATGTTGAATTCTCACCACACTGGCCGGGGGGAGGCACTCCAGAAGATGCCCGTGGAAGGCTCATCAGCAATGTTTGCACAGCAGCACAATTCCCAGAACATGGCTCCACAGCTATGGGACCAGCCTGAAAAAAAAAAAAAAGATGAGTGATTAACTTACTGTAAGACAGATATAGAATTTTCTGCAACAAAAGCCACTAAGAAACAAGTATAAGAATAATGCAAAGCTTTCTTAATTCGACTAATGGTGAACAAACCTTAAACTCCAACCAAACAAGCCATAATTTAAACTTTTTTTATTCCTCCAATTTAGAAAATTCACACACATTAAAGCCTGCATTTAAGCTAATTTATGCTTCAGTCAAGCCTTTCCAGCATTTTCTTCAAAAAGGCAAAAGTGTCTCAGTCAAAGATGCACTGCAGGTTTTCCTTAATAGCTTTCTGTTTTAAAAAGTAAAGGAGAGTCAGTAAATGGTCTTGCTCTTTTCACCATTTCACACTCCTCCTATAAAAACACCTGAAAGAACGGGCCATGAACTGCACTTCACAAGAGCAAAATGCCACTGAATAAAATTGCCATCAGTAATAGTCTGATGCAAAACTTGGTGGCCAAATTTTTATCTCAAATTGATGTAGCATCTCTAAAGTGCCATTTTTTAGCTTTCTTCACTTACACAAAATGTCTTAAAACTCATTTACCAACACAACACTGTTTAGAATGCATGTGGTGAGGCAGATGACATGGGCTTGATGGCTATAAAGTCATTTATTAAATATGACTGCAAAATATTTATAACAAGATACTGTATCTTCACAGACACATAAAAATAAACTCAGAATGAGGATCTCGGCATCATTGTCTAATTTCATGAGACAGGATAGCCGAGGATGATCGATTTGTTATACTATTAGTCCAACCGAATGAGAAGACCCTCATTTTTCCTCTTATATACCCAAGACTATTAGATGGTGGCTGTATGATGGTCAATAAACAATAAATGTGTATTCAAAGCAGTATGTGGTTGATGGCACCACACATTTATAGTTTTCCTGACACTGTCACCAAAAACAATCTGTTTTCTTTCACCTGTCACAGATGATGAACTATGACAATTTAAAACTAAGATTTTGTTTTCCACTATGCGACGTGGCAAAGGGGCTAATTCATTTCTGTTTAAGCCCACAACCAAACCATGTCGGAATCCCATCATCTGTTTAGGTGACATAAATTCGATAGTAAAATAAGGGCTTATGATTGATTGAGTGTAAATGAGGGCAGTCCAATCCCTAAACTACACAGAGAAGCACCAGCAGGTGCTGGAAGTGGATTTCTCCTTCATTTGCATTTTAAGGGCTGTTTATGGTGCATAAACAAAATGGGCAGAGCTTTAAAAATTAATGCATGCAGTTGGCCCACCACTGGGTGTTTGTTTATTATAGAAGCTCCGTTATACACATTAAAAGTGTGTTTGAATGACAGAAAATTTAACGTAGGACAGGATTCTGTTCTGCTTCAGTCAGTTGTATATTTTTGGCGATACATTGTGTATATTTTTCTCTATTATGGGTTCAAAATATTATATTTAACACCACTCTCTACAGCGTATTTCGAACTAAAAAGTTTAGTGTAAATGCAGTAAAAAAAAAAACTATTTTCTATGCCAGTCTCCCAAATCAAATTACTTCTGTATGTTTTCTTATCCAGACAATTGTAGCTTTCCAAATAAATATTGGCTTTAGCAAGGACATGAAATCTGCCAGCTTTAACTTTGTGATTTAACCAACACATTCTCATCCTTTGGCGTCATATAGGTGACGCCATATGACATTTCGTCGAAATACGACGCACATGGCACCCTTTAGCGTCAATATAACACGCACTGTTATGGATAGGTTTAGGTCTGGGGTAGGGTCTGCGTCTCATATTGACGCTAAAGGATGCCAGTCACCTGTATGACGCCTTGGGTTCTGCGTCTCATATTGACGCTAAAGGATGCCATGTGCGTCGGATTTCGACGAAATGTCATATGGCGTCACCTATATGACGCCAAAGGATGAGAACGGGCTCGATTTAACACATATGAGCGACTACTTTTGCAACTAGTGCATCTTCTCACTTGTACCTTAGTGGAAAACTGCATCTGAGGTGTTTTTCCAAAACTCCACGTGGGTTCATATACAGTATGTGTAATATTACAATAATTCAGCCACCAAAACAAATATCAGGGATGCAAACGTTTATAAATTACATTTATAAGTAATTGAATTGAAGACAAAAGGCAGTGAGAGCTTTACGACTGTTGTTCTGAGGGGTCTGAAGGTCACGGCTGAGGCTGAGCTGTTGTATTGAACGCCTGACTGTCTGACTATAGGGAGGTGTACAATGACCGCAGGGGTCAAAGAGGAGTGCAATGTTTACTTACATCTTGTCTGAGGTATTCAGTGATAGAGATGCTTCAGTTCAGTAGTTGCCAGCTAAAGCTTTTAACCTTTGATCTCTAAATCAATGTCCGCTGTGTGAATGGACATAGAAGTAGTGCACAATTATAAAAGTTCTGCAGAGTAGTTTTTCTTTTTCCTTTCTTTTCTTTTTAACTTCTTTTTATCCACGTCTGCCTATTTTCTTTTTCTCCCTCTTAAAAACTCATATCATTTGACTAAGCACAAATTCTCTTGTCCCCTTTCTCCTTTCCCTCTGACAGATGTGGCTAATAGGTTTAAGTGCTGAAGCGTACAGACTAATTATAGGTTGTGCTACCTATGTTTGTGTTAGGTTTCAGAGATGATGAATTCATCAACTTGAAGGAAATAGGTTCCATTTAATCCTCAATCCGTCATACATCAGTTTCCAAATGAACCCGCCACTGAGCGCGCCTTGGGAACAGATGTTGAAATACAATGGCCATTAACTTTGCACTCAGCAATATGTTCCTTCTCATGGAGAAAAAAGGGGGTGGGGGAGTGTTTGACAATGTATAAACATTATGTCACCTAATTATGACATACAGTAATGTGATTTATGCAAATGGATGAAACTACAAAGATTTTACTTTGACATCTATCTAAAGTATTGGACCACATACACATACATTCTGTGAAACATAATATGATACTAATAACAATGAATTATACACTCCATATTTCCTTATTTGAGAATACACAAAAAGGATTTTGGAGCGATTGAATGCTAATACCATATAGTTTTGTCTATAACAATAAAATAAAGTAGGACACAACTAAAAATGTATGGATGTCATTACATTAGAAACAATACCGGTAACACTTTACAATAAGGTTCATTAGTTAACATTAGGTAATACATTAATTAACATGAACTAACAATGTGCAATACATTTGTTACAGTATGTATTAATCTTTGTTAATGTTAATTAATAAAAATAGAGCTGTTCATGTTTGTTCACAGTGCATTAACTAATGCTAACAAATACAACATTTGATTTTAATAACGTATTAATAAATGTTGAAATTAATATTAACTAAGATTAATAAATGTTGAAGAAGTATTGTTCATTCTTAGTTCATGTTAACTAAGGTAGTTAACTAAGGTTAACTAAGGAACCTTATTGTAAAGTTTTACCACAATATCAAACCAAGAAAAGAGCAAACCAAAGATTTCAGAACTAACTTTACTTTTCTAAGTCATCTTTGCAATTACTTTTAGGCACGGGTTATAATGTTATGTTTAATGGATGTATGAAGTAAGTTTTCAGGTTCACACAGGTGGTTCGTCCCATTATGACAACAGCTAACATTTGACCACCAGAAAGTGTCAATGAATTTTGATAAAATGTACTTTATAATTTTACCAACCTAGCCTTCTTTTTGAGAAATGTTTGCTTGAAAAGTGCCTTTAAAAAAAAAAGACACTGGTTTTATATTTGTCATTTAATGCAACATTAGAGATGCGTGGATACTACATTTCTCCACCAATACCAATAGCCGATTATTTAGAATGATATCTGCCGATACCGATAGTTTGATTTTCTTAAGGTTAAAAATCTCTCAATGCTGTAAAGTAAACTATAAAGGGAACCCTATAACTTGTATTAAAGAGGAAGAGATCTTGTGCTCTGCATTGCCGCTTGAACTGAGGCCACCTGCCACGTCATATTTTTATTGATTGATTTTCGTGAAAAAAAAAAAGACTAAATTTCAATCAGAAAATCAGAAGTAACAAAGCACAAAGCTCTTTACGATAGTTGAATGGGAGGCGTGCTACAAATAATGTTTGGTGTAGAAAAAAACGCATATCTGGCTTGAACTACGGGTGATTCATGAGGTCAAATAGACTCTGCTTTAACGTCGCTTTATTTTTAACTGTTAATGCGTTATTGTCACGTTAACTTTGACAGCCCTAAATTCAATGCAAGAGACATTTTTTACACACAGTATGAGCTGCAGTCTGAGGTTTTTCTGACCCCTTTTGATGGACAGGATATAATCGGTCCTGATCATCAGCTGTTTACAAGCCCAATGGCCGATAGTGAAAATAATTGCTTTTAAAGGCATATACAGATTATTCGCCAATACATCGGTGCATCCCTAAACAACAGTCATATGTTTTTAATGTGAATTAAGCGTTCAATTCTATTTTGAGGTGGCAGTGGAACTATAATCACATTTGCACCTGTTGCAGTGGCCCCAAACATTGGGAAAGGGGGAAGAAAAATGGAGTGACTGGGAGAGATAGAGAGACAGTGTGCATCCAAGCAGGACTTGGCTTCTCTTGGGTGAAGCATTAATCTCTTTAAAAGCCTTCATTAGCTCAGATTTATCCATCCCCCACTTGCTGAAGCAGCCTGTTCAGCCGCCAGAGCTGGGCAGGATATTTGTACATTTAATTTTAATCCTCGTTAATAGCTATTTTATTAAAATGACACCTTCAAGAAGAAGGGCATTAACAGTGAAGTGATGGACTCTTCATGACAGATTGATCCAGGTTGTGAACGGAGAGATTGACTGTTCAGAGCGATGGTGAGGTGATCCAAATTAATCAAGCTAAGTAATACAGCATATAAATCAGGAAAGGGGCACAAGGCGCCTTCAGGGGAGGACTTCAGGTCCTGGGCAGTGGTATACCTCGTATGGGCCCACTGAGATCCCATAGTGGCTGTTGCTTTAGAGAAATATCTACTAAAACATATGGGTGGATATTCATTTGCGACATTTATAGTGTAGGACATTTCATGACCGGTGGAAAGTAATTTCTATATTTGACATTTACAAATGCTAAAAAGCACTCAAATACAAAAAACAACTGATACAGGTGCATGAAAAATATTATACAGTATATAAAAATACCAAAACAGTCGACACACTTACTCCCAAAGGAATTTTTAATGGTACGCCCACTAAAGACTTCCTTTGGATCAACAGTGTTTCAAATGTATGTTTTGATATGGGAATATTTGACATTTAGAGAAACAAAAGGCTTGTTAAAAAGTTGTATTTGTGTTAACATCCTTCACCTGAATGTGGTAGAGCTTTGCTTTTTAGCAAACTTTCTGAATTTCCCTCTTCGTCTTCCCACTCCAGAGTGGCTAAACAGCCCTAAGGGGCTCTGACTGCTATGGGATTTTGAGGTAGGTGGTGCATCCTGAATTCTGAATGTGCTGCCTTCAAACATTATGCACCCACATCAGTCGTTTGTTATAGCCAGAACTTCATCAGTCCCTGAATATGAAGTCCCTGCTTCGTTCTCAAAAGGCGGCTTTAAAACAGTGGGAACGTTTGTTGAGTGGCCATCAGGTCTGTGAATCATGGAGGGATAAAGCGTGAAGACTTCATCAAATAAAGTGATGAAGAGGTAATAAACACTGTGAGGACAGATCCTGCAGCGCAACTGTAAGAGCATGCCGCTAGCAACGCCAAGATCATGGGTTCAGTTGCAAGGGAATAACACTGTAAAATATGCACCTTAAACTTTAGTTGCTTTGGAAAAATTGTCTGCCGAATGAATAAATATACATTTAATAAATGAAAGTATGAATAGGGAGAAAGAGAGAGCTGGTCAAATACATTCAAATCCAAAACAATTCAGTGGAGTATGTTTCAAGTGTCTTTGCCATATTTTCTCTGTCAACCAACACAGATGTCTACCCTTCAAGAACTGGGATGTATATACCGTATGGGATGTAAAGCATGATCAGCAGTGCTGAGAAAACATTCTGGCAAAATAGAGAGCAGACTCTGAAAGAAAATATTTTTAACATTATTGATACCAGATTCAGTTGGGACAACTGCATCGCTGAGTCTATTTAAAATTACGTTCGGGACAATGCTGTCTATACTTTGCAATAGTTTTAACACCTGATTTAATTTCAAACCGGTATTACACATTATGGCACCACAATTTTATACCGTATATCGTATATACAGTATATATACACTCACCTAAAGGATTATTAGGAACACCTCTCAATGTCTCGATTTCTGTTGAGACATTCAGATGGTAGAGTCAGAATTTGGCGTAAACAGAATGAGAACATGGATCCATCATGCCTTGTTACCACTGTGCAGGCTGGTGGTGGTGGTGTAATGGTGTGGGGGATGTTTTCTTGGCACACTTTAGGCCCCTTAGTGCAAATCGGGGATCGTTTAAATGCCACGGCCTACCTGAGCATTGTTTCTGACCATGTCCATCACTTTATGGCCACCATGTACCCATCCTCTGATGGCTACTTCCAGCAGGATAATGGACCATGTCACAAAGCTTGAATCATTTCAAATTGGTTTCTTGAACATGACAATGAGTTCACTGTACTAAAATGGCCCCCACAGTCACCAGATCTCAACCCAATAGAGCATCTTTGGGATGTGGTGGAACAGGAGCTTCGTGCCCTGGATGTGCATCCCACAAATCTCCATCAACTGCAAGATGCTATCCTATCAATATGGGCCAACATTTCTAAAGAATGCTTTCAGCACCTTGTTGAATCAATGCCACGTAGAATTAAGGCAGTTCTGAAGGCGAAAGGAGGTCAAACACAGTATTAGTATGGTGTTCCTAATAATCCTTTAGGTGAGTATATATATATATATATATATATATATATATATATATATATATATATATATATATATACATATGTTGGCCCATATATATATATATCACATCAAGAAGCCATCACAACACGTGTTCAGTTTAAAGTCAGTGATGTGACTTTTTTAATGTGTTTAACTTCCAGACAAATATTTTTACAGTGTACAATGATGGGTAAAATATTAGAAAAAGTGTGGTGCAATCATCCAACACAATGAAGATAACTTGATCAATATTATAAATGATAAATATTATACAATAGTTTCACATACTCAACCTTAAATACAAAATGTTAGATATCCTGTATGATGAAGATGATTGAAAACAGCATCTATCCAATTAATGAGCAATAACAATGTAGTAAATTTTATTTTTAATCAGAATGTAACTTTTAATTGCTGCCATTCAGTTTTAAGGTCTTCGGGAAGATATAGTTTAGGAAGTACATTTTAAAGCAAACTATGCTATAGAAAATATTTCTGAAGCAAATTTATAAAATGCAATAGGCCTTGTCATTCAAACGCTATTCTAATTAATTATTTAGCTGCATAACTACTGGCAAACACAATCATATTGAAGTATTCATCATGAAAACAATAACAGCACTTTAAGTGAGACACTTTACTATAAACATGTCTTCTAAAAACTGAAATGAAAATAAAAAGCCTGTAGAACCCCCATGATATAATGGAGGGTTACTGAAATCACAACGTTGATCCCAACATCCGGTTCTATGAACACTGTGCCTTTGAGCGAGGCACTTAACCCCTTTCTGTACATGTGAGACTCTGTAATTAGTGTACTGTAAGTTGTTATGGATAATAAACTCCTGCTAAATGACATGTAACTGCCTGCTAAATGACAAGCAATTAGACAAGCAGTAAGAAAAAGGCAATTTAAAAAAGTGGTAAGGGTGGCCTCAGACTGCACTGTAGTTAACACTGTTTACTCTGAAGCTCTCAGCCTGTCCTCTAGGTATAAAGTCACGAAAACTCTGACAAAGTTAGCTGCATTTCTTCCACAAAGTGATGGAGGTTCAATGGTGAAATTCTTAATTAACTTAAAAGAGGCCTTAAGAGAGATATCTCAGCTTTTCAGTAGTCAAATGGCAGTGTCTTAGGGCCAGATTTAGAGCATTGAAGCAAAACATGGTTGTGCAAAAAATGGTTGTCAAGCACCCAGTTAAAGTTTTGTGCGAAACATTACAGCACAACGAGAACTGCATTACTATACTTTGATATCCTAAATGAAAATATTTCTATAGAAAGACTAGTAAATTAGTTTAACAACATTCAACTCAGGTTTCAGATTACAAGTGGACAGCACTAAATCTAGGTGTAAACGAGGGCCAAAATGCTTTATGATTTGATTTCCCACATGACTACGCCGTGTTTAGTCTAAGTTTTACATCATGTAAAAGTGAATTTATCATAATAGGTGGTGCCCTTTAAGGCCTATTCACACCAATGCAACAATGACAGCAGAGTGAGAATTTTGGTGGAATCACTTTCAGCTGCTAAAAACATTGATAGCTAATCAGAATCCAAGTGACTATAAAGAGTTTGAGCATTTGAAGTGGCAGATGACAGAACTGTAGCACATGCTTAGAATATACAAACCAATATTGTGTGTTGGTGTGGACATTCATATAGTTATCGTTATTGTCTTTACAGTTATCGTTGGTGGTGGGAACAGGCCTTGACTCCAGTTTTCAGTATCACATGATCCTTCAGTCATTCTGATATGCTGATTTGGTGCGCAAGAAACATTTCATGTTGAAATGAGTCATGCTGCTTAATATTTTTTATATTATAAATGTCTTTATTGTTGTCCAATTTCTTTAAAAAAAATCCTTACTGAACTTTTAAACAGTATTGTACAATTAATAATATGGCGAGCAGGAAGAGGCCCGAGGGCTGTGAGAGAACGGCGCGAGGCCGGTGGCGTGATTGATAATGAGCGACACCTGTCTCGTATCTCTCACGGAGGAGTGGAAGCATAAAGGAGGAGGGACGACAGTGGAGATCGAGAGAGGCCAGCCCTGGGTTTTATTTGATGTTTTGTTTCTGTTTTATGTGTCAGCAGTCGTCCGTGAGGGACTGATGCCTTTATTTTTGTTTTGTATTTATTTATTTATTAAAATCTGTTGATTGTTCGCTGGTTCCCGCCTCCTCCTTCCCATAATATCGAACATTGCTACAAATAGATTAAAAAACAAACAAGACAACAGAAGAGGCTTTTGCTTCAGTAAGTGTCGACCTTCAGTTTGAGTTCATTGGTAGGCTGAATCCTGAAAATACCTGAGGGACATTTGGTGTCCCGCACACTTCTTACTTCTTTATCAGTAGAGATAAAGTGGACTGATGCCCTTTCCAGATCAGTCTTAGTTTTTTTTGGTTAAATGTTAAGAGTCTTTCTGCCCTTTAGAAAGATCTGTACAAACTCCTCATCTACATAATGAACATATTATCAGAAACAGGAGAACATGTTTGTCT
The DNA here is from genome assembly GCA_030578255.1 of Tiaroga cobitis. NCBI lineage: Eukaryota > Metazoa > Chordata > Actinopteri > Cypriniformes > Leuciscidae > Tiaroga > Tiaroga cobitis. Next base: position 33,439,491 of record CM060603.1, read on the forward strand.
CATATAGATAAATTACTGTTTACAAGCAAACACTCAGGAAATTTAAGTTTCTTTAAATTTCCCTCAGCACGGGGAGCTCATGAATAAAACCACCACAGAATATATAATGGGGCAAATGGGACCCAGTCGTGCCACTACAACATGTGAAAGGACATGTAAATAACACATCTTTACAATATTAATAAAATATGCCTTTGCATTTATGTTGGATGATTCTCCACTGTTAATGTTACTTGTTCAATTTCATGTTAGTTCACACTGTGTTAAAGTCCACAATGTTAAAGTCCCCCTGTGGTGAAAATCAAGTTTTTAATGTTGTTTATATGTCTATGTGGTGTTTTCAATATGCTTCAAGACAAACCTTGTGTAAATTCATAAGTCAACACCTTTGCTGAGTATTTTCTAAGCATGCAGTGAACCAAAGTCTCAAAAACACGGTTTGAAATCGCTGGTTTTTATGATGTCACAAACTACCTTGTAACCAATCACGTCAATGTGTGATCGTCAACGAGTGGATCTCTGAGCTGGAGTGAGTGAGTGGGGGCGGGGCTAATTTTGCATATTCATAGAACCGCATATACTAAATAAGGCAAGGACGAAGTTACATTCAAGCTATTTTAAGGCATGAAGAATTTTTTTTCCAAGGAAAAATCGTTCAAATATGTAATTTTGGTGATCAAAGGTGAGTTTTAAGGAGTGAAATGATTGACTACAGGGGGACTTTAACAAATGCAACTTTTGATTTAAAAAATCTTTTAAATCTACAGACAGTGTATGTCTTTATTCAGACAGTATTTAAGACAGCGTTTGTGATAAAGACTGTCATTCCCCATTTAATTGTTCAGATATGCCACCACCAGATACATAGATTTAAATAATGTATTATACAGATCCATCAGGCTTAGATTGAATCTCATACTTGACTGAAAGTTTAACGGCTCCTGGGTTCAGGTCTGTGTTATGTTTCTGTCTGCGCATCAGTAATGTTATAAAACTGAGCAGACTCCACACCAGCCCGTCATGTTTGCCTTACGGCGCCAGGCACACTTACTCATACACCTGTCAGTACCTTGGGAAACACATTAGCATGAATGCGTGTGCGCCTGTTTGTGCTGAGTTGGCCTGACAGAGAGCAAAAATGCTGGAAATGATTGGAGTTGAGAGGGAGACAAAAAGGCAAACAGGCCATCTGCTGGTCGAGAGAGAGAGAGATGGAGAGAGTGTGAGAAAGAGATCCTGAGAGAGAAAGATGGGGAGAGACAGTGTACGTGAGAGAGAAGGGAGAGAGAAGGAGATTAAATAAAATAGAGGGATGCGGGTGGCTGGCAGGTTATCCGAAGCGTGTCAGAAACACTCTCGCCGAGTGTCTTTCATTTTCAGCCTGCAAGCCGCAGTCAGGCTAGCTGTTGTGCTTCTGGTTGCCTTGTAGCTGTGCTTTTTTGAACTGAGTGGTCTAAATCAGTGATTTTTGGTGGGTCGCCACTTAAAAATGGGTCACAGGTCTGTAATACTTAGAGAAAGCTATCCTTTTGGTATTTCCATTCATCTTGATGAGCGTGGACAGCATGACAGGTGCGCTTCTTTGGTTCTGTTGTTTTCATTGTGTTTTTGGTTCTGTCCAGTGACTGGGGCTGTTTACACGACACCGTTTTAAAACTAAAAACGTAAAACTTCTTATGCGCCTTGGTCGTTCGTTTACACGACAACGGCGTTTTTTTTGTGCCTGTTAATGCAAAGTTTTGAAAACGGGTTTCAAAGTGGTCCATGTATCATCCGATCATTTGATTTCCAATTTGAAATGAAATAAGCAGAAATGAGAAAACGGCACCTTTATTAGTTTTTTCTTTTTTTTTCAAAAAAACTGAAAAAACGAGATTTCGGCTTGATTTTTTCGTTTTTTTTAGTTCACAGGCAAAAAACAAATACATGACTTCAAAATTCGTTTTCCACATGTGGGCGGCCATGAGACGCCCCCTTCAGCTGATTGGTCAAGTAAATCTGAGCATGTGACGTCATCAGTCATCGCTTATGTCTGTTCAACAAAATAATAGTCCTCAACAGTAATCTACCCATTAAGGATGTAATTTGTCTTTTTGAAAACCCAAACAAATCTTTAGAATCTACTGGTAACTTCCTTATCCTTGTGGCAAACTTTTACTTTCACAAACAAAGGTTTCTTAAGAAAATTCCAACTTTTAAATATTTCTTATGTGAAGTAAAATATTTAATCAAATCACTAAGAATAATTGATAATAGAAAATGTACTTCTTTTTTGAAGAAATATAGAGATAGATTATGTACCATGATTAATATCTGTTTGCTGTTTCTTTTTTTCCCTTTTTTTTCTTCTTTGTTTAGCTCTATCCATTTTTTGTGCTATGATTGTGCACGAATAAGTTTACTTGTTTAATACATTGTTGGAAATGTTTTAGATTTCTAAAAGATGTGTGTTTGCACTATTGTAATTTCTTTTTTTAATACAAATAAATAAATAAATAAATAAATAAATAAATAATAATAATAGTCCTCTTCTACCGCTTCTTAAACTGTACAGGGCAGGTCCTAGATTTGGCATTCTTCTGTGCAACTTAACGCGTTTCACAGAAATATTTACATCAGAAATATTAAATATTAGTATGCCACCAGCCTGTTTTATTTAGCTGTGCGGAGTTAAATCTGTGTGGTGCTGCGCTAGACAGCGCCGAGTGGGTGAGGCACAAAGCAGTGTTCAGTCAGCAGTCACAACTTTTCTTTTAGACAGTATAAGCTCCGTTTTGGACACGGGATGGTCATTGCAAATACTGTAATTATGCTAATCGGCTGAGGGTGGGTACCGATGATGGTGAAATAAAGTTGAAACTGAAACTGTAATCATAGCGACCCGGGAGAATGAGACAGATGATTGACAGGATGATAGCGGAGGCAATTAAAGGGGCAAGAAAACTTCTGTAAAAAAAAAAAAAAAAAAAAAAGTGTTTAATATAAGTGACTTTGTCGTTGTTTTATTGTTTTCAATAAAATAATAGTGAACGGTTGACCGCAAACTGAGCCTTCATTTTAAAGGGCAATTTCCAAATATCTTTTATTTATTTGTTATAATATGGGTATTTTGGGTCACCCGTCTTATTAATAGTATATTTGGTAATAAAAAGTTGTTTTTTTAATTGTGTTTTTTATTAAAAATATAGGCATATCATAACAACTTATAAAGATCAAAATCTACAGAAGACATTAACATTTTGATGTTAGACTACGTAGACATAGATGTTTGACATTTTGAACAATTTAAATTGAGTTGGGCCAACTCAATTTTGGAAAAATTGTATTCTAAATATTAATTATTGAGTTTGGCCAACTTAATTTTGGAAAATTTAAATTGAGTTGGGCCAACTCAATTTTGGACAATTTTAATTCTAAATATTAATTATTGAGTTGGGCCAACCTAATTTTTAACAATTTAAATTGAGTTGAGCTAACTCAATTTTGGTATTTTTTTTTAATTCTAAATATTAATTATTGAGTTGGGCCAACTTAATTTTGAATAGTTTAAAAATGAGTTGGGCCAACTTAATTTTAGAAAATTTAAATTCTAAAAAAATTATTATTGAGTTGAGCCAACTTAATTTTGAACAATTTAAATTGAGTTGGGCAAACTCAATTTTAGTCATTTTTAATTCTAAATATTAATTATTGAGTTGGGCCAACTTAATTTAATTGAGTAGGACCAACTTAATTTGGGAAAATTTTAACTTAATTTTGAATAATTTAAATTAAGTTGGGCCAACTTTGAAACTTTGAAGCTATTTATAACTTTTTTTTCATTATGACAATAATTATTTCTACATTTACAATAAACTGCCAGGTGTCAGCTTTCAAATGAGATAATACTTGTGCTTTTAGTACAAAGGGTTCATGAACTGTATCGTTTCAGTTTGGGTATGCCATTTCTGGGGATTTTTCAAAAGTGGGGTTGCAGCTTAACAGGTTAATTTAATTGAGTAGGACCAACTTAATTTTGGAAAATTTTAACTTAATTTTGAATAATTTAAATTAAGTTGGGCCAACTCAATTTTGGAAAATTTAAATTGAGTTGGGCCAACCCAATTTTGAGAAAAAATGTATTCTAAATATTAATTATTGAGTTGGGCCAACTTAATTTTGAACAATTTAAATTGAGTTGGGCCAACTTCATTTTAGAAAATTTAAAATTTAAATATTAATTATTGAGTTTGGCCAACTCAATTTTGGAAAATTTAAATTCTAAATATTAATTATTGAGTTGGGCCAACTTAATTTTGAACAATTTAAATTCTAAATATTATTATTGAGTTGGGCCAGCTTAATTTTGAACTATTTAAATTGAGTTGGGCCAACTTTATTTCAGAAAATTTAAATTCTAAATATTAATTATTGAGTTGGGCCAACTTTATTTTAGAAAATTTAATTCTAAATATTAATTATTGAGTTGGGCCAACTTAATTTTGAACAATTTAAATTGAGTTGGGCCGACTTAATTTTGGAAAATTTAAATTCTAAATATTAATTATTGAGTTGGATCAACTTAATTTTGAACAATTTAAATTGAGTTTATTAAACTTAATTTAATTTACTGTAACATGTAGCCAACATTAAGTAGGCCTATAGGGCTATGCCGGTGAGGCTAACACCAGTGTTATTTGTTAATGTCTTCTGTAGATTTTGATCAATATAAGTTGTTATGATAGGCCTATATTTTTTATGAAAACACAATAAAAAAAACAACAACTTTTTATTACCAAATACACTATTAATAAGACGGGTGACCCAAAATACCCATATTATAACAAATAATAAAAGATATTTGCAAATTGCCCTTTAAAATTAAGGCTCAGTTTGTGGTCAACCGTTGACTATTATTTTATTGAAAACAATAAAACAAAGACAAAATCACTTATATTAAACACTTTTTTTAACAGAAGTTATCTTGCTCCTTTAATTGCCTCCGCTATCATCCTGTCAATCATCTGTCTCATTCTCGCGGGTCGCGGCTATGATTACAGTTTCAACTTTATTTCACCATCATCGGTACCCACCCTCAGCCGATTGGCATAATTACAGTATTTGCAATGACCATCCCGTGTCCAAAACGGAGCTTATACTGTCTAAAAGAAAAGTTGTGACTGCTGACTGAACACTGGTCTGTGCCTCACCCACTCGGCGCTGTCTAGCGCAGGACCACACAGATTTAACTCCGCACAGCTAAATAAAACAGGCTGGTGGCAGACTAATATTTAATATTTCTGATGTAAATATTTCTGTGAAACACGTTAAGTTGCACAGAAGAATGGCCAATCTAGGACCTGCCCTGTACAGTTTAAGAAGCGGTAGAAGAGGACTATTATTATTATTTATTTATTTTTAAAAAAATACAATAGTGCAAATTACAATAGCGCAAAAAGTAGGAATTTTCTTAAGAAACCTTTGTTTGTTAAAGTAAAAGTTTGCCACAAGGATAAGGAAGTTACCAGTAGATTCTAAAGATTTGTTTGGGTTTTCAAAAAGACAAATTACCATTGAGGACTATTATTTTGTCTGAACAGACCTGAGCGACGACTGATGACGTCATATACTCAGATTTACTTGACCAATTAGCGGAAGGGGGCGTCTCATGACCGCCCACATGTGGAAAACGAATTTTGAAGTCATGTATTCGTTTTTTGCCTGTGAACTAAAAAACGAAAAATCAAGCCGAAATCTCGTTTTTTCGTTTTTTTTTTAAAAACGAATAAGGTGCCGTTTTCTCATTTCAGCTTATTTGATTTCAAATTGGAAATCAAATGATCGGATGATACACAGACCCAAAGTGCATGTTTTTGAAACCAGTCTCCATGTAAACAACAAAAACGTGAATCTCTGAAGACGATGACGTCATGCACATGCGTATTACGTGCCTGGTAGTTTCTGTCAGTAATTCAGAGCTGTAATCTGCTTTCTGAATCAGATAAATGTAGAGTCACACATAAAATCTGCCACATTTTGCAATTTACTAAAAATTAAGAGCTTGTTTAAATTATTACAGAAACATCCATTCTGCAGACAACCAAGAGAAACTAGATGATTCCATTTGTTAACTTTTTGTGTAAGATGCAGTATATATATAAAAAGTAATCTCGTCGCTTGATAAACTTATGTTTGAGCCACTATAGTCACTTGGACTATTTTAACGATGTTTTTACTCATTTCTTTGGGCCAGCAAGTTTCAATAACATCAAAGAGTGAGACAGCTCTCAGATTTAATAAAAAATATCTTAATTGTTGTTCCGAATGAACGAAAGTCTAACGGGGTTGGAACAACATGAGGGTGAGTAATTTTCATTTTTGGGTGAACTAACCCTTTAAGATATGATGCCAAAAACTTCACTGATCTGGCTAATCCTGAAACTACTTATTTAATTTTAGAAGCAATTTAACGATGGTAACTTATAAACAAATACAAAAACACTTGGAAAGTCAATGACCTAACTGTCAAATAGTATACTGGGACAAACTTCTGTTCCCCCATAATAATAAAATAAAGTAATTGCAATACTCATGTTGCCTGCAAATGTCACATTTTAGCTCCCATGAAAAAACAGCTTATGTCTTATAATACTAAATTATGTTGTTGTTTTTTAAATGTAAGGTAGAAAGTAACATATATATATATATATATATATATATATATATATATATATATATATATATATATGTGTGTGTGTGTGTGTATACAGTAGTTAACATTTGAAGTGGATCAAAAAAGTTAATCAAAGTTGTCCTAAGACAAGAACGGGTATTGTTCAAAATTTATGTATAACTTTGATGAAAGGTTTTGATCCACTTCAAATGTTGACTACAGTATATATACGAAATTGTATGCAATAGACAGAGCTGTTTGTTGTTTGTTTTGCTGAACTCAAAATCGGCATCAATTTCTTGTTTCTCCAGTGAAGAGTTACTAGGAAGTCTGTTAATTTAGTTTCATAGGAAGTGTAGAGTTAGTCAACTTTGAATGAGATTTGTTTCCAGGCCAAAAATTAAAAATAACTGCAATCAAGTTTAGGCTCTGATACAGAGAAAGATTTGCCAAAAATAGTCAATGAAAGAGAAACTGACTGTCCTGAAATGTAGTTTTATCCTGAAAATTTCAATTGAAAAAGAGTCACTTTAGTTATAGAAAAAGGAGTATATCCAATACTATTTAAAACAATTAATTAGTCATTGGGTTGCCTGAATTAATCAGCTAATTTGGTCTTAAAGGGATGATTCACCTGATCTTGAAGGATGTTTCAACTTCATTGGCTTTGACTTCCATTGTATAGGGAAGAGAAAAAAGACTGATCTTTTAAAAACATCTTTTGTGTTCCACAGAGGAAAGAAAGTCAAGATTTGTAATGACATGAGGGTGAAAAAATAAAATTTTGGGCAACCCATCTCTTTAAGGAAGCTCTGAATAATTTAATGTATATACCGTGTCTAACAGCTCAGCATAAAGCACTGGTGCGAAACAAAAATGATATCACAAAAGACTAGGAGGACAATTGTCGACCATTTCTTTTATAGAACGAAGCTGTCATGTTGTGCATACAGCACTCTAAACCAGAACTGACAGCAGTATTCTGCAGCTGTGTGAACGTTCCCAGCGAGAGAACACAAAAGAGAGTGTTACCGCACTTGAATTACTGCTTGAAAAACATATATAACTGTAGGGAGTTTGCCTCTCCACTTCAGTAGCATTCGGCCTCCAACATTCCTCCCAGCATGCTCCAGGCATCCAGTAGTGCACAGCACAAGGTCTTAGGGGAGCTCATCGTGTTGGTTATGTGGAGCTCCAGTCCACAGACAGATTCATTAGCCAGTTCCTGGATATAAAAAAGGGCCGTCCTGCCACCGAGGCCCATTGCCAAATTTCCATTTTAATTGCAGAGAGGGAAACAGAGAGACAGAAGGAGAGTAAGTGTACGATCCTATTAAATGCTCTGGGGTGGAGAGGTCGGTCCACACAAACAAATTAATCATCTTCTTAATGCTCGGCAAAAGCCATGACTTCTCCCTTCCAAAACAAAAGGTGGAGTGTGTCCTTCACTCCCTCTCCTGCTATTAACAGTGAAGATGAATGCAATTTTAGAGTCTCAGACATGGGCGGCTCACAAGTGCGGAAGAAAAACAAGCATGAAACATTACACGGCCCAACATTTCAGAAACTGTTTGCTCCAAATTCAATATTGATTTTTTCGGTTCGCTGTGAGAATGAAGCTATTGATTAAAAACACGAAGGGAGAGAAGAAACACAGCTGTCATTAGGAAATAAGAGAAACTCTTAATGGAGAGGCAGAGACAGTTTAAGAAAGTACTGAAAGAAATTAAATTCACCGATGCAGAAAGTTATGGGTGCGAAACCAACTGCAATCTAAACCTGCTTTAACATATGAATGCCCTGTGCCAGTTATGGAAGATGATACTAATTCAACCCACGGCCGTGTCATCTGCGACGGAGACATCTGTTGTTGATGAACAACATAATTACTTACAGTCTAGGCAAAAATAAAGCTTTGCAAAACAACATATTTGAGCACAGATTAGAGACTGTCAAGGAGCCTTTATCGCAGTTATGTGTAAAGTGCCTCTGCCTCTGGAAGATATATCTTATATTTAAAATATATCTAAATAAAAAAAGCTAAGGAATAGAGAATAGTGCCAGCAAAGCCAAAGTCATGTTCTGAAAGCAAACTAAGTCCATTTGGATAAAAACATCTGCCAAATCCATAGAAGTGAATGCAGAATATTGTAGCAGTGCTCCTGGATAATGTTACCGCCTTTAAGAATTTAAAGAATATTCTTAAAAATAAAACAGTTTCTCCCAATATATATATATATATATATACATATATATATATATATATATTTTTTTTTTAAACCTTTTGATCCTGAAAAGCTAAAAGAGAAGCAATCAGGATTTGAAAAGACACTCTTGATGAGCAGTAGTATTTTGGATGAAAGCATTTTTCCTGACAGGCCCCTTCAGGGTTTTTGACCTAAGACTCTGAATCTCCTTGACAAAGGAGGGTTTAACTCTTAAGCATTACTAATCTCTAGGGCAGACTGGAATCACAGCCTCTTCCAACAGCAGTACGTCACTGAAAAATGGAGGTGTCAATTCAGGTCAGACCGATGAAAACGCGCATGAACGCATTATGGCATGTGACGGTATAAAATTTTCAATGCTGAATATTTCATCACGGTATACAGTATTATCGTAATATTTAAATAAGTTGCAAAAAAAGTTTTGTCATACTATAACAGGTTTAATAACTTTTTCTTATATAAAAAAATTGAACATTAAAATACAATAAAGCAATACACAAAACATTTATAAAGTAATTATTATATTATATAGTAAAAAAATTATAAAGTAATTTGATAAAGTTATATATAATAATATAATAAAGTTATTATAAAGTAAAATTATTATATTAATGCATAGACAGATTTTTTTAAGGGTTATCAATTCAAATCACTCTCAAATTTAGCATACTGGTCTGAAGGTTTAGTGGACTAATGATGCTTGAGATTGTATTCCTTGAGAATAATATTCCTTGAGAATAATTGCAATTTCCCACTTTTCTGAGATCATTCTGGTTCAAGACCCATTTAGAGATCAGTCGCAAACTCGTTTTACATTACGTATTTTTATTACTTACTATTACATATAGCAATAGATTTATATATAATACATATTTTATTTCAGACGGACAGCATAATAAATTTGGTGGGCAAGCTATCAACAAGTCTATCACCTTAAGTTGTTTGAATACTAAATATTTACAACACAATGTTCCAGTTGTGCTTATAAATACACACATTACTTATCAATAAACATGGCAATCACAAAACTTAATGACCCAAAAACATTTTAAATAGAGTTTCACCTGAACATCACTTACTTATTCATCTTTTAGCACAAAAGTTAACCATGTGCATGTCTCTTATCTGCACTGAATAAATATACTGTACTGTACATTAAATCCATTAACAGTGTGTGTCCACATAGTAATTACGCACACTGACCAATCAGGCCTTCATGAGAGGACTATGATATCCACTCTTATCTTTTCTGGGCAGATAGAGCTCAGGTACAGTCAAAACATAGAGTGATATTAAGACTGCTAATGGATCGATTGATTGATAAAAGGTTTATGACCCCTGGACTACAAGACTATTGAACCAGCCCTATCAGCTAATGGCTCTTTCCCAGACTCGCTTGAACTAATATTGGCTAAACAGCCAATGAAACTTTGACTGCAATGTACAGTACTGATGGAGAAAGCTGCTCAGTAACCAAGATCAAACACTAATGAATTCTGTCCTGCATCAAAAACACAAGGTACATCCAATTCAATTAATATCTAGGCACCAAATTCAAATGTGTTAATTTAGCGTGACTATAATTAAAATTAAACAATGATTCAATTAAATATATTTTTCAATAATTTGCTAGTAATTAAAATAACTAATATTAATAACAAATACATATTTAATTTAAAAATAATAAACATGACATAGTTTCATCGACATGCAAGACGAGGGGACCATAGATGTCAAGGGACTTTTCTCAGCAAATATTGATGTGTGATTTACTACTGTAATTGGCATATCATGTAATTAATTCAGTTAAAATTATATTATTAAATAAAGATGAGTATGATTGGCCAAAAGTCAATTAGCGGTTACAATTGAGTGGAAAACAATATTACTGGAAACTTAGCTTTGCAAAAGGATATAAATCACAAGAACACAGTTTTCCTATCACCCTTCCATAAAAAGCAACAGAATATGTCTATATGTTTCATAACGTTTGCAAATATTCTATCAACCTCTTCTTCTCCTTTTCATTTATTTGAAATACAATCTTCTGTCACCTTGTACAAGCATGTTGACTTGTTAACATGCTGTGCCAGAGGGACAACAGAATGAGACACTATTTAGTTTCACCTGTCAGTCAAGAGAACATCTGGTTCGGATCTGGTTTGTGCAGCAGATAAATGTCTGTTTTACAGTAACATGCAGGATCAGCTGAACATGAGACAGGGCAAAGTAAAATATCTCTCAGAGCAGCAAAAGTGCTGAGTGGAAACAGGGAAGGGAATGAAGTCAAAAAGCTGCTAATATGGATCATTGACTGTGATCTGTGTGTGCACTTTTCTAAGCATCGTCTTTCACCATAAATATTGGGCTTGACTGGGAAGCATCCAAATGGACGTGAAATTCCCTCCAAGGGCACTTTGACCTCAAGGGACGACAAACGACTAAGGTCAAGATTCAGGTTAAGGACCAGTTAAGTAGGGTTTGTGAGTTTTGATTAAGTCTATTAAGAAATTGACATTTGTTAACCTAGAAATAAGGGTTAAGTGATGTAGTCAAGGATTAACTATAGGTCAAAAAGGACATTGAGTTGTTCAGCTTTTAATTCAGTTCAGTTGACTGATGCCAGATTTAATCAAATAAATCAGAAGCGGGTGTTTCACTGTGGTCCTGAAAACATAAATACACTGTTAAATATCGCAATGCCCAATTCCCACTGACTCCGGAACAGTAAAATCGCAACTTGTAAATGTGCGATGAACTGAAGCTCAACGTTGCTCTGAGCGCAGTTGAGTTCTGGGGTAGAGGTAGGATTTATGAGCAGCTCATAAAAACCATTCACAGATCATCGATCTAGGAGGTGTTTTGGACAGAGATAAGAGGTGACAGAAATCAGCACCCTGACAAGACACTGATTAGAGCCAAAGAGAAGAAACAAAACCCTGATTTTGGTTCTTCGAAGGTCATGATTAGAACCATAGAGCCAAGTATTATGTTGAGCTTGCTCGATGCACTGCATAGGACTAGCTTTGATTAAAGTGTCCAAAACCTGTGAAAGATGACTTGGAAAGACCAAACAAATGAACCTCCCCCTTTCTACTGAAATCATAGATTTTACCATACGGCTGCTTCAAAGTGAAATGTGCGATTTCTGTGCCTCTATCGATGCCAAGAAGAAATGCAAAAATAATGACCCAGATTTCCCAAAGACTACAGGCCTACCACTGTCAGACAATGTGGAAGTCCCTCTTCAAAAACACTGCATTTTCTAGGCAGACTTTGACATGTCAAACTGCTCAAACAAACAATGTTAGCTCTTCCAGGTAAATGCAAAAACAAAAACAACAACAAACCAAACAAAAGAACAATAACATCAAATCAAACCAATAAGCAACAATTCAAACTGAACGAATAAACAACAAACAAAACAACAAATCCAACTAAAAAAAAAACAAAACAAAAAAACAAAAAAATAAAAATAAAAAAAAACCCCAAAAAAGAATAAACCAAACCAAAATAAAAAAACAAATCACACCAAACCAAAATAAACAAATAAACAAAAAACTAAACAAAATCCAACAAACCAAACAAATAATGATCAAACCAAAAGAGAAAAGAAAAACAACAAATCAACCCCCCCCCCCCACAAAAAAACACAATAAAACATATGTACATCATCTCAAAAGAATGTGATGCATATGGGATATGTATGCATTTTGTGGTCAGCAATCTAAGAGTTCTCACTGTTCTGAATTAACCAAAGACTAAAGATCTGTCTGCAGGGAGGAAGAGAGAATCTGTGTAGAGAGCGTAAGCAGTCTTTAATATCACCCACTTCTGTCTCATGATGAGCAAGACATGACAGACAGAAACAGAGAGGATGGTTTTTTACTCATGAGAGTTGGCACTGATGCCGCTGTGGATTTGAACAGCTGAGACGGTTTTGATAAGCGCAGTCCAGAGACAGAAAGCTCACAGAACAGATGTTTGGGTCCCTACTCTGTGGACTCCCTGATCGCTCCCACTCTCAGCTTCCTAACATAAAGCATGTTTGGCCACAGTGCAGGGTGTAACTGAGAGAAGAGAGAGATGCGCTACCTCATATTGAAGCAGCTTCAGAAGAAGGTTCTTTCTATATACACAACAGTAAGGCTACTAGTTAAAAGAGTATTCAATAGCTGTCTTCCCATATGAAAACTACAAAATAAGTTTACACCAAAATCTTACAACACCTAAACTTAATAAACAATTCGTTTTATTCAAAACAATTAATTTTTAAATTTAAATAAACTAAGCCCTGGTAATCTTTAGAAACATTTTAAAAACATAAAAAATGGTAGTGTACATTTAAAAAAAATAAAAACTGTTCACACCTTGAATGTTATAAGGTAAGGTGGCTAAGAGAGTTCAACGCACTGCAACTGAAGAAAACAAGCAAATTGAAAAAAAAAAAACACCAGCAAATTAAGAAAACATCTTCATCAGTTTGACAACTCATGTGCTGCAAATACTCACAACACAACCAAATTCAGAAATGCGCTGCAAATACTCACAACCCACATTCAATCAGGATGTTAAAATAAACAAAAAAACCCCTCATCTTTCAGATCATCGACAACACCACTGAAGAGTATCAGTGTTTCCCCTACCATTGTTTTGGGGGGGGCGGCCCGCCCCCCCAAAACGACCCCCCGCCCCCCTAAAATGCTGACGAAATCCAGTCATAAAAACGGAATTTACTGTATAACGCAGAATTTCACAGAATTTGTACTTTTTTTTTTTGAGGAATAATCAGACATGAAAATCACTCACCTTTCGGCGAAATTCGCCGTTTTGAAACCAAAATAGTGGACCTACGTGAATCGTGTAGATTCGATGAGAAAATGTTTGGAGGGAGGGAGGGGGGGTGTATACTATATATGAAGCCATACTATAGTATAATGTGAGATAGAAATTAATATTTAAGTCATTAAATTCAAGTTCACGTAAACTTTTCCCTCAGCTGCGGCTGTCAGTAATTCTCCATTCAGCGTTCAAACAGTGCGTCGTCAGTCATTCTCCATTCAGCGTTCAAACAGCACCGCGCGTCGTCAGTCATTCAGCATTCAAACAGCACAGCGCGTCGCGTTCGGCAACGATGAACTCTCTCCAAGATGATTAAATGTTAATATTATTATACTTGATCTGTAGATAAAGCTCTGTGGTTTCGCATAAATTGACTATCTTGCTGTAGTACCTCAATCATGTTCCTTTACCGCGTGTCTAGATCACAACACTGGAGAGGACTATCATTGTTCTTCACGCGCACAGTAACTGAAATTTAAAACTGTTAAAAGAAAAGGCTCAATAAACTATTGCATAGATAGATACTGTATAATACACTATGCATCGATATGTATTTATTTCCTTTGTGCTTTGAACTTTTCACTGCGTACTCGAAGAGCTGCGCGCTGTGACTCGTGTTGCCTCAAGCGCATCATTCAGCGCTCGGGATGCGCATAAGCGCTGTGTGCAGCACTCTATTGGAGTCTTTCATAATCATATCATAATACTTTTGCGCAATGAAAGATTATTAATAGTATTTTTTGTTCTGTTCTGCCCTATCTATCATATGTTTCTGCCTCATTAAACAGCTGTGCTATACATTTGTGCTATATATATTTTCTTAATTTTATAGTAGACTATAAAATAATTTATCTTTTTTGATTTTTATCTTGTTTTTCATGAATGTATTTTACAACAATACAAAGAGCAATGTGTAACGTTTTACCAGATTTAGTGCTACACTTATTGTCTCTTATTTGTTCCCCACTAAATATATATTTTTTTTCACTAAATGTTCTGATTTTATAAAATTATTGTTTTTCTAGACAAAATTTTACTGAGTTACCACTAATCTAGTTTATAATATAATTTTTGTCATAGTTTAAGATCATATTTTTTGTTGTTGTTGTTTTTCTTTATAAGGAAGTTGTCTGTATTAAGTAGATTGTGTTTAACACACAAAAGAGTGATTATCAGTTCAACAGTTATAGAAATTTTACTTGATTTTTTTTTTTTAACTGCGTTGGTAACGGATCGGTATCGGTAAAAAAAAAAAAATATTATTATTAGCTAACGCTACGGAGGCCATAATATTTTTGACTAATGGCTGAAGTTAAGTTTCTCCAGCTCTCCCCAGGTTGGCAAAAAATGCATCTCAAAATGCATCTCAAAATGCATCAGATTGATGCTTTAAAATATGGAATATTTAAAATTTTCTTACGGGGGAGCATGCCCCCGGACCCCCTTAGAGGGGTTATATCCTTCTCACCTTTTTCACCCCTGACCCGTTTTCATGCCTGATTAATAGAAAGCAGTTCATTACACTTGAAATCAAATCGCGATGTAGACTAGTGTGTGCGAATATTAAACCACAAAGACTATTTAAATACGAATCATGCATGTTCTGTGTGAATGAATGGTGCAGACAACACAGAAATATTGACTTTTTTCATAGATTTAAAAAAAAAATGTTGTAAAAGTTTAATGATTCATAATACATGATTTCAATTAATTAGACATGCTTTTTGATTACAAAAAAAATTACACCACGTATCCGTAACGCCCGCTCCGCAACACTAGCAGCCCCCCCCCCCCCCCTGAAAAAAAATCTTAGGGGAAACACTGAGTATACATTAAAAATTATATGTTTATCTCTGTAAAGCTGCTTTGGAACAATCCATTGTTAAAAGCGCTATATAAATGAAGATGACTTGACTTAAACAATAAGCGATCCCAACCAGGTTCAACACTTCAGGTCCCCCTGAAACATTTCCTTGCTATTTGCAGCGCGCTTCTGTCTTTGGTAGCGCTGTAAGTATTTGCAGGGTGTTTCTGTATTTGGTTGAGTTATGAGTATTTGCAGCGTGTTTTTGTATTTGGTTGCCTTGTGAGTATTTGCAGCGCGCTTCTGTCTTTGGTAGCGCTGTAAGTATTTGCAGTGTGTTTCTGTATTTGGTTGCGTTGTGAGTATTTGCAGTGTGTTTCTGTATTTGGTTGCGTTGTGAGTATGTGCAGTGTGTTTCTGTATTTGGTTGCGTTGTGAGTATGTGCAGTGTGTTTCTGTATTTGGTTGCGTTGTGAGTACTTGCTGTGTGTTTCTGTATTTGGTTGCGTTGTGAGTATTTGCAGAGTGTTTCTGTATTTGGTTGCGTTGTGAGTATTTGCAGAGTGTTTCTGTATTTGGTTGCGTTGTGAGTATTTGCAGCACGCTTCTGTCTTTGGTAGTGCTGTAAGTATTTGCAGTGTGTTTCTGTATTTGGTTGCGTTGTGAGTATTTGCAGCACGCTTCTGTCTTTGGTAGTGCTGTAAGTATTTGCAGTGTGTTTCTGTATTTGGTTGTGTTGTGAGTATTTGCAATGTGTTTCTGTATTTGGTTGCGTTGTGAGTATTTGCAATGTGTTTCTGTATTTGGTTGCGTTGTGAGTATTTGCTGTGTGTTTCTGTATTTGGTTGCGTTGTGAGTATTTGCAGAGTGTTTCTGTATTTGGTTGCTTTGTGAGTATTTGCAGTGTTTCTGTATTTGGTTGCGTTGCGAGTATCTGCAGCGTGTTTCTGTATTTGGTAGCGCTGCAAGTATTTGCAGTGTGTTTCTGTATTTGGTTGTGTTGTGAGTATTTGCAGTGTGTTTCTGTATTTGGTTGCGTTGTGAGTATTTGCAGAGTGTTTCTGTATTTGGTTGCGTTGTGAGTATTGGCAGTGTGTTTCTTTATTTGGTTGCGTTGTGAGTATTTGTAGCGGGCTTTTGTATTTGGTTGCGTTGTGAGTATTTGCAGTGTTTCTGTATTTGGTTGTGTGGTGAGTATTTGCAGTGTGTTTCTGTATTTGGTTGCATTGTGAGTATTTGCAGTGTGTTTCTGTATTTGGTTGCGTTGTGAGTATCTGCGGCGTGTTTCTGTATTTGGTTGCGTTGTGAGTATTTGGAGAGTGTTTCTGTATTTGGTTGTGTTGTGAGTATTTGCAGTGTTTCTGTATTTGGTTGCGTTGTGAGTGTTTTCAGCGTGTTTTTGTATTTGGTTGCGTTATGAGTATTTGCAGAGTGTTTCTGTATTTGGTTGTGTTGTGAGTATTTGCAGCGTGTTTCTGTATTTGGTTGCGTTGTGAGTATTTGCAGTGTGTTTCTGTATTTGGTTGCGTTGTGAGTATTTGCAGTGTGTTTCTGTATTTGGTTGTGTTGTGAGTGTTTGCAGCGTGTTTTTGTATTTGGTTGCGTTATGAGTATTTGCAGAGTGTTTCTGTATTTGGTTGTGTTGTGAGTATTTGCAGCGTGTTTCTGTATTTGGTTGCGTTGTGAGTATTTGCAGTGTGTTTCTGTATTTGGTTGCGTTGTGAGTATTTGCAGTGTGTTTCTGTATTTGGTTGTGTTGTGAGTGTTTGCAGCGTGTTTTTGTATTTGGTTGCGTTATGAGTATTTGCTGAGTGTTTCTGTATTTGGTTGTGTTGTGAGTATTTGCAGTGTGTTTCTGTATTTGGTTGTGTTGTGAGTATTTGCAGAGTGTTTCTGTATTTGGTTGTGTTGTGAGTATTTGCAGAGTGTTTCTGTATTTGGTTGTGTTATGAGTATTTGCCGAGTGTTTCTGTATTTGGTTGTGTTGTGAGTATTTGCAGTGTGTTTCTGTATTTGGTTGTGTTGTGAGTATTTGCAGCACACGTGTTGTCAAACTGATAAAGATGTTTTCTTAATTTGTGGGTGTTTTTTCTATTTATTTGTTCTATATCTCGGCCACCGTATTAGAGCCTGTGAATATGTACACGAGTTTGTGCATGTGTGTGAATACTAATCGTCTTTACCCAGTCAGACAACTCATAAGTGTCATAAATAGTCTTTATCTTCACACCACCCACTGGAGGTAAATACAGCACATTAAAACATTACATATGAAATTGATTCATTTCTCCCAGCATTACAAAAACACTGAGCTGCGATCGATCAGTCCACATACAGAGAGAGATATGTTTTGGCGTAGTGCAGGTGCTCTGGGCTGCGGCTTCATCAGCTTTATTACATTGTATGGACATTATATGGATGGAAGATTTATGCTAATAACTCACCTCTTTGATTTATAATGCAGCAAGGTCATAGAGGCTGCTGCAATCAGATGTGACACAATAGCATATCTAAGAAATGGCAGCTAATGATTTGTCTGCTTGTTATTTTTACGCATGTTGTTAGATCTTATAGTGTAACACTTCCATAAAATCTATCAATAATGTAACACTCTTGATTTAAGACTCGATCAAGCAGTTATCAACTACTGAGCTGAGCTATAAGGGGCTTATTTGTGGATTCCATTAGGCTAAATAGTAGGACTGTCCCCGACCAAAGATTTTTCTATTCGACTAGTAGTTGTTAATTTTAAGCCATTGTTCGACTGGTAGCATGTTTATGGCAAAAGTAATGATTATGAATGTGTCAGAAAAAAACAGCAGTGAGACTGTCTGAACATTTTAATGATTTATTAATAAACCAGTGTTTTCTGAGACAGTGTCAACTGCAAAGAAGTTGATGACACTGACTTGTCATCCTTACAGTATAGTGGATGTGCCTATAAAGAGAAAGGCACTTTAAGTTAAATGTCATGCAGTAAGCAAGGTACTAATTTACTTCCACACTTCGCACAAACACTTGGATATGCGCCTAATAATAGCACACATTCATCAAGGTTAACATTAGAGCTGGCGGCCACATAAAGAGACCAACGTAAGGCTACTACTTTCTTGTTTGAAATGATAAGCCTGCATGTTTCTCGAAATGATCCCACAGTTTATTTTCTGCCCGACATAATTACCACATTATTTTTTTTTTGACCAACCGACCAATTAAAACTCGGTTGACCATGCCTCCTGTCATTTAGTCGATTATTCGGGGAAGCCCTAGTAAATAAGGTCTCAAAATTAATATTAATAAATATATATAATTAAAGTAATATATATTTAATTTATTATCTTATTTTAATAGTTAAATATAAAATAATTGAAATACCAGTTTTTTCTATTTTAATTCATTTCATTTCAAAATTAGAGGGGGAAAAATCCCCAGAGAAACAGCTGCTCTTATTCACAGCAGATGTTGTACGCACCTGAAGAGTTCTGGAGGAAACAGTGAGGGCACCTCAGTCAATGAAAGTTTCTCACACACTTCTGTCCAGATCTTAAGCACAGCAGGTCTAGCACACTTATAGCACTCAATATGTTCTTCCAGCAATTAGCAGTGTTCTGGTAGGATTCAAATTATATTGCAGCCATAAAAAAAAAGTCTATGAGGCTTAGGCATATTTTGAAAGCACATCCAGATTTCCATGCATATGTTCTCAGAGCTCTTTTCCAAAACACACTACCTACAAAACCGTACAATGTACATTACATTTACATTTATTCATTTAGCTGACGCTTTTATCCAAAGCGACTTACAATTGCTATATGTGTCAGAGGTCGCACGCCTCTGGAGCAACTAGGGGTTAAGTGTCTTGCTCAGGGACACATGGTGTCTCACAGTGGATTCGAACCCAGGTCTCTCACACCAAAGGCATGTGTCTTATCCACTGCGCCATCACCACCCCCCAAGGGTAAAGAAGCTGTCAAATAAATAACAGACCGCCAAACATTTGTTTGACTTTTATACGAGGTCAATGATTGCAGATGGAAATGAAAAGATTCTTAAAAAAGTCTGCGTCTTTGAAAACAAGTGAGAGAAGTTCTAACAGTGCCGATTAGAGGAAGAAATCTCACCAAATATCATCAAAATAAATCGAAACAATTCAGCTGGCATGCTATAAGTATACTTCAATCACAGCTTGGTTAAAAAGAATATCTCCGAGAGTTAAGTAGACATCAAGTAATTACTCTTCAAATTGGTGTGATGTGATCTTTTCATATCCCTTATAACACATACCAAAGAAATTAAACATTGTGAAAAGAAAGATAGTGTAAAATTATCAAATGCTGTCTTTATCTCTGTGGAAAGTAGGCTACTTTGACAACAAACATTTCCATTCTAACTGCTACAGAAATGCCCAGGGCTAGTGAAAGCATCCATCCGCAGCCTGTGCTTACCCATCAACTTAGGCATGAAATGTGATGGCCCTGCTCTTTGGCCTTGCTGCTTAATGAGCGAATATTCACCCGTATATTATGCAGTTATGCTAAATGGAGACTACACTGTTACACCAGATGTTGTTTAATCAACCTCTGAATGAGGAAATTGCTGCAAATTCATGATTTCAACTCTCTTCTATTAAAAACAACAACAAAAACAACAAAAAAACAGTAGACTATAGAAAGTATTGTGGGAAAATAGATAAACTCAAGAAATGCAACATCACATTGTGCAAGTTCTGAAGGGTTCAAAATATTTTGAGGCAATGCAGTGACAGGAAAAATGTCTACCTGATCCACCTTCTCCGCATTATCTACAGTCACTTCTATAACTTCTACTACACTGTCCTCTCTAAGACATATGTTGTGAACTTTTTCTTCTAAAGTGTAGGAAACTCAGAAGCGAAGACCAGGAGCCTCGGAAGATTCTTTATTGCTGTTGCATCGCTGTAGTCTGCTTCGTCCAAAAATCTTAGCCAAGTCTGACTAAAGGCAAAATACCTTGTGTTCATAGAACTCTCAAAGGGGGAAATGTAGGATTACAAATTTATTTATTTAAAAGTTTAATTTAGATACAATACAATAGTATTTTAACTGAGAAAGTTCTGTAGATTGAATTTAGCATTCAGCTGTTGAGCACGAGATTCCTGTCCTGTTCTGTTTCTCTCTATACAGCCGCCAGACCTATTTCTCTCTATTGTAAGTTAAATGATTCAGATTACTGAAACTCTCACCCTTTGTTCTAATGGCTCTCGGAGCCACTGTCCCAGTCGATGAATAGTCCTGCTGATTGGATTAGAATATTTACATTTGAATCACCCTGTTATGCTGATGAAAATCAGGGTTGGGGAATTTCCGGTAACGTTCTTCCTATACTTAAATTTACATGCTTTGTCCACCCCTATGTAATCCCTCCCTCTTATAATGTATATATACTACAATGTTTGACTCAAGACGTCAGACCAGATTGAAATGCTACAGCGACGCAATAAAGAACTTCTGCTTGAAAGATACCTCAACGACTCCTGGTCTGCGCTTCTGACTTTTCTACACTTTAGAAGAAAATAGTTCACAACACACATACATAGAAAGAAAATTGTATGATGAATACATTTACCACAGTAGCACACTTTTGATACAGTTTTGCATGTGTGTTAGAGTGCAGCTTATTTGTGTGAAGAGTTTCTTGTGTGCTTTTTGTGTGTGTGTAAGGTTAATTTAGGGCTGCACGATTAACCGAAATTAAACCATAACCGCAAAAATTTAATCAAATAAGTATATGCTCAGTGAGTTTCAGGGTGAAGCGCAACACTGAGGTCAGAGCGGATCGATCTGTTTCATCTCTGGAAACTGTGATTTTGAGTCACTCATAATGTGCATTTGAAAAAGCAACACGCACCAAACATCTTTATTCTATTCCAGCAAAATAGAACATTTAATGACATGCTTTTACTCAAAACTCACTTCATAACATCAGAGTTTGAAATAACTTCCTTTTGTGATTTGACATGGCTTCAAATCATAGAATATAGTATTCTATACTGTGATAAAGGCTCTTATGAAATAACCGAGATGTCTAGAAGAACACAAATAAACCATTTATTGTCGCAATTGTATGTTTATTGTCTTTATGTTTCATCAGTCAACAAGTCTATATCTGCGTTTTATTCAGCTACAGTGATATCTGGATGCCTTTGGCCATATAAGAGATTTTCTGAAACGTCATAAGTTTTATGAATTCTGTAAAGTCTCACTTCTGGACTTTTTGCGTGAGGGCACCCTCTGACTACGATTATGAATTAAACAGACATTACATTACTCTGTGTTAACGAGTAATGTAATGTCTGCGTTAACACTGCGTAATGTCTGCGTTAATGGGTTTGCGTTAACGGTGTTAACGCAAACCCACAGACCACATTGCTAGAACTGCCCGGTCCTGCAGATTTGCTTTGCACAACATTAGGAGGATCAGGCCCTTCCTTACAGAGCATGCCACACAACTCCTTGTCCAAGCACTTGTTTTATCCAGACTGGACTATTGCAATGCTCTCCTGGCTGGTCTTCCAGCTTGCTCTGTCAAACCTCTACAATTGATCCAGAATGCTGCAGCCAGAGTAGTCTTCAATGAGCCGAAGAGAGCACACGTCACTCCTCTCCTCAAACAATTGCACTGGTTGCCAGTTGCCGCTCGCATTAAATTCAAGGCACTGACGTTTGCCTACAGAACAACCACTGGCACTGCTCCCTCTTACCTAAACTCATTACTTCAGACTTATGTGCCATCCAGAAACCTGCGCTCTGCTAGCGAATGTCGTCTTGTGGTACCATCTCAAAGAGGCACAAAATCTCTTTCTCGGACCTTTACAATGGCTGTTCCCTGTTGGTGGAATGATCTGCCTACCTTTCAAGAAACTGCTGAAGACATATCTTTTTCGGCAGCACTTGATTCAGTAGAATTAACACTTTCTCTTCTCTTCTATTCTATAAAAAAAAAAAAAAAAAAAAAAAAAAAAAAAACTGCACTAAAATTAAACTGAGAGGGGTTATAGCACTTACGTATTGTTGTCCTACTGTTAGTTTAACTGCTTCTATTGTTCTCATTTGTAAGTCGCTTTGGATAAAAGCGTCTGCTAAATGAATAAATGTAAATGTAAATGTAAATGTACATTACATGTGCATACTCACTAATGCTCACTACACCCTATTTTGGGTAAAAATAGGAAAAAAAATACTTTAAAGAAATTTAAAGTAAACAAACATGCGAATCCATACGTTTTTCTCAAGTGTAGAGAAGTGTACAGGAGGGGTTTTTTCTCAATTAAGAAATTACCATCTCAGATTTTTATCATAAAAATGTTATTTTTTATAATAAATCGTCAGACCTTTCTAATGATTTATAGGTAAATGAAGCAGTATTTTCAAGTGCTCAGCCAAAACGGATGAATGTTGTTTGGATTATGATTAGTGATATTGGGCTATGTAAAGAAAAATGTGTGTGTATTATATATATATATATATATATATATATATATATATATATATATATATATATATATATATTAGGGCTGTCAGTTAAACGCGTTATTAACGGTGTTAACGCAAACCCATTTTAACGGCGTCAATTTTTTTATCGCGCGATTAACGGCCACGATCTTTTTGGCCAAGCAAACTTTGTAGTTTTTTTTCACATGCTGTTACAACAGGACGCGGCGCTGCGCTATGAAACCCATTCATTTCAATTTGCGCCGCGCGAGGATGTTTTGTTGCTTCATCGACCAAAGCGCAAGCGGATCTAGCTGGACCGGAAACAAAACTACAGGCGCGCCGCACACACTTGTTTGGGCTTGCAAGCCGGCCAAATAGTTGGTTAACGTTACGCTTTGAGTGGATGACGAGCGCGAGACGCCGAAATGGATGCCAATAAGATTCTGAATGGAAAGTTTACTTTTAAAAAGTTGCCAAATGGTTCCATTGACAAGACCAAAGTGATCTGTGTGTTTTGTCATTGTGAACTGAGCTATCATCATCGCAGCACGTCCAGTCTGAAATACCGCTTGATGATGGATAATCGTTTGACAGCCCTAATATATATATATATATATATATATATAATACATAATACAATCCATTCCATCTACTGTTTCACAAATATCTACAAGCCTACAATGAAAGGTACCCACCTCCACCTGGCCCTGGAGAAGCTCCTCCTCTTCCTCTGGAGCATCGAGTGCCACTATAACAGAGGCAAATGGACGGCTGGCCATCTGCTGGCGCTCTCGCATTAGTTGCTGTAGAAAGAACAAACAACAGTGTTCAGTTGCATAAAATTGTTACATAAACGTTATGAAGAAGCATTGTAATTTTACTTAAATTCATTGTGTTGGCTTAATGCAAGGAATATTTGAAATATGTGTGTGGGGGAAAGGGGGGTAAAAGAGCCATATTAGATACACTTTTGATTATAAATCATCCACTGAGGTAAAAGTTAGAAGAAACAGGTGTCACGACAGATTTTTTTCTCAGTGTATTTTTCAATTTGATTTGAGTCACTCGCAGCTACATCACTCAAGTCAGTGAGGGTCTGGATGTTCTTGTTTCAAACTGTGGTATGCATTATCACTTTCTCTAGTCTGTGCCAGGAGGACAGACATGAGACTGAGAGGAAGTCAAGGTGAATGGTGGCAGGGTGTTCGTGAGTTGATTCATAGGAGAATCACAGTGATGATTGTTAAAGTACGCCTGGCTATGTGTAAAAGTTTGTGTCATGGTCAAGAGACAAAAAAACTCACTAGTAGAGCATGGATGGTTTATGTTCCCTGACAAGTCCTTCATGAGGTGAGAAGGACACTGTGGCGTCTCTCCCCTGAGTTTGTAAATGGCCCATAAGACGCATAATTAACCTCCTCATGTAGTAAACAATGCTTGTCTGGGACTAGTGATGTTGTATGTTTGTATGCGTGTATGAGACCAATAGTCTTATTTTAAAATAACTACACATGCATGCATACTATAGAAGATATAAGAATGTTCTATTGAATGACAACAGTCAACAATAAAGATAATTTCAGACCATCAAGTCTGAAAACTGGAGAAGCATCTGCTGTAGCTTTTATATCACAGAAAAGAGCAAATGAAAACGTCTATAGTTATGACTATAAGCCTTGTTCCCTGAGAAGGGAACGAGACACTGCGTCGAGAATCGACACTTTGGGGACGCTCCCTTAGCGTGCGCCTCTGAAGTATGAATGAAACTATTCCAATCCTGATTGGTGTTGCGTCATGACGTAACATGTGACGGCATAACCGGATGCATAAAAGCGACGCCGGAACAAACACAAACTAGCCTAGCGATGAAGCAAGCCGCTCTCAGGCCTCAAGGGGCGTGGTAGAACCACGCAGTGTCTCGTTCCCTTCTCAGGAAACAAGGGTTATAGTCATAACCCGAGACGTTCCCTTTCGAGGGAACTCTACACTGCGTCGAGAATCGACACTTTGGGGAACGAGTGCCCACTAGGCCACGCACCGAATAGGCCTGTCCTGGAGTGAAACTGTCTAGGCACTCAGCAAGGACTGAGCACGTGTGCGCCTGGCGTACTAGGAAGATGGAGACTGTAGAACCTAATAAAAGTATGTGGAGTAGCCCAACCGGCTGCCTCACAGATCTCCTGTAGTGGTACTCCCGAAAGAAGGGCCCTAGAAGAAGCCATGCCTCTAGTTGAGTGAGCCCTTACGGCTAAAGGTGAAGGCAAGTCGCGCACCTTGTAAGCCTCAGTAATAGCCTGAACAATCCAATTACTGATAGTTTGCTTGGACGCCGGGAGTCCCTTCTTAGGTGACCCAAAACATACTAATAACTGGTCCGACCTTCTCCAAGAAGAGGACCTCTCAAGGTACACGCTCAAAGCTCTGACGGGGCAGAGCAAATGAAGCTTCTCTTCTTCTGCCGACACATGAGGTGGAGGATGGAATGCCTGAAGGACTGTAGACCGATCCGTATTCGATGGAACTTTAGGCACGTAGCCCGGACTCGGGTGCAAAAAAGCTTTTACTCTACCAGGGGCAAACTCCAAGCAAGCTGGTGTTACTGCCAGGGCTTGGAGATCTCCCACCCTCTTAAGTGAGGTAATAGCTAAGAGAAAAACCATTTTCAGCGTTAAGTCCTTAGGCGAAGCTGACTGTAGAGGTTCGAAGGGGGCCAGGGACAACCCTTCCAGAACTATTGCCAGGCAGGAACCCTGGACCTGGTTGCCGGTCTCATCCTCAAAGTACCACGGAGAAAACGAATGACCAATTGGTGCCTCCCCAGAGGCCCATCACCTAAAGGTGAGTGGAAAGCCGCAATGGCAGCCACGTACACCTTAAGCGTGGAAGGGGAGAGACCCGCAGAGAAACGATCTTGAAGGAACTCCAGAACTGAAGCCACCGGGCAGTTAACTGGGTCCAACTTATGTTCTCTACACCAAGTGACAAACACATTCCCACTTGAGGCCATATAATCTCCTAGTAGATGGAGCCCTAGAGCTAAGTATGGTTTCGACTACTCCAGCTGATAGACCAGCATTTAGGTACTGAACCCCATCAGAGGCCAGACCCACAGCTTCCACAGCTCTGGGTGAGGGTGGAAGATTGCGCCCTCCGCCTGGGACAACAGATCCCTCCTCAGAGGAATCTGGCATGGCGGAGCTATCAGGAGTGACATTATGTCCGAAAACCATACTCGGGTCGGCCACCTCGGGGCAACCAGAAGTAGACTGATGCCCTCTTGACGGACCCTCTCCAGGACTCCAGGGAGCAGAGCGATCGGGGGAAATGCGTACAGGCAAAGCCTCGCCCAGGCCTGTACCATGGCATCCAACCCCAGTGGGGCTGGATGTGTGAGGGAGAACCAAAGTGGACAGTGGGACGTCTCGTGAGACGCAAATAGATCCACTTCCATCGGTCCAAACCTCTCCCATATTAACTTCACCACCTCTGGGTGAAGTCTCCATTCCCCGGGCCTCAGCCCCTGCCTCGACAGGATGTCTGTTCCCTGATTCTGAACCCCCGGAATATACATTGCTCTGATAGAGCGTATTTTCCCCTGGGACCAAAGAATAATCCGATGCGCCAGTCTGCACAGAGGGCGCGATCTGAGTCCCCCTTGTCGGTTCAGATAAGCCACCACAGACGTATTGTCTGATCGTACTAAGACATGGTAACCTTTGATGTCTGGGAGGAAGCTCCTCAAAGCCCTGAACACAGCCATCATCTCTAGGCAGTTTATATGCCAAGAATGATGATGGTCCTGCCACAGACCCCTGGCAAAGCGGCCGTCCATGACCGCGCTCCAGCCAGTGAGGGAGGCGTCTGTCGAAACGGTTTTCCGGCGTCACTCGCAGCTACATCACTCAAGTCAGTGAGGGTCTGGATGTTCTTGTTTCAAACTGTGGTATGCATTATCACTTTCTCTAGTCTGTGCCAGGAGGACAGACATGAGACTGAGAGGAAGTCAAGGTGAATGGTGGCAGGGTGTTCGTGAGTTGATTCATAGGAGAATCACAGTGATGATTGTTAAAGTACGCCTGGCTATGTGTAAAAGTTTGTGTCATGGTCAAGAGACAAAAAAACTCACTAGTAGAGCATGGATGGTTTATGTTCCCTGACAAGTCCTTCATGAGGTGAGAAGGACACTGTGGCGTCTCTCCCCTGAGTTTGTAAATGGCCCATAAGACGCATAATTAACCTCCTCATGTAGTAAACAATGCTTGTCTGGGACTAGTGATGTTGTATGTTTGTATGCGTGTATGAGACCAATAGTCTTATTTTAAAATAACTACACATGCATGCATACTATAGAAGATATAAGAATGTTCTATTGAATGACAACAGTCAACAATAAAGATAATTTCAGACCATCAAGTCTGAAAACTGGAGAAGCATCTGCTGTAGCTTTTATATCACAGAAAAGAGCAAATGAAAACGTCTATAGTTATGACTATAAGCCTTGTTCCCTGAGAAGGGAACGAGACACTGCGTCGAGAATCGACACTTTGGGGACGCTCCCTTAGCGTGCGCCTCTGAAGTATGAATGAAACTATTCCAATCCTGATTGGTGTTGCGTCATGACGTAACATGTGACGGCATAACCGGATGCATAAAAGCGACGCCGGAACAAACACAAACTAGCCTAGCGATGAAGCAAGCCGCTCTCAGGCCTCAAGGGGCGTGGTAGAACCACGCAGTGTCTCGTTCCCTTCTCAGGAAACAAGGGTTATAGTCATAACCCGAGACGTTCCCTTTCGAGGGAACTCTACACTGCGTCGAGAATCGACACTTTGGGGAACGAGTGCCCACTAGGCCACGCACCGAATAGGCCTGTCCTGGAGTGAAACTGTCTAGGCACTCAGCAAGGACTGAGCACGTGTGCGCCTGGCGTACTAGGAAGATGGAGACTGTAGAACCTAATAAAAGTATGTGGAGTAGCCCAACCGGCTGCCTCACAGATCTCCTGTAGTGGTACTCCCGAAAGAAGGGCCCTAGAAGAAGCCATGCCTCTAGTTGAGTGAGCCCTTACGGCTAAAGGTGAAGGCAAGTCGCGCACCTTGTAAGCCTCAGTAATAGCCTGAACAATCCAATTACTGATAGTTTGCTTGGACGCCGGGAGTCCCTTCTTAGGTGACCCAAAACATACTAATAACTGGTCCGACCTTCTCCAAGAAGAGGACCTCTCAAGGTACACGCTCAAAGCTCTGACGGGGCAGAGCAAATGAAGCTTCTCTTCTTCTGCCGACACATGAGGTGGAGGATGGAATGCCTGAAGGACTGTAGACCGATCCGTATTCGATGGAACTTTAGGCACGTAGCCCGGACTCGGGTGCAAAAAAGCTTTTACTCTACCAGGGGCAAACTCCAAGCAAGCTGGTGTTACTGCCAGGGCTTGGAGATCTCCCACCCTCTTAAGTGAGGTAATAGCTAAGAGAAAAACCATTTTCAGCGTTAAGTCCTTAGGCGAAGCTGACTGTAGAGGTTCGAAGGGGGCCAGGGACAACCCTTCCAGAACTATTGCCAGGCAGGAACCCTGGACCTGGTTGCCGGTCTCATCCTCAAAGTACCACGGAGAAAACGAATGACCAATTGGTGCCTCCCCAGAGGCCCATCACCTAAAGGTGAGTGGAAAGCCGCAATGGCAGCCACGTACACCTTAAGCGTGGAAGGGGAGAGACCCGCAGAGAAACGATCTTGAAGGAACTCCAGAACTGAAGCCACCGGGCAGTTAACTGGGTCCAACTTATGTTCTCTACACCAAGTGACAAACACATTCCCACTTGAGGCCATATAATCTCCTAGTAGATGGAGCCCTAGAGCTAAGTATGGTTTCGACTACTCCAGCTGATAGACCAGCATTTAGGTACTGAACCCCATCAGAGGCCAGACCCACAGCTTCCACAGCTCTGGGTGAGGGTGGAAGATTGCGCCCTCCGCCTGGGACAACAGATCCCTCCTCAGAGGAATCTGGCATGGCGGAGCTATCAGGAGTGACATTATGTCCGAAAACCATACTCGGGTCGGCCACCTCGGGGCAACCAGAAGTAGACTGATGCCCTCTTGACGGACCCTCTCCAGGACTCCAGGGAGCAGAGCGATCGGGGGAAATGCGTACAGGCAAAGCCTCGCCCAGGCCTGTACCATGGCATCCAACCCCAGTGGGGCTGGATGTGTGAGGGAGAACCAAAGTGGACAGTGGGACGTCTCGTGAGACGCAAATAGATCCACTTCCATCGGTCCAAACCTCTCCCATATTAACTTCACCACCTCTGGGTGAAGTCTCCATTCCCCGGGCCTCAGCCCCTGCCTCGACAGGATGTCTGTTCCCTGATTCTGAACCCCCGGAATATACATTGCTCTGATAGAGCGTATTTTCCCCTGGGACCAAAGAATAATCCGATGCGCCAGTCTGCACAGAGGGCGCGATCTGAGTCCCCCTTGTCGGTTCAGATAAGCCACCACAGACGTATTGTCTGATCGTACTAAGACATGGTAACCTTTGATGTCTGGGAGGAAGCTCCTCAAAGCCCTGAACACAGCCATCATCTCTAGGCAGTTTATATGCCAAGAATGATGATGGTCCTGCCACAGACCCCTGGCAAAGCGGCCGTCCATGACCGCGCTCCAGCCAGTGAGGGAGGCGTCTGTCGAAACGGTTTTCCGGCGACATGACACTCCCAACACTGGCCCTTGGGATAGGAACCAAGGTTTCTTCCAAATTTGTAGAGAACGAAGGCATCTGCGCGTTACTCTGATTATACGGAACGGATTCCCCTTGGTAGAAAACCCCTTGGTTTTTAACCACCACTGAAGGGGCCTCATGTGTAGAAGGCCCAAAGGAATGATGTTGGATGCCGCTGCCATGAGGCCCAGCACTCTTTAAAATTGCTTTACAGTGATGGCCTGGCCCAGCTTCAACCCGGATACCATCGCCAGAATTGACTCGATACGTGCGGGAGACATTCGTGCCTGCATCGTAATCGAGTTCCACACGACTCCCAAAAACGTCGTGCACTGGGATGGTTCTAGCACACTCTTCTTTGTATTGAGTCTTAATCCCAATTTCTGAATGTGGCCAAGGACGACATCTCGATGCCGAACTGCCATTTCTCGAGACTGAGCCAGAATGAGCCAGTCGTCGAGATAATTCAATATACGAATGCCTTGAAGTCTCAGTGGAGCAAGGGCTACATCCATACATTTGGTGAATGTGCGGGGAGAAAGTGCTAGGCCGAACGGAAGAACACGATATTGGTAAGCTTCGCCCCCGAAAGCGAACCTCAGGTATCTGCTGTGACATGGAAGGATGGAGATGTGAAAATAGGCGTCTTTTAGATCTATCGTGACAAACCAGTCCTCGGATCTGATCTGACTCACGATTGCAGGAATGGTCAACATTTTGAACCTGAACCTCCTCAGAGATCGGTTTAAAACCCTGAGATCTAGAATTGACCTTAACCCCCCATCCTTCTTTGGAACTCTAAAGTTCCGGCTGTAAAACCCGGACCCCCTGTCTAAAGGATGAACACGTTCTATAGCTTCCTTTAGCAGCAGAGTCTGTACTTCTTGTTCCATCACCTGAGCCTGCTCTGGAACCACTGTAGTTTGCACCACCCCAGAAAAATTGGGGGGTGGTGCGCAAACTGCAGTCTGTACCCTGATTCTATTATATGCAGGACTCACGCAGATATGTTGGGAAGATGATACCATGCCTCTACAAAATCTACTAGGGGTACCAGCCTCCCGAGACTGGCCTCTGGTGTTTTTCGAGCATCTTTCTCGACTCCCTGAAGCGGAATACCGTCAGGCTGTAGTCGATACGGTTCTTGTGACCATAATTGATGCTTTTTCTTTGCTAGAATATTTTCGCTTGAAAGAGATGCGGCCCGAAGCGTCGTTGACGGCGGGGCAACACACATCGTTTTCTAGAGGGCTCCGCTGCGAGAACAACCTCGGTTGCCCTGCAGCGGAGGGGACAGCCCTCAGAGGTCCTACCACTTCGGTTAGGACCTCTTCCCCGAAGCCCTCCTAGCCTGAATGACGTCCCTCAGGTCGCCCTTCTGGCTGGAGGACTTCGACTTCTGAGAGCATTTCCTCTGTTGCCAAGCTCCAGGAGGAGGGGCTCTAGATGAAACGCTCTCTCTCTGCTCTGCTCGGTGTGAGAGGAGCTAGCTGATGGCTGGGGCTGATCTCTTGGCCCCACCCTACTCGATTTGGACTTCGCTTTACGGGGGAGGTACTGCTGGAACGCCGCAGATTGTTTCTTCGCCTCCTGAAACCTGTCGATGACCGATGTAACGGCGTCACCGAACAGGCCAGAAGGCGAAAGCGGCGCATCCAGCAGAAAGGATCTATCCTTCTCCTTAATACCGGATAGATTCAGCCACAGATGCCTCTCCGTGGCCACCATAGCTACCATAGAGCGGCCAATGGTGCGGGCCGTCTCTTTTGTGGCCCGAAGAGACAGATCTGTGGATTTCCTCAACTCCGCAATATCTTCAGGAGTTGGCCCCTCCCCCTCGTCCAAATCTTTCAGGAGATCGGCCTGGTATACCTGCAAGATAGCCATCGAGTGCAGACATGAACCAGCCCGACCTGCCGCCATGTAAGTCCTGCCTATTAAAGCAGATGTATCTCTGCAGGGCTTACTAGGCAGCGCCGGGGTTTTCAGGGAAGATGCCGACTCATGGGAAAGATAACCTGCTAGAGCCTCTTCCACTTTAGGCATCTTCCCATAACCCATGTCCCGTGCCCCCATAACATTGCTGTAATCCACCATACTGGGATTGGAGACACGGGACGAGTGCGGTTTATCCCACGATCTCGAGATCTCATTGTGGAGATCGGGGAAAAACGGCAAACCCCGGCGCTGAGGTTGTGACCTGTGCTGCAGGAAATGCTCATCAAGTTTACTTCTCACTTGCGTTCCCTGCTCATCATGTGGCCAGTTGATGTTAAGTCTGGCCACAGCACGAGTCACAACCTCCACCAGCTCCTCATAACCTTGGCCGTGAACTGGCGCGCCCAAATCACGGTCATCCGCATCAATGCTGAGCACATCCACTTCCTCGGAAGCAGAGAGCTCAAGCATTGGAACCTGATCGTGGGCAGGAGAAGCCGCGATGCGGGCTCCTGCACCACTCTCAGGGGCTACGGGATCCTCAGATGAAGAATGAGAAGGTGCCTCAGCAGCCTCATTCTCATCCGCAAGATCCCGCTGCGAACCCCACGATCTCAATCGCCGCGCCGCCTCAACGGACGCGGGACCAGAACCATGGGGAACGCGAGCCTGACCGTGCTCATCAAAGCACGCCAGCCGGGAGCACAGCACTCGGATAGGAAGTGCTTCACAGTCTACACAAGCAGCACCCTCGAGAGCTGCCTGTGCATGCTGCGCTCCCAAACAATTTACACACAAAGCATGTGTGTCCCCACCCGTGATATAACGAGGGCAGGGGTGCACACATCTTTTAAATTGTTCGCTGGCCATAATACCGATAACCTTCTGAGACAAACAACACCAAATAGACAGACAGTTTCAACAGAGAGCGCTTGCTGAAGAGCTAAAGCTAGTTTGTGTTTGTTCCGGCCTTGCTTTTATGCATCCGGTTATGCCGTCACATGTTACGTCATGACGCAACACCAATCAGGATTGGAATAGTTTCATTCATACTTCAGAGGCGCACCATAAGGGAGCGTCCCCAAAGTGTCGATTCTCGACGCAGTGTAGAGTTCCCTCGAAAGGAAACTGATATATGAGTAGGGCTGTCGCCTGTCGCGATAACCGCAATATTACAATACTGCGCTACTGACAGGCCAACCCCAGAGGAATGCAAGTAACTGCAGCAACCGCGAACCGCGTTTTCTTTTTTCATAAGGCCACCTTTCGTAGTTCGTACCATGTGTATTGAATGTTAAGTTAGTTAATAATAATAACAAGACTGTTTATCATGGTGATTTGTACAGAGGCTTCGTGGATTTGCCTAAAGTAACAGACAGTGAATGTGATCGACTGAGCACGTACGATTACCTGCGTCTGTCTTTGAAGTCAAGTCATGTATATTCGTGAAAAGGTTGCCGTTTCCAAGGAAAGCGAAATATTTGTCGTATCATCCTTTTAACGTGTAAGAGTATTTACCATGAATGGCGGCAGCGCTGGTCAGCATTACACAGTGCGAGGAAGCCGTGGGGGGGGGGGGTTTGGGTGGTGGGGGGAGCAGCGAGTCACGCATTGAATCAATGCCATTGGTTTATTAAGTGAAGCATTGCTTCAGCTTTGCCCAAAAGTGAAGCATAGCTGGCCAGCTGAGCCTTGAAAAGTGGAGCTCAAAGTTAAAAAATAATGAACACCTTGTTTCATTAAAGGAATCATTTAAGGAATCAGCTTTTTGAACGTTTTTGTTGAATGAACGGTTTAATGACTCACTCAAAGACAGTCCGTTGGCGTAACAATGTGCGCGCTGAGTGACAGCCTTTCAATGCGCAGAAACGCTGTTCAGTTTCGGTTACATTGTTTTTGTGTATGCTGCCCACATCATAACACGTATTTATATAGCAACAAATAAATATAAATAAATATAAATAAATAAATGGCGGTAATACCGCATATCGCGCTATTGAGCCACTCAAAATTACCGCAAAGGAAATTCCTTCACCGCGACAGCCCTAGAGAAAATACTAGATACACCCAGAATTGCTTTTTATCACATGATCTCGCACACTCTTCATGCTGCGTGCACACTATCACACACAACCCCATTTCCACAAATGGTATAAACTGCAGTTCTTATGTGAGCTGGGAGTTTCTAAATGGGAATGACTTACATTATGTGTAGCAAAACACCAATAAAATGATATGAACACACATACAAACACAGCCAGAGATATTTAACCAATTCTGTGTGTAAGTAGGAGACACACTGAGGTAGGTATGATTTCAATGTCTCCCCATGCATTTAAAAAAAAAAAATCATGAATGAGGAATATGATGACTACTGTTGTACCACGCTTAACATCACAGTAATTGAATGGAATCATTCTTGCCGGATTCCGGCAATTGCTTTGATTCCTTCCTGACAACAATACAAATTAAATAAGACATGTTTAATTGTAAGAATGAATGTAAGGAAATAATGCTTAGTACAGAAAATGTCTTGATACTACACAGGATTTAATGGACAGTCAGTTTGGTCTTTGTCACAGAATAAACCTGCTGATAAAAGGGTCATCCTGAAGAGGATTCTTCTGTGATAATGACTGGCTAACTATATTATTATGCAGATAATTACACAGATACTTAGCAAATAAATAAATGGACATGAAATATTGATTAGGTCCGAAATTATTTCATTATGTGAGATGAAAGAGGCTGTGGAATGATATGAAAGATTTAAAACAGTAAAGTACAGTTTGTTGGTTATGACACAAAAATGATGCAGAATGTCACGACTGACCTATCAAAATCAAGTATTAGGGAGCCGGGTAATACATTATGCTATTATTCAACCACAACTGATTGAGCACAGAAATATGTTTCCCTTTCCTCAAACTCATTACACCTAAACAACAGTTTACACCTTTTAGCAACTGACAAGCACCAGGATATCAGCTACTCTACATCTCTGAAGCAAATATACTATAAATATGGATTTGCAACCCTGACGTAAAAAAATACAGTACATTAGGATACGTACAATACACTTTAGGAGTAATTCCTTAGCAGTTGAGTTTATTATTCTTGTATAATGTATTAATGTAATCTGTGACAATGCTCAAGCACTTTAAGTACAGACACAAAATCAACACCTAAAAACACCCTTGAAAGGTGCATTAAAGTTTTGATTTGACTGCTTGATCACCCTTCTACGGGTTTGCTGATCAATTCAGTGTTAATCTTTATTTTAAGAATGGGATTAAAACGGTTCAAGTTAATTTGCTGATTCTGGGAAGACAGAACAAAAGCATACAAACCTTTGAATAGGCCATTTCTGAACACAAATTGATAGAATGGGTACCACAGAGAGACACTCAGCTTAGGTGACAATATCACCCAGGCATAGGTCTGTAATGGATCTGTTGAAAACATCCACAATGTCTTTCTCCAGAATGATGCACAATAACTCCGGCCGATAAGAGAATGTAATTTCCGACTCATTTCTAGCACAGTTGTAACAGAAAAACCTGTTTACATCTCAAGCACAGGCAGAAAATGAAGCTCTTTTGTCACAATAAAAACAAGGAGTCTCGCAAAAACAGGACACACTCAGTTTTTATTCAATAGCATTTGAAGGACCAAGCTGCTTTGCTCCTAAACAAGCATAATTGTGGTCTGTTTCCTCAAGCGTTTTTGTAAACTGGCAGAAAACAGACTAAAATCTCATACAGACCATTTGACAGACTAATTGCATAATAGCTTCACAATATATCATTTCTATCCTATTGCCAACTGCTGAATGACTATGCTAGAATAAAGTCTTGCACTTCAGCTATTTTATAAAAAACAGGACATTTCATTGGCTCGAAGTTTATCTATGCATCACAAAAATGTCAGTTTGTGACATTCATTTCTACATTCCCTATTTCTGTATGATTTTTTTTAATTGAATTTTTGAATTATTAGTTTTGTAACAACAAAAGTTAACAAACATAAACAACCATATCCATCAACCCCCCCCCCCCCCACCCGCCCGCAAAAAACAACAACAAAAATACAACAAAAAGTGAAAGATAAATCACGTAAAGAGGGGGATTGAAATCAGCACAAAAATCATCAAATTCCAATCCCTTAATATAATTCTCTTGGCCACAACCATGCCCAGCATTAATGCCAACTGCAAAAAAATCAGGCCAAGAGGAAACTGTGTCCGAATAGCCAAAGATGGCCAGTTCCATTTCAGGAGGGAAAGTTTGATCATATGCCGCCGAATACCAAGAAGAAATATCTTGCCAGTAACTCCACAGTTTCAGGCAGAACCAAAAAGAATGGGATAAAGTTCCCTCTGCACCCTGACATCGGTCACAAATTGGAGACACAGCGTGGTAGATCTTGTGAAGTTTGGATTTAGAATGTGATGTGAATATACGTCGCATTGTACAGTATGTTGGGACGGAGGCACCAGAACTGCAACTGATAGAATACACTAGCATGATACTATGATATTTCTTCAAAAGCAGATCGTGGAGACATTTTAATTGCCCACAATCAAAAATCGTGATATCCCTCACCCCTATATAAAAGGTACAGGCACATTAATTTAATATTTAAAATTGGCATGACAATTCAGTGAAAAGCCACATCCATCAAAAAGATTCCCTAGAAACAAGGATATGCTTCATGGAATCCGCCAGAACAAACCCAGAGCACAAAAAACATTGCAAAACACAAAGACACATCTCAGGAGCAGGGGTAATATAAGGACCAGACAAAAGACTGTTTGTAATCTAGGCAAGTCATCTCACACTGTGCAGCTAAGTGCCGATTAGGACTCTGACACTGTCATCAAAAGTGAAGGAGAGATCTCAACACTGATGTTGATATAAACTTGAGAAAAACAATCACTTTGATTGATTCCATGTTGATCATGATCTTACTGATCTATCAAAGAGGAAAACATGCAAAACCAAGACCCTCCAGACTGGATGGGATGATTGTCTAGTAATATTCTGTTGGTGCAAAGGAGTCCTCGAGTTACATTAGCATAAAAACATTTATGTACACTGTACATTGTAAATACAGTTGCTAAATCTTCACAGACGAGGAATCTCTTTCCATTTTAACAGGCCCAGTTGGGGAAGTTATGTAATTCTGCTGAGCGAAGCAGAATAAGTGATGGTTTGTTCCCTCTCTGCACTCATACAACCGCTTTATAAATGGACCAAATCCTTTCCAGGATCATGGTCAAGTCTATAGTCCACAGAGAAAATAATAGCCAAGGAAAATCTGATTGGGAAGGGAGGAAGGGATGGGGAATGAGACGAGAGAGAGGGGAATAGAGAAGGATATGGTCAAGAAGTAGTGAAGGAAGTATAAGAGCAATGGCACTCTCTCTCTCTTACTTACTTCTCTCCCCAGATAGTGTAAGAAGGATGGATGGGGTGCCAAGAAAAGTGTAGACACAAGAGTAAATCACTCTCTGTTGACATCTCACACTGTGGTGAGAGGAGGAGTGTGATATTTTAGTGACCATCATCCTCCCCTCACTACACATTAGCCCTCATCATCAGTGCTCTCTGACACCTCTCATCCACTCCTGTTCACATGTGAGTGTGTTTGTGTGTGTCCAGGAGAAACTTTCTTCTAGAGCTGCTGTACAATCAAAACAATCTTTATTCCACTCATTTACTATTATCACAGTAAAGCTGCTTTGAAACAATGTGTATTGTAAAAAGTGCAGTCCCACTTTATATTAAGTGGCTTTAAGTACTATGTACTTGCATCGAAAAATAAGTACAATGTACTTACTGTGTTCAGGTTGTATTGTAAAACTTTTGCTGCTATCGAGGTGTGATACGGGTAAGGTTAGGGTCAGGTGTGGTGGTATGGGTGGGTTTAAGGGTGGGTTAAGGTGTAAGGGAAGGGTCAACATTGTAATTACAGCTGTAATTACATGCAGGTATTTTCAAATATGAAGGTATATATAGGTGAAGGTGAAGGTGACTTGACTTGATAAACAAAACTCAGAGTTTAAGAATAGGCTGCTATTCCAATTCTAAAGAATTGACAAATAAATTTAATAAAAGCAGAAATATAACATAACAAACAAACAAATAAATAAAAGCAAAATATGATAATATAATGAATAAAGTAGATAAGTACATAAATAAATTGATTTCATATGATACAAAAAAGCCAATATGAGAATAATAAATTATAAATGTGATAATCTAAATTAAAAAATAAATACAAGCAATATGATAATATTAAACAAATAAATAAATACTAAAAAAGCTAAATATGATAATATAATTAGTCAATAAACTAGTTATATGTTTTATATATAAACTATTTTTAAAATGTATAAACTAGTTATACATTTTATATATATATATATATATATATATATATATATATATATATATATATATATATATATATATATATAAAATGCTAATTAATAAATTAAATTACTTCAAAAGCTAATATAAAACCAAAATCAAATTTTTATAATATAGCTAATAAAGTAACAATATGAAATTAAATAAATACATAAACAAAAACATAAATAATAATATTATATAATAATTTGAAATGGTAATATAAAATATACAAAATGTGAACATATAAAGCTGAAATAATTATAAATAAATAACTGTGATAATCTAAATAAACAATGGTGATTTAAATATAAAAGTATAATTATAAAGGACTTATTTTAGCCTATTCCACCTATTCCTCATAGCTTCATTTTAATTTAATACATTCTGAAAAACTAGGTCTATTATTAAACTACACTCACAGCAATTATATATGAATTTCTTTCAAATTCATTCCATATTTATTCCACTTTGCATCTCAAAATCTAAATTACAATCCTGTTTGTTAATTTGATTCAAACTTGGGAATTTAATTTAAATGTGTTGGCATTAAAAAGTAATCCTCAGATTAGTTTGTGGTGTGTGTTATCCTTCCTTCCATGTTTGCCATCCCTCCTTTATCACATTCTCTCTCTAAACTGCAGCACAGAGGCAAAACAGCTTCGAGTGCATTTACTCCTTAAAAGACCAGCCTCTCATTTCACAAAGTGCTAGATCTTACCTCTGAGACACTGGCACGTCTGTTATACAGTGTGTACCTTGTACCATTTTACTCTTAAAGGAGCTCACACGCTCCCCTGCCAGAAAGTGTAGGTGTGAGTGTGTTAGAGTGAGAGAGTGAGAGAGAGAGAGAGAGAGAGAGAGAGAGAGAGAGAGTAAAAGAGTACAATCACACTGTTAAACAGCTGTAGACCTCAGTCTATCATCTCACATTTCAAGGGGCCACACACACACACACACACACACACACACACGAGTGAAATTAAAGCTAAGCTAGGTCACTCTGCTAATCCTATACACATTAGTTACTGCTGTGCTTATGGAAACAGTTTCATGCATGTATTCTCATCTCATATATTCCTCTTCATTCTCATTCTAGTACCGTGTATTTGTGATGTGAATTTAAAGACTGTGTGGTTGTAGCAGAAGAGGGAGGCTAATGATTTACTCTGGTGTAAATGTGAGCTAGTCATCAAACAGTGTTTTCATGCTGATTAGATGTTAGCTCACAATCTGGCCATGGCCAATCACACTACAGGGAGGTCAGAACAGCCGAAGGTGGGCTCACACTCTAGGCTCTGAGGAGCATGTGAAACTACTGATAATACAACAAATATATAAATACGGTACCTGTCAAAAGTTTGGAAACACTATAATTTTTTTAAAGAAGTCTTTTATGCTCACCAACTGCATTTATTTGAACAAAAATAAAGTAAAAACATGAATATTGTGAAATATAATACTCCGGTCTTCAGTGTCACATGATCCTTCAGAAATCATTCTGATTTGCTGCTCAATAAATGATAAGAATAATTTCTTACTAAGAATAAATTCTAGAATAATTTTAAGATGAAAAGAAAAACAAAAAACAGAACGTAACATAACTAAAAACATTTATATTCACTTATTCACTATAGTAATGCCCATGCCATTTTAAGATTATATTTCCCCCAATGACTTTTGCATGATCTTTTGAGATTCCAGTCCTGTAAATTCCCTGATATTTCCAGGTTTTCCAGGAACTTTAATTCTTTGTATTGAGCCAAGAGGCCAAGCTATAAGATGCTATATGCAGCAAAAGTCTTGACATGTATTTCCAGCATATCGTCCTATGCTTACGAAAGGAAGTGAATAAAGCACAAACTCTAGTGTGACCTCACCTTTAGTTCAAATTGACGACAGTCACAGTCCACCGACAACATGTCTTTATTCCATTAGTGTTTGTAAAGCAGTTGCCAGTTGCTGACTTCAAGGTTGGCACAGCTAACAGAATAGAGGACACAAGCATAGATCTGCTTCTTGTGACAGCAAGAGTGCCCTCAATACCCTTCATCTACCGTCCGTTCATCACAATATTCTTCTCAAAGAGAAGAGTCAGAGGACATTTTCCAGAAAGTCCAAAACTCTAAAACAAGATTACTTTTAATAGAGTACC
Organism: Tiaroga cobitis; assembly: GCA_030578255.1. NCBI lineage: Eukaryota > Metazoa > Chordata > Actinopteri > Cypriniformes > Leuciscidae > Tiaroga > Tiaroga cobitis. Next base: position 33,479,716 of record CM060603.1, read on the forward strand.
CTTTGATATGACTTGATTCTAAATTCCGAACTTAATCTATTCTTTCTAAAGGTGAAAGCAAACAGTCTTTGCACTTTGCCTCAAAGGTCATCTTTTATTTCAACTTCAGCATGGTGAGAAATAACTTATTATGAAGAAAAACTGTAATATTTCCAGTGTGATGTCTAATCCTGCTTATCCCAACAATGGAAGGCAGAAAAGAAGGTGAAGGCCTCCACCAATTGAAGAACCCTCTGGTGGGCCACATCAATGCGAGTCAGCCTCTGAAATATGATTCAGCAGATTTACAGCTTCATCTCGACATCCCCTTAACGAGGAGTTCACCCAATCAATCTCTGATCGATACCAATCTCCAGCAAGGGCCATGACGCAGATTCCACCAGCATCCCTATGGAGCTTTACTTCTGGATAATAAAGCATACAAACAGAGAGAGATGGGATAGGATAGTGCAGTCTTATGCCCTTCAGAAATAGGATGGTAATATGGATGGACATTATGGCATTATCAAACGGAATAAAACCATCAGACTTTCAGAGGGACGCTGATGCTGAGAAGGACGCCAAATCGTGTTTATGACCTTCCATCAGCTTTTCCACAAACCATGTCCACATTTAATTTAGAGGAAATTACAGTGAAAATTGAATCTACTGGAAATTACTGAATGTCATTATATTGTTGAATCAGGAAAAGTGTATTCTGTTAAACATGTTCAGATGTACACATGAAAGTCATGCACTCAATTTACATTAACAATTAAGTTTGATTCAATGACTGGCATACTTTGTAATCACGAATGAACAAGACTGAATAGCATGGTAAGGATTTAAAGTCAAAACGATGACTGGCGGGTGGTTCTGAAATGAATCTGAAATGGAATAATTTTCAAAATTAATAAACAATTTTCGACAATAATATCGAGGTCAATAAAACAAAATGCATTTGAATTATAATTAATATGACAACATGCAAAATAGTAACGAATAGCTAAAAAGTCAGAAAATGTCAGTTTATTATCTGCAGTCAGACAGTCTGACGGTCTGTGATTTCATTGCCATAACGCGTTGCTACGGATTTGCATCTTGCTTCTGACTTGACTGACATTCTGACACTGCTTGCTAACTACTATTCACTCGTTTATTTATTTTTATTTTTTAAATTTCATTATTCTGCTTACTGTAAAAATAAAATACAAGAAGTTTATGTCAGTAATTTAATTTTAAAATATTACATAATTCATTGATGCCCAATTGTCATGTATAATCTAATCGCTGATGAAGATGTGGCACAACAAGCTCGAATTTAATTAGACAATGTGAAGTGGAGTGTTCATTTCCCAGTCTTATTCATAAATCAGTTGAAAACTACATAGACTGTTTTCAGTTTTTTTAAACATAGGTGAAATAGCCATAATAAAAAAAACAGTATCATTCTTTAGAGTCCAACTGGACAGAAGAATTTGCATTTGTGAAGCGATCTGGATCCGTGGTTTGTATCATTTTACAATTAAATTGCGTTGCTTAAAAATTGGATAGGAATGAACTTCAAAGCCCGGCCATGCAGCAACAAAAGTTGCATTAATGGTAAGAAGTACTTCATTTACTCTTTTTAATTTACTGCAAATTGATTTAAAATTGAAACTATTATATAGTTTGCTATATTAAGTCCTAGCGCCATCTATAGACATATAATGTGAAATGTAGGCTATTAGGTCAAGAATACGCTAAATGGTGATGCGAAGCTTGGTAAAGACTAAAGAGTTGGTTGAAAAAGAGTAAAGATAGAGTTGTGAATGTGTTCTCTAATTTACCGAATAACAATGCTGTTCCATGCCATTAAAACTTCGGCTACAGTAACATCACGACAAGCATTGTTTGGAAAAGTTTTGTAGGTCAGTCTCAACCAAAGGCTAATCTTTTATTTCAGTCATCCCTGGGCTGAGTGAGCAGGCCTGTTTTAACCATCTCGTTTGAGGCCAGTCTGCACCAATGGCATCCAAAACGATGTTTCAGAAGCAAGACAGAGCAGCAAACAAAGGATAAAAGTCATAAGCACAACCTTCAGGCATAGATTCTTATTACAGAAACCAGAAAATGCACAAACAACCCCAACACTCCAAAACTTGTGTCGCATCGGTATGCAAAATATTGCACATTATGAATTTAATGTTTTGTCTAAGCAGACCAAAGTGAGCCTTGTAAGGACGACAGCAGGGGATGTCTCCACGGGCGTCTGGAAACGAGGCCAGCAAGATTCCTCACAAAATCACAGCAGCTCTACAGCAGAGTTTAGCCAGAGTCTACGAGAACTAACAGCAAATAATCTTCTATCTGAGAATAGTCTCAAACCAAAAGTGGATATTTGGAAGTTCAGATGCTAACTAAAGTAAAAGGTGGGTATGTTATAAGACAATGTAGGTCAGGCCCACTGTGAGCGATTGTGCGCTTAGAAGCAAACAAAGGCACAGGGGAAAAAATTGGGACAAACAGACGTCCCGAAAAGTGCTTAGCTGGTTTGTTTCTTTAAATATAATTTAAACGAAGGAAGATTTAGATCTAAATGTGAATATGGACTGAGTTTCAAACTGCCACCTCATTTGGATCCTATAAAGTGCACCGTATAGTGCATTAAACAGATAATTTTAAAGACATAGAGAAATGTCTATTTTTTCCCCCCAAATTCATACAAATGGAAGTCAATGGGTTCCAATATTGTTTGATTGACAATTATCTTGAAAATATCTTTTATGTTCCACCAAAGAAAGTCATACAGGTTTGAAATGACATGAGGGTGAATAAATGATGACAATTTTTAGTTTTGGGTGAACTATTCCTAAAAGAAATGCAAATGTCTTGCATTTCAGCGACTATAACATGCCATTTCAATTGAAAAATATCCACAAACATTTATTAAGCAAGTAAACCGAGCATATGGCTGAATTACAGATTTGTTCGCCATTAACACGAGCCAGTAACGAGTATAAATAGGCTGGTAAATGCATATGCAAATGTAACATGAGCCATATCTACAAGGCTTGAGGCAATTACAACACACTGAAAGCAACATATGCACACAATTCCCCCTCACACACACATACTCATAAATGCATCCAGCTCACATACATACTTTTTACAACTCTTCTTGCCTTTAAACTATCCGTTCTTGCAGTACAGTCTTTAAAGTAAAGGGAGAAAGAGATAAGTGTAGAGCCAGTGCCGTTTGACTGCTTGTTGACTCTTCTCTTCTCTTCAACAGCTCCTCGGATGAGAGAAGAACTGGCCTGATTGCAGCAGATGTTGGCACTTGAGTGGCGGCAGGCTAGAGGTAATTAGTGCCCAGCGCCAGCTATGTCTGACTCCTTCTCATGCTCTCAGTCTCTTTCTTTCTGCAATGACCACCAACAGACCATACAGAGCAGCACTGAATACTGCAGGGATAATAAGATCACTCAAACTGCTAATCAGCAGTATCAAAACAAGATCTGTAGAAGTTTTTTTCGACTGGTGGCTAGTGAGAGGGTCGTGGACAGAAGGGATAAAAAAAAAGAGCCAAATACAAATAATAAAATGCAACTAATTATATTTGTATATAGTTAAGATAGCAAACTGAATAGAAAACTTTAATAATTTAGTAGACACTACAGTGTTCAGTCATACTTTAATTTGACTTTAATTCACAGGAAACACAGGACTTTGTAAAATGTTCCCTGAACTTATGGTAAATCACAGAATAAAAGTAGCTGTCAAATGCTTACAGTAAATGTAAAAACACATTTGAGTACTCAACAATATTAGCAGTACCACATTACAGAGTTTTACAAAACTAGATTTAGAAAACCAGATTAGTAAAAAAAAAAAAAAACCTATTTGCGAATGATTGGAATTCATTAAAATCCACTCATTTAACTATCGAATCTAAGGTTTATGATGCATTTGTGAATCCGGAGGACATATGTCGGGAAGGTCCATTGAATGAATGTCCAGTCACTTTTTTTTGTTGCTGAATGAATCAGTATGTTTGAACAAACTTTTTAAGTGAACGATTCAATGACTCACTCTCACTCACAAAGTCAGTCATTTGTTTCATTACTGAATGAGTTAGTGTTGTGAACAAATCGGTTGAATGAATGATTTACTAACTCGTTCAAAAAGACAGTAGGTGTGTTTGACTTGAAGCAATACTGTGCAGACCGATCGCTGTATGACGTCAAAGTCTGCAGACCGTACGCTTCGAATCGCTCTCGCTGTACTTTAATATCATACACTGATTGGTCTGCACAAGGCCGTATCAAGTCGAAACACTGCTAGTGACTTGTTTGTTCCTAAGTGAATCAGTGTATTTGAATGAATTGGTTGAATGATTGATTTACTCACTCATTCACTCAAAAAGAAAGTTACTTGTCTCCATCTACTGGTGTAGCGATGTATCCTGCACAAAGACTCACTGAAAAAATCCCCTCCATTAATGCACAAACTGACAGTCTGTCTGGAGCAAACACAGACAAGCAGCTCCATTATAATATATGATTGCATAAGCACAGCCCTAATTCATATGTTCTGCTTACAATGCAGAGCTAGACAAAATAAATAAAGTGAGAGGTGTAGACAGACACAACAAGACAGGCTTTTATTGGTTTTTATGCAATAAACCCGTCATTTAGTTTGGCAAGTGTTTGTCTCTGTCACTCTCTCCTGCTGTTTTGTCTCTCACAGGACTTGTATGTGCCAATTGCTGGTCCTGGTCACTGCCCAGATCTCTCATGCGACTGAGTGAGATAGAGTGGGAGGGAATAAACTGCAGCCCAAACATCCAGGACAAAAGAGTGGTCAGACAACCTCGCTGCTCTGTCCTCCACGCTCATCTTCTCCTTGAACCAGACGGCGAGACACCCAACACAAGTCTCCCAAAGTGATTACACACACAGACACGCTTAATCTCCACCATCAGTATGCAAGGCTGCAGTGCAGTCTGGCTGAGAGATGTGATTTGCTCCAGTGATCAGGGATACGCCGCTCCAAAGACATCTGTCCCGCTCAATCGGCTTTGAGAACCCACTCCAGTCTGTTTTGTGAGCTCAGTTTGTCCAAGTGGAGGGGACCATAAGCACTCTCTCAGAAACGTATCTGCTCCCTTCTATGGTCCACCTGGCTGTGAAGGATTGCGCCAGTTAGCGCTAACCTAATAGTGGAACAGAGGAAGGGCTGTTGGGCGAACTGCATGGCCGGAAGGTGGAAGGGGTTCATTAGACAATGCTCCAGGCATCTGCCTGCCTGCCTGGGAAGACACAAAAGCTTGGGTTGAGCATTAGTTAATTAATGATCAAGATGACCAAGACTTTCCCATGTGGGATTACCAAGCTCTTGTGTTGGGCTTGAGGGGAAGAAAGAGAGAATGCCGTGTTTCAGGCCTTCTTTTACCCACTTACTCACTTTACTGCTGTTCTTGTCTCTAATCAGTCCCACCAGGACTGAGATATTTGTGGCATTTTGGTGTTGACTTGTAGTAAAAAAAAACAACATAAATAGTACCACACCACATGCACAAAGCAATGGTGACACCACCATGGAAATATTCATAATTCATAATCATAAATCAAAATTGTGTTGGACACAGATCCTTGCACACAGTTACTGATTACATACTGTAAATTATGAAATAATTTAAAACATTTTAAATGTTTTTAAATTATTATTTAAGATTGTGTTAATAAATATTATATGCAGTATTAAAAATACAGAATTTGCATTACAAATAATATAATATATTATAAGTTAAGTTAAATTTACGAGCAAATTACTTTGAGTTGGTTCTTTGAGTGAATCAAAAGCATATATTATGACTTGTGTAGCCTGATCCCCAAAATGGCAGTTCTTTGAATAAATAGTTTCGAAAGAAGCGACACCAGATAAAATAATCTGAAGAATGACTGACCTTTATATCATCCATTAACACAATGTGACAAAATGACATCTTACTGTGTGAATCATCTATCACGACCATGAATTCTCTATGAATGCTTCCACGCGCAAAGTTTATTTCATTATCAAAACTATCATGACCCATTTGCATTTGAGGGGTGATTTACTCAACAGAAGCTGTGTTGAAACAACTAATTAAACTGAAAAACAAACAAAGACAATGACTTTACAATGCAACCGAACTCTGCACATGCTCTCATTCTTTCCTGCGCTTGTGGGTGACAGACATTCTGACTCTCTGTAATTCAAAGCTACTGTTAGACAGTCCTATTGACCTTGAAGAGCAAACTATTACGAAAGGATCAATAAAGGTCCCCTTCAGAGCAAGTATGTGGATCCAACAGAAAACAAGTCCCACTGCACTACTGCCCTTCCTTTTAATAACTTGCCCAATAAAGCCTCTGTTGTAGATACAGTTTGCCTCTTTATTGAACAAATCTGTGACATGCTTTTGTCTATAAGCGCTAGTAATTCCCATAAGCCCGTTTTACTGGACGTTTTCATCTAGCTTCATATCCCTCTCATCCACAATAGCTCATCTGACCCAGTTCTTCATTCTAATTAAAACCACTTTTTTTTTCTCCTCGTAATATTTCGGAAACTGCCCATCCAGTGTGTGTGTGTGTGTGTGTGTGTGGTAGATGGTTGTGGTGTGTGTGTGCTAGGATAAGTCTTATGGGACGATGAGTTCTTGCTGCTTGAAATCACAGCTGTTTGTTTTTCCAGCTCTTCATAAGAGACGGACAGAATCTCTCTCTCTCACCGATGATTGCTACACATTTTGCATGAGTTCGCATTTAAAGCAACAAAGTAGGAACATGTATATCTATCTTAAAGTCACTAATCATTGAATAATCTGTGTAATTTATTTGTAAAGAGCAGTGCTGGATTTCATTTCTCATCAAGCAATGGCAGTTAGTGCCATGCTAATTGATACATCACATGTTTGCACACGCCAACCTAGACTCTCAGTGCGTTAGTGCAGATAACAATATCTTTATGCACTTCCTAATGAATTTTGCAATGGCAAATTGTTTTAACATGGAGTGAAAGAAAATAATTTATCTGTAATTATTCATGGGCTGATAAAGAAAATGGAAAACCCTCAACTAAAACCAGGTCATGTTGTTAGAGTTATCTATATATCTGAGCTACAGTCGTTTTTCCAGGTGAGCACATTATACTGAAACTCTTGCAAACATTTCATGTAACCAGACTTGTTTACAAGTCCCTAATTGCCAAGTCTAAGTAAAGTCACAAGTATTTGGGGTCCAAATCAAGTCTCAAGTCTTTGTTCTATTTTTAGCAATAGTTCTTTCAGTTAGTTGTTCTTTCAGCTAGTTGTTTTAATTAACAGTGTTTTGGGCCAGGGTCAGTCGCCACGAAAAACAAACAAACAAAAAGCTTGAGCTATTTGAGTTGCCGTAGTTTGCTGTAGTTCTCAAGCAATGAAGGGTGATGTAGTCTTCCAGTGAGCACCAGCAGTAACAAACCCGTGTAACAAACGTTACAGTAAACAACAACATTCCTGTCTGTGTGTGGTTTGTGATAAGGTAATATAATAATGCACCGACTCAAACCGATCTGTGGAAATGAGTCGGACAGGGTCATAAAATGCATATGAAAGTGTCCGTCCAGTCCATATTTATATTATATAACCACTTTTCTAAATGTGTGATGTTAATATACTGTTAACGAACATCCAGACACCGTCCATGTCATGAACTGCTCCGAGACTTGGAGGTGAAGATCCAAATGCAGCTTTATTATAGAATAGTCGTACAGGCAGGGTCAAGTATCAGCAAACAGGACAATGGAGAAAAGACAGAGAGAATCCAAGAAACAGGCAGAGGTCAGGGCAGGCAGCAATAATCAGAGTCCAAGAACAATCCAAAGTCAAAAACAGAAAACAAACACGGGAAACCGCTCAGAAATGCAGACACACAGTACAACAAGACTTCGCGGTGAGTGAATGAATGAACATGGTATAAATAGACTGAGACTAGCAGGATGACAAGACACAGGTGAATACAATCAGTGATAATGAGGTACAGGTGAATGTGATCAGTGATGATGAGTCCAGGCAGTGAGTATGGGAAATGTAGTTTGTGAGGAAGTGATCATAGTCTATTGTGGAGTGCCCTCTGGTGGCTCTCGAGGGCACTCCAGCTGGTGATCGTTACATAGCCCCCCCCCAATGAGCGGCTTCCAGACGCTCCAAAACTGTCCAGGTGGGTGGTGGCATGGAGGCGGATCCGGGGGCGGGATGGAGGGCCAGGTCCGTGGAGCAGAAGAGGACCTGGAGACTGCGACAGGACGGAAGGCCAGGGCGGAGCAGACAGTCCATCGGGCGGCCAGGGCGGAGCAGACAGTCCATCGGGCGGCCAGGGCGGAGCAGACAGTCCATCGGGCGGCCAGGGCGGAGCAGACAGTCCATCGGGCGGCCAGGGCGGAGCAGACAGTCCATCGGGCAGCCAGGGTGGAGCAGACAGTCCATCGGGCGGCCAGGGTGGAGCAGACAGTCCATCGGGCGGCCAGGGCGGTGAAGACCCTTCGGTCGGCCACGGTGGTGAAGACCCTTCGGGCGGCCACGGCGCAGGAACAGGCACCGGCTCAGGAACAGACACCGGCTCAGGAACAGACACCGGCTCAGGAACTGGGACAGGAACAGACTCTGGCTCAGGAACAGACTCTGGCTCTGGAACAGGAACAGGAACAGACTCTGGCTCGGCAGACGCAACGTGAACAGTCTCTGAATCGGCCATCTTGTCCTTAGACACTGGCTCGGAGGCGGCCATCTTGTCCGTAGACACTGGCTCGGAGGCGGCCATCTTGTCCGTAGACACTGGCTCGGAGGCGGCCATCTTGTCCGTAGACACTGGCTCGGAGGCGGCCATCTTGTCCGTAGACACTGGCTCGGAGGCGGCCATCTTGTCCGTAGACACTGGCGTGGAGTCGGCCATCTTGTCCGAAGACACAGGCTCAGAAAGAGGAAGAGGATCAGGCTCAGGAGAAGTGACGTGAAGCTCAGTCTCTGGATCGGCAGAAGTGACGTGAAGCTCAGTCTCTGGATCGGCAGAAGTGACGTGAAGCTCAGTCTCTGGATCGGCAGGTGTGACGTGAACAGCGGCCTCTTGCTCGGCAGGCGTGACGTGAACAGCGGCCTCTTGCTCGGCAGGCGTGACGTGAACAGCGGCCTCTTGCTCGGCAGGCGTGACGTGAACAGCGGCCTCTTGCTCGGCAGGCGTGACGTGAACAGCAGCCTCTTGCTCGGCAGGCGTGACGTGAACAGCAGCCTCTTGCTCGGCAGGCGTGACGTGAACAGCAGCCTCTTGCTCGGCAGGCGTGACGTGAACAGCAGCCTCTTGCTCGGCAGGCGTGACGTGAACAGCAGCCTCTTGCTCGGCAGGCGTGACGTGAACAGCAGCCTCTTGCTCGACGGTCTCTGGCTGGACGGTCTCTGGCTGGACGGTCTCTGGCTGGACGGTCTCTGGCTGGACGGTCTCTGGCTGGACGGTCTCTGGCTGGACGGTCTCTGGCTGGACGGTCTCTGGCTGGACGGTCTCTGGCTGGACGGTCTCTGGCTGGACGGTCTCTGGCTGGACGGTCTCTGGCTGGACGGTCTCTGGCTGGACGGTCTCTCGCTGGACGGTCTCTCGCTGGACGGTCTCTCGCTGGACAGGTACTGTGGGGTTGTAGGGCTCCTTGTCCGCTAAACCCACAGTAAAGGTTGAACCGCACAGTAACAGGGCCAAATCAATATAAAATTCTAAAGTCCATTGAGGATTGTGCAGTGGCATGGCTGACCCGAGTGGCTCAGATAGTCCCCCTCTAAAGAAAATCATGAGGCACAACGAATCCATTGGAGTTACGTTTGAAAGTTCAATAAAGTCTCTCACGTAATCCTCAATGGGCCGGTCTCCCTGACGGAGGCGCATAATTTGTGCTACTGGATTCATTTTTGATGCTGCTGGATCTGAAGTGGCGAAGTCTTCTGTCATGAACTGCTCCGAGACTTGGAGGTGAAGATCCAAATGCAGCTTTATTATAGAATAGTCGTACAGGCAGGGTCAAGTATCAGCAAACAGGACAATGGAGAAAAGACAGAGAGAATCCAAGAAACAGGCAGAGGTCAGGGCAGGCAGCAATAATCAGAGTCCAAGAACAATCCAAAGTCAAAAACAGAAAACAAACACGGGAAAACGCTCAGAAATGCAGACACACAGTACAACAAGACTTCGCGGTGAGTGAATGAATGAACATGGTATAAATAGACTGAGACTAGCAGGATGACAAGACACAGGTGAATACAATCAGTGATAATGAGGTACAGGTGAATGTGATCAGTGATGATGAGTCCAGGCAGTGAGTATGGGAAATGTAGTTTGTGAGGAAGTGATCATAGTCTATTGTGGAGTGCCCTCTGGTGGCTCTCGAGGGCACTCCAGCTGGTGATCGTTACAGTCCACACTGCTGAGAGCGATATTTAGATGAATATGTAAATATGTGCTGCATGCTTTTCTCTCAATAACAAAATAAGCACAATAAAAATGACAGTGGTGAGAAAGCAGGAGTTAAAGCACCTGATCATTAAGATGTGGACATGTTTTCACAGCAATTCACCGGCATCATATCGACAGATGAGGTAATTAAAATGACACTGTTATGATTGTTTGGTTATTAAGTATATTTGAGACTATAGATTATATAGATCGGACTATGTGAGTTTGAATGAATCACTTTTCTTTAAAGGATACATTTAAATGACACATTAAATGACATTTCATTACAGAATAGCTCTTCCGGCTTTATCCTGAAGATTGTATAACCACAACATACTTTTGATTTTGAGACTCGAGTCCTTCCAATAAAAATCAGTCTAAAGGCTTTCATAAACAGCCTAGGAAGTCGGGGAAGGTCTAGTTTCGTTTTGTTATAACCTGTTCACGCACTAGCAATAATGCAGAATTTTCGGTGGCAACGCAGCACTGGCCCAAAGGGCAGGTGTCTGTTCCATCAACTGGCCTGAAACTCTCGCAGGGCATCAATTGGTGAGGATTTAAACAGCCAGTCTGACTCCTGCCTCATGAAATCACATGTTGATCTTCTCCGAGGTCAAAAACCAGCCTGAAATAGCTACCAACCAGGCCCCGGTCACCTCCCACCATCTCCTAGCAGACAAGAGACATGATGGGCCATAATTATCATAACAAATATCCAAACAACCATCAGAGAAGAGAATCTTAATCTGACTACTGACCCTGACTATCTCCTCAGGCGGGTTCATCAGGCCCTTCCTCAAATTAAAATGGGCTGATTGCTTGTTTCATTTCCACAAGGTCATTGTGGTAAGTGAACTATCGGGAGCTTGTGAGTGGGAGATCTATTTGAGCTCATCATAGGGATGGCAGAGAGAGGCCATCTCATCACACTGTACGCCGCATTGGTGACACATTGATTGATTTGTAAAATAAAGGAGGTGGAGACTTGTGAGCTTGGTGGGGTGGAAGGTCTCCCGGGGCTCATTAAGCACTTAAAAGCATAATTAGAGAGAAAGAGTGAGAGGGTTGGGCATGTGCTTCTTATTATGCTTTCAAAATTCGTACTTAGCTCTGTGCACTTCTCATTGGTCATGACTGAATAAGAATAGTTCACCTAAAATCAAAATCACTGCCTCGTGTGTCTTGAATCACCAGGTTTGAATTGACAGAAGTGTGAATGAGATTTGAGAGATAGGGCAAAAGGTGAGATTTTCAATGAATAACTGCTTACAACTTTTAGACCTTTTATTGATCCTTTCTGCTAGTTTACTGCAATCTTTACACCAGTGGGTGGGTACGAGTCGCTAGTGGGTATGTACGACTCGCTGAATCTTTCATTAAAACGATTTTTTCAAAAACACTTATTCATTTAGGAAACAATTTAATGTCTTTATACCGGTAAGTCATTCAGGAATGTTCAGGAAGTGGTTGTCTATGAGTGAGTCAATTAATAATTAAACTGATTAATTCAAAGCACAGATTCAGGAACAAAACAAGTGGCTGTTGTGAGTTGTGGAATCCTTCCTTCAACAGGTTAATTGATAACACTGATTCATTTAGAAACTACTACTGTGTGTGGCTCTGAGACATTCAAAGGTTATTCTGCCTTCTGTTCATTTGGAGTTATTTTAAATGGCAGAGCAAAGTTCCTGGCAAAACTGTGTCCAAAATGGAAGTTACACTATATTAAATTCTGTTGTATAACCTATTGTATAAAAAAGCCTTGCTTTTTTTAAGTAAAAAATCGGTGATATTAGCCATATAGTCCAGAGCCAAGTCTCATTAAAAAAAAAAAAAATTATGGAAGATAGCTCTCAAGATTAAAAGTATACAAAAAAACCACCAACATTTGCATTGACCTGGTGTGACCTTAACATACCTCTTGATCACAGGAAACAGGTTTACTCTTGAGCTTCAATACAGAGTTTGAGTACAGCTGGATAATATGAGACGGGTGCGAAACCATGCTGCGTAAAATCACTGTAAATAACTTCACGTGTGTAGGAAAGAAAAGGTCAAAAATTATATTTGACAAGTGCCTTGTAATCCAAAAGTATAGAGAAACGCTAGTGGAGGGCAACATTTATGTCCCACAAATAGCACTAGCCTAAGCCATTATAACTTTATGTCGTTACATTCTTTGACAAAAGCTGTCCATTTGTGTGTCTGTATAAAAGGTTTGGAGCTACACTTTGCCTTTAAAAGCACAATTCTTTCATTCAGCATGCTACAAGAAAATTGATAGGGGAGAAAAATAAAAGCTTCCAAGTAAAAGTCTCTAAAACAGCCTTTATCCTAATAAAGACATAAAAAAGCTAATCTTTTTGCTTCATTAGTCCAGACATAATTACAAAAACAACAGAAAGCAGTGCGTTTTATTGTTTTCACAATAGTCACAGAGCTAATTTAACAAACAGCATTCATATAACAGAAGAATGAGAGGCTATTCAATCACGAAGTGTTGAAAAACACACACACACACACACACACACACACACACACACACACACACACACACACACACACACACACACTTAATATTCTTCAATTCACCTATTCCCATTTCTGGGAGAGTAAAGTGGGAAAACAACATGTTTAACAACATGTTTACGAAGCAAGAAAGTCATTCTGCGTAACTGAGGGTCATTAAGACAAGTGCTTCATTGTCACCGAGGACTAGAGATCGTTGTGTGTCTTTTCCAGCCAGATTATTTTGTGTTGCTCTCACAGTGTTCTGGGTTTGATGGTACATGTGGGAGGGGAGGGGCAGAACTTGTGAGCGACCAAGTCACCACCACAGGACAGTTTTAATAAACGATCAATTGAAAACACGCTAAGTAAAAAAAAAAAAATGAGAGGAAGCAGACCTAAGTGGTTTACACAGCAGGATTAATTCATTAAGTGGATGACTGTACAGAAGGGGTAAATATACATTTCTATTAGCAGAAAGAGCTGTGTGTAATTCACCCACACTAATAGGAAAAAGAATGTTGCTTCCATTACAGACGTAGACATAAACCAACCAGTCAAGCTGTGTCGATCCAAGCTGTGATTCAACATTTACGGCCTTTTATACCAGTAGAATGATGTTTGTAAGCAAATGCAATGCTTGTTTTACACTGCACATACATAGGGCTTAAGTGGTGCATATTTATTTTGGCGCCCATATTAACAACTTACAGCATTCACACTGCCCACGTGACTATACTAGTCACTTTCTATTCAGTAAATCTGACTGAATCCTGGGGCCTCATGTATAAACCTCATGTAAACAACAGTAAAAGTGTTCAAAAGCAGCACATCAACTACAAATATCCAAATTCATATAATTTTTTTTTTTTACCTACCTTCTGGATAATGACTTCATGTAATTTGACTACTTAACTCCATAAATGAGTGGAATATTTAATTAAATGTATATATCATAATACAAATAGAGTTCCGTTGACTTCATTACTTCGGTCACTCCAGTAAAAGAGTCCATAGTGTGCGGACGATGTGAACATATTTACGCTAATTTAAGTTTATTTTTATAAGCACTCAAATTACATAAAGTCATTATCCGGCAGTTAATCAAAACTTATATGGATTTACATATTTACAGGAGATTTTTTATGAGAACAAGGCGCACAAAGATGATATCCATATCGTCTAGCACAAAGAAATAAAAAAATTAAATATTAATATATATATATATATATATATATATATATATATATATATATATATATATATATATATATATATATATCAGGGTGTATATAGGGTGTTATAAGGGTGTGGTTTGTGGATTTTTAAATGTTTCTGAAGAGAGTTCTTGAACTTACCGACCCCAAACATATGAATGGTATATACAATAATAATAATAATAATAAAATAACAGTAAAATAAAACAATAATAAAAAAATAAATAAAATAACATTCAAAGTGTGCACTATCAAAAATCCAGCAACCTACCGAAAGGTCGGGAGGCTTGTCAAACTCCTTGGCAGTAGCTTCCTTTTGAAGCAATCAAACATTTTAAATCATGGACAATTGCATTTTTGGCTGCAGACTGTTTCTCTGATTAACTGCTCAATTTGTCTTGTAAGAAACTCTGTGGTGTGACTAATGAAAAGCAGCTTTGCATCTCAACTCTGTGAACTCTCAAAAGTGTGTGACGATAATGTGTTCAATCTCAGGCTTTCCATACCCTGAAGGACTGGTTAATTTAACAGTGCGCCGTTATGACAAAATGGGGCCATTGGACCTGATTCATCGTGTCCATAACCAGTGTAGTTGGAAGCAGGGGACAGGACAGGTTTGAAATGTTTCCTTTTCAACCATAAAAACGCATCACTTATTACGGGAAAAAATGATTTATAACACCTGAAGGAGCAAATAAAAGTTAAACTGTCACATGCCAGAACAGGGAACTACCGCTGCATTTATTACCTACCGTAGGAAAATACAGAAGCATAAAAGTGAATGAAGTAATAGATTTTTAACAGCACAAGACCTGAATCCTACCAGGTCAGAGAAATGCAGCTCTAATTAGACCGTCTCACACAGCAGAAAAAAGCGTAAACAGAGATGTGTGAATATGAGAAGAGTCATCGAACATCCGGCTGGCGTCAGAAGATGATGGACGAGGTCAGTTTATGGCCAATAAATGCATTCATTACCTCTGAATATTTACTGCCTGATTCTCCTAATCAATACATACAGTGCACATTCACCACCAGCCTCTCTTTCTTTCTCTCCTTCCGTCTTCATCTACTCATCATTACACACACAAAAACACAGCTTTGACTTTTTAAATCCGATTTTTCTTTGTCCTTCCCAAACAGATCACCGAGGTCTGCATGAAATACAAAGTTCTGTCATGAAACTCTAGATGGTGCAGGCTAATAGGTCCTTAACTCAACCTGCTGCAATCACATCATTCTCTATAGGGCATAGCTGATTAGTTCCCTAATGTATTTTGCGAGCTCAACCTTCAATACTTGGTTAGCATTTGCTGTAGCAGTGCAGCACACTTTCAGAAACCCTCCATCTTCCCCAGCTCCACCTGTATATTGTACTCTTACTTGCTCACAGCACTGTCTTATGTATGTATTGGCAGTGAACTTGGCATTAGGTATATAAGACAATTTTTATGTGTTTGACGTTATGCAAGTTCTCTAAATAAGTGCATTACATATGTGTGTGGTTCTGGCTATATCTGATTAATTAGGTTCTGGCAAATGTCGTGTGGAGCACTGCTCAAAGAACTACGCACGTTGTCATATGGCAACAATTAACAATATGGCAAACAGTTGACTTCTATATGGGAAAAAGTACTATGGACGTCAATAGTACATTCTTCAAAATATTTCAAAATAAGAAATTCATTCAGGTTTAGAACAACTTGAGGTTGAGTAAATGATGACAGATTTTTTTTGGGGGGGGCAGAACTACCCCTTTAAGCACATTTAAGTACAAGTAGAGCCATTTACATTGGGCCACTTTGGTTCAAGGGGTCCATCTGGTATCCAAAAAATAAAAGGGTAAAATGTAGAGTACACAATAAAGCGGACCAAAAATCAGTGAATAATTGAATTTGGATAAAAAGACCAAACACATAATATACAGTGTGTGTGTGTGTGTATATATATATATATATATATATATATATATATATATATATATATATATATATATATATATATATATATATATATTTTTTTTTTATATTCACAATTTGATTTTTGATCAAATTGTGCAGTCCAAATGTGCACATTATATACACATGATATTAATGTATATAAACAAAACCAAAGAAAGATTAGTAACTGCGCTGGCATATCTAGGCATATCTAAACATTTCTGGGAGGAGTCATTAACTTCATAGGAACTGTAAAAGACACTTTTCTCTCTTCCTTTATCTGTCCCTATATGTTGGCTCGTTCTCTCTTTCTCTGTTTTGCTGGCGGGCGAATGAAGGAAGAAGAGGTGCAGTAGAGAGCGGAAGAGTCTCAGATCACAGGGGCTCAGTCATTAGCTCTCCTCCTAATTGTCTCTTCCTGGCATGGGGGAGGTTACCACGGCAGCCGTTTCCACAGCAGCTGTCACCACTTGGCGGGAGAATAAGTGGAAACATAGTGTGTAAGAGAGAAGCAGGGGTTCCTGACAACACGATGCTCAGCACTCAAAGAGAGAAACAGAGGGAAGCTTAGAGCCACAGGGGCACTGCATGAGAGACGGGATAAGACTAGGAGAAAGTGAATGGGTAAAAGACTAAAACATTTCACGCTTAGTCCCTCCCTCTCTGTCTATCACTTTCAACATTATTAATATGGAGTGGTTGAGAGGTAGAGTTCTCACCCGCATGCTGTTGACTAAGGGTGTGATAATGCATGTACAGTGTGTTTATAACAACACATTATTGTACATCTTTATAAGGGAAATATGGGAAATAAACTAATCTGAACTGAACTGCTACTCTGTAAAAATAGACAATGCGGTTCTCCCTTCACTTGGTTATAAATATGTAATGTTTTGCTTATGACCAATATGATAATAATAATAAAAATAATAATAACTAATAATACAAATTATTATTATTATGAATTATAAAAAATATCATAAAATAGTACAAATAATTGATAAAACAGCAACAATTATTCTATGATTTAATATTTAATATAATAGTAAATATTATTATAAAAAATAATTAAATAGTACAATAAAAACAACAATTATTATAGTGATTATTATTATTAATAAATCATAAAATAGTACATATAATTGATAACAAAAACAACCACACTGTAAATACATTTATTTTTTTTGAAATAAATCATTATTATGTTTTTTTTTAGTTTAACTAACTTATTTCGACAAGTGTACCTGACAAGTTATAAAGTACAATGAACTGATTTAATTTAGTTGAGTAAACTTTGAATCTAAGTTCGGCCAACAGTTTTCTAAACTACCTCCAATAAGTTCAGCCATCTAAAGTGGTGTCTAATTAAGTGATTCATTGAGTGATGATTGACCATTATTGAAGACACCTGATGTTAGGCTAACAAGTAGACTCACCAAAGGAGAAAATCAAATTTTTAAGACACCATTATGGTGATCGGTGTTTGCTTTAGTTGGGCTTGTGACCCTTAAACTGTTAACATTAGTTTTTGTTTGGCTGATATTATTTAGTTATAACTGCCAGATTATCAAAGAGAAGAGAAGATCTGATGGTGTTGGTTATGTTTTAACATAATCATCACTTGACCCGCATCACAGTGATTCAATAGCAAACGATTTTCAGCATTTTCAAAATAATCAAAAATATTTCTTGAAAGTTTTTCTGATCAAAACACTCTGATAAATGATTTTATTTAGACACACTGACATCAAGATTCGGCCTGTGAAGCTCAACAATGGTGACAATAATAAAGCATGTTGCAGTGCATTCTGGGTGTCACCAATCAAAACTCATTCATGGCTCCCATCATGCATTGCGGTATGAATAAATTATGTTCTGAAATGTTTTAGTAATTTCCTTTTACTAATTGAATATTCTGTTTGTCACCATTATTGAGATTCATACACTGATTCTTGATATCTGTGTGTACCTAAAAGAAAGATTTTTTTTATCAATTTTTTTTTTAAGAAATCCTTTGGATTATTTAGAAATTTCTAGATCTTGTACTGTAGAATCACTGTGATGTAGTAATCAACAATATACATTTAAAACCAGAGATTAGGCTCTAAATGAGTTTTGTGATGCAGGTCAAATGATGATTATGTTAAAACATAACAAACACCATCAGATCACCTTTACTCTTTGTTCATCTGGCAGTTATAACTCAGATACAGCAGCCAAACAAAAACTAATGTTAACAGTTTAAGGGTCAGGAGCCCAACTTAAGCAAACACTGTGCAAACATTTCACCAAAATGGTGGCTTAAAAAATGAGATTTTCTTATTTGGTGATTCTTCTTGTTAGCATCAGGTGTCCTCAATAATGGTCAATCATCAATCAATGAATCACTTAACCCTCTGGGATCGGAAATCACGCCGGCGTGATCTGCTCGCTTTTTTTCTTATCAGTGCAAAACAAACTCAAAATACTTTGCTGATTTTGATCTTACATATAAGTGTTACACATCATTCAATACTGTTAAATGTCTTCTTTTTTTGTGTACACTCTTATTAACATCAAAACCTTGTGTTTTTGTAAAATAAATAAAATAAACAGGGTGCGCATTCAGCTCACTCCGTCTCCGCAAAAATCTTTCTGAAACGCGTCCGAAAAATTAACTGTAACTCAGTAAATACTTGTCACAGAGACACGAAAGATTTCTCGTTATGAAGCTGAAATTCTCTTCTTTTAAATGAAGTAATTTATATAAAAAAGCAACTATTCTCAGTTGATGTAATCTGTATGAAAAGAGAGAGATGTCAGTCTTTTTCCTTTCACTTAATTATTGCGTATGACGTGTTAATGTGACCACGCCCACTGAGAGCGCGCGCTATTCAAACGTTAATGTTGAGGCAAGCCATGAAAACGCCCACATCAGAACGCCCTAACCTTTATCTCGTCTTGCTGCGCAGTGAGGAATAATTCCTGGAAAAGTTAACTCAGTTACCTGTTTTATTTCGAGGAGCACGGATTCAGCTGATGTAGTAAGTCATTTATTCTTAAGTGCTTTGTTCTAATCGCGTTATTGAATAGTGTCTGTAAACTGCACAAAGACTGTTTAAATATTAAATGCGTGTCTGTGTGCAAATGAATGGACAAATTCACAGTCGTGCGCGCGCTGTGCGTTCATTCACTCTCGCTCCTACATTAGTAAAACTAGCCTACTGAGATTTGTTCTAATCGCGATATAGAATAGTATCTGTAAAACCAAAAAGACTGTTTAAATATGAATCGGGTGTCTGGGTGTGTGAACGAACGAACGCACAGATGAATAGCCTAGTGTTACAGATGAAATAGATTAGAAAGTTTTTACTATAAAATAGACATCAAATAAGCTTTAGTTAGACAGTTTCTGCTCATATGTTAAATATATAGTATGTTTTGTCAAAAATAAACTAATCAACTGTTATCCAATGCAAGCTTATAATACTTTATATGGAAAAATACAATGACCCATATAGCCTATGACCAGGATTTGTTTCCAGGTATGACTAAAAATGGGTTTTTGACTTTCATTTATATTTTGATTATATATATATATATATATATATATATATACACTCACCTAAAGGTGTTCAATTTCAAAAACACCTGTTCAAAAACACCTGTTCAATTTCTCATTAATGCAATTATCTAATCAACCAATCACAAGGCAGTTGCTTCAATGCATTTAGGGGTGTGGTCCTGGTCAAGACAATCTCCTGAACTCCAAACTGAATGTCATAAAGGGAAAGAAAGGTGATTTAAGCAATTTTGAGCGTGGCATGGTTGTTGGTGCCAGACGGGCCGGTCTGAGTATTTCACAATCTGCTCAGTTACTGGGATTTTCACGCACAAACATTTCTAGGGTTTGCAAAGAATGGTGTGAAAAGGGGAAAAATATCCAATATGCGGCAGTCCTGTGGGCGAAAATGCCTTGTTGATGCTAGAGGTCAGAGGAGAATGGGCCGACTGATTCAAGCTGATAGAAGAGCAACTTTGACTGAAATAACCACTCGTTACAACCGAGGTCTGCAGCAAAGCCTTTGTGAAGCCACAACACGCACAACCTTGAGGCGGATGGGCTACAACAGCAGAAGACCCCACCGGGTACCACTCACCTCCACTACAAATAGGAAAAAGAGGCTACAATTTGCAAGAGCTCACCAAAATTGGACAGTTGAAGACTGGAAAAATGTTGCCTGGTCTGATGAGTCTCGATTTCTGTTGAGACATTCAGATGGTAGAGTCAGAATTTGGCGTAAACAGAATGAGAACATGGATCCATCATGCCTTGTTACCACTGTGCAGGCTGGTGGTGGTGGTGTAATGGTGTGGGGGATGTTTTCTTGGCACACTTTAGGCCCCTTAGTGCCAATTGGGCATTGTTTAAATGCCACGGCCTTCCTGAGCATTGTTTCTGACCATGTCCATCCCTTTATGGCCACCATGTACCCATCCTCTGATGGCTACTTCCAGCAGGATAATGCACCATGTCACAAAGCTCAAATCATTTCAAAATGGTTTCTTGAACATGACAATGAGTTCACTGTACTAAAATGGCCCCCACAGTCACCAGATCTCAACCCAATAGAGCATCTTTGGGATGTGGTGGAACGGGAGCTTCGTGCCCTGGATGTGCATCCCACAAATCTCCATCAACTGGAAGATGCTATCCTATCAATATGGGGCAACATTTCTAAAGAATGCTTTCAGCACCTTGTTGAATCAATGCCACGTAGAATTAAGGCAGTTCTGAAGGTGAAAGGGGGTCAAACACAGTATTAGTATGGTGTTCCTAATAATCCTTTAGGTGAGTGTATATATAGCCTATATATATATATGTGTGTATATGTATGTTGTCCTTTCAATTTTTCCTTGTGTGACACCTGAATGAAAGGCTCATTATTATGCGGGTCAGGTGAGAATCACCTAATTATTCATGATGGGGTTTGGACTCTTCACGCCCATTCGCATATTGCCTTGGCAAACAAAACAAAAATTTTCACATTAAAACCCAATTCACAGTTTTATGTGAATGATTAGGCAGGATGTTTTTCAGATCATTTTGAAGAAAAAACACTAGGCAACAACATCCATTAGTCAAAAGTAATGTGGACACATATTTATTATGTGTTTTGTAGCCTTATTTCAGAAACTTTCATTTTTAGTTTTTTTCAATAACCACGCATAAACATGTTGCTCACATATTATGGTAGCCCTGTTTGTGCTAAATATAGTGTAATTTCACCTGTTTATAAGCAACTGAAAAAAGCACAAATGTCACAGCATGTCAGAACATCTCAAGGACCCCAAAAACACCTTAGACCCCAGAGGGTTAATTAGCTCTTTAACTTTAACACTCATATTTTAACACTTTAACACTCTTGAGTCTGGAGCCATATAAACTCACAGGAGAGTTCATTTAACACTGGAGTTGTTGCTGTGAATAATAATTCACTAGACAATTTTTTTGTGTAATTTAATGAATCTAATGAATGTGCTTATAATTGTAAAAAACAGTGTTGACGTTGAAGATTTATGTTTGAAGCGGTTTTTACCAGACAGCAAGATAGATAGATAAATTAAGTTTAGTTTACTATCAAAGCATTAGAGTACAATTGAAGTAAAACCTGCAGAAAATGTAGTGCAGTTGTTTCAACTTACATTTATAAGTTAAAATAACAATTTCAATTTCAGTCTAGTTGAGGACAAGAAAACTTAAAATTTCTTGTTGTCTGGACAATCTAGTTATCTCTACACAAAAAAATAAGTTGAAATAACTACATTTTATTATTATCATCATCTAAATATGAATTGATGATGATAATAATAATAATAATACTAATTGTTTTGTGCACAAAACAATTATTATTATTATTATCATCATCATCATCATCAATTAATAATTATACATAAGTATAATATATATATATATATATATATATATATACATACAGGGTTTTTCCTGCATAGACAATTATGAGGCGGCCGCCTCCGTCAAATTTCGGGCCGCCTCCGCCTCTCGACAAAACTCAAGTCAGGGAATCACATGATTAGATACCTCTTTTCCACCGACACGGTTCCGCTGCGGGTTCACGGCCTGTGTCCATTCTCAAACCGTTCTGCGCATTTCGACGGCACCAGAAAAAGCATTTAAACTTGCTGGTCTCAAACGGAGCAAGGTAAATTTCTGTGAAACCGCACAAGCCGCTGCCCCTCCCCCTTTTCAACATCTCCTGTTAGTCATCACAACCACCACAGACGTACGCAAGTCAAGAAGCACCTTCCTTCCGCAGCATCGAAGTGCCTTCACTTGTCACAGCCAGGTACCGATAGTGTTTTTCTTAAGCTTTGGCTTTGTTGTGAAATTAAAAAACTTAGTTACTTAAAATATATCCATAAAGCCAGCCTGACTTGGGCAATAGTCCAACATTTTTCTGGCGTTTTTATAAAATAAGCTATCACAAGTAACTTAGCAGGCACGTAATTTACTACTGTTTTGTAATTTCATGGCTTACTAATTTACGTTGCATAGTAGTTTTTTTTTGCGCTTTGTTTACATTCAAGTGATATACAGGGCTTGAAAAAATTACATTTTTCATTTATTTCATTTATTTTTCAAATTCAAAGTGAATTTTTCAGTTCACTTTTTAAACTGTTTTCACTTGAGCAATAATCTGCCAAGTCTCGTCGTTGAAAAGAGACACTTTTCTATAAAATGAAAAATCGGAGGCTGAAATGTTCTGCTTCTGGTTGTACACTGTGTAGTTGATAATACAATGTTTGAGAAATCTGAAATAGAGCCACATTTTTCTGGTTGTGTAAATGAAAGCAAATGCTTGTTGCTATTCAACTACACTGTTGTTAATATGGCCCCTATGAACTATAAATAAAATCAAATTATCTGATTATTAAAATACCTAAAAAAAAAACATGCTTGTAAAAAGTGTTTTTTTTTTCCAGCCAGTTGAAGGCGCGGTACACTTTCATGTGTACACATGATCTGGATTTTTTTTTACCACCTAATTTTGAGCCAGAAAACGTTCCATAATGACGTGCGGAGTGCACCAGATTAATGCATTTATCTTTAAAATGTGCAAAACTTTTCTCCAGGGGGGGCATGCCCCCGGACCCCCCTAGTGTTACGATTTTACCACCTCCGCCTGATTTTGAGCCAGGAAAAACGCCTGTGTATATATATATATATATATATATATATATATATATATATATAATTGAATATATATATATATATATTAAATTATTATTAAAAATAAATAATAAGATAGGAATAATTGATAGCAACAACTATTGTTGTCAAATTATTTTTTATAATAATACTAAACAAACATAACAAATATTATTATTGTTGTTGTTGTTATTATTGACAATAACAAACATAATAAAATATGAATTATTAACAATAATAATAAGAACTATTATTATTAAATCTAGGTTTAAATCTGCAAAACATGCCCAATATTCTGAGCCAAGCATTTCAGTACTCTACAAGCAATGTTCATTTAAAAAAATGACATTTGTTTAAAATGCGGTGTAGCACAGACAATGAATTCAACAGCAAACATGCAGAGATTACAGAAGCAATGTTTATTGTCAAGCATTCAGCAAATGTTTTCACATTTTCGCTTTCCAAAAAGCAGATGACAGTAGGCGTACCCAACGGGGTAAAAATGTCGCCATGCTGGGGTAAAAGAGCACGACTGATCCTCTGATAACCTCAGTAAGACTTTGATGTATCACAACGCTCAAACACGGGGGAACAAAACGAACAAAATGACAATTCACATGCTTGAACAAGCCGCGGTTAATCTGGTTAAGGCCTGCATTCATGTGCAATTAGTTTCAGCGCTCCATATCGCACAGAAGCATTAATATACACGCCTGTAGCACTGCTCAATTCGAAGTCATTTAACAGTCAAATCTTTGGAATTGTAATTTGGCCCTCAAGCTGTTCCTGAAGGCAGAGTGCATGTGTCTGTGTGTGAGCGAGTGTGTGT
This sequence comes from Tiaroga cobitis, assembly GCA_030578255.1. NCBI lineage: Eukaryota > Metazoa > Chordata > Actinopteri > Cypriniformes > Leuciscidae > Tiaroga > Tiaroga cobitis. Next base: position 33,503,898 of record CM060603.1, read on the forward strand.
ATGTGAGCGTGCAAACATATACGTCACTTTGTGAATCATATCATCTGAGGCTCTGCAGTGCCTTTTCACAGAGCTTGTGTATTTGCATGTTACAATTTCCAGTTTCCATTTTTTAATCTGTGACCAGTCATTGTAAAGTCAACATGAAATAAAAATTGACTTCAGTATTTTATGCCTTGTCCCGGGTTTTACTGAGCGATGTTATTAAATGTTACTATGTTATAAATAGATAACTTTGGAGTTGTTTATCAAAATGACTTGTTCTTCCTCTGACTTTCCTTCTTCGCTGAATATCTAATTTGACTCGGAAATGCATGTTGGAAACAACAATTCACATGTATGTTAAAGTTTTCTATACGTTTCAACTTCTAAATACCCTACAATTTACAGTAGGTTTCGCACAATTACTTTCAATTTCATATTTGAAATAAATGAACTAGAGTACAAAGTAGCCCTTTTAAAAATGTAGGTGGTGACATAGCTGGTTCTGTTGTGGTAATGCTAATACCTTTATGTTATCTCACATCCACCCGAGCAACATTATCACGCCCCAGGCAATCCAATCAATATAGTGTGAAATCATTTCTGCTTCACAACAACTGCATGTGTCCTCCATGTAACCTTCAAAGAACAATCAGAGCACTGATGCTCAAATACTGTACATGCATGCAGGGCTTGACATTAACTTTTTAGCTCACCAGCAACTGTGGCTAGTGGTTTTCCAAAGTAACTAGCCACTCAGCATTTTCACTGGCCACAATTTTGACATCGATACCATGGGGAAAACAGCCATATAGATATTTGTAATATTATCTCATAATTTGGTAGCAGGAATATTAGGCTGCTGTCACTTTAAAGGGGAACTTGGCAACTCTAGTCATTTCTACGCTGATTTTCACTTTTGTTGTCGCATGTTTTCTCATCGAGCTACCCCTACAGCTGTGCGGCGTATATTTTCACAACACTGTCAAAAAAAAATTCACTTGCAGCACCTTTCTCCCGCTTTCTACCGCTGCTCATGTGCATTTGTTATTATCGGAGCCAGCCAACTTTATCGTGTGGAGCTATGTCTACCGAGGTGGGTAATCATACACCGTATCCTAGAATTATGTCGAATTGCCATAAAGCAGTTTGTGTTTCTCGCTTGTTCTCGCTTCTCACGAGACTTCCTATTTCCAACTTACCGGGACGTTATAGTCCCCATGTTGCAAGGTTGGTTTTCCGCCTGGGAACCGTGTGGGGAATTTTTTTATTATTATGAAAAAATACACTGATTTGCTACTTGCTCTACATTTGCTTAAAATTAACAGCAAGACAACTAGAAGTGAATGTGCTTTCCATTAAATAAATCACACACAGTAAACAAAACCTTACCAAAAAGAACTTTGCAACGAACTTTGCAATTCAGACGGTCAAACTGGGTGCAGGTGCGGTGAGAGTGAGACGTACATGCTCGGGCAGATTCGGCTTGAAGTCGTTCATCCTCGGACCGCACGCACCGTTTCAAAAAAAGCCGTGCACACAGCCAAGCGAAATGGGGTCTTGCCGGTCTTGCGCACCGAACGCGTAATTTTTGCCGCGCGCACCTCCGCGCTCGTGCGGATGCGTCAAGTATAAACAAGGCTTTACTCCGTGTCAGCGCACGCTCTGATCGGTAAAGGGGCACAGACCTCTCCCGAATCATCTCCAGCAGTAACAGCCTCCAAAGCACCACTAACTCCACCTCCGTTTCCTGCGTAAGCTGATATTAGTAATTAAACATTCTCTATGATACATTTTTTGTGTGAAAAAAATATTTTAATAACATGGTTTTGGCGGTTATAGAGTTCTAATGACGGTGTTCAACTATAACTGTCACACCCCTAGTTCCATGCATAGGTTCCACGGCGGCATCCATTTTTGTAAATGTACAAAATCTGCTTCATCGTCGCTGTGCTGTCGTCATCGTGTAAAGCCCGCCCCAATGTTTCTGATTGGTGCCGCGATTTTGACGGATTAGAAATGGGCTTGAATGAGCTCTTTGCCAGACTAACTTTCAGAGCAAATCTAAATTTGCCGGAAGGTGTCTGGGTTTTCCCAGGCTACCATTATACAGTTACTTAAGTATTTTCTTTCTTAACTGTTTACGTTCACTTAAAACATAACTGACTTTGTTTTCTCAGCTGATCCATGTCTACCTATAGGAATATGACTCCTATAACAGCATCCACATATAAGCTCCTTCAGTATTATCAGCAGCTATCGTGTTTCTCAGGAGCTAATTACCCTCCTCCATCCCCAGCTCCTCCTCTCGTCCAGTCAAGATTTGGCTTTCTGTTTTCTTTTTGAATCAGACTAATTTCTCAAATTATGTTGTACATTAAAATATTGACAATGATATCTGCCATACATTTATGTTCTGTTCTGTTAACCCTAAGGGGGGTTATTGCTGCTCTCCCTGCTCTTATACATGCTAGGCTGCATGCGCAGGGAGATCTTGCACAACAGAACCATACCGCCAATCCAAACTGTATGATAATTGTCATCATCTTTGACGATAGTGGTCCTGACAGAAACAGTGAAAAAAGAACTAAATTCAGTACTGAGAGGCGGCTTTATGCGCGCACTTTGGGTGTGAGCATAAAATCTGTGGGAATGAATAAAATTATGCGCAATATGTGCAATCCCACGCAAAATTCAAGTAACACCAACAATATTCTTCAGGAGCAAATAAAACGAGTGAGTGAGGGGAGGTGGGTGTGTGCGTCAACTCGCTGTCGGAGAGAAGAGAGAGCGAGAAAGTGCAGCTGGTATTGTGTATATATTCTGTGGAAAATTAGTATGGGAAGCGTTTCAGATATTTCAGTAGGCTATCGATATGTATCGAACAATTTATATTTAACACTTCATTGCACTTAGTTTATTATTTCAGATGCCTTTTTAAAAGACTACAATTGAAAAATGTATATATTATACATAAAATTCAACTTGACTGCGTTACAAGCCATTGCTGAAATCAACCCGCATTTGGTGGATTGGTGGATGTTAATGTCAAGACCTGCATGCATCAGCAAGCACACCTATTGAGTGTAGAAGCACTCAAAAGCAAAAACACAGAACACAATGTGCTCAATGTACATGTACACATCAACACATATACGCGCACACATGCACTCTTCACTGCATCTGCTTTCTTAATAGAGCTTGACATACTTGGAGCTTCCAACAAAACAAAAAAAAAAACATTACAATTGTAGTTGGTAAAAGTACATCAAACTAAAGAGTTAATATAGTGAATAGTGTGTTTAGTGGTTTTTAACTAAACACGATGAAGTGTATATACTATCATTCAAAAGGTAGAGGTACGTTTTTTTCTAAATTAATACTTAAAAGCAGAAAGAACACATTAAAATAATCAAAAGGGACAGTAAAGACTAAAAAAAAATGCCATCAGGGTGAATTATTTTTCTATTAATCAAAGAATTAAAAAAAAGTATCACAGTTTTAACATATACGTTTAACATATATGTTTGTTAATTTTAATGCTGAAAATTATTATATATTACTTTATTTGTTATATATTACAACATTCTAATATTATATATTACAATATTACTGTTTTATACTGTATTTTTGATCAAATTAATGCCGTTTTTGTGAGCATCTTTTAAATATTTTTTAACATACATATGGGGTATAACAGAGGGGTGTACATACATACATATACATATACATATACATATATATATATATATATATATATATATATATCTATATCCCTGAACGGCGCTATCAGCTTATGCAATTCATTCCCTCCTGAAAAACAACATCTGGCATCTTGAGTTTTTCTCGCTACTTCTAACAGGCACTAGGACCAACTAAATAAGGAATAATTTGTGACTTGTTGTAGATCCTTATAAATCTTGGCATGATTGTTTTTGCCTGACCTTTTTAACCTAAATCTGTGCATATGTGTTTGTTGGACAGTGTGAAAGGTAAGAGAATCATTTACAAATGTTACAAAATGTGAACATGATGCTGCTGAACACTCTTGTCATACTCTGAGTTGATCCTGCAGCAGAGCTTGGAGAGAGGCCAGTGTGAACTCAAGCAAAGATGCTGTAGTGACAAGCGCTATCTAACCGCAGACCACTGCTCCTGTTACACGCTCTACCTCTTGCTCACATGTTCACCTGAGGAGACTGCGGCACTAACACGCACACAACCCTGACACAACCTCGAAAGTCAATCTTTTACTGAGAACAAGCACCTGTTATATTACAGACTGCATGTGCATAGGGAATAACTCTGGCTGTCTAATGCATAAAGCATAAGCTCCTCTCTGATATCCACACGCCGCAGTGTTTCTCTCTAAATCTTTGCGAGTCCATTTCACAAGGGAGAGCCAAACCTTTCATACACACATAACAAAGCAAAATCCAAGACCAGAGGCCCTGATCAAATCGTCCTTTGTTTATGCATCAACACGACAAGGTGCAATTGAAAAGGGCTTGCTGAATGTTATTCAGAGGAGGGTTGAAACTGAGGAAACAATACTGTCTAAGAGAGCCTGTTCTCCACCTCATAATATTAATCACGGCTTTCATTTCCTGAATCAGGACAACCTGAGCTCTGCCATTTATTCTCCACGAGAATGATCACACAGTTCTGATCTCTATCGCTTCCTGAAAACTCAAAAGTGGGGAAAACGTTTTTGGCTTGGAAAGTGGTTGTTGCTTAGAAAAGCAATCGAACATGGCTTGATACAGTACATGTAGAACAACAACTGATAATAAAATAAAATTCAAAAGTTCAGAGTATACCTTCACAGTCATTTAAAAGTGACGTGCATGGGCCACCAAAAGTAATTTAAATTATGAACTCTCATCTGCCAGAAAAACAGATTTTTTGAAGTGGTTCAAAAGTGGTTGAGCAAGAGTTGCTATAACAGGCTCAAACCAACAGACAGTGTTTCCATATTTTGGGGGAATAAACCTATAAATAGCTTTTATTAAAATGGGGAAAACAATTATATAGTCAATAGTCAAAATGAAAGGACTATGTGAGAGATTTTTTTTTTTAAATGGGGTCATTTTTTTTTAAATTAAAATTTTATTCAGCAAGGACAAAGGTGACAGTAAAGATGTATAGTGTTACAAAAGATTTATATTTCAAATAAATGTTGTTCTTTTGAACTGTTTATGCATCAAATAATCCTGAAAAAAAAAATCATATTATAAATAAATCAGCATATTAGAATGATTTGATTTCTGAAGGATCATATGACACTGAAGACTGGAGTAACGATACTGAAAATTCAGCTTTTTCATCACAGGAATAAATTAAAATTTAAAATACATTAAAATAGAAAACAGTTTTAATTAGAAAAACTTGAAACCATTTTAAATTGTAATAATATTTTACAATTTTACTGTTTTTACTGTATTTTTGATCAAATGAATGAGGCTGCTTTGTGAGAATTAGAAACTTCTTTTTTGAAATCATACCAAGAAACTTTTAAATGGTAGTGTGTTTACCAGTAATTAGTGTGGATGGTAAAATTGGTAAAAAAAAGGGAAACAATTATTGGTAAAACCTTTGAAATTGTTTTGGGTCTTTGAGTTTTGAGAGGTGCATCCATCTGTCCTACTGTGATTCTGACTGCTATGTTTTGTATGAAGCCTTTTATCTATTATAGATTGTTTCTAAACCACAGACAGTGCATGGTGATGCTGAAAATTACTCAATTGGGGCAAATGCAACATTTCAATTTTTTATCGAGGACTTGTTTCTTTGAATCCGCAGTGTACTATGCTGACTGAAAGCAGGCTAACGTTTACACTGCTCACTAAGCAAACGTGTAATTGAGCAGACAGCCCTGTTCCCCTCTTCTGTCTAAGTCTTCTGTGTCATCTGCAAATCTCCTCTGTCAGGTTAAGGAGGCTGAGAATAGAAGACATAAGTTGATATTTGCCAAATAGGATGTGCCCATTTTGCTTAAAGGGAAGTGCGACAAAATCATAAGAAGTAAGAAAAAGGACCTGACAAAATGGACCTGTATGCGTCTTGAAAAGTATATATTGAATTTAAAAAATCTGAAAATCACAGATAGTACATAATTATTGATTTTAAGTTGGATCCATCTTCTCTTTATCACAACAGTAAAAGCCACAGTATCAACCCAAAAAAAAGCCACATGAAATTCAACTCAGGCACCCACACCTGTGCTCAAAAGATCTCGGACACCATTTTGAGGCATTCTCAGGAGAGTCCTTGTCTTGTCCCTGGGAGCTAAAAGCAGAGGGTGAGACTGATTTTGCTGCTTTGAAGATTGATGTTGGTGTTTAAGAAGCCTCTGAAAAGCAGACAAGACCTTCGGGCTAATCTAGCCTTAGATGATAAAGACGCTCACCTGCTCGGAGCTGATAGCATGGCACTGCTAGCCAACACTGTAAAGACCAGCCACCTCTATATGTAGCAATACTGACACTTCAACATCCTCATTTCAGCTGCCAGAGATGACCATCTTTTAAGACCTTATATAACCTTGAGTACAAAGGTTTCGCAAATGTGTACAGTGGCACTCAATCTGTGCTTTCCTAGGGATGTTTGATAGAGATATTACAAGGTTAATATTTGAGATGGCTTATGCCTTTTCAGGATAAAAACATTGCGGAGAAATTTGCATTTTACGAGAAATTCATCACAAAACTGAACTATAACTGAATAATAATGAAATCCAATGTCATGATGTTATGCTATAAGGGAATTCATGCGATATGAAATGATATTTACAATGTGTAACAGGCCAAATAAACCCTGGCTTCAAAGATAAACAGTGTCAAAGATCACCTCACTGTTTACTATTCTGACCGAAAAAACAAACAAACTAACAAAAAAAAGAAAAAAAAAAAGAAGAAGTTTTATTCAACAAATTCTGAAGCATCATAATTTTTTCACAACTTCTAAATATTTAACAATTAAAATCCTTTAAATAGATAAACCCCCTAAACATATGCTAATCCATGTCTGAAGAAAATGGGACTATCTTGTTCAAAATAATTAATTCCTGTAACAGGGAATTATACTAATTACCATACTGTGGCAGAAAGGTCAAATAAACACACCCACTTCAAGCCTCAAAACAACCTGATATTTCATAAATTAGCATCAATTCATTGTACTCTGTGCTGGCGTATAGGGGTTTGGCCGATCGGCGTGGAATGAGCCACTGTCAAATGATAAAATTGGCCAACATCTGGCTGACAGGGGACGCAGCGCGTTTACAACTGAACAGGCGACAAGGCGGCAGTTGGGAATAATCCTCATTTGGTGGTGGTGCTGTAGCGCCTTAGATTCGTCTAGAAAATACAGTGCATGTTTAATATGACCAGGCTAAGTATATTTAACAATCACGTCACTTGGTGTTCAGTTTCACCATGTTTGTCTAGGCCAGTGAAAGCTTGTATTAACCAATGCATGAATTATGGAGCAAAAAAAAGAAAAGAAAAAAAAAGTTAAATACGCAGGGTATACGCTTTTTTGTTTATTTATACATTTATGGCAAGACAACAGCAAAACTTAATGAGGTTAGTTGTCAAAATAGTGCTAAATCCCTGTCTGCTGGGGGGAGACCCTATTAGGAGATTCATAGACATCTGTACAAGACGTCTTGTGCATCATCATTAGAATTTCAAAGTGGTTTTGATTGTTTGATCTCATATCCAGAAATTATTGTTGGGAGAGTAATTATCATAAACCCAGTTCTAAATTTGTTTTCCACACTCTCGGTTATGATCCATAATTAACTATACTGGAGAGATTACATTATTTCTTCCTTTTTTCTGATGAGGAATCAGCATGGAATTTCTCCCATTGGGAATTTTATGGATTTACGCAATGCAAAAAAAATAGCACAGCTACTCTATATAATACTTCCATCCATGTGCCGACAGACTGAGACCGATATCCCCTTGATCGCAGCTGCAAAGATATTATATTACATTTGGTGGAATGAAATGAAAATCCCACCCTCCCCCCTCAATGTTTTGCACTTTAGAAAGGAGGAACGAAATAATGAATTAAGCCCATTTGAGGATATTGACTGATTCCCTGAGTGCTCACGGCGCCGTCCGTCCGTAATCTATCTCTGAAATAATCATTCATGCTCTAAATACATCAGCGAGAGAGGATCATAAAAAATACACCATCCAGCTCCATTGATTTGCATTGTTAATTTCCCACTTGATGGCTTCAGAGAGAGGGAGTGATGAAGGGGCAGCAATGGCGGGCTTGAAGTATCCAACGCGGCAAATCACAAGATAGCCGCTGTCAGCAATGAGGCTTGACAATGAGGCAACACAATTAAGCAGCAGTAGGGAGTGGAGTGATGCGGCTCTCCATAAAACTTGTGAGATCACAACTTATCAGCCTCCACATAAACACAAAGCACAGCAGAGATAAAGTCTGCGCTACAAGATCTTTATCAGATGCTACAGCCCGCCAAAAGCACTTGGCTGTTTATGGATATGACTGGAGCGGTGTGGGACAGATACTGCTGGATCTGACATCATCACTGCCTGACACCTGAGCTCTGTTGTGTTGGGCGGAATGTGAAAAATGACTGTGGATGTGTGCAGCAGAAAGAGGTTCGGTGGAACTACAGCAGCAAAAGCAGGGCTTGGCCGATATGTGACAGACCTCATAAATAATGTAGACATATCAGCTAACTAAGATCCAAAATACACAATGCACACACACAAACAAACACACAAACAAACAAACATGTACAGCTTCCATTGGAAGAATACTTAAGATTGCAGTTGCTTTAATATCAGTGGATTAGCCAAATGCCCATTCCTACTTTCTCTACTACAGCAACATTCAGAATTGAAGGCTGGTTCTCTTAAGATTTATTAAATTTTATTTAACTGGCCACACCCACAGGAATTTGAATTACGTGAAGTGGAATTTACTGAATTACAGTTTAAAGTATTTCAACAGGCATTGTGAGAAACAATGCGTTCTTCCACCCTATTTCATAATTTTGTCAAATATATAAAAATAAACTACAAACTTCTATAGGTGATATTTCAAACAGATATACTTTTCTGTAAAGCCTATAAAACCTTCAAATTTAATCAACATTCAAATTTTGTCTTGACAAACCTACCTTTCATTTGTAATGTTTTACTGTTCTGTAATTTTTTATTCTAGCTTTATGCATTTTTTATCAACACTTGAATGTGGGGAAGTCTCATAAAAAAGCAACATTTTGAACAAAAATCTAAATTTTTGACAAAGACTTTGTGAGATCGTTTGTTTCGGTTTCATATTTTTTGGGGGATCCGGAGATTTGCTACTATTTAAGAAGATGCGTAACAAAGGCCCCCACTGTATAACAGCGAAAACATGTATTGCCAGAAAAACTCGTCAGTGGTGGGAAAAGAGTTAACTGAGTGTCAGGTGGTCACATTTTGACCATTGCATTGCATCTTGCAGATTTTATTCAGTGCCTTGCACCACAAATGCTGCATTTTTAAAGTGCTGTCAAGTTGAAAGGAGCACTTTTAAAAAGTGATTCTCCCAAAAAAAAAAGTCTCAAATCCCATGCATTCTGTTCCATTCAGTTGCGCTCCATCTAGCTCTCTGAAAGGAAGAACGTGCCCTGTGTGAACGTCCTGTTATACAGCTCAGACCATTTTGTGCTGACCTGAACTGAAACCACCATGAACAGTGTTGACACAAATTGCTGTCTGAAGAATTGACTTGCAAGGAGCCACCGAGGAAAAATGAAAATTAGGTATTTTTGACATGACAGCAGTTACTGAATTTCAACTGGTGTGAAGTGTTTTGAAAATGAAAAAAATTGTTTTCATGACCAGGGCTATCACTCGGGTTCTCATGCCAAACCCTACAATGAAGTACACAGCACTCTAAATTGATTCATTATTTAATGTAGCTTTCTTATCACATCACATTGTGCTTCTATTTCTCTGATCAAAATGGCTTTTCGGGCACTGAATGTGTGAAGCTTGTTTTTTTTAAATTTGGTTTAAACTATTACATTACATTAATTCTTGTTCTACAAGAAGATATTTGATGAAAAGAAAAACCGCAACTGTGACAGCCATCGCAGAAAACAGCATGCATTTAACTCTGATAAACCCACACTTACGCCTCTCGATATGCTTTCAATTACAGTGGCCTCGATTACTGTATTGATTATGAAAGCCTCGATGACAACTCGTTTGCAAATTCCCATTTGCATTTACATAGCCTCTAAAATGACACTCAAACGAAGAAATAAAAAGAGAGAAAGCGAGAGAAGGTGGCATCTGTTGTGGCTTTTAGACAGATAAATCACACTAATCCATCCCTTTTACATGAGCCCCGTGAGGGTTAATTGGTTTGTGAAGACGGGTAATGAAGGAAAATGGTGGTGTTTATTGTTGCGCCTCTCTCATTAAAAGGCGGCAGTTCGGCTGGCATGCGGGTGACATTTACACACCCATCAGACACTGGGAGGAATGCGTTATAAAATGAGCAACTTTATCCAGTGTCCTCCCATCTGGGCACAGTAACGCCACATGACAGTGAGTTTCATAAACTATAATGAGGTTAAAGTCATAAGACGGTTTAGAAAGATCAACCATACCCAGGAGCATCATGGGAGGTCACAGATGGTAAAAGCAATAACATCCTAGCGAATACAAACCTGTAAATGCAAACACATATGGCCACTCAAACACATTGAAGCTAAATTGCCTTTCATTGGTTGCACAAACTGCAAACTGAAAGACCCGGCCCAAACTCCTGCTATTGGTTGAGCCATAGTATTAAACACTTCAGCTCTAAACCTGAAATCAGGGGCAACATATAAAGAAACCGCAGGCAATAGCCAATACAAGAATGGACATGTCAATGAGCACAGGAAGTGCTAATGTGCAGATGTTACCTCTCTCCTGCGTGATGCCCAGCACGTCTGTTTGACTTTCCAAACCACAGCAGCAACCAGCAGCAGGGACAGGAAACAGCTGGAGACAAGACACATGGAAAATCAATAGATCAGTCAATCAAATAAGATTCATGAGTTCGTAATTGCTATTGTGGATAACATTCCACTAACTTTCTAGGCTGGACTGGGGACAGATGTTACATATTTGTATTTCAATCACACAATCAATGATAAACAAGTTCATCCAGCATGAAAGAATCAATGCCGTATGGAACAGACCGTTACGTCAATCATTTACGCAATACCGTCCAGTGCAGTGAAAAACAAGCACATCTGCACTGCAACAGGTCTGATTTGCTCTCGCACACATACACAAGACTGCTCAATGGCTATTTTCACCAATTTAGATGATGTGTGATGTTATAGAAAGTCGACCTTGTGTAGAACATCTAAAAGCAGAAATCCCTCTTTGTGTTTTACTTACAATTGGCAGAAGGGGATAAATGCATGGAACTATAGTAAAGGGAAAAAACTTTTGGTGGTCATATAGTACACAATCTATTTGGTTGTTGTTGTTTTTATCCTCGGTTCACGGCCAGCAGCTTCTGCTGAAGTATGATAAAGCACCGGTGAACAAATGTCAGAATGTGTGCCTGCAATGTGGGAGGATTGAGTCACATTATATATATATATATAAAGAAATTAAGACAATCACCTCTAAGACCTACAAGTGCTTGACTTTGTAACAAAATTGTTTTTATGTCCTGTAATGTTTCTGTGGAACTGTGAGCAAACCTAATTTGTCGCACAGTTGTAATTATCCATAACGCAAAAAAATCACCTGCAAAAGCATGTCAATAAAATATCAATATTGCTGTATATTCTCATTTTTTTCAAGGTAAATTTGATTTCTCATGTCATGACCCCTTTAAATGTAAACAACTTCAAAGGCACTAGCAAATTTAGTACTAGTATTGCAGTGCATTGTAGAAATGTTATGAAAAAGTCTGTTCACTTAAACTAATGGTACATGGTAATCAAAGGCGGGTGGATCTTAACAAAGGGTCAAAATACTGACATGAACATCAGAGGAACAGGGGGCAACTGGGGACAATGTCATCTACCCATCATTCATATTCAAACAGAGCCTCCATTCAGCCAGCCTTATTACAACTACATACCATCAACTCCACAGAGACACTGCCTAGAGGAAGAATGTACATTCTCAAATTAGACAATCTGAGGCTTTGTGAGGCTCTGCAAAAATATGGAATGTATAATATAAGTATATGGGGTATAATATAAGTATATGTGGGGTATTATACGATGGCGAATTTGCACCATGGGAAGGGTTTAAATCCTACTGCAAGTGCACATCTTGGGGACGTCTTGGGCTCTAATATTGTTCTCCTAGTCTCTTTGCTTAAGCACCATATATTAAGGGGACTAGCTCATTACATCTGAAGCTGTTCAAACGCTAAAATTAGCTCTGGACTAATCATAGTGTAGTTGAGGTAATGCAAGAGACTGAAACTGCCTTTTCAACCATTTCATCTACCATATTTCAAAACCCAATCAGCACAAGTCAGAGGTCCCTTATTAAATCTATTAATGATGAGGGCAATTAATTCCTAACGAGCTGGATAATAGTTCTAATGGATGGAGAATGAGGCCCAATACTGCCAGAGCACTTTCAATGAGAAAGTTATAAAAGCACATTCTTTTAAGTGGTATGACGAGAGTCCTGATTGACGGTAGACGCCATTTTAAATAAAAACCAGGCTGGACATTCAAGTGGACATGTCATCTGGAAATGAAAGTGATTTGTACCTTGTCAGAAAAAAATGTTTGCAAAATGTGCTGTTGTACCTTTAAAGCATGCCAGCATATCAATGACAACTTAGCAACTTATCTACCCCTAAAAGGTACATATTACTAATATATACCCTTAAGGTAGGCCTACTATTATGAACATTTTAGGTTTATAGAGTATAAGTGGCCAAGTACATCTTATCTCCACTCTAGAGTGCAGTGTGTTAAAGTTGATCAAAAGGTATCTGCACTTTCAAACATAAAAATGGGCATTCCACAGGGCTCTATACTTGGCCCTTTGCTGTTTAGTCTCTTTATAAATGACTTACCTCTGCACTGCTCAGGTGCCAGATGTCAGCTCTATGCGGATGATGCAGTTCTTTATGTACCCGCCAAGTCACCTGAGCAGGCTGCAGCTGTACTGTCTACTAGTATATCTGACATGCAACAGTGGCTCATTCAAAATCAGTTAGTTTTAAATTTCTCAAAAACAGTTTCCATGTGTTTTTCCATTAAAAAATAGATATAAAACGAAGATTTAATATTAAGTTACAAAATAAAGAAATTCATCCAGTTACAGAATTTAAATATTTAGGGTTAGTTTTAGATCCTCAACTTAAATTTGAAAAACATATAAAGAAAATCCTAAAAACATTACAAAGTAATCTCAATTGTTTTAAACTAATTAGAAGCTACATACCAAGTCAGGCAGCCCTGCTGTACATGCACGCTATGATATTTTCTCATATATCATATTGCATGACAACATGGGCACAAGTCGCTAGCACTGCAATCAAACGCATAGGTTCTTAATATAATCGAGCAATAAAACTTTTGGATAAAAAACAATTACGATATCATCATAGCAGCATCTTTAAGAAATATAATTTAATGAATTTTGATAGCTTTAGCAATTTGTCCTTTCTTAAACTAATTTATAAGTGCATTAATCATTTAGCACCTGAGCCACTAAGTACATTTATTGAGAGGCAGGACAACATCCGAGTCACTAGGAGCTCCACAAATCATGACTGTAAAATAGCATACTGCAGGACCAGCTTTGGACAGACGACCTTCTCTGTGAAGAGTTCTAAACTCTGGAACTCATTACCTTTTGAAATCAAGACTGTGCCTGACTTTAAGATGTTCACTTCCAGGCTTGAAAACTGGTTAAAAATAAACCAAAAGTGTACTCATTTTTTATTATTATAAAAGTTGTATATGATATGTATGTATATTTATGTTATTATTATTATTTTTTTAATTGAAGTAGTTAATCATGTAAATTTTATTGTGTATAAAAGCCCTTCCAGGGACAGGAGTTGAAAATTAGCAATAGCTATAAACTTTATGTGCAACACATCAGTGACATGCTTGGTTTTGACACTATGTTTGTTTGCATTGTCCCTGTCAAATAAATAAATAAATAAACTAAAAAACTGTTGTTTTTTCTTTTGTTAGCAACTCAGTATTGAGTTACAACTGCTGTACATATTCAGGTGTAGTGTAGTGTTTTGTGTAGGTGTGTGTGAGAGAGAGAGAAAGAGAGAGAGAAAGAGAACCAGTTTTCAAAATAGAAAAAATCCTACAATATTAGTATTTATGTTAAAAATAAAGAAAAAATGCTTTAATTCTACGTGCCATTGATTCAACAAGGTGCATTCTGAAAGCATTCTTTAGAATTGTTGGCCCATATTGATAGGATAGCATCTTGCAGTTGATGGAGATTTGTCGGATCCACATCCAGGGCACTAAGCTCCCGTTCCACCACATCCCAAAGATGCTCTATTGGGTTGAGCTCTGGTGACTGTGGGGGCCATTTTAGTACAGTGAACTCATTGTCATGTTCAAGAAACCAATTTGAAATGATTCGAGCTTTGTGACATGGTGCATTATCCTGCTGTAAGTAGCCATCAGAGGATGGGTACATGGTGGCCATAAAGGGATGGGAAAGGGATGGCATTTAAACGATGCCCAATTGGCACTAAGGGGCCTAAAGTGTGCCAAGAAAACATCCCCCACACCATTACACCACCACCACCAGCCTGCACAGTGGTAACAAGGCATGATGGATCCATGTTCTCATTCTGTTTACGCCAAATTCTGACTCTACCATCTGAATGTCTCAACAGAAATCGAGACTCATCAGACCAGGCAACATTTTTTCCAGTCTTCAACTGTCCAATTTTGGTAAGCTCTTGCAAATTGTAGCCTCTTTTTCCGATTTGTAGTGGAGATGAGTGGTACCCGGTGGGCTCTTCTCCAGTTGTAGCCCATCCGCCTCAAGGTTGTGCGTGTTGTGGCTTCACAAATGCTTTGCTGCATACCTCGGTTGTAACAAGTGGTTATTTCAGTCAAAGTTGCTCTTCTATCAGCTTGAATCAGTCGGCCCATTCTCCTCTGACCTCTAGCATCAACAAGGCATTTTCGCCCACAGGACTGCCGCATACTGGATGTTTTTCCCTTTTCACACCATTCTTTGTAAACCCTAGAAATGGTTGTGCGTATAAAATCCCAGTAACTGAGCAAATTGTGAAATACTCAGACCGGCCCGTCTGGCACCAACAACCATGCCACGCTCAAAATTGCCTAAATAACCTTTCTTTCCCATTCTGACATTCAGTTTGGAGTTCAGGAGATTGTCTTGACCAGGACCACACCCCTAAATGCATTGAAGCAACTGCCATGTGATTGATTGATTAGACAATTGCATTAATGAGAAATTGAACAGGTGTTCCTAATAATCATTTAGGTGAGTGTATAATGAAATATATAAAAAAAAAATTATAAATAAAATATATATAATATATAAAATAAATACATGGCAAAGGAAATGAATAAAAAAAAATCCATTGTGTATGTGTAGTCACGTTTTGTAGAGTCCGATCTGCTGCTTGTAGAGACCAAAGCTGCCCAAGAGAGCAAACAGCCTACAAGGATTACAATCAATATAGACAACCTGAGCTGAGGATATAAACATGCACACCATCAGTCACTTCCTGCATCTATCTGTCATCTATATGCTTATGAGTCACAATAATGCATAATCTTGTATTCACTCAGGTACAGAGGACAAAAGCCCCATTACACCCAAATAAGAAGTGGGAGAGAACAAGCTTTAGTCGGTTACACAAGTCAAATGAATTGCCTCCACTCGCCAGCCAGTGAAGCACAGGCATTCAGGACGTTAATAACATCAACGGCGATATGAGCACACGCTTCAGGCCGTGGATAACTTCTGTCCTGACGGAAGCCAGGAGGAAAAAAAGAGAGGTGGATGAACGTTAATCAATATAGAGAGAAAAAGAGTGCGCGTAATTGGGCTAAACCGAATTGCGGTGTCACCAATTAGCTGGAGGAGTGGGTGAAAGGCTTAATCGGTCTTTAATTGTTACTGTTTTTCTTGATCATTTATTGGAGCTCTAAGAGAGCAGAGACGGCAAAAAAGAAACTCTTCAAAGAAACCATATTCAAAAGGCATTTTCGAAGCTAATGAGGGACTACAGCGAAACACCTATTTGTTCAAAAGTACAGACTTTTCTCTAAGTACAGTTACTGTATGTCTAAAGGGGGTTCTTTTCTAAACATACATACACGTATTGTTCTTTTAATCGCATTGTACCATTTATTATTTTAATTGTCTTTATTTTCATGAATACTTTTTCTACCTAGTCTGTGTAACGGTCTCTTTGTTTAGGAAGACACATATTTGAATGGATTGAGAAAAAAAAAAAACCTCTGGGAATGGATGAGAATGAGAGACAGGAGAGTTTACAGACTGATTAAAAAGCTCATCAACTTTATCAAAGCTAGATGAAACATAAAGAGACAAATATCCATCTACTCGTTTGAGGCTTGCAGCCTACAGTCTCTCAGGAGGGTGTTCTCAAATTTTAGGAAGATTTTGAGAAATGCAATTCTAATTAAGTTTATGTTAGGAGCTGGAGGTAATATGCTAATCAAATGCATGAAAAAGATAATGAAAAAAAAGAATCTTTTACTGGCTAACTTTAATATAATAATTGTATTCTTCCACCAAGTTTTTTGACAATATACTATAATGCTGCTTTCCATTAAACAGTTGCTGGGATGATGTCATTTTTTAAGCCAACATGAAAGCTAGCTTCACCATGGATCCCTCAATTTATTACATTTTACGTTTTATTCATCAAAATAATCTTCACAAATCAACAACTTAAATTAAAATCAATTATGAATTTTGAAGCCAAAATAGTAAAGCTAAAAAGCAAATACATTTTGTGTAAAAATATATTGAGCCTGTTACCACAAACTTTATTTCAAGCATTTAACCAAAAATTCAGTCATAAAACTAATTGACACCAGAAGTTCAATAATGCTAAGTCACTGATGATTGTAGGACTTTAACCACCACTTTAAATCTGACTTCCAACTTCAAAAAGTATGGCAGCACCCAATGAGATACACAAAGTTTATGATAAACATTAAGTTAAGCAAATAAAATGCCTCAGTCAAATTTGCATTATTGATGCTACATCAAATGATAATCAGACTTGTTTAGGCAAATGTTTGCAAATACAGTAAAACACTGTAAATGATCCTCTATTAACTTGCAGAACATCCTTGTTTATCCTCTAAAATGTGCTTGATGGGACACCCCTCTGTTGACAAACAAACAACTGCTCAGCGAGCAATGAAATGCCTTTATAGATAAAGAGCATAGACATCAAGTTGGAATATCCTACATCCGACTTTGAATGGAAGAAATTGTGAATGCAGAATTTTTTACATTTACATTTATTCATTTAGCTGACGCTTTTATCCAAAGCGACTTACAATTGCTATGTCAGAGGTCGCACGCCTCTGGAGCAACTAGGGGTTAAGTGTCTTGCTCAGGGACGATGGTGTCTCGCAGTGGATTCGTACCCGGGTCTCTCACACCACAGGCATGTGTCTTATCCACTGCGCCATCACCACCCTCGAAAATGAAGTTGATATGAAATATAAATGGCTTTAATCTCTGTAGTAAGTAGTTTACCAGGCCCACTTGTGTTCCGCTAGAGAAGCGTTTGTTTACCTCTTTAGCATGTCTGGTGCACTGTGGTATATCCATCATCCTGACAGCCAATCAGGTTAGGGAGTCAGAGTTACACGGTTACTGTGACATCCAGACATAGAAAATGCTTCAAAGGCCAAACAAAACTGAAGGGAATGTGCACTTACTTTTGTAGCAGTACTAGAAGCTGGCCAGTGTTTAAATATTGTCATTTAAATATTCAGTTAAATCAATGCAGGGTAATTTCACTTGTATTCAAATGTTACGCAGTTTTGCTGTCGACAATAAACTGTACATAAGTGATCATATTCCTGTTGAGATAACTTTGAATCCTGAAATTTAAAAAAAGTATAAAAAAAATGTATGTATATATATATCTTAGTTAGATTATTTATTTATTTATACTTTCTCATTTCTGGACACTGTATCCAGTTCTATCGAAAAGAACATTCTCATTTATTTTTCCCCAAAATCCTACAAATTCATAAACAAACTGTCAGCCAAGCCACGGAACCAAAGTACAGAGAAAACACGACGGCTTAAGTGACAGAACTCCAAATCAATACTCAATGCTACTTACTTCTGTTTCACAAACAAACACCACTATTCATCCATGTAATTAAAATAACTTAAGTGTGCCAGTGCAGCATACTCTATTTATTTACCACAATAGAATATTTTCCACAGAGCTTGACATCTGTTTTGGCATTGTAAAACAGTCGGTCATTTGACTGAACTTCAGCTTTGAAAGCACTTGGCTTGAACTCCAAGTATACTCTCGACAGAGAACCAGAGCTGTGAATCCACAGCCAGAAGATATGAGGGAGTGAGAAAAAGAGAGAAAAAAGGGGAGGGATATAAAGTATACGTACCAATCTCCCTCAAATGCCAAGATGAATTACATTAGACGTGTCCCTCGCCTGCAGAAGACTAAATGCACACCAAACAACAAAGCCCTACAGCCTCTAGCTTCAACTTTGATATCTATCAACACTCCCATGCCCATAATTGCAAAAAAAAAAAAAAAAAAAAAAAAAAAAAAAAAAAAAAAAGTGTTCTCGCTATTCATACTGGATAATATATCCAAGAATATGTATAGCATACATCGCATCCCTGTTGCCATGACCTCAACCTTTGTGAATGTCAGGGCATACGCGCTTACACAATAATATCCGCTGGAAATTACTCCACACAAATATGGATACATACAAGATAAATGGCCAGTGTCAAAGTTACAGTGTTATGGTGCATTTTCCAGCGCACTCCATTAATAAAACCAATAAAGCTGTGCATCAAATAAGTAAAACGATTATAATGAAAAACGGCATGACTAAACCATAGCAGTTTACCCTTATGTCAGTTTATTCATAGCGACATTCTGTTTTTCTGTGATAAGCAAATTGATATGTAAAGGTTGGAATGACGTTGCATCACATTTGTGTTGACCTGACAGTTAAAAATCCCACAGAACACAATACAGAGGCGGCTGACAGTCTAGCGTGAGCTTCAATATTTATACATACTGTGGCAGGTGGCATGTTATTATTTATACAGAGTAGGTGGCATGTAATTATTTTGCTGCACTTTGAGGCACTTTAAACACAACTGAGGTCGCTCAGCTCTGTAATTTGACTGTCCGGATGTACAACAAGGCATTTCTGAACACATATGACTACTGAAAACAAAAAAATGAAAAAAAATGCAATTGCAAACATCTTGTGCGTTCACATAAATGGATGATTTCCATCACCTGCAGAAACGTGCATATAGTTCTGGTTGCTGGTCAAGAGTCAAATTAAACGCAGTGCAGGTTCACCCTTATATACAACATTTTAAATTACTAATTGTTTAATATATACACTCACCTAAAGGATTATTAGGAACACCTGTTCAATTTCTCAATCCAATTATCTAATCAACCAATCACATGGCAGTCGCTTCAATGCATTTAGGGGTGTGGTCCTGGACAAGACAATCTTCTGAACTCCAAACTGAATGTCAGAATGGGAAAGAAAGGTTATTTAAGCAAGTTTGAGTGTGGCATGGTTGTTGGTGCCAGACGGGCCGGTCTGAGTATTTCACAATCTGCTCAGTTACTGGGATTTTCACGCACAACCTTTTCTAGGGTTTACAAAGAATGGTGTGAAAAGGGAAAAACATCCAGTATGTGGCAGTCCTGTGGGCGAAAATGCCTTGTTGATGCTAGAGGTCAGAGGAGAATGGGCCGACTGATTCAAGCTGATAGAAGAGCAACTTTGACTGAAATAACAACTTGTTACAACCGAGGTATGCAGCAAAGCATTTGTGAAGCCACAACACGCACAACCTTGAGGCGGATGGGCTACAACAGCAGAAGACCTCACCGGGTACCACTCATCTCCACTACAAATAGGAAAAAGAGGCTACAATTTGCAAGAGCTCACCAAAATTGGACAGTTGAAGACTGGAAAAATGTTGCCTGGTCTGATGAGTCTCGATTTCTGTTGAGACATTCAGATGATAGAGTCAGAATTTGGCGTAAACAGAATGAGAACATGGATCCATCATGCCTTGTTACCACTGTGCAGGCTGGTGGTGGTGGTGTAATGGTGTGGGGGATGTTTTCTTGGCACACTTTAGGCCCCTTAGTGCCAATTGGGCATCGTTTAAATGCCACGGCCTACCTGAGCATTGTTTCTGACCATGTCCATCCCTTTATGGCCATCATGTACCCATCCTCTGATGGCTTCTTCCAGCAGGATAATGCACCATGTCACAAAGCTTGAATCATTTCAAATTGGTTTCTTGAACATGACAATGAGTTCACTGTACTAAAATGGCCCCCACAGTCACCAGATCTCAACCCAATAGAGCATCTTTGGGATGTGGTGGATCAATGCCACGTAGAATTAAGGCAGTTCTGAAGGCGATAGGGGGTCAAAGACAGTATTAGTATGGTGTTCCTAATAATCCTTTAGGTGAGTGTAGCAATAGGCAATATTCATATTTTAAAAAGTTTAAACTATAAAACATCTCTTCCCGGCAGCAAACAAACTTCCGTTTACCATAACTATGAGTTGATGAATGTTTATATGTGAATAAAAGCCTAAATTCAATCTGTTCATCATATAAAGTGATTCGTGTCTCTACAGAAAATTTGGACTAAAGAGCTAAATTTATATGGATTAGTTTTACTATCTCTTTATAAACTTTTTGAAGCACCAGTGGTAGTTGCGTAGCTGTCTATGGAGGGACAGAAATCGCTCAGATTTCATAAAAAGGTTTTAATATGTGTTCCGAATATGAACAAAAGTCTAACTGGTTTGGAACGACATGAGGGTGAGAAAATAATGACAGAATTTTTAAACTATCCCTTTAAAAATCATTCATATGAGCTGACATTTTTTTTATTATTATTCGTTGAAAATAGCCATGCTGCAGTGTAGAGTAGGAAGTTAGGGTTAGTTTTTTTTTTTCTTTAGAATGTTTGATGAACAGCATTTGTTTGAAATACAAATGTTTTTACTCTAATGTTTGCAATCAATTTAATGTGTCCTTAAGGCTTAAAAGTGACAATCATGCAGGTTGCCAGATTGAGGAGATACAACATGTACAATCGCCATTGAATATGGAATACAGAATCAGAACCCGGGCTGTTGGCAACCCGGGCTGTTGAAATACTATTGGGTATATTATCAGTGGGTGGGATCGCACACACCAAAACAAAAACAGACATTCCAACACGGAACGCACATTTCAAAGTAGAATAACTGGCTGTAGCATTGATTTTCAGAGAAAAGTATTTGAACTTAGCATGTTTTTTTAATATCTGCAAACATATTATGGTACTTTTATGCTTTAGTACAGTCAAACATACAGCACCCTCAATAGTTCCAAATAAAAGAAATAATTATACTAACCCCAAACCTTTGTATGGTCATGTACATTCATATATTTGTATCACAGACCTAATGCTTCTACTGGATATATGCACCTATTATGTTCTAAAAAATATTAAAATGATATATCATAAGTTGTGGGGTTACTCATTTCCAAAATAATTATCTTCAGTGAACATTTCTTCAGACCACATTGCTGTTTCTGATTGCAAAAATGTGTCCTTTATAAACATGCTTTAAAACAACATGAAATGCATTTATTTTTGGAGATAGCAAGAGTGGCATTATTTGGCTTCATCACAACCAACACAATTACACCTATTGTGCTTATTCATCAGCCAGCTTTCATTAATGGCTTCTCTATGGTGAGGTTAATGCATCCTTGCATTCTCAGAAACCTTATCTGACTAAATTCCAAGACCTAGAATTAAATGCATTTTACAGAATAAGGAAATGTTTAATTTATTGACAAATATTATTCTGTTTAAAGCTGCAGTCCGCAGTTTTTCCTCTTTTTCGCCATCTTTGTTCGAAATCTGCAATTGCAGTCATTAGCAGAATTATCAACTTTACGTGAGTTGTACTTCGACACACGGCACAGCGCAGATGAACACAATGTTTGAGGAGAGTGTGTGGCTGTCAGTCGATGTCAATAATTTTCACTGAAAAATGTCATCTGAACAAGTAAGTAACATCCACTTTTGTTCTGGTTCTGACTTTGCAGTAAATCGCGCTGATTGAGGCCCTGTTTACACGAAAACGATTCCGGGTGAAAACGTAATAATATTTTATTGGATGTGCCTTTCGTTTACACGGCGACGGCGTTTTTGGGGCTTAAAAACGCAAAAAAGTGAAACCACCCTCTAAAGTGGAAATCTTAAAAACGCTCCACCGTCGCGTTTCCGTCTAAACGGGTAAAAACGCAAATCTACTAGGGAGAGAAGTAGAAGGAAGGTTGTACGCAGGCGCACGGACTTGTTGTTGTTGTGTGGCAGTGCTTCACATTGCCACCTAGCCGCCTGGAGTGCATACTACATCGCATTTCTAACACTTTTGCGTCTCCATATGCACGCAGATTTCCCCCCCATAACGCTCGTCTAAACGCAGAATAAAAAGTGAAAACGAAACGCCACTTTTGCGTTTTCTCTTCAGATCGTTTCCGTGTAAACATGGCCTAAATCTAAAAATCGCTTATATCACGCAAAACCGTGCAAATTATACTTTGTTCTCAAATTGTTAATGTTAACAACGTCAGCATTGCGTGACTACATGTAATGTCCTTACGATATGTATCCTTGTTTTCGCATGGGTCCGGTTGTAGTCTCTTTTTTTCTGTAGCCACTCCGAAGTCCGAACAAAGTCTTTTGCATTTTACAACGGGTGAATAGTTGTCACTGGTGATTGTCGTTTGAACCTTTCTGGATCCGCCATCAAATTGATAAGTTTAATTATATCAAGTGCTGTGAGAAAAGGCTATAAATCTCCACCTCCAACATCCTCACACGCAATATAGCCTACTAGCCGAGACTCCTTCTTTATGTGTACAGATGTGACGTAATGACGCAAAGACATGCTCGAATCTCCTGTGGAAATCCACCAGTACCACTGGAATTAAAAACATTATTTCAAGCTTACCGCTTTGAATCGAGCTAAGGCAAGCAGATAGTTTTGAACACTGGCTGGTTATGTATTTTCTCAAATATGTATTCTGGATAATTTTTAACCCAAATAAAAGCTATGGACTGCAGTTTTAATTACACAGAACATTACATTTAAATGAATAAAGTAGTCATACCTGAAAAATGTGACAAAGAACTGCACCAAGTCCATGATGCTGCTGTGCTGAGAGAAGGATATCTAGGGAAAAAAAGAAGAAGAAAGGTGGTAGAGATATTAGATTATTAGCACTCCTGTAAAATATCACATTAAACCTTTACTGAAGGATGTCAAATATATTTAACATTGGACATGATTTGTCTCTTGACAGCCATAGTCATATTAACAATAAAGGGAAAGATGTGGTTTGTGTAACAAACAAAACACATCGGTTTACAGTGCATTGGAAATTAACTTAATTCAATAAATGTTTTAATCACCAAATGGCTTTACATTTAAAGGGGGGAAAATAAACATGCTGGGCTAGGTGACAAAAAAATAAACTACTGTTGAATCATGTTTAAAAGCTTTCTAAAAAAACAGATGGCCTATAATAAACTTGTATATAACAGATGACATATAATTTAATTAAGTGTTCATGTTGTTGATCTAATTTAACTTGAATTTGTTGTGCAACGTACTCTGCAAA
Organism: Tiaroga cobitis; assembly: GCA_030578255.1. Taxonomy (NCBI): domain Eukaryota; kingdom Metazoa; phylum Chordata; class Actinopteri; order Cypriniformes; family Leuciscidae; genus Tiaroga; species Tiaroga cobitis. Next base: position 33,527,864 of record CM060603.1, read on the forward strand.
CTTTCTGTAGAATAATAAATGCTTCTAATCAAAATAATTTTGACTTGACATGCAAGTAGTTTTATTATATATTCATGGCATATTAATTTCTACAACTTGGCAAGTTTTCTTAGAAAACATCAGCATGAATTTTCCCCACACATAATATCTCAAGTTCATTCCACAACCCTAAATATTCTAAAAGACTCAAAGGCTCAGAGAAAAAAGTTTTTTTTTTTTATACAAAGAACAGCTTATAATCCACATAATTGAAATCAATTAAAAGTAAGTAAGTAATTATGCAGTAAAACATATATTTATATCATTACTAAAACACTAAGCAATTGGAACTAACAGTGTTAGTACAATATTGAAGCTGCTATAATACTTCAATTTTACTCCATATTAAAACTAACATAACTGAAATTCAAAGGGCTACTTATGTCCTGAATAACTATGATTGCATTGTAAACAAAACAATATTCTTAGATCAATTTAATAATGCTTAAAATATCAAAATAAAGATTTACTTTATCATAAGTACATTAATATTTACACTCACCTAAAGGATTATTAGGAACACCATACTATTACTGTGTTTGACCCCCTTTCGCCTTCAGAACTGCCTTAATTCTACGTGGCATTGATTTAACAAGGTGCTGAAAGCATTCTTTAGAAATGTTGGCCCATATTGATAGGATAGCATCTTGCAGTTGATGGAGATTTGTGGGATGCACATCCAGGGCACGAAGCTCTCGTTCCACCACATCCCAAAGATGCTCTATTGGGTTGAGATCTGGTGACTGTGGGGGCCATTTTAGTACAGTGAACTCATTGTCCTGTTCAAGAAACCAATTTGAAATGATTCGAGCTTTGTGACATGGTGCATTATCCTGCTGGAAGTAGCCATCAGAGGATGGGTACATGGTGGCCATAAAGGGATGGAGATGGTCAGAAACAATGCTCAGAGGCCGTGGCATTTAAACGATGCCCAATTGGCACTAAGGGGCCTAAAGTGTGCCAAGAAAACATCCCCGACACCATTACACCACCACCAGCCTGCACAGTGGTAACAAGGCATGATGGATCCATGTTCTCATTCTGTTTACGCCAATTTCTGACTCTACCATCTGAATGTCTCAACAGAAATGAGACTCATCAGACCAGGCAACATTTTTACAGTCTTCAACTGTCCAATTTTGCTGAGCTCTTGTAAATTGTAGCCTCTTTTTCCTATTTGTAGTGAAGATGAGTGGTGCCCGGTGGGGTCTTCTGCTGTTGTAGCTCATCCGCCTCAAGGCTGTGCGTGTTGTGGCTTCACAAATGCTTTGCTGCATACCTCGGTTGTAACGAGTGGTTATTTCAGTCAAAGTTGCTCTTCTATCAGCTTGAATCAGTCGGCCCATTCTCCTCTGACCTCTAGCATCAACAAGGCATTTTCGCTCACAGGACTGCCGCATACTGGATGTTTTTCCCTTTTCACACCATTCTTTGTAAACCCTAGAAATGGTTGTGCGTGAAAATCCCAGTAACTGAGCAGATTGTGAAATACTCAGACCGGCCCGTCTGGCACCAACAACCATGCCACGCTCAAAATTGCTTAAATCACCTTTCTTTCCCATTCTGACATTCAGTTTGGAGTTCAGGAGATTGTCTTGACCAGGACCACACCCCTAAATGCATTGAAGCAACTGCCATGTGATTGGTTGATTAGATAATTGCATTAATGAGAAATTGAACAGGTGTTCCTAATAATCCTTTAGGTGAGTGTATGTTCTAATAACTGTCGCATGCTGTGGCTGTAATAATAGGTCGAAGACGAAGGAGAATTCAAATACCAGTTTTTTTTTTTTAACAATTCCATTAAAGTCACCATGAAATCAAAATTGACCATTTTTATTTTGTACGTTTATTATAAATGATTTATCCGTGCACATCATCATTATTATTATTATTTATTAACCAGCACTCGTAGTCTTTAATCAAAAACATTCATCAAAAACCTCCCCCTCGAAACGGTATTATTTGTATTATTATACAAACTAGAGATTTCATGAATGGTTATGGCCATGAATGTTACATTTGCATATTCTATTGTACGAATAGTTATGGAAAAGTAAAAGTGTTGAGAAGCAGCGGATGCAGTGTCATTTTTTATTTGACTTTATTTATATCAGGAGTGTTTACTATGTGGCTGTACATGAGAAAGAAAGCGCACGAGATGAGGCCGCTACAATGCAACTATTATGACCATGGATTAACACACATACGCAGTTAACCAAATCAAAATTTATTTTCACATTGCATGGCAGTTGCAATACAGCTTCAAATCTGTTAATAGTCAATTAATAGCTGCAATAGTCAATTAAATATACATGTATATAACAAACATATCAGTTTTGATTATATTTATAAGATTGAAAGAGTCCCAGAGCCACTGGGAATGAAAGTCTGCGATGGTTAATTCATTAAAATACAAAGTACCATGTACCAATAAGTAACTGTAAATGGTAAATGGACTGCATTTATATAGCGCTTTCACAGACCCAATGGCCACCAAAGCGCTTTACAATTTGCCTCACATTCACCCATTCACACACTCACTCATACACCGACGGCGGTGTCAGCCATACAAGGCGCCATCCAGCTCGTCGGGAGCAGTTGGGGTTAGGTGTCTTGCTCATGGACACCTCGACACTTGGTCAGGTGGAACCGGGGATTAAACCACCCACCTTCCGGTTTGTAGACAACCTACATGAACCACTGAGCCACTGGGGCTCATATAGTGTTTGAAATCACTGGGGTTCAGTAGATTAACATGTCTCCCAGTCTTCCCTTACGTAAGCTGTACAATAACCACAGTCTGTTATATAAAATGCATTTGATTTCTCAGCTGTTGCAGTCAGACCCACAAATAAGATCCTTGGTTCCTGTCCATTCGCTGATTACTTTAGCTACATGACCGAATTATTTGCCTTTTCAATATCTGAGGCCACTCACATCGATTGCTTATGAGAATCCAATACATAATTCTCCCAACTAAACCTATCTAAATCTTATCCGCACTCCATCTCCATCTAAAAATCGACCATCTGATAAAAGAAAATGTCATTTTATGATTGATTTGTAAATGTCAGATGTTATCAGAGTGATTTATTTTTCTAGAAGTGGCGTGCTTTAAAAGTTCAGGCAACAAAGTGTGCTTACTTAGTTTGAATGCAGAGTTTCTTTTTCTTAGAGGACAGGCTATTATCGAAAGCAAAAACAGAGCCACGTATGGCGTGGCAATTACGCACACACATACAGACGTTACTCATGGACCCTCTCTGTCATGCACTATGCAGGAAGCAAATATTTTGCATGACCAATGATCATGAACAGTGACTAACATCTAGGAGATATATTTCCAAACGTCATAAACCTGCTGTTATTTCTGGATGGAAGAAAGAAGCATTAGGTTAGATGGAGAAGAGCGAATAGGGAGGTGTGTTTGCAGGTGGAAGTGAGGGGGTTGGTCAGCCCTTAAGTGATTTACTGGCATTTGCTTTTTGCAGTGAAAGTGCATGACAATCAAAAACTGAAAGAAAGAAAGTGTTGAGAAAAGCTGATTTCTCTTGCCAGAGGGACTGGCCATTAAGCGGGCCGAGCTAGTGGCTGGAGCTGGTACCTTTACTGAAGTGCTCTTGACTCCTCCCCAATCCTAATTTTTAGCCTTTTACTGTAAACATCATGCTGGCTTGAGAGCGGTAACACACAAATTGAGACAATCACCATTTGTGAGGAAATAACAGCAGGATGCAGTATGCAAGTAAAACTCAGTTTTAATGGATAGTTCAGACAGAAACAATGTAGCAGGCACAAGTCGGGGACAACACTCAGATGGATTGTGAAGCAGGGACGAGATGGCGATCCGGTGGTAAACAGGTGATGACGTGCTCGAGTGAATCCCAGGGAAAGTGAACATCCAGATGACACGAAGAACTGACGAACATCCAGACGAGGAACAGCAGACGAGGAACAGCAGATGAGGAACAGCAGATGAGGAACAGCAGACGAGGAACAGCAGATGAGGAACAGCAGATGAGGAACAGCAGACGAGGCACGAGCACAGGAAACACACCGGGGAACAACCACAACGATCTGACAACAAGGGAGAGAATTGCTGGGCATATAAAGGGAACTGGAATGGATGACAGCTGGTGACACTAATCAGCACAACGAGTAACCACACCCACACAATACACTCACGCAGACACATCAGCGTGAGAGAGCCGATTCATATACCGTGACAGTACCCCTCCTCCTAAGAACGCCTCCTGGCGTTCTCAGACTCCCTTACCTGTCGATTGTAATCATCGATAAGGGAGTGATCCAGGATGTCTCTAGCCGGTACCCAACTTCTCTCCTCCGGACCGTAACCCTCCCAGTCCACCAAGTACTGAAATCCTCGTCCCCTCCGTCTCGAGTCCAGAATGCGGTTAACCGAATATGTGGGTTCCCCATCTACGAGTCGCGGCGGGGGGGGAACCGGGGCAGGCGGATTAATGTGAGAATGAAACACGGGTTTGATTTTAGACACATGGAAGGCGGGGTGAATTCTCCTGTACGCAGGAGGGAGTTTGAGTCGGACTGTCACCGGACTAATAATTTTGGTGACAGGAAACGGGCCAATAAATTTAGGAGCTAACTTGTTAGACACGGAGCGGAGAGGAATATTCTTGGTAGAAAGCCACACTTTTTGACCCACGACGTAAACGGGAGGCTTTGACCGGTGGCGATCGGCCTTGGCCTTCATGTGCCTCCCTGCTTGGAGTAGAGTCTCACGGGCTCTAGTCCAAGTACGGTGGCACCTCTGGACAAATGCGTGAGCGGAGGGGACCGCGACCTCGGATTCCAGACTCGGAAAAATTGGTGGCTGGTAACCTAAACTACACTTAAATGGCGAGAGGCCCGTGGATGACACTGGCAATGAATTGTGGGCGTACTCCACCATAGAAAGCTGTTGGCTCCAGGACGACGGATTCTTGGCAACCAAACATCGCAACATTCTCTCCAGGTCCTGATTGGCTCGCTCAGACTGGCCATTACTCTGGGGATGATAGCCCGAGGACAGACTGACCGTGGCCCCCAGCAATTTACAAAATTCCTGCCAAAATTTGGATACGAATTGGGAACCCCTGTCAGAGACCACGTCCATCGGGAGGCCATGTAACCGAAAAACGTGATCAATGACAGTGACCGCTGTCTCCTTGGCTGAAGGTAATTTGGGCAAGGGAATGAAATGTGCCGCCTTCGAGAACCGGTCCACTACGGTTAAAACAACCGTCATGCCATTGGAAGGCGGGAGGGCGGTGACAAAATCTAGAGCGATGTGGGACCAGGGTCTCGAAGGGACAGACAGCGGTCGAAGTAACCCGTCTGGGGGTTGGTTAGATGTCTTACTAGTGGCACAGACTGAGCAAGCCAAAACAAAATCGTGAATGTCGCGAGCCATCAATGGCCACCAAAATCGTTGTTTAACTAGAAACCTGGTGCGAGTCACTCCCGGATGACAAGCCACGTTGGAGCAATGACCCCATCTGATAACGTCGGACCGTAACCCCTCCGGAACAAATAATCGGCTCGGTGGACAACCAGGCGGAGGCGTTACCCCTTCTAAGGCTGTCTTGACCTTCGACTCGACCTCCCATACCAGAGTGGAGATGACAACTTTCTCAGGTAAAATACACTCGGGAGTCACCGGGCGTTCGGATGGATCAAAAATACGAGATAAAGAGTCGGGTTTGATGTTTTTGGACCCGGGGCGGTACGAGAGAACAAAATCAAAACGACCGAAAAAAAGAGCCCACCGAGCCTGCCTGGAGTTGAGTCTTTTAGCAGATCTGATATATTCAAGATTCTTATGGTCGGTCCAAACGATAAAGGGAACCCCCGAACCCTCTAACCAATGACGCCACTCCTCCAACGCTAGTTTAACTGCCAACAACTCTCTATTACCAATGTCATAATTACGTTCGGCAGACGATAGTCGATGAGAAAAAAACGCGCAGGGATGCATCTTGTCGTCTGAGGAAGCACGTTGTGAAAGCACTGCTCCTACTCCCACCTCCGACGCATCGACCTCCACCACGAACTGACGTGTGGGATCAGGGGTGACAAGAATGGGAGCCGAAACGAAGCGACCTTTGAGGTTGTTGAACACTGCCTCGGCAGTGTTCGACCACCTGAACGTCGTTCGGGGGGAGGTCAAGGCAGTCAGAGGTGCGACTAGTTGGCTGAAATTACGAATGAAACGTCGGTAAAAATTGGCGAATCCCAGAAACCGCTGTAGGGCCTTACGGGAATCTGGACTTGGCCAATCTACCACAGCCTTAACCTTGTCAGGATCCATGCGCACTCCCTCAGAAGAGATGATGTACCCTAAGAAGGGAACAGACTGTGCATGAAACGAGCATTTCTCCGCCTTGACAAAAAGCCCATTCTCTAATAACCTCTGGAGCACTCGCCTGACGTGCTGAACGTGTTCCTGGAGAGACGAAGAAAAAATCAATATGTCATCCAGGTAAACATATATGAACTGATCTACCATGTCTCTCAACACGTCATTCACGAGTGCTTGAAAAACCGCTGGGGAGTTGGAAAGCCCGAACGGCATAACCAAATATTCAAAGTGCCCCCTAGGGGTATTAAAAGCGGTTTTCCATTCATCCCCCTTCCTGATGCGAACCAAATGATATGCATTACGTAAGTCCAGTTTCGTGAAAATGGATGCTCCCTGCAACCTCTCGAAAGCTGAAGACATCAACGGCAAAGGGTAAGAGTTCTTTACCGTGATGTTATTCAGCTCTCGGTAATCAATGCAAGGTCGCAGAGAACCATCCTTCTTCCCAACGAAAAAGAACCCCGCCCCCGCAGGAGAAGAGGAAGGTTGGATGAACCCAGAGGCCAGAGAATCAGAAATATATTTCTCCATGGCCTCCCTCTCGGGAACAGAAAGAGAGTAAAGTTTGCCCTTAGGCGGAGATTTACCTGGCAGTAGATCTATCGCACAGTCATAGGAACGATGCGGAGGAAGAGAAGCAGCGCGAGACTTACTGAACACCTCCTTCAGGTCTTGGTACTCCGCGGGCACGTTAGACAAATCCGCTGCCTCACTCTGAAACATAGAACCAGACACAGAAGGACAGGCAGACACTAAACAAGACTCATGACAGTGGTTACTCCATGTGGAAACAGTGTTAGTGCACCAATCGATCCGGGGGTTGTGCCTGGAAAGCCACGGGTGTCCCAAAACCACTGGTGCAAGTGGTGAGTCCATGAGCAAAAATGAAATGAGTTCTGTGTGATTTCCGGAAGTGATTAGGGTAATGTCTTCAGTAGCATGAGTAATAAGGGGAAGTTCTTGACCATTGAGTGCGTTGACTGTAATCTGGTGCGAGAGAGGAGTGACGGGAATCTGAAGCTTAAGTGCCAGTTTGAAGTCCATGAAATTACCCTCCGCTCCCGAATCCAGTAGTGCGTTGGTGCAGTGCGTCGACTGTCGCCATCTCAGTCTTACCGGGAGGAGGGTTGATGATGGTGATGAGGTCTTCTCGGCGGAGATCCCACCCGATAGTAGCCTCATACTTACTACCGGGCTTTGCTCTTTTACCGGGCAGGAGTGGATGAAGTGACCTGCCCGGCCACAGTAGAGACAGAGTCCCTGGGATCTCCGCCTCTCCCTCTCCTCCCGGGAAAGCCGAGCTCTCCCTACCTGCATGGGTTCGTGGTCGAAAGCGGGGCTGACCGCGCTCGCGCCACCGGGCTGGTGGTCCTCCGGGCTGGACTGGGAACGGCTGGGGCGCGTCAGTCTGGTCACACGACCCAGGCGAGAGTCCACTCTCAGCGCCAGTTCCACCAGTCCGTTCAGTGTCTCTGGTAAGTCCATCGCGTATATTTCCTTCTGAACGCGGTCAGCCAACCCATGCAGGAACATATCCCACCGCGCCTCCTCGTTCCAACGGCACTCTGCGGCCAGGGTGCGGAACCGAATGGAGTAGTCCGCCACCGAGCCTTCTCCCTGTCGCAGTTCGGCGAGTAATCTGGCCGCCTCCTTACCCGCCACTGCACGGTCGAAAACCCTCTTCATCTCCTCGGAGAGTGCCTGGAACGAGGTGCAGCAGTCGTCTCCGTTCTCCCACACCGCCGTTCCCCAAAGTGCTGCTTTCCCTGACAGCAGGGTTAGCACGAAGGCTACTTTGGCCTGTTCACTCTGGAAAGTGCGTGGCTGTAAGGCAAAATGCATAGAACATCTTGTGAGGAATGCTCTGCAATACTCTGGTTCACCGGAATATCCCTCTGGTGTGGGTAGGCGTGGCTCTGGTCTCTCAACTGCTGCAGGCAACGGTGGTGGGGGAACGGGCGGTGTGGGGGGCGCAGTGGGAATCTGTAAAAGTTGTACCTGTTGGGTGAGCTCGGACACCTGCTTCACGAGTGCTTGCACCGCACGACCTGTGCCCGAGATGCTCTCTGCTTGTTGGTCCATACGTGAAATACTGTGAGCGATGAAATCGTTGAACTGTGATGAACTTGCTGCATCCATGGTTGGTCAGATCGTTCTGTGAGGAAATAACAGCAGGATGCAGTATGCAAGTAAAACTCAGTTTTAATGGATAGTTCAGACAGAAACAATGTAGCAGGCACAAGTCGGGGACAACACTCAGATGGATTGTGAAGCAGGGACGAGATGGCGATCCGGTGGTAAACAGGTGATGACGTGCTCGAGTGAATCCCAGGGAAAGTGAACATCCAGATGACACGAAGAACTGACGAACATCCAGACGAGGAACAGCAGACGAGGAACAGCAGATGAGGAACAGCAGATGAGGAACAGCAGACGAGGAACAGCAGATGAGGAACAGCAGATGAGGAACAGCAGACGAGGCACGAGCACAGGAAACACACCGGGGAACAACCACAACGATCTGACAACAAGGGAGAGAATTGCTGGGCATATAAAGGGAACTGGAATGGATGACAGCTGGTGACACTAATCAGCACAACGAGTAACCACACCCACACAATACACTCACGCAGACACATCAGCGTGAGAGAGCCGATTCATATACCGTGACACCATTAGCAAATCCTTAAAGGTACAGATGTTTGTTTTTTTAACTAAAAAATAATTAGTAGCACTTTTGAGAAATATGGTTAAATAATGATATGCACAGGAGATAAAATTTGTTTTATTGTACATAGAAGTGAGTCGCCCTCTAATGGGTGGCTCCATTATGGTGCACATAACCACATTTCTCATGACTGAGTTGCTGAATGTTGTGTAGCAGGATTTTAACAATATCTGGTTATTCATCAAATTGTGTTTAATGGAATCTAATTTATCTACTTTCTCTCCCCAAAAGGAATAATTTGAAACCATTCTCTTTTCTTCACATCTAATCTCTACTGACTTTACTGAAGTGTCTGTAAAGAAAGGACATGGCAAATGTTACAGTTATGTAAAACGAAAGTGGCAATAAATGCAATCAAATCTGAATATGCAAGTGTAGTCTGGCTAAAAAGATATTCAGGTATGCAATACATTTTAATACCAGGTGTAGAAGGGTTCTATAATACTCTAAGTTTGGGGTCAGAACAATTATTATTATAATTGTAAAGAAATTAATCATTTTATTCCACAAAGATAAATTAAATAGATAAATAGTGAAAGTAAAGCTTTTATATTTAAATATATATATATATATATATATATATATATATATATATATATATATATATTAGAAAAATATATATTTCAAATAAATACAAAGTTCTGTCATGCAACTCTAGATGGTCCCTTAACTCAACCTGCTGCAATCATATCATTCTCAATAGGGCATAGCTGATTGGTTCCCTAATGTATTTTGCGAGCTCAACCTTCAATACTTGGTTAGCATTTGCTGTAGCAGTGCAGCACACTTTCAGAAACCCTCCATCTTCCCCAGCTCCACCTGTATAGATCTGCTACGGGTAATTCATGTGCGCTATATTGTACAGCAGCAGCATGTCTTACTTGCTCACAGCAGCGTGTCATGTATGTATTGACAGTAGCAAGTCTCGTACTTGCTCTGCAGCAGCAGCAATAACCAACAACTGCAGCAGCGTAGTAGATCTATTCCGAAAAGACCAAACATATCAACATTGTCATATCCATTACCATGCCAAACAGTCCGAGAGTTGTCATGACAGAAATGCTGTTCTTTTGAACTGTTAATCATAGAATTCTAGAAAAAAAATTGTATCACAGTTTCCACAAATATATTAAGTTTATCAACATTGATAATACATTGATAATAATAAGGAATGTTTATTGAGCACTAAATCAGCATATCTGAATGATTTATGAAGGATCATGAAACTGAAGACAGGAGAAAAGGCTGATAAAAATTCAGCTTTGTCATCACAGGAATAAATGACATTTTATTAAAATAGAAAACAGTCATTTTAAATTGTAATATTTCACAATATTACTGTTTTTTAATCAAATAAATGGAGCCTTGGTGAAAATAAGATACTCCTTTTAAAAATATAGTCCTAGCTGTTTCTAAGCCATGGCAGACATATGCTTTTTGATGGCTTGCTGTCTCTTTGTCAATTAAAATAATAAAAACCCTAACAAGCTCTGAGTTTCTCATGATGTCTTTATCTACCGTCAGCATTTTTCTTTCCATCTCACTTCAGCTTCTAGCTAATAACCCTGACTTCTCCACCTCCATTAAAGAGCTCTTTGAGGATATAAAACAACATTATGGGTATGTTAGCTAGCAGATTCCAAGCTCTTGCATTTTCCCCGACATTGTAAATTTGAGATATCTACAGAAGAGATTTAACAACCTAAAAATGGTGATTGATGGTCAGGGCAGGGTCAGGAGTTTAGACCCAAAGTCCACTAAAGCAAAACTCTGGCTCGTAGGGCCGTTTCAGCTGCCCTCACAGTAGCTACAGCATCAGATTTTAATGAAGATGGGTGAGGTGAGGAGAGGTAGAAGGGCGTTTTTTTTAGCACATACTGTATCATACTGTCTTTTTTGTGATTTATTTACAGATTAAGCTATAATTTACCACACAGAGTTGAACCACAAATCATCCAGTTGCATATAGAGAATGCATATTAACTTGACATGACGGCAAAAGAATTCAGTGAAATGTTAGGCTACTAAACTAAAAGCGTGCTTGACTATAAAGGAAGTTTGTGGAACACTGTGCCAGATGTCAGGGATGGCATAAGCATTAGCATCATTTCTCTTTTAACTGGAAAAAAGTGTGATGATATCCAAGGCCAACTTGTACTAAATGTATTGATTTAATTTTGCATTAGCATCCAATTATCCAAAAAATGCTACCTTACACATCTAATTTGCATTTAGCTGCAGTCCAATGCAATGTGGAAGAAAGGTTTGGCAGGAAAAACACTATAGAAAAAGTTTCATGCAGGCAGACCCACTTTTATGAAACTTTAAATCTGTCAAAAATATTTCTGCTAATGTACTAGAATGGAGCTGCGCTTGCAAAAGCCTTGTGCATGTTACAAGATTGACACTAACAGCAAATTAAACAATTTAGTGTCTTGTTTTCTGTCATGTTGTTGGCTTAATGCTGAACACTTTACACTACCAAATGCAGACTATGGGCGTCAATCAGAAGCTATGATCTCAAATTGTACTTAAACTCATGCACATAGGTACATAAGATCAGATCCTTGACAAAATGTCAGCAAACTATAAAGGACATAATTACAAAATTATAATCATCATAATAATAATAAACCAAAAATACGGATGATACCATGTGTTTTAAAACTTTTTGACACTATGGACTGAGGGGCCATGTATTGTATATGTATTAGAAGTACTAATGCAAAATTAAACTGGGAAGCAGAGTTCAGAAGCACATTGACCATCTAGAACGATCTGACATCTAGAAAAAAACAGGAGAATTAGTTAAAAAGCGGACACCACAACACCATCATTGTACAGAGATCAGAGGCTAAGTGATTATTGAGTGCATGTGCTTTTTAAAGTTCAATACCACCTTCGAGCACCAAGAACCCTGAGGTTAGGCAAAACGGAGTCAGGGTGAATAAGAGGGTCTGTGAGGCCTGAAGATAAAAGCAAAGGGAGCTGTTAAAGGCAACTACAACACTTCTCTGAGAAGAATATCAAGAGCTGAGGTGAGGACAGGACACTGCTTACCTCAGCACTGGTCACTGAACAACATGCTGTTGCAAACATGCTGTTTGTGTTTGAGTGCAAGGGAAAGGATAAAAATAGATGTTCCTGTACCTTTCCCAAGAATATTAAAAGTGTTATAAAAAGTTCATGAGTATGATATCTGACTTCTTGAACTGGACGTGTGGGATAAAGGGATGCAAGAGTGAGAGCGATATCTGACTTCTTGAACTGGACGTGTGGGATAAAGGGATGCAAGAGTGAGAGCGAGAACGAGAACGAGAGAGAGAGAGAGAGAGAGAGAGAGAGAGAGAGAGAGAGAGAGAGAGAGAGAGAGAGAGAGAGAGAGAGAGAGAGAGAGAGAGAGAGAGAGAGAGAGAGAGAGAGAGAGAGAGAGAGAATGAAGATCGGCAGTTCTGCAGATGGTACATTAACATATTCATGACAGAACCTAATGACTGCAGTAAGATATTAGTTGAATATTATGCACACCTACAATATTCAAATGAGTATCATATTTATAATCAGTCACATGCAAAGACGTAGCTCACCTATATTATCTGAGGTGGAACTAACTAATCGTATGCTTGTATGACATGCTAAATCATACTCACTCACAATAAACATCTGGCATCAAATCATCCCAAATTGTCAGGTTTTGGTGATCTAAGGCCTTGCATCTGCTTTTATATTTTATTGACACTACTGCTGAACTAAAAATTGTAATAAATCTGTACTAAAATATTGTGATCCAAAATTACACAGATTGAACACTTACTTCATAAATTTTTTTCCTTGAACAACTAATTTATAAAAGTAACAGTTTTACTATGGATGGTATGGTTTAAATTTACAAAAAAAAAAGAATGCATGTAATAATAATATCTTTAATAATAATTAAATATTTTTTTTCAATTATATATATATATATAATTTAAACTAAGGTACTGATCAAATAAAGCAAATATGCAAGTTATTTCTGCCCTGTCATTATTCCCATCAGTACCAGATTTTCTCTTTTTTCCCCCATTCTCTCTCCATATGTTAAAGGAGAGAACAAGTGAGAACAGACACAGCAAATGAAGTGATCTCTGCTGTCGTGGCCTTCTCATATTGTGGAGCACTGAGCACTTAGCTTTATCTATTCTCTTTCATCGCTATGAAAGCCAATCTGCTGTGATAAAGCTATCAACCGATATGGCACCGCTGTGTTTCTGGCTAACCGTTTCAATTTACCCGTTATCCAAAGAGACTCGCTCATGTCAGAGATGGACAGAGGTTGAGGTAGACCACAAACTGTCTGTCAGAAATGAGATTACTAAAGGCATTCTATTTAATGATGTCTACTGGACTGGGAAAAATAAGAGATGTGTGTAGAGAAAATCAAATCACTCCCCATTCCTTGGTCCAGAATGGCTGTGACAAGATGGCCATACAACACAGAAATCTAATGCAGCAGCTCAGCTTCTGCCCACAATGAGACTATTATTAGAGCAGAATATTATAAATACTTTTAAATTTACTGTATTGTGTAAAACAGGTTGTATTGCTTCCGGCTCATGTCTTCAGTATGTGCTTTGTTAAATATAGAGATGTTTTACTCAAGATGCCTTCAAAGGAGCAAGCAAAGATAAGCATAAACCCATGTCCATCGCATATGCAGATTAGTGTCTAAACGTTTTTTTTGTTTTTTTTCTCTAAATCACAAACATATTTATATTTAAATTGAATAAAATGGCAACAATAAAAAGAACTAGCTGGGTTAGCTGATTACCATAAAAGTCCATTTTGCCGTCAGTTCGAACTGCAGTTAACATTTTCTCAGACAAGTGGACGCAATGAGACCTGTTTTCCTGTTTGTTCATGTGACGTTCAGAATAAAGCCTATTAATTTATCTTTTTGAGATAATCCTTGTCACAGAAATGAAGGAAGAAAACTGAGGATACAACAGAGGTGCATCAATAAAGTGCCCACAGAAAACTCCCACAGCCTCTCCACTGTGGCTGTTCACTTTACATGTTGGTCAAACTTGATCTTGTCTAAATGGGCAGTTCTTTTCCAGAGTAAACTGCAAACTGGATTTTTGCAGTTAGATAAGACACTTAAGATGGTATACGCTGATTTCACACAGTCGCCATTTTGAAATGGCTCCGGTGGGAAGAAAACCGGAAGTGTCGCCTTTAATCATAGGAGAGTCGCGAATGCAATGGCGTATTGTTGTGTTTAATGTAGAAATTAGTTAATCTAAAAATGTACATACATTTCTTTCATACTTTAGACTATATACAGTGAAATTCATTTATAAATAAAATATTTTTTTTATATATAATTCAGAACTAGGGATGTCCCGATCAGGTTTTTTTGCCCTCGAGTCCGAGTCATTTGATTTTGAGTATCTACCGATACCGAGTCCCGATCCGATACTTATATAATACATAAAAAAAGAATAAAGAAGAGAGAAAAAACAGATCCAGGATGTTCCTTATTTTTTATTTAATTCACCTTATTTTAACATTCAACATTCAAACAGAGCACGTCTGTGAGGTAGCTTGAACAATCAAGAACATAAAATCTTCACTTTTGGACTTAGTGCAACAGTAAATATAGAAAAAGTCTAATATAAAAACAAATAGCAACTCAACTTAAAATACCCGGCAGGCATGTAAACAAAAAATAAAAATGTTTTAAAAGTGTATAAAAAAATAATGAGTATATATATACATACACATTAGGGGTGTAACAGTTCACACAATTTGCGGTTCGATTCGATACAATACAGCAAAAAGAAAGAAATGCCAGAGAAATTTCCTATTTATTAAAAGAAAAACTATAAGTTTGAATTTTCCTACATCTTGAAACTTTCAGGTTTATAAATGGGGGTAATCTTTGAAGGATGAACAAATAATGTTTTGGTAATCACATTAAAAATAACATTTAAATATATATTTATATAATATTTGAGTTTTGAAGTGCAACATTAAATCCATGTTCATTCACGGCACAATGTTTCTCCTGGTTTCCACGTCAGCGCTGTTTGATCTAATAGAGATCTACGGTTAATAACGGAGAAATGTGAATGCTTCTCACTAGATCTCGCAGCAATGTTATTACTTCAGTGGCGAATTCAAATGTTTTCTTCACTGGATCTCTTAGCACAGTGTCGCTTGATCTCGCGCTGCACAGATGTTTCTGGTCCGAACTGATAAATGGTCCGTTAAGCACAATATAATGAGTAGCGCAGTTTCGTTCCGCTTTCATTACGTTTGCCATTTGATGTTGCGCAACGCTGTGGTGGCCAGCGCGGATTTTGTCTGCAGGAAAAATGGTCCTAGGAATCGTTCAGTTTGTATGCGTACCGAACCGGAGGCCTCGTACCGAAACGGTTCAATAATTACGAATACATGTACCGTTACACCCCTAATTTACATACATCCGAGTCCTGATCGGGAGGTAACGTCCGATTCCGATCGAGTCTGAAACCACGTGATCGGGCCCGATTTCCGATCGCGTGATCGGATCGGGACATCCCTATTCAGAACGTAAAAAAAGAAGCAGGAACGAACTATATACATATCCTATATTGGATATTAACATCCAATAGTGTAAAAGGCGGCAGCAGCTTCAGGTTGGTAGTCCATGGCATTGTTGTCTATCTGTACTTCCGGGGTTCTTCCCACCGGAGCCTCGCTTTCGATTTCAAAATGGCGGCTGCGTGAAATCAGCGTATTGACACTGATGTTGCATATAATGATTATGTAAACAGCAATTAGTCATCATTATGGTTTTATATGGTATCATGTTCAGCTATTGGCATAATCCAATTATTGACAATAAATGACAGTGGAGTCATTAGTCTTCTTCTGAATGACATTAAACTTGATTAATTTGTGATTAAAACCAACCCAAAACAAGAAATTAAACTTCAACACAATATTAAGTTAACTATTTCTGCTCATTTGCAAGCACTAAATAAAGGGGTGAGTAGAGCAGCTCTCTGTAGATGTGGACTGAAAAATACTGGAGGGGTGAGGTACAGGACCACAGTGACAAACTAAATATAAGTCTGTTCCACTAGGATAGGCAAATCCCCTTGAGCTCTGCCCCCCAAACCAGCCCTCAGCTCTAAGCTGATGTCATCCTGAGACTGGAGTGATAACCCTGGGGGAGCAGAGCGAGGGCAGGAAATGCTGTCATCACCAGGGTAGCCTTTCCCAAGCCGAGCAGATGAGCATTACACATGACTATCCTGATTCTCCTACTGTTACTCATTAATGAGTCTGAAGGACCGGGCGTATTTGATCTGGATTAAACCTGATAACCAGGTTACCTTACATCATGAGCACAGATTCATGATTAATAGGAAGAGATATAAATAATGGCAAGGATTAACGCAAACCACATGTGGAAATAGTGCTGGGAATATGTGATTAATCTTTTCTTTTTTTTTTTGTAGCTAACACAATAACATATTCAGTTTTTTTTAAAGTCTATTGGTTTAGGAAATGTGTGTGTATGTTATGTAAAAGCATTGAAATGTTACAGTAAATGTAAATTTTTTTCCCATCACCATGTCTCTTTAGGGGCTCCATAGAAATGTTTGTGTAAATATAAAAGACATCGCATAAAAGACAAATTTGTAGTCTTAAGAGTCTCACTGTCTTAAATATTTTTCTTTAAATTAAAATAATATAATTAATATAATATAATACGATACTGTTCAAAAGTCATTACAATTAAAAATGATTGTTTATTATTTTATTTTAAAATATTTTAAAATGTAATGGCAAAGCTGAATTGTCAGCAGCCATTGTTGGCATTTATATTATGCTGATTTGGTGCTCAAGAAACGTATTATTATCATCGATATTGAAAACACTTATGCTGCCTAATATTTTGTGAAAACCTTGATACTTTTCTGGATTGTTTGAGGGAAAAAACAGTATTTATTTGAAATAAGAAACCATTTGTAACATTATTTATGTCTTCAATGACACATGTGATCAATTTAATGCATCAATGCTAAATAGTTTTTTTTTTAAACTACCAGTAAGTATTTATGCATCTGCTTATTTGATTCAACTGGTGTGATCAACTCTTACAGACTGAACATGGGGTGAGATCTGTAATAAATGGAGAATCTCTGCCAGTGTCTGACATGAAATAGATAAAGAGAGTGAAAGGAGTGAGTGACTGCTAGAGAGTGACTGCAGGCAGTGGAAAAGTGAAGACTGATGGTGATGAATGCAGCACACAACTCCAACTGTGATACCAATCACTAGTATGTCAGCAGCTCACTTCAGCCACAGGGCTGACAGGGCCTCTCATGCTTGCTTCTTCCTGTGTGTGTGTGTCTGCACATTGCCTGTGAAAGGGACACTACAGCCTTGACCTACACTATTAAACCACATGAAGTAGTATGAGACAAGATAGTGTTAGTGTTAGATATGCTCGCGGCCACGCGCAACCTTGACTGACAGGCGTGAGCACACATGGGCCACAAGACACGACGAGTATAATAGAAAACACATTCAGAGTATTAGTCGCTGTCAATCTTTCAGTCTCACTTTGTATGAACAATATGAGCTTTTCATGAGCAAATACTGAAAGACACTGAGATGAAAGTAAGCGCAGCTTCGTCTTTTTCTCTACTCGGTAAAAGAGTCATTTAAAAGGAAGACGCAGCTTCGTTCACTGCGGCTGGCAGGAGGAAATATTATTTTCTCTTTATGCACCAAATAGGCCAATAAATCAGAAGGATAGCTGATTTTATTTTGAAAGCAGTTTGACTGGATGTCCATCAGACGTGATGAAGGTAAGGGCCAGAGAAGCGGTTCTTCTCAGGTTACTCAGATCAGTCTATAGATGACTGCGGTACTGGGCTCCTGATGAGGACAATTAAGGGCTCGTGTTACTATCTCATCTATATGTGGGTATGGTAAAACTGCATTAATGGGAATGATTCACAGCCACAATCAATACATGACTGATACTAATAGGCCACAGTGCAGTTGCACTCTCACACAGGGCATAGCAGGATCTGACTGAGGGTTGCTGGGAAGACTGATGACTGTGTTGGCTTACTCAGCGGCCCGATTACAACAAGCAGCACCACCTGTTCTGGCCAAAACCTTTACGTTTAATATGTAAGGCAGAACGGGAATAGAACAGCAGTGTTCCTACACTTTTTGAGGGATATACTGTACCATTTAAATATTTGGGGTCAGTAAGAATTTTCAAGAAATAAAAATTAGTTATTTTATTCAGTAAGAATAGAATAAATTGATCAAAAATATTTCTAATTCAACGCTATTTTGAATTTTATATACAAATAATCCTGAAATAAAAAATAATTATGTTTTCCACAAAAATATTAAGCAGGACCTTTTTTTTCAACATTGATAATAACAAGAAATGTTTCCTGAGCAGCAAATCAGCATATTAAAATGATTTTTGAAGGACCATGTGGCACTAAAAACTGTAGTAAAGGAAGCTGAAAATTCAGCTTTTGCCATCACAGGAATAAATTACATTTTAAAATATATTCAAATTATTATATAACAGTTATTTTAAATTGCAATACTATTTCACAATACCAAAAGCCTGGTGAGCAGCTTGGTAAGACAGTTCAAAAGCATTAAATTTTTTTTTTTTTTTTAAAGAACTTTTCTAGTTGTTTGTATTAGATAAGTAATTTAAAATAATTTTATAGAGATTTGACTCATAAAACTGCACATTTTAGATTCAATTGAATATTTGAGAGCAGGTCATAACTAGAAATATGTACAGTATATTCAACATAGAAATTGCCAAAAAAACTTTTACAAATGTAATAGTGGCTTGATTTTTCAGGCTTTCCATGACAGTAGGAACCCTGTGAAAAGGCACATCAATTCATTGACACAAACCCCACACATAACAACAAACATAATCTCGAAAATGGGAAGTTTTACCAGTTAAACCAGATTTATCAAATTATCTAAACAGAGAATGCAATGGACACTGGCGTACACGAGTATTTAAAAATTGTCTTCTTCAGTTCATAGATGAGAATGCTGAGAGAATGAAGATATTTTGTACAGCTTGTCAGCGCTTTTATAAAGCACTCCAAAATAATTGATGAGCACAAAGCGGACTCATGGATCATTAAACATATTATTTTTGCATAACACAATTCATAATGGTTTGTACTCGGTGCTCTATTTATACACGAGGGCTTAGAGAGCTTGACTTGAAATCAAAAACAAATTTCATGGATGATATTTACAGTAATTTGTTGTTTATGATGAAGATACTGATGATCATGATGCTGTTTTGATCAAAGTCTGAACAAAAATGTAATCATTTTACAACTTTAAAATTTACTGTATATAATATATCAAAATAAAAAAGCTCATCAGTCAACAGTTTGGCATATAACAAGAAGAAAAGCAGCCTCAAACTGAAGGATGGAGCTGAAACGAAACTTTTGTTTAACTATATGCAAACATATATAAAAATATTCATCCATGTATATCTAATAAGCCATTTTGTGTGTATTAATCCAATTTTTACTGTACTGTACGCATATAAATCAATATTTTAAACATAGGTTTTATGCACTTTTTTGGGACTTAATAAATAGGCTGTTTTAGGCTGGACTAAATTAAAGGCACACCTGGCTGAGGTAATAGAAATCAGGCATATGATCTTACCTGTATTTTGATTGGCCATGAAAAGTTGCTGACATACACATGGAAAGTGATGTTGGGATTTGCAAGGAAGGAGAATGTCTCACAGGAGAAGCTGTCTCTGTACTCTTTGATGTTAGTCTTGGACACTATGGGGAATTCCTCCCCAGAGATCGTACCCGCTGCAGGGACACAAAACACAGAGTCAGCAAAGTGCACGTCAGCCAACAACAACATCAGCATACAAAATCCTCTGCATAATTAAAAATGACATAAATATTCTGATCAACCCTGAATAGCATCTGAATAATGCTATTCTAAGAACCTGTACTCGAATGCCAACAAGATCAATAGTGAAAGTATTAGGAAAATGCCTAGAAACTTCTAAGAGCTTCTCAAAGGGTTTGCACAGATTTAAGAGTTAATAGTGAATACATGGTCTATCACAATACAGTAAATCTCCAACCAGAAATGAACATGAACATCAGTCAGTCTATATTGATGTTTCCCAGATGACCCATACAGAGACTGTTCCATTAAGTATGACAGAATAAAAAAAAAAGATTTCTTTTAGTTAATAGCAATTCATCACAATGCAAAATGGGACTTTTCCATTAACCACTCTTTTGAGCTCAGTCTTAAATATTTCTATAAATAAGTTTTCATGACAAATGACACTTACACTCGAACACTATCTGTACTATTCTAGTGTCCATAATCTATTTCGCTTACGCATTTGCTCTGTGCAAGAGCAATGTCTGTTTATCTTAATTAAAATCAAAAAGCATTTTATAAATGCCTTGACAATGGACTCACGTAGCTGTCCTATACTTACTATGTTCAGCCAGAACTATTTAAAAAAAGTAATTATTTCTTTTGGGACTTCTTTTTTATTTTATTCTGAAATATTACATGAAATACTTTACCTGTTGAGCCAATAGACCACGTTATGTTGATGTTGAAATTGTTAGACGCATTAATTGACATATCGAGATTCTTGTTGGTCTGAAAAACAAACAACATGAAGACAACTTTTTTTTATTAATAGCTGATAATAACGAGTTTACAAAATTTTCTTTTACCATATTTACAATAATGTGGACTGCTTTTTTATTATTTATTATATAAATAAAATGCGTTACAATATAATGCCACACAAATGATTTAATTCTCATAATTTACAAAATGAAATCTTGATTGTCTCAAAATTCAGCTCCACATAAATGTACAGCAACCATCAGGTTATTGGATAACCGAGTTATGCCAAATAGCACTTTTGCATTCAGTGTGAACAAAAAAAAAAAAAAAGAAAAAGAAAACAGTTTGTTGTAGGAAACTTGTCATATTGCATATGTTAAGGACACAAAATTGGGAAATTTTTTGGAAACCAAGTTCAAAATTAAATACAACCTGTTGCAAACACATGATGCAAACTCACTGACCTCTTCCGGAGTCGCCATGAAGTTAATAGCTGTGTAATGCTGATCGTCCTCCTGAAGCAGACTAAAGGTGAACTGGTAGTCTATCAGAAGATTATCTAGTAAGGTGGGAGAGAAACAAAAACAAAACATAAATTGTATTTAGAATTTATGTCCAAGTGTTTCAGCAAAAAAATCATGAGATTTGTTAACATGATATGAAAGTCACGTCATGTTGAAATCACAACATCATGGCAATCACAGCTAATCTTCAAAGTTAAACACAAACTCTCGTTGGGAAAGAGAAGCAGTTGTGATAAAGGACTTTTTGACAGCTCACATCTGCACGAGCAACTAAAGGTCACCTTGTCCGCTCCAATTGTGAAGACGGCATATGATTAAATAGCAACAGACAGAGGAAGGCTGAGAACTGATTTGATTGTCCAGCGGGTCAAAATTAATATCAACTCTGCTGATGGAAGAAAACACTGAACTGTCATTGACATTATTCTGGTCTCTAGTTATCATTTATGACCTTTTATAAATCGACGAAATCTTTTATAGATTTAAAGCACTGAAAGTCCCACTATTGTGCTATTTCGAATATTGCATGTATTGTGTAATACAACTGTTTGCGAATGTAAAAGGTCTACAATGTTTTAAAGATAAAAGTGCATGAAAACGTTATGGTCTCCTAAAAGAAAGAATCGATTCTGAACTGCTGTATAACGAGTCGTCATCATTTCCAGTCTCACTTCCTGTTACATACCTATGTAACAATGTAACAAATTTGCATAATGCCAGACAAGGTTCTTCATTGGCTGCCCGTGAAAAATGAGATTATGTACAATGTATATTATGAGAAAATTAAAGTGTTTTTTTTTTTACCTTTAAAATAGCACAATACGGGCACTTTAACAATTAGTAGTTTAAGTGTTTTTTCATAAGAAATTGTGGCATTTTTTGCGTGTATGTGTGATTAGTAGGGCTGGGTATCGTAGCAAGATGTTCGATACCGATACCTTGACTTCGATACCGGTTCCTGAACGATACTTTTTTCGATACCAATTTTATGTAACCAGTTTTAACAATATAACATTAGCTAATTTTTATTTTTTCAGTTTGTTGACTTTTTTTACACTCATATTTTGAGTATGTAAAAAATCACCAATGCTAAAGTTTTCTATGTTTCCTAATCATTTAACAACATGTATTCTTTACTTCAATGAGCTAATTTTTTCTGCCTTAACTTAATGGATTGTTTAACAATGAAACTGAATGAAAATGAATTGAAATGCATTACACTGTCACCTCTGATAACAGATCACTCTAAATTGTAATTTAGACACATGCATTTTCTGTAAAGCTGATTTGAATCGATATGTATTGTGAAAAATGCTATACAAATAAATGTGAATTAAATTAGATAGGCTACTGGGGGGCGGGATATATGCCTCGCGCTTAGCACACATGAAGCTTGCCGCAAAGCACTGGCAAAAGTAGCCATAATGATTATGGATGTGTCGGGAAACAATAGCAAGGAGATATTTTAATTGTTTATTAATGAACAAGTGTTTACTAATGGTGTGTTCACACCGAACGCGAATTTAATTATTTGCGTGAGTAGATTACATACAAAGTCAATGCAAAGACGCGAATAGACGCATCATTCACGCCGGGCGTCGCGAATGACGTGCGCGTTTGCCACGAATGTCTTCCGCGCAAGTTGAAAAATTTTAACTCGAGCGGAATATTCAAGCGTCTAACTAGACGCGATAGACGCGTATTTGACGCTCTATTCGCGTTCGGTGTGAATACACCATTACTCGTATTCTGTGCGCTTCTAAGTGCCTTATCAGATTTACCGTGTTACCGGTCTTGACAGCAATTATCTTGCCGAAAATATTGCATCGCGTGCTTCTGGCATTGAGTCTGGCACATAGGTACACTTTGGATCATTTCCACATATTTTCTATATATCTGGGTTGGGACGCTTACACACACACACACACTACAGCTCACGTGCGACAAGCCAAGTCTCTGGGCAGCCGCGTAAACTAGTGTTTTTCCGCCACAGCCAATCATGCTGCATGCTTATTGTTTCACTGACGTTGACGAGATTAACCACTTAGGTACCGAAATTTGGTACCGAAAAACAAGACATGTTTCGATACTCGGTAGTATCGAAGAAATTCGGTCGGTACCTAAAAAGTACCTAACTCGGTACCCAGCCCTAGTGATTAGAGTTCAATTTATTGCAACCGGGTTGCTAATCTAACTCATTATGACCCTGAGCACACATCATCAACCTTAAACATCAATTTCAAACCTCAAATGAGCAGCTGCAATCTAACAAACAGAGTCTGACTGTCTCTGACCCCTCACCGATCCAAGAAAAACTACCAGGCCTTGTTCAAAAGATGTTTATCTCTACATATCTGCACATGACGTAACAGATGCACACTAAACCATAGAAGATTCGGGGATGTTCACAGAAAGCGAGCGAAACTAAAGGATATTAGGTTCAACAAATAGCCGTGTTCATTCCGCAACCACAGAGAGATGGAGAATTACCGCAGATCAGATCAAAGCGTCCGTCTTGAGCTTATCTCTTCCTCTGACCACTCAGTACCCTCCGTTGTCACAGAAATAGAACGATTTTTGCTAGCTTTTCCTCTCCTTGTTTTGCCCCAGGTACACAGCAAAGCTATGTTTATCCCATAAGGGTCTTTGGCAAACTTCAGAGAGTTTTTCTATTCTATGAAGGGGAAAAATAAGAGCAGAAAATTAAAGAGGGAGATCAACAGTGTGTGCATCTGTGTTCGCTTGCATGACAGCATTTATTTATATGTGTGCATGAGTGAATGCGTGATATGTGAAAGCACAATGCAAATATGAAATGAACATAAATAACAATATGCTGTGTAATGTTTTCACTGCTTCCAACATTTTTGCTGTAATTCGGTTATAATAAGCCAATTAATTGCACAAATTTAGCCAGTAAATCAAATTCCCCCGAGAGTGAAATCAGAGAACACTAAATAATGTTGTTATTTTGTGGTAATTTAATCAAACGAAATTGTATGAAAACATGTGCTACTATTCTATTTCAGAGGAATGAAATTATTAACATATGAGGTTATTAACCTTTCTTGAACTCCAGAATATTTTCACCATCATCTGATAAAATTAAGCATACATAGGAAGCCAACAGAGGACGTTCTGATTACAACCGACAACAACATCATCGTCTTATGACGTGCTCGGGTTGCGAAATGCACACATTTATTTACAATACATAATTCAATAAAGCATTGCAGGAATCTCAAATAACAGTCTCATCAAGCCAAAGTGCATTTTCCTCTAAGCATCCTGCAGAACACATTTCATTTCCAAGTTCAGAGATCTGAAATGAAGCAATAACAGAAAGCCATCCCTGGCAAACAGGATCTAGGTATTTTATTTAATGTCTTCAACCATAAACGTTATCATCCTCAATTCTGGAACACCTTGCTGGCGGTAATGAGAACTGCAGAGAGTTAGGGACATCTGGAGTCATCTTTTTTAGAAGCAGGAAGGAAAATGGCACACTGCCTTAAATAATAAGTTGAAGCTGCTAAATATACACTGGTTCACACGGTCCTTTTGAATGCAATGAGCTGAAATGAAGTAAAAGAGTTTTTTTTGCACTGAAGACAAACAAGTATGCATAACAAAAGCACATGATTTAGTTAACCATATTATATGTTCATGTTTACAAATCATTTAGAAGGAATGATATAGCTAAATGTTTTTTGATCATGTGTATCAAAAGGTATGATCTAAATTAAACTCAGTGTGCATGTCTGGAACAGCTACAACTTACACTATTTTTGCAGGATGCACTGTGCATGTATGACATGCAAAATTTCTGTTCGGTAAACCGCTTGAATGCACTTGAATATTATCTTTGTGGTGTGACAAAAAATCTGAATATAATATCAACCGGCATTTCCACTATGCAAGATTAACACTCGACTGTTTGCAATACAGTGACATTTGAAAGCACTTGTATAAAGAGGCATAAAGACAGAATCTATTGACATTAGAGGTTTAGGATCGATTAGATCATAGCTTTATCATCTTAAGGGCGCTTTCACACTTGGTTCGATTGCCTGTTCCGAACCCGAGTTCGATTGCTCCCCCCTCCCCCTGCCCCCGATGGACTGTGTTCACATTATATTATTTGTATCCGAAACGCGGTACGCTTGCGTCATCAAGCTGCAGCTGGCGCGTAATCATGTTGCTTGGTAACCGGCGCCGCTATGAATGAAAAGGCGATAAAATGGATAGAATTGCTCGCTTCACATTTGTTCTTCTTTTTTTTTAACCTTTGGTTTTGTTTTCAAAGAAAAGATACAGAAACACACTTGGGTATGTCGGCCGCAAAAGTACTAAAATCGTTCCAAAGACAGCTGGCTGTCAGCCGAAGACAGTTTTTGCGGAGGCGAGCATAAATCATCTCTCTGCTTGCAGTGCGTCAATCCCGCTTTTCGTCAAGGTAAGTGTACACACACACGCACTGACAACTGTCCTGTCGACCACATTATACATTATACGTCATCAATAGCGGTTCACTTCCGCGGTTTGGTTCGATTGCGTTCATATCAGCAGCGAACCCGAGTACGGTTCGCGGGTACGCACCCGAGTTCGGAAGACAGCGTTCACATCATCCAAACGAACCGAACTCTGACGTCATTCGAACCCGGGTGCGCACCAAAAGTGCTAGTGTGAAAGCCCCCTTAATGACAATTTCTTCTCCGTAACATCGGCATGGCCAAAATGCAATGAAAGTAAAGAACATCCTGATTCATCCCAATGGTCTCGATTGAAGAAGATATCTACATCTAAGGCTTTAAAGCCAATACAATTATCTTAAGAAAATAAGATGGGTTTTAGATGTCCAAATAAAAAGTGACTTTGATGCAAACACAAAGCAGCTTGACTAAAAGTGTTTAGCCGTCTAGGCAGAATGCCTGATTAGTTTTTGATGAGGGACCTGAGGATGTCTGGGACACTCATCTGAGTATGTCTGAAGCAGTAGTTATGGCTTTGATTCAGCCAGTGGAAAGTTGGCCGTAAATCAGTATATGAGGTATAAATATAATTTTTTGGATCAATGTTAAGAGAATCAGAGCTGTCTTTAACAAATCATGTATTTGAGTGCAGTGGCGGTTTTAGGCACGGGCGAACCGGGCAGGCATTTCTTCATGTCACATGGGGGGCGGCACGAGCAGTTGAAAAAATCCTCTGTGCTGCGAAGGTTTTCTATTTTTTATCATTTCGATTCAATTATTGGCAATGGCGCCCCTGCTTGCTGAGAAGGTGCCGTGCACAGAAGCGATGTCAAGGGGGTCTCCTGATTAGTTCACGTATCGCGTCTTTTGCGCGCTTGAGGTCGTTATTTCAAATAGGCGCACGGGAAGCGCTCTCATTATGCGCTCACGGGAAGCGCGCTCATAAACTTTTCAGTATGGGAGTGCACGTGCACCCAAACACTTGGGTGTTTTTCTCTCCTTCGTAAATAAATCTTTAAGCAGAGCTACAGCAAGCGTTTTTCTGTGGTGGAAATACATTAGCTACTAAAACTTCTTTGTCGTTGTGGAGAGCGCAGTGCATGGCTGTATAGCAACGACAGCCATGGGAAAATCGGTCCGAATTTTACTAAAAGATAAGCTACTGTGCATCATAAATGTCAGGAATGTATCTATATTGACTCATTCTTTTTATAGAGATGATTTAAATGTTGAAATATGAGTTTTATCTTTTTATAAAACCTTTTTTTGTGTTAATCTTTTTTTTAAAAGTTTATTTGAACGTGTGCATGTTAGTGGGTAACATAAAAGACGCTCCTTTAAAACAAATCTTCAATGTTATTAACTTCGTAAATTGATTTCATTGTGTATTAGGCTTTTTGAACAAGATTCTGTGTATGTGATCATTTTGGTCACTATATTCATGAAATAAAAATAATTTTCATAATGATCAGCTTAATCAACTTTAATTGTGTGTTTTTACAGTAGCCTATAATATGCAAAGTACAATTTTCTATTTTCTAAATAATCTCTGATTCTGTCCTTTTCTCTGACATTTTAAGAGTGACGTAGGGCTACAAAAGCTATTTGAGGTCTATAACAGTTTGGATAGTTGTTAATATGAGAGCTGATCGAAATTATTTAAGAGATAGCCTAAGTATTGTGTTACTAAATAAGTATCTCTCTGACCCTTTCACTTTTAAAAACTCCATTTCGTGACAAAGTATAGTTTAACAAGTCATAACTAAAAGTGTGCCATGCATATAATTCAAGGCAGTAACCAATGCGCTAATGGTTCCTCCCTTGAAAGTTAGATTAATCTATTAACTGGATTCTATTAACTGTGTCTTTTTTTGGGGGGGGGGGGGGGGGGGGTCTCGTCCTGGGTGTAATTCAAAGTAGAACCGCCACTGTTTGAGTGAAAGTAAACTACCTTTGAAAAGTTTGGGGTCGATATGATTTTTTTATGTTTTGAGTATTTTATGCTCACCAAGGCTGCATTATTTGATCAAAAATATAATAAAAACAGAAATATTGAGAAATATTATCAGAATTCGAAATAACTGTTTACATTTTAAATATATTTTAAAATGTAATTTATTCCTGTGATGTGAAAGCGGAATTTTCAGCAGCCATTACTCTTCAGTGTCACATGATCTTTCAGAAATCAGTCTAACATGCTGATTTAGCGCTCAAGAAACATTTCATATTATTATCAATGTTGAAAAAAGGCTGTTGAACAGTCTTGCCAGGATTTTTTGATGAATCGAAAGTTCAAAAAACAGCATTTATTTGAAACAAAAATCTTTAATCTTTTGATCAACTTTTGATAAATGTAATGCATCCTAACTTAACTATTTTTTTTACTGATCCCAAACAGTAGTGATCATGATACCAGTACTACAACTGCAAACATTAAATATACAAGATCTGCCGATTTAAACGTTAAATGGAAAACTTAATGCACAAAAATATTGTCGTATACTAATCAAAAGATTAAACTTTTAATTAAACTGTTGAGCTTACTCATAAGTGTGTAAACAAGTGAAAACAACAAAATAGTATATACAAAATTGTAAACAAATATAAAAACTTTTCAGAGCTTTTTTTTTTCTTTTCTGTGTTTTGTTCATTTAGAGCCAGACATGCCCGATTCAGTGAGTTGTTGCCTGGATCATGGAACCAGAGAGCTGTAGAATCGAGAACAGCTGTAAACGGATCCATCCAATTTGTGAAAGAATAGTTCAGTGTTATTTGTGAACCGTTTCAATAGGTTCACTGAAAAGAATTGGCTTAAAAGAATGATTTGCTCATAAACTGGACACCACTATCACATTTCAGAGCAGGTCTCGATTTTCTAATTTCAAAATAACAAGGATTTATATGTTTTCTGAAAAGTATCAGAGCAAAAATGACAATGTTAACAACAATGTAGTGCTCTGAAGCAAATCTTAAAGTACCCATTCCAATAAGGAAGAACAAAAAAAAAAACTTGATATGACCTCTAGTCTGATAAAGACAACAGTTTGATGACACTTTTGACTGTATAACATTCGTGATGTATATGGCAGTTGAAACATGACCCTGATCACACTGGAGGTTATACTGTAATAAACATCTATCCATTATGATAGTGAAGGAGACATTCAATTACAGTTACGGTGACTTGCATTTATCGTCATCATTAGTATTATCATGTTTGATGGCCCTTGATTTTTCTCCTTGTGATAACAGACATTAGAGTGTTCAAGGCTGGTTGAATTAGCCTGTTACAAAGACGAAGCGTAAACATCAATCCCACTCAGTGGGTAAATGTCACTGACATTCCCTTAGGGAGTCAGACTTGTCTCGCTCCAACTAGCCTCTCTTCATGGCTTTAATTGGTCAAATTAGCGAGTGTGTCCGCCCCACATATTTCGAAGCTGGACCACTGAATCGTTGCACACTTGTGATGAAATCCACACTGACAGAGTGAAGGGAACAGTGCTAGTAAGAGATAGCAGCTGGATGCTGGGAACGTGAGGTGCTGCTTGTGGTTGCTGTGTGTGTTTATAGGTGTTTGTCTGTGAGAGAGTTTGCAGGCCAGCTGCAGTGTACACTTTAGCGTTTAGTACACCATACAAGGAGCATGACATGGAAAAGAACAGTTGCTTTAATCTGAACTCGAGTGTAATATAATCATAGATAGCACAAAGGTTATTTTAACCAACCATGCCTGACATCAGATGCCTTACACCACGTGATGTGAGTTGAATGTGCATTTGGGAACGCAACGTGCACCAGGTTCACTTTACATACACATTTGCACAATTTCCAATATGTTTGTGGACAGAAGTTTACAGCATGTGACCAATATTCCACCAAAAAAAGCTCAAGGTTTGATACAGTATGTTTAAGCTTGAGGGTTTGAAAGAAAGTGAAGAATGTATTAGTATTGTAATTTGTAATGTCAAATGAAATTATTATAGTTATCAATACAGGGTTCCAGACTGCGACCAAATTGGTCGCAAATGCGACCATTTTTTGAGAATGTGCGAGTTAAAATGCTATGTGGTCGCATTTGTGCGAGTGGACGCTTGAGCAACAGAACGCCGTTGTATCAGCTGCTGCAGTCCGTAACTTATGTTCAAAATGAACGAGTAGGCTACATCATGAATCCATTTTCCAAACCGTGTTTTTGACTTATTCTGAATCACTACGGTACGCCTATAATAAGTGTTTATATTCGGACTATTTTATCCCGGGGTGGACTCGGCTGCGGAGTAGTCCAGTGCCTGCGTGACTCGCCATAGACATTAACGGAGAGAAGAAGCTCCGGCTACAATGTTCTTCCACAAGACACGTGCAGTTTATTTATTGACGAACGCAGACGTCACGCGCAATGCAGACTGATGGTGAAACGCGCCAATTACGAATTCACAAATTAAGGCATATAAAAATGATAAAAATGGTCTCACGAAACACAGAGCCCCTTCCTCCTAGTCCTACGTCTTTTCAGCGGTTATATTTTCCTCTGTCGAGCGATTACTCTCGATCGCTCGACAGAGGAAAGGGAAATTATTATAAAATGCAGAAGGTAAGGAGTGTGAGATTTCTGCTTTTAGTTACAACTATAAACTTTGATAACGAAAATTCTGTATCAGTTTATTATAATACTCTAATCTTTTAAAATGTAATGCATACATTTGAATGTTTAATGATTTTGAAAAGATAGAAAGATGATAATAGACAGATAGATAGATAGATAGATAAATAGATAGATAGATAGATAGATAGATAGATAGATAGATAGATAGATAGATAGATAGATAGATAGATAGATAGAATATGATTCAAATGTAAATAGATAGATTGTATATAATTCAAATGTAAAATGCTTAAAATTACAGATTAAAATTACTGTCCAAAATCCATGAAAATCCTGAAATTTGGCAATGATAATTAATATATTACAGGTATTTCAGCTGCAACCCAGAAAGCCTTTGCTAGCCTTGGTCCATTAAAACCACTATTCATCAGCATGCATTGATTAATCCCATGACATGTAGCAAAAAAAAAAAAAAAAGGTGCGACCAAATCATATGCTGGTGCGACCAACTGAGAAAGTTGGTAGCACCAGTGCAACCAGTGGAAAAGTTAGTCTGGAGCCCTGCAATATTATATATTTTTTATTTCTGTCATTTTAATTTGCAAAAGAAATATAATTCAGTATTTTTTGATAGAGTTAAAACTGATAATAATAATAATAATAATAATAATATACAATTATATGATGTATTATTATTATTATTATTATTATTATTATCAGAATGTGTCATTAAATTATTGACAAATATTAACTTGAAATCTCAGGGGAAATTTTAAGTCTACCCTGTAGTCAATAATTGTATCCCTTAAAACTCATCTTTGATCACCAAAATGACACATTTAAACGTTTTTTTCCTTACAAAAATTCATGCCTTTAAATTGCTTGAATGTAACTCTAAACCCTTGCCTCATTTAGTATACACAGTTCTATTAATATGCAAATTACCCCCGCCTCCACTCACGCACACCAGCTCAGAGATCCATTTGTTGATGATCACACGTTGTCGTGATTGGTTACAAGTAAGCAGCAACCTTCCTGTTTCTTTCTTGAAACCAACACGGAAGTGATTAAACTGCAATTTATCGACTGGTCGCTAGAGACTGGATGCAAAAGAGAGTCAATCCCATATACCTCCCATGTTAAAATGCCCAACTTTACAGCAGAAAAAAATGTGTTTACAGCCTGGTGCAAAAAGTGGTTTTGGTCTATATAGCTACTTTTGCCATGACAACTGTGTGGGAGGTAAAAAATATATATAACTCATCCGTTTAAATTATATTAAGCCTTAAAGTTCTGCATAATTAAGGGTGTGGCCACTTGAGTGACAGGTGGATTGCCGCTGATGTCACTACTAGCCGTTAACCTGCTGTCTGGTAGCCTTCACGTCACCTTAGCTAATCCCGCCTTTTGACCCATTTTCGCTTATCCGGGAGTGGCGTGCTTCCATGATGGCGAGTCAGTGACGGCCGGCTCCGCCCACTTTGGGCTTCAAAAATGCTCTTCAGAAACCTACAGGTGATGTCACGGACACTACGTCCATATTTTTTTACATTCTATGGTTACAAGGTAGTTTGAGACGTCCAGCGATTTCAAACCGCTTTGGTCTTTGGTTCACTAAAGATTTAAGGAGAAAATACTCAGCAATGGTGTTGACTTATGAATTTGTACATGGTTTGTCTTAAAGCATATTAAAAACACTACATAGATATATAAACAACATTAAAAGCTTGGTTTTCACCACAGGGGGACTTTAAGTAAATATTTTACATTTAAGGGGTTTGTCTGATAAAAAAAAATTTGGGAACCCGTCTTATGGTTTGCAAATTCAGACATGGCTCAATTCCATTACAAGGAATAGTTCATTTGATTAGTGCAAATTCAAAATCAAAACTTAGTGGTTCTTATACCATGGTCTGGGTGAATACTCGATTCTGATTGGCTGCAAGGTGTCCATTAAAAATTGATGGAGGACACCTAGTAAAGGAGTTCTGGTGAAACTGACTGTTTACCGTTCGAAATAAATAAATAAATGCGCTGGCTACATTAGCTGTGAGTAACCATAGCAACAGGCAGTCAAAGTATCCGTTTACAATTTATTGTATCAAAACAAACATCTAGTTAGCCGTTACCAAAAAAAAAAAAAAAAAACTGCCTACCTGTGTGTTTTAATTATAGGTAAAAAAAAAAAAAAAACGAAAGTGTAACGCCCATGGCTTAGGCAAGCCTAACTTACATGAAAAAAAAAAAATTCTGGCTCGTCAGTTAGCTAAACTGAAGGGTTCTAAAATCAAAACTTAGTGGTTCATAAATAACTCAATAAAACAAGCTTAACCAACAAGCAATTTCCAAACCTGTATGACTGACTTTCTTCTGTGAAACTCAAAAGATTACTTTTGTTGTTGTTGTTTTTTGTTGTTTTTGTCCATGAAAATCAACAGGGTCCAATCTTGTTTTGGACCCCCTTTCATTGTAGACAAAAATGGTGTAAATGATTTTCCCAAATTATCTTCTTGATACATGATGGCAAACAAATGATGAGAGCATTTGTATGATTTGGGTGAACTTATCCCTATAGAATTTACGGTCACGTGTATTTATCGGCATTTTACAACAGCACATCCCATCAGAATCTGCGTTGTAATGCGTGTTTCATTTCAGCTGGAAAGAGCGAAGATAATGGAAGGATTTGTTGACCACAGGAGGATATGATGCAGTGCGCTATCAATCATGAAGTGATATAACAGCATTGTGCTGCAGAGACTGGAGGGGAGGTCAATTATAAATAATGCATTGGTAATAAATCCTCCTATATACAGGGAATGAGTGTCTGATCTGCTCATAAAAAGCCTGGCAAACGTGCTTTTGACACACAGTCATCTCCTATGTGTGTTGATTAATCAAAATACTGAGAACCTTTCTGCCATAAGACCTTTTCAAGTTCTTCCTAACTGAAACCTTTGTAGTGTAATAGATAACACAAATGTCTGAGTAAACCTCAGATGTCTAAAGAAAAGTTGAGTTTAGAAGCTCGTTTGAAGTCACACAAATTGAAGAACAGAATAGATCACCTACTGATGATGCTGTGCATTAAAAAAAATTGGCTGTCTGGATGTGCTCTGCTTATCTGAGACTCTGTAATCAAATGGAGCTTAGTTTTAAAAACATTCATTGATGGCATTGGAGGGCTGTTTACATAAGCCTGGTTTGGTTTGTCAAATCTGGTCTGGTGGCATTTCTGGGAAAGTGGTAGTGACAAGAGCAATCATTTTGAACAGGCTTTTAAAAAGATTTTCCAGCTGTCTTGAGAAATTTGTGTAGACACGGTCATTTTCAGGAGAACCCATGTCTGTTGCTCCTGAAGATGATGGTTCTGTTCTGTGGCCGTGTCAATTTCTTTTCTTTTTCCTATTTTGTGGTTGGGTGAGGAAGTTATGACCACTCTGTGCTTGTGTCAATCGTGACAACTGGACATATACTGGAGCTGTAAGGCTGCCATCTAGTGCTCTGAATATAAACTAAAACTACACTGCTTGTGTGAGAGACTGAGATTGTCTGTGACAGAGAGAGAATGCTAAACATGGAGAGTTAGAGATGCAAAGCACATCCAGCTTTGACACAAACATTAAGGATTATTGTAAAATGTTTGCTTGTAATCCTACAATAATTAATATATGTTGGAGTTGTGCTGTGTCACAGGCTCACAACATGTAAGAGTAACAGTGTTCAAGGGATTTGAGCTTGAATTCCTAGAAGTAAATTTATTTTTATTTTTTTATTTAAAACTACCATAAATTCGTAATAAATTATGCAAAAAACAGAGGGTGCATAATACTTTTGAACCTTTTAACTGATGCACATTCTGAACATGCATTAATAGCACTTGAGAGAGAGAGAGAGAGAGAGAGAGAGAGAGAGAGAGAGAGACCAATCAGAAAGTCAGTCCAGTCTACCCTCAAAATACATAGGAAGTTGTGCGTAAACACGTGTACTGCATTTTCAAGCAGCAGATGTATGGAAGAGGAATGAGACCTGACTGCTTGCCCGCTGCACTCTCTGACCTTCAGATATTTGTTTGAGACACTTTAAGTCAGAATCAGTGATTGTGGTTTAAGGACATGATGGGTCGCTTCTGCTTCTATAAAAATGGAACTGAAGCCCCAACCTTCAGGTAGGATAACAGATTAATGTCTGAGAGTGAATGTCTGCCATATTTTACCACCCACCCCCACATTTATTTACATATTAGGGGTGTAACGATACACGTATTCGTATTGAACCGTTTGGTACAAGGCTTTCGGTTCGGTACGCAATATGCATTACAAGCCGAACGATTTCCTGCCGACCAAAAACCACCACAACGTTTGCGCAGGATCAAATGGCAAACGTAATGAAAGCGGAACGAAACTCATTATTTTGTGCTTCACGGACCGTTTATCAGTTTGGATCAGTGCAGCGCGAGCCGATCTCGATCAATTGACACTGTCACTACCTGTCTATGGTCAATACACAGCGCTGAGAGATCCAGTAAAGAAAACATTTGAATTCGCCACTGAAGTAATAACATCGCTGCGAGATCTAGTGAGAAACATTCAAATGTCTCCGTTATTAACAGATCAAACAGCGCTGACGTGCAAACCAGGAGAAACATCGTGCCATGAATTAACTAGTTAAAGGCCGTAAGTCCACAGATCAGCAAAATTCACCATGGATTTAATGTAGTAACACTAACTATAACCATGGAAGTTTGGGTGAAATGGTAAAGTGCTTTCAAGTATACCACACATCTTTTTCCAGTACTTCAAAACTCAAATATTATGTTTTAACAAATATTATACATTATTTGCTCATCCTTCAAAGATTACCCCCATTTATAAAAATAAAAGTTTCAACATGTAGGAAAACTCACATTTATTTAAAAATAATTTTTCTTTTAATAAATAGGAAATTTCCCAGGCATTTCTTTCTTTTTGCTGTATCGAAAACGTACTGAACCGTGACACCACTGTATCGTATCGAACCGAACGGTGAATTTTGTGACCCGTTACACCCCTAGTATATATATATATATTAGGGGTGTAACGGTACACAAAAATCACGGTTCGGTACGTACCTCGGTTTTAAAGTCACGGTTCGGTACGTTTTCGATACAGCAAAAAGAAAAAATTCCAGAGAAATGTCCTAATTGTTAAAAGAAAAAATATTTGTAAATAACTGAGTTTTCCTACATCTTGAAACTTTCAGGTTTATAAATGGGGGTCATCTTTGAAGGATGAAAAAAATAATGTTTTGGTCATCACATTAAAAATAACATTTATATATACATTTATTTATATATTATTTGAGTTTTGAAGTGCTGGAAAAAGATGTGTGAAGTACTTGAAAGCATTTCACTATTCCAGCCAAACTGGTTACAGTTAGTGTTACTATATTAAATCCATGGTGAATGTTGCTGGTCTGTGGACGTAAAGTATTAGTTCATTCACGGCACAAAGTTTCTCCTGGTTTCCACGTCAGCGCTGTTTGATCTTATAGAGATCTACGGTTATGACGGAGAAATGTGAATGCTTCTCACTAGATCTCACAGCGATGTTATTACTTCAGTGGCGAATTCAAATGTTTTCTTTACTGGATCTCTTAGCGCTGTGTTGTAACAGTGTCGCTTGATCGAGATCGGCTCGCGCTGCACAGATTGCTGGCCCGAACTGATAAACGATCCGTGAAGCACATAATGAGTAGCGCAGTTTCGTTCCGCTTTCATTACGCTTGCCATTTGATGTTGCGCAACGTTGTGGTGGTCGCGCCAGCGCGAATTTTGTCGGCAGGAAAAATGGTCCAAGGAATCGTTCGGTTTGTATGCGTACCGAACCGGAAGCCTCGAACCGAAACGGTTCAATACGAATACATGTACCGTTACACCCCTAATATATATATATATGTGACATTCATTAAAATATGAACTCATTTTAACTAAAGTTCTCACTCTAGACGATTCTCCTCAAAGAGTTCATCCCAATCATTTTCCATTAGCAAGCCATTTTCTAACATCATCAACAGAACATCAGCACACGTGTTTTGCTTTAGGCTAAGCTCTTTGCATTTAGCGACACGGTCCACAAAGAAGAGTCAATCACACATAGACACATATAGTGTACACATCCACATAAAGAAACAGCAGACAGAAGCCTAGCTGAACAACACAAGTGATGTTGTACTGCTAAGAATAGATGAATGTTTGTGTGATGGAGTCCTTATCGGGCTTATGCCGGGGACTTAATGACTAGCTGAAGCGTTCTAAGACTGAACTGAACACACTTACAGACTGTTTCCAACGACTGGAGCAGATTTTAAACAGCAACTGTGAACAGCGATTAAACGCAACTGTCAACATTGTAAAAAAAGTGCAAAAAAATTAAGGACATTAAGTTTCCTAAGAACTGTGCCATTAGATTAGTTGTTACACTTTGAATCAACTCTGATGATTGTTAAAAATGTGTCATTTTGGGTAACATGCATAAAAAGAGATCGAATACACAGTATATTAACATTATAAATCGGCTTTAAAATATCAAAATATAATTATTAGCCATATCACCCATCCCCATGTGTGTGTGAAAGAGACAGAGTGAGGGTTACTTACAGTAACATGTTCCTCTGAGTGGGTTTCCAAGGTAGCGATTTTCAGAATCACATCTGCAGTAAATTAACAGAAAGAACATTTTGTTTACAGATATGACACGCTAACAAACAAACTAGATTTGGAAACTAGTTTTCACCCATCAACAGAGGAAGTGTTCATTAAAAAGTTAAACTTCAATCATTATTTACTATAGACCTACAACGCAACACATGACAATAGTTATTAATGTTTGAACTATTTCTTTAAAAATGTGTTTTAAAATGTCCTGCGATCATAATGAAAAAAAATTCATTAAACACCACTAGTTATAGATTCAAAAGTTTGAGGTCAGCAAGATTTAAAAAAAAATGTTTTATGTAAATGAAATAAATATATGAAAATAAAATACAATAAATTAAATTAATTAGATTTTGAAAAAAAAAATCAGAAAACAATATTAATGTTTTAACTGTATTTCTGATCAAATAAATGAAGCCTTGTTGAGTACAAGATACTTTTTCCAAACACAAATGTGAGAGTGTTGCTGGTTTGTGGGACCATAAATGGCTGTGTGGTTGTATTTTTATGGTGATTTCTCCCTATGCTGCAGGTAGTGTACTCTTAGCCATGCTTGAGATGATTATAGTGGACGGGCCGTCAGGTGCCCCGCTCCTCTGAGGCCTGAAGAGGAGGATGAGACCACATTTCTGATCAATCCAGACTGACAAACCAAACAAAACCCTTTACTCTGCCAAAAGCAAACTATCACAGACTCTCTTTGGATCAGAGAGATGAG
This sequence comes from Tiaroga cobitis, assembly GCA_030578255.1. Lineage (NCBI taxonomy): Eukaryota > Metazoa > Chordata > Actinopteri > Cypriniformes > Leuciscidae > Tiaroga > Tiaroga cobitis. The sequence continues at coordinate 33,565,709 of CM060603.1, forward strand.
CAAAACCCTGTGTGAGTGGAATATACAGCACAAATATTTTTTTTGTTTCTGTGGTATAAGAAACATGCATCCATTTAAACAGAGGATTACAGTAATGCCTAAGCTTTCGTTGTAGAAAAGAAAATCTGGAAGTTCCTGTTTCAACAGCAAAGGTGTAGTTGATACGATTTTGTGAAGCACATTTATTGTTAATGACCATTCTTGATATCCGTATATTCAGTAAGGACTGAAAAAGACAGCTGTACCAACTCTAAATAAGAGGACGGCAGAGACAAAGAGAGTGCGAGTGCGAGAGCGAGAGAGAGAGAGAAGAACACAGTGGCATGTCTGGTTTAGTTTAAAGCAAACACTCATTACTGGCATGTAAACACTGAGTGTTTATTATTCACCTCATGCTACAGAAACAGTTCATGTGTGTGGATTCAGAACTCAATAAACACACAGATGGATGGACGGACCAGCAGGGCAAACACGCATGATTAATCACCAAATTGCCCTTTGAAGTGGAGAAGTGGCCGAGGGCCTGAGAAAGAGTCTTGCATCATAATCATACAAGGAAGGAAAGGAAAGGCTGCATTTTTTTTATTAAAAAACAGTATAAACAGTAATATTGTTAAATGTATTACGATTTAAAATAACTGTGATGGCAAAACTGACTTTTCAGCAGCCATTACTTCAGTCTTCAGTCACATGATCAAGTCATATGATGATATGATGAGAAAGAAACATGTCTTAATATTATTAATGTTGAAAACAGTTGTGCTGCTAAACTGTTTTGTGGAAACCGTGATTTTTTTTTCTGGATTATTTGATGAAAAGAAAGTTCAGCATTTATTTTATTTTATAAGATCATGTCTGTCTTTACTGACACTTGATCAATTTAATGCATCATTTTCTTTTATCTTACTGACCCCAAACTTTCAAATGGGAGTGTAGATATGACTTAATATGCATTTTAACTTTGTTTACAATTATTTATGAAACTAACTAATGAATCACAAACTAACCAATCACGTCAATGTGCAGGCAGGCTTTAACATGAGCAGGGGAGTCTCGAGAAGAGGCAGGTTATTCCGTTGATATGAAAAATCGGGCAGATTTAGCAATATGGCGGGTGTATGACGTATATTACGATGTTGTGATGAACTATATGGCTTTCTCCACTGACGTTCGGAGTTGTTCAAAGCGTTTGTAAGGATGCAAATTTTTAGAAGGCAGCTGACTGACTCTGACATGGTGAACGGCAACATGATTTGTGTAATATTATTAGCTGTTTGATAACTTAGTCAAGCAAAAGGCTCATATTAATTACCGCTATGTGTCCGACGTTGTAAAGAGCGACACCATTGAGCAGTGTTTACCTCGGTAAATTGAACGAGTTCATCTCTGAGCTGGTGTGAGTGAGTGGAGGCGGGGCTACTTAGCATATTCATTGATCCGTGTATACTAAATGTTAAATTCAAGCTATTTTAAGGCATGAAGAATTATTTTTCACAGGAAAAAACTTTTAAATATGTAACTTTGGAGATCGAAGATGAGTATTAAGGGATAAGATTATTGACTAGGGAGACTATAAATATATTTATAGTTAAGACAACATGTGTCAAAGCAATTTTGTAGTATTTCAAATCAGGCACCGAAAAAAGCACCCTCCCCCTTCTGCGGGAGGGTAGAATCTTGCATGACACCACCTCAGGATATAAACAGGCATAAAAAGGGCAAAATGGGGATAAAAAACGAAGAAGAAGAATAAAAAAAACCTCCAGGGCTCCAATAACATAATATAATTCCAGAGAAACATTTTCCACAGTGTTCACCAAGCACAGTGGGACAACCATACACACTGTGCTACGCTTAACAAAACATTTCATTATAGTTCAAATATTTCTAATTCTCTTCAACTTCTGCTTGCTTTGAAAACTTATCCTTGGTTTTACACTTCAGTGAACCATACAATACCCCACTGATGAGGCGGTTTTCCTGTATTTTTATTTCATAAAAAAATAAAAACCCTAAATGTATCCATACTTTCGGGGGTCCTGCGCCAGCCAGCTGAGCAACTTCCATTGAGATGAATGGGAATGCTAAGAGATAGCTAAGCTTTCTCCAGGTATGATTGACCTCTTTGCTGTTGAATGACAGCAGATTACAGCAAGTGCACCCAGTCCAGCACAACATGAGGTCCAGAAAAAGTTTGAGGGAAAGACATAACAAGACAAGGACTGAGAGAACAAATAAAGGGATGGAGAATGAAAACAGCAGGTGTCAGACAGTGGGCATGCCCTCTAGATATCTGTCTAGTCCTGCTCTCTTAGTTTGAAAATAAAGCAGAGAAACAGGTGAGAGAGAGGAGGGGAAGAGTGTGGTACACCAACTGCCCTGTGTTGATCCTTCTAGCCACACGGTAACAGAGCCTCACCCTGACTAAATAAACAGAATGTGTGTGGCGCCTGCTCGCAGGAGACTGAATTAGCAGATAAATCCTCGGAGTGCCACATTTCACACTGAGACAGCTCTGTGTGTGCGTGTCTCACAAAAGCATACGCAATTGTTGCTCGCAGGGTTTAAACGTTCTCGCTTGAGTACTCCTCAGGAGGGCCTGTCTAATTAAATAGTGGCTTCCTCATGGATCACAAGCACACAAACACACACACAACACTCGACATTATAAAAAGGGATAATAAATTGAAATGAAACAAACATTTACAAGATGAGTGTAGATGTGGTGAACAGGAAACTATGCTGCTGCTTAGCTACTATATATAAAACGCCAAACATTACACTTTATTAAACATGATAATAAAAAGATGAGTAACGTGTATAAGCAAAGTTTGAAAAGATAGATAGATAGATAGATAGATAGATAGATTGAAAAGATAGATAGATAGATAGATAGATAGATAGACAGATAGATAGATAGATAGTACACAACAGTTCAAAAAACAAGATGTCAATAATGAGTAACTTTACGTTTTGTTGTTTTTGTTCTACCAGTGAAAATATTTTGAAATGAAGCTAAAGCAGAAACAAAACATGGGTGTTTTCCTGAAGGAATAGGGGATTTTGAACAAATCTTTTGAGTGATGTCGATATCGAATGTTTTTAAATGAATCGTTTGAATGTATGATTCAAATGACTCACTCAAAAAGACTGTGATTTGAACTACTGAAGTAACCATGTATACTGCAGAAAGAGAGAATGACAAGTCCACATGACTTAAGATAGTACACAACCACAATGACAAATACAGTTTTATGACAGCATTTATTATGTTATAGTATCCTGAAACTCCTGTACAAGGAGCATTTTGCACTCAAATAAGATTACAAAGGGTGCATAGCACTCTCAGATGAACTGATAAGATGAATATATAAAAAAGTACATAAGGTGATAACTGAATGTGTTTAATTATCCACCTAATTATCATGTCTTGAGTTTATAACAAGTGTGTTAAAAATAACATGCATCTTCTTGAGAAAGGATAGCACCTAATGGTTTTGCTGAATATATATATACACACACACACACACACACACAGTATATTTATTTAATTCATTTGTGTAGCTATTTAATATTTGCATTATGCAGGTTGTCCTATGAAAAAATATTAAGGGTAATCAAGTGTTTGCAAAACTTGTATGGTGCATTGAACTGTCTAACTGAAAATCTGTTGTATCACATACATATTACAGACTAACATCAGCAGCCCAATGCAAAATCCAGATAAGGAGAATTCAGCTGAGAGGAAGTCTGTCTACATGAAGTGCTCCAACAGCACTACCTTTGCGTCCTCCACCAGCTTCTAAACGAGTATCACATCACCGTCTCTCCCGCCGTGCTGAACAGACAGCTCAGCTCATTACAGAAAACAGGCTAAAACAGGCTATGGGCCACCTGCTAGCTTCCTCTCTTTCTCCCTTCAATCTGTCTTTTTCTTGATCCGTCTTTCTCTCTCATTTTATTTTCTCACACTCTCTCACTCTCTGACTCTCGCCCTTCCTTGCGCTTTCAAACAAAGACACAAAGCAACAAAGAGAAAAGAACCTTGAAAGAGACCTTGCCGTTCACGGTCTCACAGATTTTAGAGATTCACTCTCTCTATATATAACACTAGCTGAATTCCTTGTCTTGCCAGGTTGATGGCTTTCAAAATAGTATTGAAAAAAAAAAAAAAACATTTGTGAACTGTGACCCTACAGATCCATTGAGAAAAAAACAACAAAAATGTGATTGACATTTAGAAGAAACAACAGATATTAAAGTAGTTTAATGAGAGCAAATAAATACTAATGTTTCCTGCTTTAGTTTTCAGAGGAAAACTTTAAAGAGGTCATGACATGAGAAACCAAATTTGCCTTCAAGACCAAACGAGACTTCAAGAGATTTCCACGACGCATGCGCGAGAATTGGGATCTCCTTCAACTACTTCAGTTAAGTTCTCGCGCATGCGTCGTGGAAATCTCTTGAAGTCTCGTTTCAGGCCTACAAGGAAGAAAAGGAATAGTCGAATAAAGTCGTTATTTTTGTTTGTTTTTTCGCACAAAAAGTATTCTCGTCGCTTGATAAACTTATAGTTGAGCCACTGTTGTGACATGGAATATTTAAACATTTTCTTCATTGACTTTCTGGGCCGTCAGGATTCATTCCCTTAGGCAGCCTATGGAGGAGTGATCCAGCTGTCACATTTAATCAAAAATATCTTCATTTGTGTTCCGAAGACGAACGAAGGTCTTACGGGGTTGGTACAGCATGGGGGTGAGTAATTAATGACTTAATTTTCATTTTTGGGTGAACTAACCCTTTAAGAGGTCTTTGTACCATTAAAACCTCCTGCAAGTTTCATAGCTTAAGACGTCCTCCCCATTATAAACGAACCATTTATTTAATCAAGCTCTAAATACAGCTCGTTCTAGATCCTTTGAACTTAGTGACGTCACGGTACGAAGTGACGTACCAGTCGTTTGCATATGACCGCCTCCAGCGCAGGACAACTACGCCTCATTTGACATCATCGCATTCGTTGACGTGCAGCGAGGGGGTCTGTTTACAAGATGACTGCGATGCCACGCAGATGTGCTGTTCCCGGCTGTGGACAAACAACATGTTTGAATGCTGCCGAACGATCCAGGCGTCAGGGAAAGCAGTTGGATGCAGTTTATTTGCAGCATATGCAGCCCGCTAAAGCCTTATTTGTTCGGTGAGTGATGTAGATGAGTGTGACAGGGCGCATGTTACTGAAAGAACGACAAGAAAGCGCGCCTTCAAACTGTCTTGCTCTCCCTCTCTCTCGCGCATATGAATCAAAATCAATTGAGAATTGACACGATGGTAAAAGATCGGAAGACCGAAGTTTCACGTGGCGGAGCATTGTGTAGCCTTCATGTAATACAAAATGATTAAATAATTTATGCATAAGCAGCACTGACGTTAGCCAATCATAACAATGGGTGTTAACATTGAACTCTTAAAGTTGAAACACCTCCAAAACAGACTGTTTGAATCAGAGGGGGAGATACAGGGTGGGAAAAGGTCATAAATCACTACATTTTTAAAAAAAATTTGTACAAAAAACTATAGTAATACTATAATTGCACATAAGGGAACATAATAAAACAAAACAAAAAACCATGTCATGACCCCTTTAAGAAGGGATATCAATGTCACAAACATGTCAATATACCAAAGTCTGCAATCAAGTGTCAGATAATAGTCTTAGCTATGCATTTAAACTAACTCTACAGCTCTAAACTTTTACTGCCAACAAGTTCCTAATTTGTGTCTATTTTTATTTCCCTTAAGGAGTTTAAGAAAATAGGCTGTAAAAATGATATTGAATACTCTAGTAAGTATACATTTGTAGATGCCAAACCTCTACACCAGGGGTGGGCCAACTACGGCCCGCGGGCCACATACGGCCCGTTAGGCTGTTTAATCCGGCCCGTCAAATATTTAAAAAAATGTCTTAAAAATTGCATTCGGTGGCGAGAGGGGCGTGGTTTAGCGAGGTCTGTAGCGGGAGAGCGAGGGCGGAGCCGAGCGGTAAGCGGGCCGTGCTGACAGAGTGGGGAGAGAGAGACTGCTGGGAGCTCGTGCACGCTGTCGAGAGAGAAAACGCTGGCCTGCAAGCTGTATTCAGTGGAAAGTGTTGCTGCATTTGTGACCTGAGAAGCTGTATCCAGCGGGAAGAGTACTGTTTTATATGTGATTTATTTTTGAAATATTCTGAATTAATTGTGTGAGCGCGAGTAAGCGCTGTGGGGAGAGAAAGTAACTTAATAAAGTGCACGAGCCCCAGTATTCGCCGACCCTGTGTCTCCTTCCATCACCCATTCACCGAACCAACATCCCTGTCGCACATTAATTTTGCCTTTTTCCTGCAATACTTGAATAAAGCAGATCATCATTCATTCAGAGCTGTTGTGGCTGTGCTGCGGTGTGTCACGTGACAAGCAATGACGCGTCACCATGGAAACCATTCAGTGACTAAATAACGGTTGCATTGCAAAGCTCACGCTGCAGAGTCAGACCGTTTTTTGTAATTTGTCATATGTAACTAATATCCCAGGAAACAGAACGTTGGCACGATTGAATCATTGACATTTCAGCACTCCTTGAACAGACAGTTACTTAAGCGCAACAAGGCTCCTTGTTGCACTTTAATGTTTTTCCTTTTTTGGAAACTCAGAGAAAAAAAAAAAATGTTTGTAACCACTTGTACGCCTGATTAGTTTTCATTCGATTTTTTAGTTTTTCATTTGATATTTAGTTTCTTTGCTCCTCTGTATTTGTAGATGTCTCTTGGACTGCTTCCGGTTACCGAACTTTATCGCCCGGCTTTCGACTACGCTCCCGTCTCTGCCATGTACAGAAACCGGTTTTGTTCATTAAATGTTCTTATCTGCTTTTGTTTTTTACGTTTTATTTATCATACTTAAAATAAATTGGTATAGTAGTAGTTTATTTTATTTTTTCACAAATGTATGACGTTTGTGTATTAAGTGCAATTTGATTACCATATGGAGTTTTAATAAAGTTGAATTAACGTAACCTTCTCTAATTTTTACTCTTCTAAGTGTACACTTGCTGGTGTTTTGTTTCTAATTTACTGTTAGGCCCATTAAATAATACTAAGGATAAACAATATTTAAAAAGAATATAAATATATATACAATTAAAATAAATATAAAATAAAATTAAAAAAAATAACCCCAAAATATAACAATGCTAAATGGGGATATCTATAGCATATAAATTAATTTACCACGTAAATTACGTGATCCATGTATCCACGTAAATGTGTTTGCTGGTATAATCTGCCACTGGGCCGGCCCTCTGTCAAATTTTAAAACCCAGTGTGGCCCTTGAGCCAAAAAGTTTGCCCACCCCTGCTCTACACTCATCTTAACTTTTGTCCCTAAATTTCCTGCTGTAGCAGCTTTGAACAAATCAGTTGACGAATGATTCAAATGACTCACTCATAAAGAGTCATTTGTCGCCACCTACTGGTGTAATCATGTAACCTGCAGGAAGAGTCTTTCTTTTGACAGTATTTATTATGTTTTAGTATCTTGAAACTCAAATTGAAGTAGCATTTTTCAATCAAATAAGATTACACCTTAAAGATTGTCTTTTTCTGCTAAAATAGCCTTTGAAATAGTTTTCCATGAGATCTTGGTATACAGGAATTTGCTCCCATTCAGACACGAGCATCAATAAGTTTGTTTGCATGCACTCTTGATCAAAAGTTTGATTTCAATCGGACAAAAGCATTCATGTCTTTTTAAAATGACATGCAAGCGCTTTAGTCTGACTGAAATCATCGAACCTACTCCAGTGTTGACAGTTTAATGTTACATTTACTAAATGCCATCAATAGCAGTGTTGGGAAAGTTACTTTTAAAAGTAGTGTTACAACACTGATCAATAGTGCATAGAACAAGTATTATGTATGTTGCAATGTTTTGTGGTTGTGTTAGCAGTACAATATAACTGCAGAAGGCATGTTATCAACAAAGAGAAAAGCAAATAGGGCAAACAGTTCCTCAAAACACACAGCTATTCACAGCTGTTGGGGACAGCTTACTCGGCTCATTTCACTGAACACAGAAACAGGCACATCTGAAGATGAAATGGGGCACAAATAGACATGCAGACCCAGAACTCCAGACGTAAACATTCAGACCCAAATACAAACCAAAATCAGAGCAGATACATTTTCATATCCATTTACAATTCTGCATGTAGTCTGCATCAACAAGTCAGAGAGAACACACCTGTTAGAGCACGAAACGTGGAAATTAAATGGATGGAGAAATAGAGGGTGAGGTAGACAAAAATATAGACAAATCTTCCATCTGTTAGTCCAACAAATACTGCATGTTTCATCATTATTACAAGAAATCTGATTTTGTAAAAAGTAATTCATATTGAGATGAATTCCATAAAGCATATTAAGATACTTAATACTTAATCTTCTCATGATTATCAGAGAAGGAAGGTTGTTGCAGTGTTATGTGCTCAAAAACGTGATTCAGTACTCGGCTGCCATCGCTCAGGTTGGGTGAGTCACTGTCTTTAATCACTTCAGCGGTTCCCATGGTGATGTGAAAGTATATGTGAGTGCTAGTCACTTAAACTTATTAGTGACTGTATGCAACAACAGGTGGACAACAAAACATATGGCTACTAAGCTGACCTAAAGGTTTTTTTTTTTTATGATTTCATGTTACCATTGGTTTTATATATAAAAGTCTAGTTCATTAAATATCTAGTATATAAAATATAATTCTAGTTCATTTTAAATCCAGTCTAAAGTAGATTGTAAAGTGTGCAAATAACAAGTCTGCCCATGAGTGACAAATACTATCACAAGTTTCCATTATTTTGTTTTATGCTGGTTTTGAGATGGACTAACTGGTGAAATTGGTCGACCAGAACCAAGTCTTACTGGTTAAGCGAGCTGATAAGCAGCCAATGTAATAATGCCTAATGTTTTCACAGTACTGATAAGAGTGAAGTACAGTGTAGCCTCGGCTCGGTTTAAAACATATTACCATATTTAAATCCTTTTCATAAAATCCCCTTCAAATCAGTGCAGAAAATATGTGTGGGCCTACCAGGATTATAAATGTATGCCATAAAAGGACATGGTGATGGGAAAAAAAATGGAAATCGAGATGGAAAAAATATACTGGATATCCCTATTAAAAACATTTTGTTTCTTGGGGGGGGGGGGGGATATTGCAATGCTTTTTGCGTTCGAAACTTTGTTTTTCCTCGCTAAAGCACTGAAATACAGGTTTTCCTTCCGCCTCATATTATTTCCATCACCAAATTTGTACTCACTTGCAAAAGTTTGTCAGAGTAAAGTTTCTCAAGGTAGCACAAAACTTTTTTGCAAGAGTGCACTTCTGCAAGCAAATGCAAATTTTCTCTATAAAGGAAAACCCTTTTTTTTTGCGAAAGAATGCAAGGTTTCTCGGAGGAATGCAAAAGTTGAGTGTGAACGCAAAATTTTTTAAAAATGTTTTCCATCTACATGGGGCACCGTAGACACAAAATGTCTTTTCATATGGATGCCCAGTATATTTGAACCATATTAGTTATCGGCCAACATTACAGACATTACAAACAGACATTATTTATCATATCAGTCATTATTGCACATTTAATTGTGCATGCTCTATTGTGCAATGCCCTATTTTTTGCATTTTTATACGTTACATATTTTACACATCTGTGCATCCCTAGTTTTTCATTTTGCTTCATTCTGAGCAGAAAAAAGAATGGCTAATACTTTAAATTCAATTCTTAACAAAGATGGATGATCTTTCGAGTTCTTGGTAAAGAATCTGGCATGACATCAGTCAGACCTGGACTAGTGAACCAGTCTCTTTATAAGAGCGCATATATTATGCAGTGAAAATTGTCGGGCAAAAGGAAATAGGAAATTATGTCGTTCTTAAAGTTTACTGAGAAAAATTCTTTGCCATCATGACAATTTACTGGAACGAAATAATACCGCCAATAAAAGGGTACCGGCATTTAAAAATAATGTTCTCTAACTGAAGCCCATGAGTCACATCAGTGTACTGTAACAAGAGTAAATACACCTACACGTACATCAGTTCCACCGCCATGTGATGTGCTGCATAAGCGAAACATCAACCACGACATTGAGCAGTACCAACAAACAAGCCAAATTCATCCAAGCGATTCAGGCATGTGTTTGAAGTTATACTGCTTGTGTACCATCTAACTTTCTACCCACGGGTCACATAAGTGATATTTAAATAAAAAAAGAAAGAAAAAAAGATAGAGGGCATGTGGAAAAGAGAAACTTTTGAGAACTGTGTTTAAGTCCTGGGGAACTCATTACTGCTTAACACATTATCAGTGCCAGTGGTGCAGCCTGTTCCAAATACATCCACACAGCACTGTGTCTTTATGGACCTCAGTACATACACACATACTCATCCACAATCAGGGCATGGTGTCAGCCCCGAAAGTGCCATTTAAGCCACTGATAAGTTCCCTTTGCCACTGTGAACAAAGGGCTCGCTGACACAGCACAGCAGAGGTTGCCATTAAAATTAATGTCCTGGGATTGGAAAGACACTTAGGTGGGAATTAATAACAGAGAGCTTAGAAGAGGGTTAAATCTGTGAATAAAATGTGCTATGATGCTAATGAGAGCATGATAATGAAAGGAATCTTTGTGTTTAGTTGAAGGGCTCATGTCTATCACTCTCTGACTGACAGGTAGGATTTGCTGACGATGGGTAATGTAGTCATACTCACAGCTGGCATTGGTCCCCTTTGACCCCTTTAGTGGTACAGTAGCATTTCCCTGAGTTGGAGTGGCACACGTTAGCGTGGTTGTTACATCTGCAGGCTGGAGAGAAGAAAGAAGACATAGATAGAGAAAGACAAAAAAAAGAGGGAAGAGGAACATTTAAAGGGACAGTTCACCCAAAAATGAAACCTCTAATTATTTACTGTTCCAAACTTGTATGACTTTGTTTCTTCTGTGGAACACAAAAGGAGAAACTGGAGACTGTGGTGGTGCTTTTTCTCCATGCAATTACAATGTAATAGAACTTTCAAGCTTAAAAAAAGATCCAAAAGCACCATAAAAGTAAAAGTAATCCATCAAAATTTTCAGCACCCCTAATTTAAGTCATTACTCACTGATTAGTCATTATTAACTGATTTATTGTCTTTCATTGTGCTGTTATCAAAGACTATATATCAAGATGGTTCACTTGTATTACTAGAAAGAGAAAATGCAATCGCAATATGGTGGCTCTTGTAGAAGGAAATTCTGCTTTCTAAACAAAGAGCTAACCGTCAATTGGCTTGTCATCGCATCACTGCACCTTCTGTTGTGCTGGTAAGAGAATATAGGCTTGACTCCCGTTGCACATACAGACAGCATTTGAGACGCTACTGTAAGTTGCTGTGTGAACGGGATATTTTGAGACTCATGTAAGTAAATACGGTTGTCAATCCCAAAAAACTGACAGTGTGAACCATAGAAACAGTTCATTTCATGAGATTTGCGCTTAGGATTGCGCATGCACATTGGCTAGAGGAACCTGAAATGTAAGCTACTTTAACGCTCATGCCACAATTTATTGCTGATTTGAAATATATTACTGAAATGTGAGTTTTTGGCAAGCAGTTTTCATGATTTTGGTACTTATCCAAGCAGAGCTAAAAAACAATAGCTGCCTGGAGGTGTTGCAAATATGGCCACCATATGACATTCTTTGAAACTTTGGTCAAACAATGAGTCAGAACCAGAATCAGACTCGTTATTTGAACACCCTCAAATGCATTGAGAATCAAAATAATGACTCGTTCGTAAATGGGGAATAACTTTTCACATGAACTCTCATTAATGCACAATTTTTTAGATAATTTGTACTTTTAAGTTGAACTACTACAGTCTATAAATAAACGGGGCACAGTTTGCATTTAAACAGACGTGACTATTTTAACAAACCTGAGCCTGCATCTCTGGGGCTAGTGTTCCTCTCATTACAGATGCAATTTTCATTAAAGGTTATCAGATGGTAATATCAGAATGAAACCACATACACTCACACATAAACAGAGTTTAACAGTGCAGCAGAGACAATTACTCAGAGAGAGAGAGAGAGAGAGAGAGAGAGAGAGAGAGAGAGAGAGAGAGAGAGAGAGAGAGAGAGATTGTTCATTAGGCAGATTATCATCACTGAGGTGAGGCTCCTAAACAAGCAAACAAAAGACTATTCCATTCTTTACAACCCAAGTCCATGCCGCTTTAGATAAAAGTGTCTGCAAAAATGACTAATTAGATTAATTGTTTGGTTATTTTAACTTTAGATATTACAAATCAAGATTCTAACTCTTCTGAAGTTCTAAAGATTCTGATAAAAAAATAAAAAAAAATAAAAAAAAACTGACCCTAAACTATGGTTGCTATTGTTGTGTGGTTGATATTGTTCTTGCCGGTTGCTTGGTGGTTATTTAGTTCCCCAATTCTCTTCGATGTTGAATGAATGAATGAATGAGGCATTTATATAGCGCTTTTCATGTGTACTACTGTACACCCAAAGCACTTTACAATCATGTCGGGGTCTCACCTCAACCACCACCAGTGTGCAGCATCCACTTGGATGATGCGCCGGCAGCCACAGTACGACGGCGCCAGTGCGCTCACAACACACCAGCTATAGGTGGAGAGAGAGTGATAAAGCCAATTCAATAGATGGGGATTATTAGGAGGCCATGATTGGCAAGGGCCATTTGAGGTAATGTGGCCAGGACACCGGGGTTACACCCCTACTCTTTTAGTGGCATGGGATTTTTAATGACCACAGAGAGTCAGGACCTCGGTTTAACGTCTCATCCGAAGGACGGTGCTCTTTGACAGTATAGTGTCCCCATCACTCTCCTGGGGCGTTAGGACCCACACAGACCACAGGGTGAGCACCCCCTGCTGGCCTCACTAACACCTCTTCCAGCAGCAACCTGGTTTTCTCAGGAGTTCTCCCATCCAGGTACTAACCAGGCTCAGCCCATGGTTCAATGTAAGTCTAGGGGATTAAAGGATTTTCTTACCTATTATATTGTGGACAAGGTGAAAATCTTAAGTTTAATTGCTTACGAAACTAATAACACAACTCTCTGCAACAGCTGTGGTGGACTAAAGTGTCCGCTGAATGACTGCTTACTGATAGCATTTTCTTCCTAACTGGTATCTGAGGGTTTTTGCAGCTAAGGATGCAGTGTTTGTCAGTACATTCATCACCTTCACAAAACAATGACACAAAGGTGATTGCACGCTATGATGAGGTAGGCTGTGTTTATGTTTATCTAGTCATGTCTTTATGATGTACACATCAATTAGCTTGTTTAATTACTGTGCAATTTGTAGAGTATGGCTGTATTTGCAAAGCCACATGCTTAACCTTCTCTGGTACAACTGATGTCAGCAGATTCCACATGTCTTAAACTGCTTCTTCGCCCAGAGTGTCATATTAGACAATGCCATTGGACTATAAAATGAACTAGCTGCCTTCACAGAGCAACCCTGCATAAAAATGCTTTTCATTCACTTGTTTAAATAGCATGGAAGAGCTCTCCCAGCCACAGATTTTATTTGGATCCAGAATACAGCCATAAAAGGGGCTGTCATATTTCTAAATAAAATAAATAAAGAGCAAAAAAAAAAAAAAGAGAGACAGAGAGAGAAGAAAAGGACACAGACTTTTATCAAGAGGCTTTATTGTTGGCTTTTTATCCACAGGTCTGTTCTTTACACAACTCTCAGTTCAAATTTCCCCAGCATGCACTGCAATCGCTTTTTCATACCAGCCAACAAGAGACAATTGACAAAGGAAAAATATTTTTTACTAAAGATTTTATTGTTGTTGTCTGCTTTGGTGAATAACTATTACGACTGTTTATACATAGTGAAAAGATATATATATACACATGTATAAACACACATATATACATACATATATATAAAATTCAAAGTTATTTTAAATTGTAATAATATTTCACAATATTGGTGTTTTACTGTATTTTTGATCAAATAATTTTCACCTGTCACATAATAAAACATATATATATATATATAATTATTTGCCTCCATAATACATCCACACATTAATAACAGTGAATTAAACAGCGCAGTAACTTCAAGGCTTCAAATCACGTCAGTATAACGACAAGGAACCACATACACTATTTCCACATGATCTCAAATGTTTACATACAATTTTATTATGCATGTGTGTGCATTTGTGCATCTGTATGAAAGTCATTTTGACAGGACTGTGGGGACGGGCTGCGACAAAGTGTCGGTGGCTCCGCTCTGCATGCTGCAAAAAGATTTATAGCTAAATCATGATGTGTAAAATGTACTCACATTATAGCAGAGGAACAGCACTGCCTGGAGGTGCTGTTTCAGCACTTGCTCTAAAAGCGATAGACTACAAACACACACACACACACACACACACACTCGCTCACACACGCACACATGGACATGCGCACACATACAATCTCTCATAAATATTTCTGCCAAAAGCCATTTAGGCCCTGGAAATGACAAAACACACACTCACAAACACGCTTAAAATGAAAGTAGTCACCTAACCATGTCTAACAAAACTTTTTCATAACGCACACAAACATTAGCATATATCTGACATGCTTCATTTAGATCCACAATAAAGCTTAATGAAAGTAAGGAAATAAACATGAAAATAAAGGGAGACAGAAGAGATAAACTGATATTTGTATGCAAACAGACCATGGAACATAAGTGACAAAACCAGAGTGAAGGCTTTCATAAATCCTCACAAACAGATGCACACACACAGACAGAGATGACATTAAAACTGATGGAAGTTAAACCAGTCTTGAAAAGAACACGGCTCAGGCGCATTTCATTCCAAGTTTATGACTGGCTTAAAGTCAAATCTGATAAAGCAAAGAGGGTATTTGGGTTTTACTCCTAAATGGAGATAGTTTAAGAAGTGAAAACTGTTAAGTGTGCCAAACATCTCTAGATCATCTATCTATACATACTCATTAGACGTGCACATGTAAGTAAGAAATATACAGTACTCAAATATCCATGTTAATTTCAGGTGGTTCCGGCCAAACGAACATACGCAGTACTTATGCCTAAAGCGCAACTTATGACGTCAGAAGTAGCGTAGTACGTTGACGTAGTGTAAATATCAGCAGTACGTCACATTACTCGGATAAGTTGCGCTTTACACTTAAGTCAAATCCGTATGTTCGTTTGGACGGAAACCAGTTATTTTACTTTATAAAGTTTTAAATGTTCATATTTTTCTCACACAAACGCATCGCTTCACTTCAGAAGGCCTTTATTGGAGCCATGTGGAGTTCATTTATGATGGATAGATGCACTTTTATGTACTTATTCACAGCCATTCACCTGCCATTATAAAGTTTGGAAGAGCCAGGACATTTTTAAATATAACTCCGATTGTATTCATCTGAAAGAAGAATGTCATGTACACCTAGGATGACTTGAGGGTGAGTAAATCATGGGCTATTTTTCAATTTTGGGTGAACTATCCCTTTAAGACGAAAGGAAATGAAACGTCATGTACCATCATTAATCATTTACCACTTAATACTCAGTGATTTCTACATCTCTCACCTCTTAAAATGTCCTCACCCTCCAAACAAAACATTTTTAATCCACAATGATTAATAATCATCATCACTATATGCAGTGGGCATATCTGCTTGATGAAACTAAAAAAAGAAGCATTGTTTTCCCCTTGACTTCTCAGTCGCTTTCTTTCTCATTCACAAATTTAGATGAACTGAACCCTAAATAAGGTTACTCATTCCTGGCTCATAAGTGGGCTAACCAGTGCTTCATTTCCATCCTCTTTTCCATATTTATAACCTTAGTGGATAAGATATAGCCTACACATGCATGCATGCATGCAATATACAGGTATAAGAAAGAACTATAATTTTACTCCAAATGCAATATTACTATCTTTGACGCAAACATGATTTTATATAAAGCACAC
Source organism: Tiaroga cobitis (assembly GCA_030578255.1). Lineage (NCBI taxonomy): Eukaryota > Metazoa > Chordata > Actinopteri > Cypriniformes > Leuciscidae > Tiaroga > Tiaroga cobitis. Next base: position 33,581,788 of record CM060603.1, read on the forward strand.
ATACAGTCGAGTCGCAATGGCAAAAGCCACAGTCATTCTGAGTAAATTGGTTCCAGGTAAGTGTTTCTCCACTCACCTCTATGGGGTAGAAGGTTTTAATTAATGGATAGGAAGGTGAGCCTGGTGCTGTGCCCCCCATGACCTCTGTTGTCATCTCACAGTGATGTGTTACTATCCTGAGCCAAATACAGCAGATGCTGCCAGCCGGCTCCATGGAGACATCTCAAAGACTGGAGCTACTGTACTGGAGCTAAAGGACAGATACAGTCCTACAGTCCTCGACTATTGGTAGATGGTGGAGCTCTATGATTAATCGTTAAAAAGATTGCAGTCTCTTATTCCTTAATGACATCGATTCGGCTATGTGTATTACAACTTATAAGTATGATAACAGCGCACATTCAAATATGCATTGGCGCCACTGACTCACAGAAACCAGTTGTCATGTATAGGTATGAAGCAGCTTCAACCTTTTGAACAGTCTTTTTAACCCAACAGTATCATTATTTCAGTGTTACAATAATTCGAATTATCACAGAAGTACTGGGATAAAAGTTTATAGTTCAGATATGAACACTGATATCAACGGTAGCGATCAAAATAGAGTAAATCACCTTTTGTAACTTCACACTTCAAATTAAGATTGTAAAAATGTTGTCATTGAATCAATCATATAAGAGATTTGTACAAAAACTCTGATTCATCCAGTGAGGAAACAAGTGAAGTCTTCATGATTAAGTAATTAAATCATTCATTCAAACCAATTATTTTAAATAAAGAATTCAAAAGAATTACATGTTTTAAATAGACTGCAGCAATTAACATTGTGTCAAAACCTGTAGCGAATTACGTTAATTTTGTTTAGTTGTCTTTTCAAAAATATCAGATAATCTCTTTTTAAACAAATTTTCATCTAATTGATGCCATGAGTGAATAATTAACAACAATTATGTAGTTTAAGACAGAAATATACATATACAGATATGCTGGTTTTCTTGTACCCATCAATAATTCCTAATATGAATATGAGTTCATGTGTGGCTTCAGTGAGCTGTAGCTGGTACTGCATCAGTGCAGTACAAATGCCATAAGTGAAGTGAATCATCTTCAGTGAGCGAGGTTTCTTAGAAATGTGTGGCCGACAAAACGCAGCCCCCCCTCCCCCCCTCTAATTTTTTCCAGAACCATGCGGCTCTCATAGATTATTATTAATATTATTATCATTAGTAGTAGTAGTAGTAGTAGTAGTAGTAGTAGTAGTAGTAGTAGTAGTATCAAATACTGTAGAAATTATTACAATTATGTAAATATTAGGGGTGTAGCGATTCATCGACGACATCGATGAATCGATTTATATTTCTATGATCCAACTACATCGATCTGTGCTCAGCAAGTTGGCCTTCCGGACGACATATATCGATCTAACATCGTTTTAAAAGGTAATCAATCGATTTTATCGATACTAGGAAATAACGCATTGGATTTAAGCAGGTCAGACTTTATATGGATGTTTTTTCTTAGCACGTTTAATGATAAAGGCGTTAAACGTTACTCGATTCAGTCATTCATTCGTGACAAGACAAAAAAGATCGCGTTGACTGTGACACACACAGAGAAAGACTCGCGCCAGTATCGTGCGTGCGCACAAGACAGCACGCCAGAATACAGTTCTCTTTCGCGCTTGAACGAACAATAACACACAATTATGCCAAAATGTCTTTTGTCGAGTATCTTAACACAAGAGCAGTCTTACGATGGCCGTAAAGAGTTGTGACTCATGAGAGAATGAGGCGCGAGTTTGATCCGCGTCTCTGTCAGACTCAGGAGCGGCTGGTCTTAAAGGGACAGTACACAGTAGCCACTAATTATCTCTGTCGTTAAAGTTAATCAAAGAACAAAAGGAACAGAGAAAAACACTCAATGCTCTTGACTAAATAACTTTTGTAACTTTAATAAGGATTATTCTATAATTTATAATGTTTGCAGTGCAGACTGTTGAACTTAATTCAATGTCTGTATGTCCTACCTGTTAGACAGGAATGTCCAGACATTTTTATCCAGACATCAATGGCTTATTGATCATTATAGGTGTTATTAATCATTTAGTTGTTGTTGCAAGTTTGAGTTGAGAAATATCCTACACATTTCAGCATTATCACTAATTGTGTGCATTTTCCTTGAGAACCAAGCAAGTTCACTCATGAAATCATTTGTTTATTATATCGCAATTGCATATCGCAATCGCAATATTGACCTCAATAATCGCAATATGACATTTTCCCCAAATCGTGCAGCCCTAGTTTATATCTATATTTAATTGATACCTGATTGATTCCCTTACAAGAAACATGAATCTAGGAAACTTTACCCACACTGTCCAGTATCCAGGTATTTATTTCAGTCACACTGGTTGAATTTTTGGCTAAAAAGTTACTGAATCGATTTCAAGTCACTGAATCGTTTCGGATCGTATCGTTCTAAATGAACCAATATCGTCCTTGAATCGTGATACGAATCGAATCGTTGTTAAAACGAATCGTTACACCCCTAGTAAATATGTATTGTTGAAAAGATACATTTAAATAAAATGTGAAAAAAAATATATATATATAGTGTCCATCCAACAGGACGCACGTTCTTGCTTCTTTTTTTCTGTTTTCCCCTCGTCTTTACAGGTATTTTTAAAGAATGCGAAGAATGACCTTCTGTGGATACACCCCAATCACCTTAAACCCAACAGAAGCATGTACAACACAAACTGGATGTGGCAAAACATGATTAGATGCCACAGTTGTTTTGTTGGGGGTGAGGAGCATGGAGGGGACAGGCGCTACTGAGACCTTGCTGTGTGCGAAAAGCAAACTGCCATTTCAAACAGATCCTTAAAGAGATTAGAATGTGGGGGAAATGTAGGGGGAAATGTTCAGAGTGAAAGAGACAACGGAGCTCTCCTCCATCTTTTGCCCTCCTGTCTGCTCTACGACTGCCACCATGTGCTCGTACTCACTAAGATTGATGCCATGAGTGAATGATTAACAAAAATGATGTAGTTTAAGACAGAAATATACATGATATACATACACAGATATAATCCTAGGGGAAAAAGAGAGAGCAAGAGTGCTCTGATGTTGGTTCACTAAATGCCTTTTTGGTTCCGTCAGTAATACTCAAATGTTCTTCAAATGTTCAGATTTCTTTAATAAAAGCAAAATGTGTTTGGAAAGGATCAAATCAGGATTCAGGATCAAGAGATAGAGGAATAAGACGAGAAAAACAGCTGCTTATTTACCTGTAGTGTAGCAATTAACAGGACAATATGAGCATGCACCTCTCAAATGTTCATTATAATCTCATTATATACTGTCATACTAGTTCCACCAGCTTCACAATCATAAGGGAATCTTCATCAGACACTATAATTAGTGGGAGTGCGCTCAATTATCTTGTTACTGAGGCAAAAAAAGTTTATAAAGCCAAAACTCAGATTCAAATTATTTTAATGCCATCATTACAGGTTCATGTTTATATAATCTTTAAAAGACAGATTCAACTTTTTTTCTGCAACTGGGGGGCTTGAAATTCCCCTAATGGATTTAAAGGCAGTGTTTTAAATTAACACCCGCCAAATGCGGGTAAAAATCAACTGTGGCAGGTAACGCTGTCAAAACACTAGCCAATTTGGCGTGTTACTTATTATGTTTACTCACTCTGCTGGGGAAGTTTGTGTAAGCCAAATCTGCACAAATACTCAACTCGTGAGTCATCATGATATATTTAATGCATCGTATTGCGCAGAATCTGCGCATATCTGGCTTAATTGAACGTGCACGTCACTATGCAACAAATAACGGCGCGCTTGTTCATTTGCACTGAAGAAATAGCAAAGATTAAAAAGCATTTGGTTGACATTGATTTTTATTTTCCAACATCCTACATTTTTTTGATGTTCTTTGTACTGTATTGATCTGTCCACCTAAAACACATTTTTGGTGAAAAGGATGAGAATGAAAGAGGAAGGGAGAAGATGGCTGGATGACAGGATTTTGTTTGAATAAGAAATGAATGTATGAGATCCAAATTTTATAATATACTGTATATATATATACACTGAACAAAATTATAAACGCAACACTTTTGTTTTTGCCCCGATTTTTAATGACCTGAACTCAAAGATCTAAGACTTTTTCTATGTACACAAAGGCCTATTTCTCTCAAATTGTGGCCTGTGGAATGTTGGTCCACTCCTCTTCAATGGCTGTGCGAAGTTGCTGGATATTGGCAGGACCTGGAACACGCTGTCATATACGCGATCCAGAGATCCAATACAGTAAAACTGCACATTTTAGAGTGGCCTTTTATTGTGGCCAGCCTAAGGCACACATGTGCAATAATCATACTGTCTAATTAACATCTTGGTATGCCACACCTGTGAAGTGGATGGATTATCTCGGCAAAGGAGAAGTGCTCACTAACACAGATTTAGACAGATTTGGGAACACTATTTGAGAGAAATAGGCCTTTTGTGTACATAGAAAAAGTCTTAGATCTTTGAGTTCAGCTTATGAAAAATGGGGGCAAAAAACAAGAGTGTTGCGTTTATAATTTTGTTCAGTATATATACAGTATATATATATATATATATATATATATATATATATATATATATATATATATATATATATATATATACCTGTGGCGTAGTTAATCTGGTTAATTTCTTATCTATTTCTTTTTTGGCTAGTAGAAGTTCTGAATGGTCGGTCACTTAAAAGTGAGTGAAAATTTTTATTTCAAACCCTGGTTAAAGGGATAGTTCAAGTTGTTCCAAACCTCTATGACTTACTGCAGAACACAAAGTAATATTTTGAAGTATGTTGGTAACAAAACAGTCCTGGTGATTATTGACTTCCATTGTATGGACAAAACATTTTTTTCCTCAAAATATCTTCATGTTCCACAGAAGAAAGAAAGCCATACAGGCTTGGAATGACATGAGGGTGAGCAAATGATGACAGAATTTTCGTTTTTGGGGTGAACTATCCCTACATACAAATTATGGAATTCATATCTTTGCATTGAGATTAAATGAACACGTTATTCCAAAACGTTCACGTTTATGCTGCAGGTCCAGCTATGCCTGTCATGTTGGTTGACTGAACAGGTGTGTGTTTTATACCTCAAGCAGAGAATGACTTATACAGGTCAAATAAAGAGAGGGAAAATGAGGGTGTTGTGTGTGTGTGTTTGTCCAGTCAGAGGCCAAGAATAGCACCGCTGTAGGGTCAGTATGACTCTGTCAGGTACACATACAATAAAAAAAAACAGTAAATGTCTACAAACAAGTACATGGAAAAACTCTACCGAATATGGTAACCCGAAGATTCACACAACTACAAAGACACTTTCATTTTGAACCATAGTGAGGTATGGAAAACGTGATTTTGTGGGAAGTCAGTAGGATCTGTAAGAGCAGAACAGTTATCAAGCTAAATAACCACAACAATGCATCCTACATAAATTAGTGTGTACATACAACACACTCATTGATGTTACACTCAATGAGCACTGATAAAATGTACACTCGATATATAAGTCGCAATTTATAATGATAATAACAATATCGTAATTGGACTAGGCAAAGGGAGCTTGTGATTGTTATTAAGTGTGTGTGTGGTGGGGGGGGGGGGGGGCCTTATTTCTTAATTATTTTGACCCTGTGTACTCAATGAGCATTTTATATCCAATGAACAAGTTATATATATGTTTTTTTTTATTGGAAAATTAAGGTGTGAACATTATTAAGTGGTTATTATTATTAATAATATAGTATTAATATATATAGGGCTGGGTATCGTAACAAAATGTTCGATACCGATACCTTGACTTCGATACCGGTTCCTGAACGATACTTTTTTCGATACCAATTTTATGTAACCAGTTTTAACAATATAACATTACCAATTTTTTTTCATTTTTTTTTCCAGTTTGTTGACTTTTTTACAATCATATTTTGAGTATGTAAAAAAGCACCAATGCTAAAGTTTTCTCTGTTTCCTAATCATTTAACAACATGTATTCTTTACTCCAATGATTGCATTGTTTAACAATGAAACTGAATGAAAATGAATTGAAATGCATTACACTGATTTGAAACGATATGTATTGTGAAAAATGCTATACAAATAAATGTGAATTAAATTAGATAGGCTACTGGGGGGCGGGATATATGCCTCGCGCTCAGCACACATGAAGCTTGCCGCAAAGCACTGGCAAAAGTAGCCATAATGATTATGGATGTGTCGGGAAACAATAGCAAGGAGATATTTTAATTGTTTATTAATGAACAAGTGTTTACTAATGGTGTGTTCACACCGAACGCGAATTTAATTATTTGCGCGAGTAGATTACATACAAAGTCAATGCAAAGACGCGAATAGACCCATCGTCTGCGCCGGCCGTCGCGAATGACGCGAATTGGGCGACGCGTTTGCCGCGAGCGTCTTCTTGAACTGGAGCGGAAGATTCAAACGTCTAACTAGACGCGTATTTGACGCTCTATTCGCGTTCGGTGTGAACACATTACTCTCAAGTCAAGTGTATTCTGTGCGCTTCTAAGTGCCTTATCAGATTTACCGTACGTGTTACCGGTCTTGGCAGCAATTATCTTGTCGAAAATATTGCATCGCGTGCTTCTGGCATCGAGTCTGGCACAAAGGTACACTTTGGATCATTTCCACATATTTTCTATCTATCTGGGTTGGGACGCTTACACACACACACACACACACACACACAAACACACCACAGCCTCACGTGCGACGAGCCAAGTCTCTGGGCAGCCGCGTAAACTAGTGTTTTTCCGCCACAGCCAATCATGCTGCATGCTTATTGTTTCACTGAAGTTGACGAGATTAACCACTTAGGTACCGAAAATTGGTACCGAAAAACAAGACATGTTTCGATACTCGGTAGTATCGAGGCAATTCGGTCGGTACCTAAAAAGTACCGAACTCGGTACCCAGCCCTAAATATATACGTCATTAGCATTATTTAAAATTCCCACCATACCTCTAAGACACTAAGACTCCAAGCCCACACACACACACAAGTATGATCATATATCACAGCTTTCATTTGAAAAGCATGAATTCCAAATCTTTTAAAGACAAACACACATTCGTACACAAAATCCCAGGACTCTGTCTGCCCTCTGTTGTCCTCTAACTAAGAGGGCCATTTCAAACGGACACGTCCTCCATCTTCCACAGACTGTTTTCTCTCTCTCGTCAAGGGCAGCCGGCCACGTGTCATATTTTAACCCGATCTTACTTTGATGGCCTGTCTCTTTTCTCCTTCAGACAACACACGCACACACTCTGTGAGAGATATCCATCCAGCCTTTTCTGTTCTCCACACAGTGGGCCGCTCTCCATCTCTCCTCGTCTAATCTAGCACAGATCAGTGGCTTAAACTTATTAGTGTAGAGGTGAGGTAAATCTCCTCCGCTCACTAACGCAGAAAAATTACACTGCTGGATTAGTGGCGGCCACAATCAGAGCATTAAACACACATGCACATTTACACCAAGACGCAGCCTATAAAGCACTCTTAATCACAGAGGTATTCAACAGGGAGGAGAGATAGAGAGGGAGAGCGTGCATCCTTGAAAGATGTGGATGGCCGCACATCTATCAAATCTCCGCTGTAAGCGCTGGACCACTCGTATAGGTGAAGAGGAGGGACGGCAGTCAGCTCCAGGAAATAAGAAAATGATTAAGAGTGATTTAATGTCACAGAATGTGGAGAAAACGTGCATCTGTCCGACAGAGAATGATGTTATTACACCACCTTCCTTGCACCTCTTCGTCTCTCTGCTGCCTTTCTCTACCCCTCGATGCAGTTTCATCTTTAAGAGCGATGATGCTTGTATATAAACTCAGTGATTGGAAACCAGGAGAAAAGCCACAGTGATGAACTAACACGAGGAGCCCACATCAAATCAATACAATTTGCGTCAGGTTGAATACGGCACTCATAATGAAATATGGCCTCACTAACCATTACAACAAAATTAGATGGGGGACACTGGGATATCCTGTGGTACATCTGGATGCAGGCAGACTGTTTATGAATTAACTACTGCATCGATTTCAGTTTGATATATCGTGTGGTCACATGTATACCTTAAAGGGGTAGTGTAACAAAATAATGACAATTCTAAGATCCTCTACTCACGCCTCATACCTTTCCAGATTTCCCAGGCTGAAATTAAACCTCCCATAGCAAAACAATCTGGAACGGCATTCAAATCAAAATTTAAAAAAAGGGAAAAGATAGTGTCAATCCATGGTATGTTCTTCACACACATTTATACAAGTATTTTGCTTCCCTGTTGTCATTCTGGTAGAGGCACATTTGCTGTTCTAGTAAATTCACAAAGTTAAATGCAAACTAATGCACCACCATTTATACAGACACATAATATATAAACAATAGTATATATGAGGGATTGTAGTATATTTATCAGTAAATGAGACCATTTAATTTTTGTATTTCATTTTTTTTTATTACCATTTAATTTTATAATGATCAAACTAAAATATCACACATTAGTTTGATGTGTGTGTTTGATTGATTTGAAGATGTCAAAAAAAAATCTAATAAAATGAAAAAATTGTGATAGAAATATTGTGAAAAAAATGTTTTATTCATATTATAACTATATTATTTATTTATACAGACACACACACACACACACACACACACACACACACACATACATATAGTATATATATATATATACACACTCACCTAAAGGATTATTGGGAACACCTGTTCAATTTCACATTAATGCAATTATCTAATCAACCAATCACATGGCAGTTGCTTCAATGCATTTAGGGGTGTGGTCCTGGTCAAGACAATCTCCTGAACTGAACTCCAAACTGAATGTCAGAATGGGAAAGAAAGGTGATTTAAGCAATTTTGAGCGTGGCATGGTTGTTGGTGCCAGACGGGCCGGTCTGAGTATTTCACAATCTGATCAGTTACTGGGATTTCCATGCACAACCATTTCTAGGGTTTACAAAGAATGGTGTGAAAGGGGAAAAACATCCAGTATGCAGCAGTCCTTTGGTCGAAAATGGCTGGTTGATGCTAGAGGTCAGAGGAGAATGGGCCGACTGATTCTAGCTGATAGAAGAGCAACTTTGACTGAAATAACCACTCTTTACAACCGAAGTATGAAGCATTTGTGAAGCCACAACACGCACAACCTTGAGGCGGATGGGCTACAACAGCAGAAGACCCCACCGGGTACCACTCATCTCCACTACAAATAGGAAAAAGAGGCTACAATTTGCAAGAGCTCACCAAAATTGGACAGTTGAAGACTGGAAAAATGTTGCCTGGTCTGATGAGTCTCGATATCTGTTGAGACATTCAGATGGTAGAGTCAGAATTTGGCGTAAACAGAATGAGAACATGGATCCATCATGCCTTGTTGCCACTGTGCAGGCTGGTGGTGGTGGTGTAATGGTGTCGGGGATGTTTTCTTGGCACACTTTAGGCCCCTTAGTGCCAATTGGGCATCGTTTAAATGCCACGGCCTACCTGAGCATTGTTTCTGACCATGTCCATCCCTTTATGGCCACCATGTACCCATCCTCTGATGGCTACTTCCAGCAGGATAATGCACCATGTCACAAAGCTCAAATCATTTCAAATTGGTTTCTTGAACATGACAATGAGTTCACTGTACTAAAATGGCCCCCACAGTCACCAGATCTCAACCCAATAGAGCATCTTTGGGATGTGGTGGAACGGGAGCTTCGTGCCCTGGATGTGCATCCCACAAATCTCCATCAACTGCAAGATGCTATCCTATCAATATGGGCCAACATTTCTAAAGAATGCTTTCAGCACCTTGTTGAATCAATGCCACGTAGAATTAAGGCAGTTCTGAAGGCGAAAGGGAGTCAAACACAGTATTAGTATGGTGTTCCTAATAATCCTTTAGGTGAGTGTATATATACACGGTTACAGGGTTCCCACACCTTGGTTAACTTTAAATTCAAGGACCTTTCAAGGACTTTCCAGGTCCAATACCCTCAAATTCAGGACTTAATGTGGGGACACATGTGTTGTGTTCAACAACAAACGTCGACGTCCATCGTAGTAGTTTCGTACGAGCGTGAACGTCATCGCAATGTACAACACAAAGCACCTCACGAGGGAAACGCTTAACGTAACGCGTAAATGCGTGTAACTAACGTTAATCAAGCTAGCTAGTGTGCATAGGCCACGAAGTGTTGGCGAAACACACTTTCATCCGAACGGAGGGAATAATATGGATTTTTCCAGAAAACTTGCACAAAATAAATTCAAGCACTTTCAAGTACCTGAATCTATGCATGTTTACTTTCCAAAACTTTCCAGGGCCTTGTTTTTTCTTTTTTCAGATTCACAAACTTTCAAGGATTTCAAGGACCCGTGGGAACCCTGTGGTTGGTATATCACTGCGTTCCCAGCTGTTATCCGTGCAAGGCTGCATGGATGGGATGGGGGTTCTTGTCCAGAACAGAACCATACCACCAATCTAAACCTTATGCTAATTGTCAGTTTTCTTTAACGGAAGTCGTCTTGACAGAAATGTACTGCACGGTCAAAATTTACTACTGGGGATACTTTTGTTCTTTGTAGCTTGGCAGCCCTATTTACAATCCACTTTCTTTAAATGGAAAACAACATCTGGATATTCACCTAAATATATCTTTTGTGTTCCACGGATGGCAAAAATCATGCATGCTTGGAAAAGTGAGCAGATGAGGACAAAATCTTCCTTTCTGGGTGTGAAATCTATTCCTTAAAGAGCCATACTCTCTGATTTACAAACACAGACAGACATATATGGAAGTAAAATAATGCCAAATGTTTTTGAAACAAAAAGCCTGTTGAATTGTACTACTTAAAAAAAAATTATGCATTGCATTAACCCTGCTTGTATTTTAATGGATTGTATTTTTAGGGCTTGCATTTTTATAGGCTGAAATTTAGCATGGTTGAATATTTAAGCTGTGAATATTTAAATTCAATACATTTCAAACACATTTTCGTTAGTAAAATTTCAATAATCCATATTCACCTTTCATATTTCACTTCCAAAATATTCAAACTGATTAAAAATACAACCTATAATATTCAACAGGCGAGTTTCGGCCCATTTTATTTCGCTTTGCAAATTCGCTTCCAAAAAATTCAGTGGTTCAAATTCGACAGTAAATTCAACGTTGACATCCAGGAGCTGCAGGAAAAGCAGTAGATTACCGAGCATAATCTCCATCTGCTGTTAGTCGACCTCACCAGCAAGGGGTGCAAGCGCGTGTTGTTGATGAACACCAGAGCAACAGTTAGAGCAAGCCATTCATTCATAACAACTCATTTACAACAATTGAGCATGCAATAAGTTTTTTGTGACGATTATCTGGGTCAGTATATTTGCGGAAAAGATGATAAAGGCACAAAAGCTGTTTTTATGTTTCATTCATTGTTACTTTCCCTGTGTAGCCTTACATGTTATCAGCTTTTTCTACCATGAACGGGATTATAATCGGTTTCCCTCAATACCTCATCATACTCAAAGATTCCCCTTCCCTCAGTAGGGGGGAACTTCCCCAAACCCTAGTAGCTACTGCATGCAGCACAATCGCCGCAATATAAGGTTAAGGCAACTAAACAACCAAGAGAAATATATGTCAAACTCAAATGTAACACTGGATCTGTACATCCGCATCGGGGGGATAACATTATAATATCGTTCACGGTAGAGAAAGATGCATGTAGGCTACACAGGAAAAGTAATCGTGAAGACACTGAATTCACATAAAACAGAAGTCATAATAATCACAAATACACTTACATTGTTGTAAATGAGTTGTTATGAATGAATGGCTTGCTCTAACTGTTGCTCTGGTGTTCGTCAACAACACGCGCTTGCACCCCTTGCTGGTGAGGTCGACTAACAGCAGATGGAGATTATGCTCAGTAATCTACTGATTTTCCTGCAGCTCCTGGATGTCAACGTTGAATTTACTGACGAATTTGAACCACTGAATTTGTGGAAGCGAATTTGCAAAGCGAAATAAAATGGAACTCCGAAACTCGCCTGTTGAATATTATAGGTTGTATTTTTAATCAGTTTGAATATTTTGGAAGTGAAATATGAAAGGTGAATATGGATTATTGAAATTTTACTAATGAAAATGTGTCTGAAATGTTTTGAATTGAAATATTCACAGCTTAAATATTCAACCATGCTAAATTTCAGCCCATAAAAATGCAAGCCCTAAAAATACAAGCATTAAAATACAAGCAGGGTTAATGCAATGCATATTTTTTTCAAGTAGCACAATTCAACAGGCTTTTTGTTTCAAAACATTTGGCATTATTTTACTTCCATAGACATACTTGTAAACATAAACATAAAAAGAAATATCTCACCTTGGCATTTCCCTCCATTAGTTGGGTCTCCATAGTAACCAGGTAGACAGATCTGGCACTGCGACCCAGTTGTGAGATTCTTGCACTGCTCACATACACTGCCATTAACACACACACTGTGTCCGTTACACTGACATGCTGAAACATAAAGAGAGAAGAATGTGTGTTCATTTGATTAGACTTTTTTCAAACACACCATCATTTACAGGTTTTGATCGGTGCACATGTGTACCTGGGCAGGTTATGTAGGCCCAGTCATAGCCTTTTTCCCTTGAACAGATACTGGTGTCCAATACCCTCTCTCGGCTCTGTCTACTCAGGCTCCTCATTGGTCCACGGTATGATCCCTCAATACACTGGCCCTGACCTGTGTCTGTGGGGTCTCCGCACCAACCACAATCAGGCTGTCCCAGGCACTGACCACATGTACGATGACCTGAACAGTTCTGAGCTAGAAAGAGAGAAGATTTAGATAAATTAGTAAAAGATAAATGAGTGTTTCCCAACCTTTTTAGCCTTATTTACCTCCAAAGCACTATCAGTAATCTCCACTAAAACTATTAAAAATGTTTACTTTAATTGTTATCAAATCATGAAAAACTTAGTATAACTTAGTAAAACTATAAGCTTTTCTAACACTTTATTTTGATGGTCCCCCCAACAGACATTCTACTGACTAAGTTATTTTGCAAGTACGTCGACTTATTGTACTTAACCGAAACCTAACACCTAATTCTAACCTAACAGTCTACTAATACTCTAATGAGAGTTAGTTGACATGTAGTTCCAAAGTTACTTTAGTTAGTATAGTAGTCAGTATAGTCAGGCACGTACTGGGACTGAAATTCAGCCCGGGACTTTAAGATGGAGAGGCCTTTTACCCGAGTGCCCTTGGTGCACGAGCAGAAGGATTTTTTGCAGTTATTTTAATTCTAATAGTGTTTTTATGGTATAAAGAGAATCAGATTACACTGAAGACCTTCACGAAATTTTAGGATGACACTTGCCTCTTCAGGTTGTATAAGCAAGTCACCACTGCACTGAACACAACCAGGTCAGCAAAACCTAATCTCGAACACATAAGTCACAGTATACTGCTAACTACCAGCATGTCATGTGTACAGTCAGACAAAATAGTTACAAATACTAACAAATACCCACTCAGATACTCAAAAACTACAATGCAGTCCCATAAAATAGAGATTTGTGTGTGTGTGTCCTCACTTTCAACTCTCCCTGGCTCAGCTTCCCCTGTTCTGGACCATGCCTCTGCTTACTGATTGTACAGATGAGAAGAACATCAGTAATAAATATGACTAAGAATAATACATTTTCTACCTATGCATAATATAATTGCCTTGTACCCAGCCCTGCACTCTGCCCCTGTACCTGTCATTGTTTTTGTACTGGTTCCATTCTCCTCATCCTCCTGCTCTTCTTTCTCTTGCTGCTTTCCTTCCTCCCCCTTCTCTCCCTCCTCATCAATATGACTGCAGGGGCCATCATCAACCTGTCCCTCTCCAACACTATACATTATCCCACTTATTACATGGCTACCTACCAAATAAATCAATAATTTCACACAAAATATTGATTTAAAAAACAGTTTATTTATTTAAAAACAATTGTATTGCTTCCACTAAAGAAAATAGTCCGTTCAGTCTCTGAACTGCGTCCATGCCAACGCTCTGTTTTTCATGGCAACGGTGTGTTATACTTAGCAGCGGTCTGTTATCAAGAAATAACAGACCGCATTCTTCATTGGAATTCTACCAAGCCATGTAATAAATGCCTATATTTAAATGCAAATATAAACAATTTCAGTGTATAATAAATCACTAATATATCCCTAATCGTGCACCTGTCCTGTCCATGCTGCTGGGTCCTTCCTCATCTGCACCTCCGGCTGCCACAGCACTCTTTTCACTACGGAAAAGGTCTGTTAATTTGGCGCATTTAGCTGCCTCTTGTGCCAAAAAAAAAAATCTTTTTAATTCTTATTTTTTCGGCCCCACCCATTTCTTTCTCTTCTTTTCGCCATTTTTACCGTCCGTCTCTGTTGCATTGCATTCACACAAACCGGCCAAACATGACCAAAAGTAAACTCCTTTGATTGGCGCCTAGTTTGAGCCAATCGGATGTCAGGAAAAACGAGGATCAGTCCAAGTTGGGAGGGGCCGCTCGTATCCCCCCTCAGATTGAAAGTATTGGTTTGGCCTGGTCCGAATCACACACACACAGCGTTCTGCTGCAGCTGAGCGGCATAGGCCGGTCGCGTATCATTAAAAAAAAATATATACTCTTTGACCACCGGCCGGTCTTCGGCCTGAAACGGACCGGCCGTTCGGGATTGTTCCCGGTATTCCCGATAGCCAATCCGCCCCTGAGTATAGTAGTGTCTAAAGTGGACCATCGAAATAAAGTGTAACCTAAATGGGAGCTAAATAGAAATATTGTTTAAAAAACTGACAAAAGAAAATAGTATGACCAAAGCACAAAACTGAAAACATAAAACTAAAAGCTAGTTTTATTAAAAATATTAAAGCTACATATGATAAACTAAATGTTATTAATGAGAAAGTGCAAAAAAACATTTGTGTTGTTTGTCTTTTGTATTACTTGTCATATTGCATTCAAAGTCACATTATATCAATTTGTTACCAGCACTGAAATTTACTCTGCCTGTGTGTTCTTGAATGACCTTTTAATTTCAAATAAATTGAGTTTTGTGCCATTACATTATGAATGTGTATTCATACAATGTGCCTGACATTCAGAGTGCTGGACATTTGAGACACACGGGACAGGATCAGATCATTTACATTCTCTGTGCCAATGGGTTTTTTTTTATAACTGTTTTCTATAAAAGTTTTCTGAGCCCCTTAGTAATGACCTCCCTTCATTTTTAGATATTTGTGTGAGTGGGAGCAGAAAATGTATGCATGCAATAGGGACAGAAAAAGCGTCCATCAATGTACCCCTCGACCAGACCCCGTCTAATGGGTCCTTAGACAGTGTGAGGGTCAAAAAGTGTCTCAGGGTTAATGGCGAGGGCAGATCCTGAGATGTCGAGTGTGTCATTAAAAACAGGGCAGAAAGACACACTGAGGGAACGCCACCATGGTCAATGATACTCAGAAGTGAAAGTAAGACGGGAAAGAGGAGCTGTTTGAAGTGCCACAGGGTTTGACCTTCCATATCATATTCAAAAATGTGCTGTTTGGAGACATAAGGAGTTTCTATTTAGACATTTTTAAGGTGTAGATTTATAATCTACGAGTCGTCCAGGCCATTATCACAACTGCAGGTTATTAAATTGAAAATACATCTAAAAAGCAAAGCTAAGGCATCTAAATAAATGAAAAAATAAAACATAAAAAATGAAATAAATGGATTATGGATTAATTGGATCAATGAAGGTCAGCAGCAAAGACATTGGTGAATAAAGTGATATTAAATGCATAAAGTGAGATTAAATGCATAAAGTATATTTGTGTTATTTAACAAATTTAATTATTGCAGGTTTGTTTAATATTATGAGTTTGCATTTCACTGTTTTTCTTTTAACTAATACTGAATCTGTTTTTGTGCAAGTGAGATGAGTAAACGCATGCTCACATTTAGTCTAGTACTACGATAGCCATTAGGTTACTTGTAATGCATCACCCCCAATCTCATCTGCAGTGATGCGTGTTGCAGTTACATCTATGTCAATCCCTTTTGTCAGGTAGAATTATAATTTAGCCTATTTTTTATCAACAACACATTACTCAGGAGCTAACTAGGTTAGTTTGGTTGCTTACAGATAGCGCACTCGCTCATTCTAGCTAACGTGACCTTCTCCACCACTTAAGTTGAAACGATTGTCATTTGACCATGCATCTAGTTAATTTGTTAAAATATTTGTTTGTTTGAGAACTGAAGTTTGATTATTTCGCACACTTGTATTTCAGAATAAATCACAACCCCTGTGTACAAATGATGTAGCCTGCAAAACAGCCAATCAGAGCAGAGCTAAACATTATTATTCATGACCCTTCCAAATAAGGCAACAACAGCACATTTCATTCTAGGGACAAATCCTAGGGTTATAAATGGACATGTTAAACCGTATCTGGAGACTTTTTGCCCTTACATTAGCCACATACCTTCTATGTAGCCTAGATATCAGAGAACAATATCAAATATAGTATCAATGCATTATATGGCACCTTTAAATTCAAAACGCCATTACCATTTTTTTATATAAATTTTTTTTTTTAGCCATGTCAAGCCCTAAAATATTTGATCAACTAGAAATTGTGAATACACTTTTTTTTAAGTCAAAAAGGTTGAAAACCACTGCTAAAAATGTGGAAAAACCTCCATATCAGCCAATAACCAATATGGCACAGATATTTTGTGCATCCACTTTCAAAATTCTTCAGAAGTCATCGATGCCTTAATAACATTTACCAGCATGAAGGCTAAACCACTGACTGAGTAAATTGAAGCTGTTTGCTGTAGCCTGTATACAAATCTTATATCAATGAATAACACATGGAAAGAAGTAAAAAAGATTTGAAAAGTTTTCTGACATTCTGTGGAAGTTATGCGGATATTTGCATGTTCTTTTGCGTTGTTGATCTAGATTTCCATAGCGCACAGATGTGTTAGGTGAACTTTTTGCCCAGAAGCTCCTCTCTCCTCCTGCATTATTCACGCCCAATGCAATGATTCATTTTGCCGTGCCGTGCATTCGGCACAATCACAGAGGTGTTTCATAATTACAAACAATTCTCATCTCTCGCTCTCTAACTTTATCTCGCTCCCTCCTTTCCTTTTTTGTGTTTAGCAAAAGAAAGGAGGATTATCTTTAGCCAAGGACACCTAAACATTCATATATGCAAATCTATACAACATTCTCAATGTTGTGAATTTTCTCTCAAAAAAACTCCTTCAAATACAACAAAAGTGTTAAAACATTTATAAATGTAACAATTAAAATCTGTTCTAGGGATGTCTGACCCAATGACAACATGAAATCTCTGTCTACAGCAAGACAGCATCTGTCTCGTGGACAGGTTCACCTGGGACAGGGACACCTGTCAAATAGATTGCAGTCAGGATTAAAAAGCATAAAGCGGAAAAGAAAAGATTTAATAGATAATTATTGCCGGTCTATGTAACTTTCCAGAGAGAGGAAGTCACATGCAAAACCACATAGACATTGAGGTAGGCACGTCCCCCTCAATATTCAGAAAAATGGGGTTTGCAAAAACTGATTCTTGCATTTTTTACACACATCTTTGGACATGTGATCTTAAAATGGCCAAGTTGGATAAGACAGGTCACTCGTCTCATGTAAGTGAACACTACGGTTCAAAAGTCAGGGGTCAAAAAATTTTTTTTTTATAAAAAAAAAAAAACAAAAAAACTTTTATTCATCAAGGACATATTTAATTGTAAACAGTGACAGTAAGACATTTATGATGTTAAAAAATATCTTCAAATAAATTCTGTTCTTTTAAGCTTTCTATTAAAAAATCCTGAAAAATAATGAGAAAATAATGCATGATAATTTCCACAAAAATATTAACCAGTTCAATTATTTTCAACATTGATAATAATAATAATAATAAAATCAACATATTAGAATGATTTCTGAAGGATCATGTGACACTTAAGACTGGAGTAATGGCTGCTGAAAATTCAGCAGGAATAAATGACCATTTAAAATATATTAAAATAGAAAGTTATTTTGAATTGCAATAATATAATACAGAATATTTCTGTTTTTACTGTATTTTTTATCAAAGCAATCAATTGGTGAGCATAAGACACTGGGTATTTTTATTTTGCAAAGTATGTTCAGGGTAAACCTTTTCTAATGTGGAATCCAGTTACCAACAAGAGACATATAATATTTGGTAATATTATACATTTGAACAGAAAGGATAAGGAGGTGGACAGTTATGAAAAATGTATGCTCACCATACTGCTTTACTTTTTGCCTCAAGAATGTTCACACATTTGTCTGTTCAAAGACTGAATAATAACAAAGACTTTTTGAAAACAAAAAATTACAAATACTTCAAACTCATTTCGTATCGTAACAATACAACACAATGGATGCAGCCGACTTGCAACATGTTGGCACATTGTACAATATGGTATTTCTTTTATCTCAACTTCTGCATTGAAAAGGCTATATTTACGGAGTATATTGAGCCAGTGAAGAAGTTCATTTTCATTTTGATTAGGTGCACATTATCATGCTGTCAAGCCGTTTCTTTATCTCTGTGTGGGCCTTTGTTTAAATATGAAAACTGCACTTTTTCTAATGAAATAATCCTCTATCACAACAGGTACATCTATGGGGCATTTCACACCAAAGAATCACTCAGCAAAATATTTGCTGCGGCCATGAACCAACTCCTTGGAGGAAGAAAAGTGATCCTCTAGCAATTCACTTCCATCAGAGAGCTGACCTTAATGATGTTTATTGTCTGACAGATCGCCTCTATGAAATACAGCCATCAACATCCCAGTTAACAATGCACTGGAGGCCTTTAGTCTCGGCGGTCCAGATAAAATCAATGACCAGCACATCCACAGAGAAAGAACAGTAATATCTGTGTAACTCTATAATGGCGAATGCAAGGGGAGTTCGTGGTCTCAGGGTCTCAAGGCCATGAAAAGACTTTCAACTTCCTGAGACACTATAGACAGGCAATTCCGCCTGTCAGGATTTTGTAGTAGTATTTTTTCTGGAGAAATATGTTGGTTATTAAGCACTACGCCTCTCAGTTGGACTGCATTTCTATTTTTCATTCTCGTCCCTGTTGCAGCTGCTCATTTACGCCGCATTACAATGCCAGCTCTAGTGCCTCTTAATGCAGAAGAAAATAATGATTCCATGCATCTACAAACTTGCTGATGACTATACAAGGTAGGTCCGCGTCAGCTACTCATAAGGCTTTTCTGAGACGATTACCATCAGTCATTTCAGATACTTTGGCATGGTTCTGTGTTGTTTTGGACCACATGATATCACTCTTGTGTATAGGGATATTTCTGCAAATCTACTTAGAAAGAACTAGAGGAGCTGTTGCATCGTAAAGTGACTGAGCAGAGATCTAAACAGCCTCAGTTTCAGACGGCACACCCATGAACCGCCCACAGTTCGCACACTGACACATGATGTATATAAGAATGGTGAGTGATGGCTGAAATCAAGAGTTCAAATCTAAGTGACTGGCTTTATGGAAAAAGGAGCATTTGAAAAACGTCTCAACAACAAAGCTGGTTTTACAAAGAACCAAACTGATAAAATTACCAATGTTAATGATGGAATATTCAGATTTGCCAGATTAGAGACATCAAATCTTGACAAAAGATTTATTCTATTAAAGTTTCTGTTAACATAACTGTTGTGCTTAGAAAAAAAAGTCAAAAAAGGCACGTTTCTAATGGGTCCACGTTCCAAAGGTTTTGGAACACGTTTGTATTTGTTCTTATTCTTTTATTTTTGCCAGGTCTGTACCAAGTTGTAGAGACGCCAAAGTTGGTGGGATAATCAGAAATCTCTAGGGCTTTAAAAAAAATTCAGCATTTCTTACATTTCATTTCTCTCTATACAGTTTTTTTCTGCTCTCTTCAATTTTAAGAACAAATTTTTTTTTCCAAACACAGCAGCTTTAAACAGGCAAAACATTTACAAAAGAATTTTGAGCATTGAGGAGATATACGCAAATTGCACATTTTGTGCAAAACAAAACTTGGCATACATAGACAACCAGACATTCTGGGAATTTACGCTAATTTGAGTCAAATTCTGCCCATAGGTGGCGCTACAACTGGAAAAAGTCCAAAGCATTTATCACATCTTTTGAGAAATGTCTTAATGTTTATCCATACAAAGGATATGGGTCAGCAAAACTGCATTCTTAAAAATATCTTCTTTGTGTTTGCAGAAATTTGGTACGACATGAGGGTGAGTAAATGTTTGTATGATTTTCATTTTTGGTTAAATTGTCGCTTTAAGTCAATTTTTGCAGTGTTGAATAGCTATCATTTATTTTTGGAAAACCCCATCACTAAACGGCACGTAAACATATCACAAACGGTCTTTGGTCACTTTACATGACAATCAGACAGTCTCTTGTTGTCTAAGAGGGCAATTCTTGGCCAGAAAACCTGCAATGATGACCATCTCAATTATGCCACAAGTCAAAAGTCCCAAATAAGATGAAAATTCTTTTTTCTCTTTGTGCAGGGTCGCGGTCTCTTGTGCAAGGCCGGACAGATGTCGATAGTTTATAGATTTTTCCGGTGGAGGCCAGTCAGAGTGTGACAGGAGTTTATAGTGAGTTTGATACCTGCCTGTGCAGCAGGCATAGCGTTCATAACATCTGCTCTCTCAAAACTCAATCTCCCTCAGGCTCGCAACAGAAGGGAAAAATGAGAAGGTTTAAAGTAAACGAGTTAGAAGGTGTGTGTGTTCACCAGAGGAGTGTGTACTCATAACTCCAGCTTCTACTCTGCCATGTATCCTAATGTGTGAGTGTCTTTGATGGTAAACGCGAGCACTCACCTCCACAGTCTCCAGTTTGCCACTCCAGGCACTGGCCGTAAGGGAAGGAGATGACGTACGCGTTGGAATCCACACAGCGCTTGGTGCTGCCACACCACATACACTCCATGGCCTGGCTGGTGCAGTTGGCACATGTGGTTCGCAGGGAGCAGGGCATCTTACATGGACGCATGGTAAAGTTTGGGCTCACTGAGGGATGAAAATGCAGTAGTCAGTATTGCAATAACTTTTAAGCTAATTAGATCATTTGAAAAACTAGGCAAAAATGTCAAACAACATAAAACTGAATTGAACACTTAAAACAACTAAAATAACAATTCAAAATGACTATACAATTTCCTGACAAGATACAGTAGGGTCCAAAAGTTTCAGATCTTATGGCCAGCTTTTTATTTATAGAGCTGCATGATTCAGTGATATTTTAATAGTATTTTAAGATATTTTTAAACTATTTAATACTATGGTAACATTTTATTCTGATGGTCCCTTTTGAACTTTTGAACACTGTTGACAATAAGTAACGCTGCACCTATGTGTCAACTAACTCAGAGTATTAGTACACTGTCTGCTTAATATCTGCTAACACTTTATTGTGATGGCCCCCCAACAGACATTCTACTGATTATAAGTAACTTTGCAACTGCATGTCAACTTATTCTAACCCTAACCCTACCAGCAACACTAATGACATGTAGTAGGTGCAACATTACTTATAGTCAACAGAATGTGTTAAAGGGAACATCAACATAAAATGACACCAATACCATTTATTTATATTTTGATTTAACCTTTAATATATTTATTTATTTATTTATTTTTGTGTGTGTATATGTTTTAGTAATTTTGTTGTGTGTTTTTGTCTTTATGTTAATTTATTTGCTTTAATTGCTCTCTCTCTCTCTCTTTAAGTTTACAATCAAATATTTATCTTTTATTTTAGCCTTACTTCAATTAATGCAAATTATTTTTAATAGTTTTAGTAGTGAATAAGAACACTGATATGAACTCCACAACTTTGTATAGAACATGATGATCAAGTTATCCAATCTGTTTTGAGAATGATTCAAAGAACATATAATGCTTTAATGGAAGCAAGAACATCTGTAGAGTCACATAATCAATGTCAAGAAGTTTACTTTGATTTGCAACTGAGAAAAAGAACCTTAAACGTTTTTTTTTTTATTGTATTTTTCATCATAAAAATGTATTCAAGTTTTAATTTGTCCAATATTTGTCACACTTTGCTTATTTCAAGGTTAAAATTTGATTTTGAATCCCACATTTCAATTGCACCCCACTGCAATTACGTATTGTAATATACTCTATAGTTATAATAATTCTGTAGTTCTGCATTTTTATCACACCTAAAAGATGTTACATTGCCTCAAAAATCTGGTTTGTTACTCCTGTAGAGTAAGATATACAATTGAAATGAGCACAATGAGCAGAAGAACATAAATAAGAAATGAAAATGAGCAGAATAAACACAGAGATGAAGGGAGAACGAGTTGACATTCATTCTTTGTGCTCTTTGCATGTGTCTGAAGGGGGGTACAAATCTTGTTCAAGGCCTAATTTGTGCTTCTTCTGAGTCTCTTTTCTAGAGTTTCAAACCGGTCCAATAAACACACTGCAGCCAAGGAAACAGAGGATGTGAGATAGTATACAACAGCTCTGCTCATTTACAAAACCAAAACAATGTGTAATATGATAACACATTATGGAAAAGAATGTTATGGCAGATGCAGACACCAAATCACCTTGACATATGTGACACAAAAAGCCAGGGCAAGCCCAGACTAAATCTGCATAAAATATAAGGGAAAATCTGCAGAATTCCGTGGCATTAAACAAAGTTTATGTTAACAGAGCTGTGAATAATACAACAGAACTATTAACTGAAAGCATTATCAAATTAAGACAAAATATATTAATAAAAGTCTAATTCCAGATTTCCCCATTCTTCAAGAACCTTGTGGAGTTTTCAGTGGGAGCCGATTCAGTTTGGGTCTGATGTGTAAGAACAGCATCCACCACAAAGCAGGCGTTGAATCACCTCCAGGTTCATGTTACAAAGAAACAGAGCAAAAAATCTAACTTTTCTCACCAACTGGCTTCTCACAGATCAAACCCTCAGTGTTGGCAGTGCAGGGTTTGGCTTTGAGTCCGGCTACCTCAGCTCTTTCCAGGTACGCACAAAAACCTGAGTCACTTGGCTCCCCTGGTAACCACTGCAGCGTGCTGGCAGTGAAGGGAGACATGTCCTCCCACCCCCAGTATGAAACATTTATCTTCCTTAGACCCACCCAGGGAGTAAGTTTCTGCAAGAGAGAAATATATATATATACACATGTAAAATCCACATAGGGATGGGTAAAAAATGGCTATAGTCAGTTAGGGAAAATTATTATATTAAATCTTGAAAATGTTGTGCAACATACAAAATATGTCCAACCAGGGTCAGACAAAACTATCATAATTATGGGTCAATGGCCTGACGCAAATTTTTTGTCTGGATCTATAGATTTTTTTTTTTTCAAGACAAAAAAAATGATAAAAAATTTAATTTAATTGAAATGATTTCATTTAAATTACATTTAAAAAATGCAATTCATACAATGACCTGAATATACCTTTTCTATGATGAGCTTGTTTTTAATTTCAGATCTAACATTCAATTTGATATTCATTTAGAAAAAAAAAGCCTCAATAAAAGAATGAAATTCTTGAAAAGAAAACCATATTTACATACATTTTCATATTATTCCTTGGAAACAAAACCGCTTCACTGCTCATTATTTTTATTTGAAAAACATTTCTTCATCGAAATCAAAGTCAGGTGCTGGACCTAATGCAGAAACATGTTATTATGAATATTTATCATGATTCTTAAAAGATAAATACATATATTTATAATAAATAAATACATACATTTTTTGCACCCGTTTCTGTTTGCTAGGTACTGAAATTTGAGTGAGCCACATATCTAACATGTTTAAATGCATTAAAGTCACTTTGAACACAGGTGCAATGAGCTGTTATCGCCCTGTGTCCATAAATACTTTGAATATGAACATTAGTGTAAAGAACAGAAAGAGGTCTGAAGTTAAACGATAAACAGACGGAGATATTTGCAGATGCGGAAAATACAGTAAAATAAGAAAAGCGTTCATCTTCATAAACCTCTATTTGAACTCGATTTTGCAGACTTTCAGCTGGACATTCATTCAGAGCACCTTGACATTTTGATGGCTATAATGACCGTCTACTCTGTTTAACACATGCTAGTGTTATAAAAACACTTTCTTTTTTTTCTCTTTTCTCTCTTCTTTAAGGGAATGCAAAGGCCAATGCATATACCCCAACCCCTCAGATTTTCCATTCAAATGAACAACTTCCCTGTATGAAAAGGTCTTGTGTGCTTTGATTAAAAGGTTTTAAAAGGTTTAAGATCTCCTGTGAGTTTGTGCAGCCACAGGGTGTGAGTGTGACTGTTTGTGTGAGTGACAGAATAGAGAAAAAAATAGTGGCAACTGAGAAACCGTCGCATGTGAATCTTTTTCACATCAAAGGTGGGTCCTTTAGAAAACTGTGTTAATCTTCAAAGGACAAAAGCTGCTTAAACACTGAGGCTCACGCCGCAATCAGCAAGGGAGCGGATTATGAAGAGAGTCACTCCTTTCCTTTTAATTAACACATGACAAATATTTACACCACAGCACCGGGGGGACTCCGCAGATTTTGTGCAGAATAGCTTTTAACTGAAGGCATGAGTAAGGCTTTTTGACATGTAAAGTTGAGTGTTTAAGCTTTACTGACATTTAGAAACAAACTTACACACCGAAACATCTAGCATTACATCTGGACTAGTAAATTGTACATTCTTAAACGTTTAAAGAATCACTTTAAAATGGGATTCAGAGCAGTGCAGGGCAAATATACTTGCAATCAAGAACTGATTTAGGTAAACAAATCAGGAGCACGGACAGAAGTGCTTGTGTCAGTCCAAAAAAAAAAAAAGCCATTGATTTGGAGAGATACATAATCAGCGGTGTTGGGGAAAGTTTCTTTTAAAAGTAATGTTACAATATTGCGATAGTTATACCCCCTAAAAAGTGACTTTGGAAAGTAATGTCTTACATTACTTTTGTATTCCTTTTTCTCATATGGGCTGGGCTTCTTTGTTTGTTTTTTAATAACAACAAAAAAGTTATATTTTGGAAAATGTAAAGGCCCTTTCCCAAAAGTGAAATGAATAAGCCTCAGGCTGAAAGAAATACAATTTTATTCCTGTACAGTAGAGGGCACAGCTCAAAAGAAAAACCTTACAGCTGTGCTGTCATTCTGGAATAGGACACAGGGGAAGAAAGTTCAACACTCTTACTTTAGCAATAAAAACAAAAAAATGAACAAATGTGATGTTTATCTATGTCAAAATAGCTTATTAGTACGGTTGAATTGGATTATCGAAGGTCAGCAGTAAAGACATTGAATAATAAAGCGAGATTAATTACATAAAGTACATTTGTGTAATTGAGCATATTTAATTATTGCAGGTTTGCATAATATTCTGAGTTTGCATTGCACTGTTTTTATTCATTTTGAAGAATACTGAATCTGTTTTTGTGCAAGTGAGATGAGTAAATGCATTCTCACATTTAGTCTAAACCTACAATAAGCATCACACAGAGCACACAACACCTCTGCAACTTACGATTTCTCTCAATATGGGGACAAGAGTAGCCTGGTTAAAACCAGACCATTCTCAGTTGTAACTGAGTTATGGTCTGGCAAAGCATCATAGACAAATCATTTCCAGAGGGGCGTCACCAACGGACGTCGCAGGTAGACCTAACACCAATCAGAACGATGAAGGAGATGACGTATGCAGAGCGGCGGCCAGCGGAGAAACATCTCCGAGTGTTGTTCTTTGCTCGGTTTTTAACAGAAAGGAAGCGTTCAAATCGCTTAAACAGACGCGATAGCTGATTCGAACGAGTGATGTCCGACGGCGGCATCCATCTTTGTAATGTAGGCTACAAAATAATCTGCTTCAAAATCCCAGCGCTGTCGTCATCGTGTAAAGCCGGCCCCAACGTTTCTGATTGGTGCCTCAATTTCGACGGATTGGAAATGGACTTGAATGAGCTCTTTGCCAGACTAACTTTCAGAGCAAATCTAAATTTGCCGGAAGTTGCCTGGGTTTTCCCAGGCTAGGACAAGAGAGGTGTCAGAATAAATGGAAAAAACTAAGTAACTTGAGTTACATATTTGAAAAAGTAACTCGGATATTTTGTTGTCAATTTAAAAGTAGTGCATTACATTACCATTTACTTGAAAAAAAGTTATCTGATTACTTGTAATGTGTTGCCACAACACTGCTAATCGCTATGCATCAGAAAAACTTGTTAACAGCTTTGACTGTGTTCAACACAGTACACAACCATTACCAAGACGAATCAATGTAAACCTCCACACAAAGGCTAGTGATTATACTTGACTCACCCTCCCATGCAGCTGATACTTCTGCAGCTCATCCAGTATGAAGTCTACCTGCCTGGCTGAGGTTAGAGATGCAATGTTGCCATCCAGGTTCTTACAGTAGTGCTGGGCATTATCATAACTCTCCTTACTAGCATTCAGCCTCAGACATGCATCTCCAATCTGACTCCAGTCCTCTCCACACAAGTGTGCTGTAAAAAAAGCATAAAACCAGGCTTCTATTTAAACTAGGCTTCACTCACACAAGACATCTGAACACCGCAAACAAATCATTCTGGTCAGGATATTGATAAAAGGAGCTTTCTGTGTATTATACAGCGAAAAACAAGATATATTTGAAGAAATTTGACAGTAAAGACATTTATAAATTATAATGTTGCAAAAGATTTCTGTTTTTAAATAAATGCTGCTCTTTTGAACTTTCTATTCATCAAAGAATCCTGAAAAAGAACAAAACCATTAAGGATCACAACCATTTCAACATTTATGAGAATAATAAGAAATGTTTCTTGAGCAGCAAATCAGCATATTAGAATATTTTTTTAAGGATCATGTGACACTGAAGACTGAAGTAATGGCTGCTGAAAATTCAGCTTTGCCATCACAGGAATAAATAATATTTTAGAATATATTAAAATTAAAATAAAAACTTTAATTTAAATTGTAATAACATTTCACAATATTAAAGTTTTGAATGTGTTTTTGATCAAATAAATCGTTGGTGAGTATAAGAAACTTCTTTTAAAAAAAACTTTTTTTTTTTTTTTATCTTATCAACTTTTGAACAGTAGTGCAAGTAAAACTACATTATGAAATTAAGAAACATGCTACCCTTGGTTTTTGAACTTATTACAGTGAGCAGCACATGAATAATTTACCATGACGATGGTTAACCACAAACACCCACACTCAGACAAACCCCTCAAATTCCTGAATAGCAAAACAAAAGGAAATGCACATAGTGATAGTCAATTATAAAACCACACAGTACTAAAACTAGTATAAAATAACCACCGTCCCTTTCATTTCAAGGGTATATTTAGTAAAATCCAGCTGATTATAATCCAAGATAAAGGCTGTCATCTAACGAAGAGAGAAAAAAACAGAGCGCAGAAAAGGGAAAAAGAACAATAAACTCTGGGTTATTTGACAGGCTGCTCAGCCATACATGGATAAATAGCTCAGCACACTTGAATAATTACTGCACTTGCAATTGGCCTTCTGGTTGAGGTCAGAACTCAGTGTGATGTACCATCCAGCTCCAAAGGTCTCCATTTTCCAATGGTTGATGTCCTTTTCAGACAAAGTTGTCCGTGTGTGTATGTATGCTTTCAAATTGAGCTATCAGTCAGAAATATGACAGCTGAGCAGTGAAGTTCTTTCTAGCTCATGTCCTTGAGAACATCCTGATATCGGACAGAGAGACTGTGGGGGAATGTACCACCTCGGTCACTGTGCCCCTTTATCTCTGCTCCATTAACCACACACACCGGGGTAGAGGTTGGGTTAGGCAATAGAACATATCATTAACCTAATTTAAAAAATATCATTCGAAGTCTCTGCAATTTCCTCAATAATACAGTGAAACAAACGTGTGTGCTTGTGTGTGTGTGTGTGTGTGTGTGCGGTCCTAGTAAACCCTACATTGTGGGGACAAAAAATGCCACCCCACAAAGATGTCAATATCTGAAATCCTTGTGGGGACATTTTTTGGTCCCCACGAGGAAAACAGCTTACAAATCATACTAAGCGATGTTTGTTTGAAAATGTAAAAATGCATAAAGTTTTCTGTGATTGGGTAGGTTTAGGGCATAGGTCGGCAACCCGCGGATCTAGAGCCGCATGCGGCTCATAAGCGCCGCCCTAGTGGCTCCCTGGAGCTTTTTCAAAAATTTGAAAATGGAAAAAGTATTTTTTGTTTTAATATAATTTCTTTAGGAGGAAAAACATGACAAACATTCTTAAAGTTTTTCAACGTTGTAAAAATGTGTATAATAAATATTTAATTTCAACATTTCTGTCAACGAAAAATTTACGTCATACACTGTGACACACGTGTCTGTCAAATCTGCGTGATGCCAGACCGGTGGCTGACAAACAAACAGACCGGCGGGTGTGTCATGGGCCATGGATCCCAAGGGGAAAAAGAGAAAGATAGCTGAGCACTCCCAACGCAATAGAGTGCGGCGCGGGACTAGATTTGATGGGCGAGTGCGAGCGCGGGCGCGTGCGGTAATGCACTCACTCTACTAAAACAAAATAGAAACGATTTACAGGCCAGAATTTCTATTCATAACATGTTTGCAGCGTTGAGCGATATAGCTAATCACAGACATATGTGTTGATTTCTTGAACGCAATGTCCAATCAGAAGCATTTAAGATAGACTCCCCTCACCGCTCAAAACTGACTTTTTTGTTCAGTGCTGAATTCTGTATGCTGGCAAATCCTCTAATTATAACGAACAAAGTGTGGATATTATGAAAGATTCATTGTGCAGTCAGCCTCAGTGATAATAACAGAGATGTGTGAGATCGCGATGAACTGTCAGCTTTTTAGGAATTATTAAGAGAGCGCACTTTGCGCGCATTCAGTCATGCCAAGCCATGCTCGCAGCAAACTGCTTGCTTTTATGTTAAATTAACAGTGATGTGTTTTAATGCTTTAATAACAAAAATTTATCAGGAGGATACGGTGGCGACACGTAGGCTAACTTGAAAGTATTTGGAGGTACAGAAAAAAGTATATTTGCGGGCGGTGAACGGGACAAAACATAAATGTTGCGAGCGGGAGAAAGAAAGTTGAGAACTTCAGTTATAACGACCCACGCATTAAAAAAATGGTCGGGTTAAGGCCCTGTTTACACGAAAACGATTCCGGGTGAAAACGTAATAATATTTTATCGGATGTGCCTTTCGTTAACACGGCGACGGCGTTTTTGGGGCTTAAAAACGCAAAAAAGTGAAACCACCCTCCAAAGTGGAAATCTTAAAAACGCTCCACCGTCGCGTTTCCGTCTAAACGGGTAAAAACGCAAATCTACTAGGGAGAGAAGTAGAAGGAAGGTTGTACGCAGGCGCACGGACTTGTTGTTGTTGTGTGGCAGTGCTTCACATTGCCACCTAGCCGCCTGGAGTGCATACTACATCGCATTTCTAACACTTTTGCGTCTCCATATGCACGCAGATTTCCCCCCCATAACGCTCGTCTAAACGCAGAATAAAAAGTGAAAACGAAACGCCACTTTTGCGTTTTCTCTTCAGATCGTTTCCGTGTAAACATGGCCTAAAATCGGGCTCGGGTTCATAATTACGTTTAATGTGTTGGGCCGGGCCGGGTTTGATTTTTTGGGCCCGATCTAAGCTCTAATTTGTAGCCTAGGCTACTTATCATTTTTGATACTAGGGGGCTAATAAAGCTATTATAACACTTAGCCTACAGCATGTGTTGCCTTCATTATAAGGCTTATATAAAGCTTTTAATTTTTTGCGGCTCCAGACAGATTTTTTTTTTTTTTTTTTTTGGTCCAATATGGCTCTTTCAACATTTTGGGTTGCCGATCCCTGGTTTAGGGGGTAGGGTTAGGGGACAGAATATACAGTTTGGATAGTATAAAACCATTGTGTGTGTGTGTGTGTGTGTGTGTGTGTGTGTGTATCTTTACTGCAGTCTGGAAAATGTTGAGCATATGTACAATGTGTGGGCCCTGTAGAGAAGAATTTCTTCCCAAGAGAGACAAAAGAATGTTAAGAATACATCAAACAAACAACAGCATCACTTCCTGCTCTCAAATTAGATCAGATCAAATAGGTAGAGATGCCCTCTGAGTGTGGAAATGCGTTTCCATTGTTTCTGCGTCTGAGACACACAAACGCGTTTTATTTGCTCAAAACAATTGTTGACGTTTTCCTAACTTTACCCTTTCCAAAATCTTGGCCTCCAAAGATCATCAGCAAACTTAATGTTGAAAAAACCTGTATGCACAAAATGATCACAGGTAGACAGTGCTTGTGACTGCCTGGTGTTCTGAGTTAAAAAAGAATGGATCACTTTCCTGTGCTGTTTCCAGAGACTAGGGCCGTCAGAGACAAGTGTGGAGATTTTTTGACACTTGCACTACTTTCGAGGGATGCATCAAAACTTCAATAAAACAATAATATTGTGATATATTATTACAATGTAAAATGTCTGTTTTCTATTGTAATATATTTAGAAATGTAATTTATTTGTGTGATGGCAGGGCTGAATTTGTAGCAGTTATTACTCCAGTCTTCAGCGTCACATGATCCTTCAGAAATCCTTCTAATATGCTGAATTGGTGCTCAAGAAACGTTTCATATATAATTATAACAGTTGAAAATGACTATGCAGCTTAATATTTTTGTGGAAACCATGATATGTTTTTTTCAGGAATCTTTGATAAACAGAAATTTATTTAAAAAAAAAATCTTTTGTATCATTATAAATGTCTTTACTGTCACTTTTGATCAATTTAATATGTCCTCGTTTAATTTCTTACAAAAGGGTATGCCATAAATTATAACCTTGTACAGTTCAAAGAGTTTTTGAGCTTTATTAGTAGGGCTGTAGCGATACACTAATCTCACAATATGATACGATACACGATATTCACCTCACGATACGATATATATCACGATATTCAGCCAACGATACGATTCGATATAATTCGATACACTTACATAATTTTCTGAAAGATTTAAAGGGAAAAGAGTGATTTTGGTGACATCTTGTGAGTGTTCCATTTACTTGGATTTAATTAATTAAACTGAAAACTAAAAACATCAATTACACAATATATGTCTCTGACTGGACAGAGTCTCTACAGCTTGCAAATGCTGGACAAAATGAATCAAAGATGTGTTGAGAAAATTAGTTCCATTTATTAAAACAGTGCAAACTGTAGCTTACAAGCCTTTGAAAAGTACATAAAGTACAGTATTGCAATTAACAATCGAGAGTTAAATTTAGTTAAACTTTTATTATTAATAGTAAAATTCGGTCCGATTTTCCCGTGGCGTCTGTCATTGCTAAGCAACCATGCACTGCGCTCTCCACAACGACAAAGAAGTTTTAGTAGGTAATAGGGATGGGACGATTACCGGTTTCACGATAAACCACGATAAAATGTACTGACGGTTAGTATTATCGTTTAAAATTTAATTATCATTAAAACCGTGTTTGATTATCGCGATTTTAATAACTCACTGTAAATCATGTCCAGCCAGCCACAGTCTGACGCAGGCGCAGCGTGCAATGTTTTTTTATTATTATTATTCGAGAAGGAATGGCGGAAGACAGTGATCACCGTGCTCGGGAGATTTTCCAGCCTTTTAAGAGGACCAAATCTGAGGTGTGGTCATATTTTGGCTTTTACAAAAGTCCTGAGGGAAACTTGATCGAGGATGGTCACCCTGTCTGCAGAACAGAAAGTCGCTGCAATAGTAGTCTCGCGTAGCCAGACCTTCAGACTGACGGCTGAAGGTCTGGAATTCATAGCAGCTTTCTTTGGCCAAGGCCCGCCCATAAGGCCGTTTGACCGACATGTAAAACAACCAATTACAGTTCGTTTCGTTCAGCGTCACGTTTCGGTGCGTGGAAATGTCCCCACAACAACAGACCTGCGTGCAACAAGTCAGTCAGCATAGAAAATCAAAGAAAGAGAAGAAAACTTCAAGAGTCTTTCCCGTGAACCTCGCATACTTTTGAGAATTCTACGTTTAGCTGATCTTGATAAATGCTCATTGTCACTCATGTAAACACAACAGTTTTTCTTCCGCAATCACACGTCTGCGCTTTGTTTCCCGGCGGGCCGAAAATAAACGCGACACTCGCACCTCCCCGGAAATCCGATAAAATTCAACCAATCAGATGACGACTTCGACATTCCTGAAGTGTTTCCAGTTAAGTGTACCATATGCATCAGACGTTTAGCCAACGTTCCGTGGGCGTGACGTCTGAGGCTGAGACTACTGCAATAGAAACACTTCAAATCTGCCGATCGTCTTGTGTGACCATCACCCAGTGTTGTATAGCGAACGCAAGGCAAGTTAACTTTGACCCCAATACCAAAACTACATCTGGGAAATAATTGGGCACAAAATGTTGTTTTGAGTTGAAACATTTTATCTCACTCACTTGAAATAAACGTGAAGCTTCCGCGAAGAAGGTTCGCAGCAAATGGCTTTGAGCCAAAGACGAACAAACAACTTCAAACTAGACTATTATTAAGAGTGATATTTTAAGGGATAGTAATGTATAGATTCATTGTACACTTATTACACCTAATTTTTTTACCACATGATTACGGGGACATATTGAATTGAGATCAATGTGTTAAATCGAACCTGTTTATAAATCCATTTTGTACAGCGTACAAAACAATCGTCCAGACAAGATGATCAAAACAATATTATCAAACTCTGTAAACAATAAATCAACTCTGATTTCATTTTCAATACAATCAAAAACGGGAGAGGCAAGAAGGCAAGTTGTATTTGAATGAAACAAGAGCACGCTGTGCCGTACCGTTGTGATACATGGATGTGCGCGGTGTAATAATGCGTTGCTATTGACGACGGTCTTTATAAAGAAGGAAATGGCACAGAATAGAATCTTGCTTAAAAAAACTGCATAGAGCTGCTTATTTATTTGTTGTTTGTTGATTTTCAAATATAAAACTTGTTGAAATGTTTTCAGTGTGAGCATCAGGTCTTTTTGAACACTTTCATCTCATTTTAACAAAACCGTGATAATATTGATAATCACGATAATTTTGGACACTATAATCGTGATATGAAATTTTCATACCGTCCCATCCCTATAGCTAATAGATTTCCACCACTGAAAAACACTTGCTGTATCTCTGCTAAGTTACAAGATTTATTTACGGAGAAGAGAAGAACACCCGTAGTGTTTGGGTGCACATGTTGACCGAGCTTTCAATGTTGTTACGGAAAGGGTTAGGCTGATGGTTGGTTCTTGTCACATGAACTGCGGTGCGCTTGCGGCATTCTGAAAAGTTGAGTGTTTCCAGGTGTTTTCATCTCGCTGCGCCTGGGAAAAATGAGCGCGCCGCTTCAATTATGAGCGCGCTTGGGGGGAAAAATATCGATTTGTATCGCAGAATCGATAAAATTGCTCAGCCCTATGTATTAGGCACATAGGTTAGAGTGAGTACACTACCTAGGCAAATACAAAAACTACAGAGGGCAGTTTAGTTATAGGGTAAACTAGCTGAAGATCTTTTATCTTTTTTACCCTCTCAGATATTTGGTTTCATCCTGCCATTGTAAATATTGTATATATTTGTTTTAATCTTTAGACTTCTAACTCCTTATTCTTTTCTCAAATGTATACAATACATTCTCTGCATCATGTTTGTCTTTTTATCTTGTATTTCATATATTTATATCTTTCTGCCAACCAAACACACTCAAATATTATCATGTTAGATGTTGCACCTATACCCCTAGACCAGAGGTCTTCAACCCAGCTCCTGGGGACTCACTGTCCTGCAGAGTTTGGCTCCAACCCAAATCAAACAGAACTGACCAACTGTTTAAGCTGTTTGGAAATCAATTTTGCAGGACAGAGGGTCTCCAGGAGCAGGGTTGAAGACCTCTACCCTATGCATCATCTGAAGTTGTAACAGTTAAACAGAAGAAATGTCTACTTTGATCACTGTTTCATTGTTTATATGGACATGCATATGCTCTGTCATTCTGTCTGTCCATCCACCCATCCATCCTTCAGCTCACCAGGCAGAGAATGACATTCCTGCTGTTGTGGTTCCCACTGACAGTTGATGTTAAGCGAGCAACTCCTGCAGTTCGCCAGTTTGGTACAAACCTGCTCACCTCGAACACTGCATTTGGTATAGTTCTTCACAGACTAAAAATCAAGAGAATGGAAAAGAGATATTTGTAAAATACTCTGGTTATATTTTTTCAATGTGACTACTAAGTTTGTACAATATTGTGTAGTATTTTTTAACATTTATATGAGGAACAAGTGAAATCAAGAAGTTACAGATGCTAATTCTCTAAGCCAATCAATCTTATCATAAGATATATTACTGCATACCTGGCCAGTTTTGCGCAGACCGGGTCTCCAAATAGAGAGCTGGTGATCAGACAGCATGGCAGGGGGAGGGTTGAGGTACAGGGGACCTCGAGGGTGGCGGGCAAGCTCAATTGTAAGCTGAATGCAGACAAAACATGACACGGTAAAGAGAAATGTTATTTTGAATGGCTTTAAATGCTTTTAAATCTATTTAATAGTTAACCCTCTGTTTAACATACCACAGTGCAGTTGCTTGAAGAAGAGATGCATTTCTTGTCTTCGCACCATTGGCAGTCATTGGTGTTGGCCGTACAGGAAGCACAGTCAGAAAACTGCGGACACTGCTTATCAGATCCATCTGTGGTTTAAAAAACTAGAATCATCAGAGATAAGGAAAATATCTACTAGTTAGCATAAAACAAAAATTGGAGGTAACAAGGGTCTGACTCAGAGCTCTCAAGGTGAAACACTTCATAACTGTGGTGAAAAATGAGTGTGTGCAATGACACATGGGTAAGGGCTAAAGTTGAACAGCGGAGGTGGATATGGACAGGGCACAGCGAAATTAAAACCAGAAAATTGAGGGGAAGAGCCAAGGACAGAGAAAAAAAGATTTGTCCTGACTGTGAATTTGTTTATTTCAGACATGAATAACCATAATACACATAAGTACTGTTGTTCCTGTTCTTTTCTTTTTGGGAGGATGTTTTCTGTTTGTTGGTTTGTTTTATCCCTTTTATCATTTTTTTCTGGGAAAGAGACGTCACACAGGAACTGGCTTTTGTCTGGAACCATTTCAAAGGATAAACAACGAGAAAATCCAGGACAAAAATGAACTAGAAGGATGGGAGAAAGGAAACATGAGTGAAAACAAAATTACACTCAGGTTTATTTACCCCTTCACACCTTATTTTTCTGTGACTGTGTTAACCCACAATAAATGCCAATTCACTAGTTATTTACTTAAATTGATATTGTTTTAAAGCCTTATTACCTTTTTCCGAAATAATAAAAAAAAAAGATATAAAAAAAAGTCCTGCTTGCACATATCCATTTAATATATATCCAGCCTCAGCCTTTGCAGTCCTGTGTACATTCATGCGAGTGCGCAGCAGTCCAGGATTTTTTTTATTTTTATATATATATATATTATAATAACACACAAGGCTTTAAACCTTAGAAGTATGTGTGTATTTAAATATTTTGTTGTGCTCAGGTTGTCAGTCAGAATGACGTACATGTCTAGATATTATTGTGTACAGGTATACAGAGAGCAACCACCCAAAAAGTGCTTACGTACAATGATAAACTGCATGATTGCAGGTCTCTGAGATGCACACAATACAGGATAATCCATCATGAACTTGTGTGTCATTCCATTACTTAATTAAAGTCCAATCCACCTCTGATAGAACACCAAACTCAATGCAGTAATTGCAGTAATCCTCTCAGGTCCAGTTTTGCCCACAGAAAAAAAAAACATCTGTATCCACAATCGCTGGAGATTAGTTTCATCGCAATCATAATTACATCGCTATGAGATTATTATGCGCCGACTGACCTTTTGTTCAGTCAATTATCAACAGGCATTTCCACAGTCAGGCAGGATTTACCCAGTGGAAAACAGGCAGCAAGCCATCAAGGTAAAGCAGAACATGTGAGTGGCTCTGCATATAAACCCCCCAATGTATCAAGTGTAAATAGGATTATATGTGGTTTAACAATAATCTCCTGACAGAGGATTTATTGGAAGGATAAATACTCTCCAGGTGTGTGTTTGACATACAGAGCTAATGGTCCAACTCAATTGAATGAGATCTACATTGAACTTCACCCCACTGGGATGGTTATATAGGATAGCAGACCAGGTGTATAGATATTCCCACAAGATGAAAGGATGTGTAAACATTTATAACACTTGCATTTTATAAATTACACAACTATTTAAAAGTTCTGTCTGTAAAGTTCTGGGGTCTGTAAAATGTTTCAATGTTTTTGAAAGTAGTTTCTTACGCTCATCAAGCCTAAAATCATTTATTTTATAAAAACATATATATTTAAAACATTAATATTGTGAAATGTTATTACAAATTAGGGATGGACCGAAATTTCAGCATCTAAAAATTATCGGCCGAAAATGTCATTTTCTGCTATTGGCCGAGAGAGAAAAATGGCCGAAAATATGAGGCGAAAATATATGCACATGCGCTCTGCTCAGTTGCTCACAGCCCATGTGAAGGCTCCACTCATGTACAGCTCATGCTCATCGGAAAAGCAAAGTCCGCTCAAATAACGCGCTGACATTAAATTTCTATGTAGTCGTACTATACTTGTTTCTGTTTGCAATAGCCCTACTGTCCTGCAACATGGTGTGGTAGCCACCATGGTGTGGTTCTGTGACATGCAAGACCCACTTTTACTGAGTCCTGTGAATAAGAAATTAATTCAATGTGAATGTATGGTGAAAATACTCAAAAACAGCTCCATAAATGACCATAAAAGTAATTATGCGTAGCCGGTGTTTAACATAAGCTTTTAAAATGATAGGTTCTTACTGGTGCGCGCAGGGCAGAAGGAGGCAGGTACACTGTCATTAGCATGGCTGGAGTCCCAGGGTACACAGCGTTCTGTGATCCAGACGCAGCGAACACCAGGACCAGCGCTCTGACAAAGATCCACCTCCGGGAAGGCATCACAGCTGGCAGGCTTATACACCAGCACATCGTTCAGAATCACACCAGAGAAACCACCAAAAACGTACATTGAGCTGAGTGGAAGAGAAAACAGACCTTTTCTGTATTTCGACCCATTTGTATTGCCAAAACAATTTTCCAAAGGAAATGAGAGCATAAGGCCACACATTCGATTTTTCCCCCGACCCATGATGATTTGTTTAACTAAATTAAATTTAGTGGAAAAAAATAACAACCTAGGCACAGGAAGAGCGCATATACTGATGGTATCAGTGAATGGAAAGAGTCCACATCAAGAACTTACCCATTACTGACAACAGCTGTGTGTCCAAAACGGTTGACATCACGATGTAGACTGGGATTTGGAAGAACTGTCCACTCGTCACATGCTGAAAAGCACACATGCAAATAAATAAATTAAAATATATATAAACGTAGTTGAAAATAACATTAAAAGCTATTAGATTCACAGAGTACAATAATACCATTATAAAACATTACGTCACAACCCTAAAACTAATAATAAGATTATTAGTCATTTGATATTTTATTCTAGAGATGCACAATATATATATCCGTACCATACCCGTTAATGGATGATATTAGAGATAAAGCATTACTTAATTTATCAATATTGGATGTTCAATTATTTTTATAATACTCATTTCTTCTATTTTTACATTTACACTACCGTACAAAAATTTGGGGCAGTACTTTTTTGTTTTGTTTTATGTTTTTGAAAGATATATCTAATGCACACCAAGCCTGAATTTATTTGATCAAATATACAGTAAAAATGTATATATATATATATATATATATATATATATATATATATATATATATATATATATATATATATATATATATATATATATATATATATATAGTAATAGATTATTACAATTTAAAATGGACATTTTCTATTTTAAAATATTTAAAAAATATAATTCATTCCTGTGATAGCAAAGTAGCCATTACTCCAGTCTTCAGTGTCACATGATCCTTTAGAAATCATTCTAATATACTAATTTGGTGCTCAAGAAACATTTATTATTGTGTTATCACATTTTAGGTTGTGCTGCTTAATATTTTTGTGGAAACTGTGATGATTTTCAGGATTCTTTGATGAATAGAAAGTTCAAAAGAGCAGCATTTATTTAAAAACAGAAATCTTTTGCAACATTATAAATGTCTTTACTGTCGCTTTAAATCAATTTAACATATCCATATGAATGTATTAATTAATTTAATTCAAAAACTTTTGAACAGTAGTGTATTTTACCTTTGCCAGCATCTAACATCCAGTTTAATCTCAAGAAGAACTGATCATTTATTAACACTGTTAAAATGGTTCACTTTTACTATTTAAAAGAATAGCTGGGTTTCAGTCACGTGATTATAATGACGATTATGATGACGCGGGAAGGCGGGGCGATTTCAGATGGAGGGCAGGAAGTAAACATGGAGAATACGTCTATGGAGGAAACCGTTGCGGAGAGTCCGTATTGAGTCTAATTTACCTTGATCATTTAATGTCCCATTCCCACTGATCCCCTGAACGACAACCTAGTGCTATATGAACACAGACACAAAAAAAACACGTTGGCTAGCTAACATACCGTCGCCGCAGAGACACGGCATTAACAGACTCTGCTCCTCCCAAACCGCAGACGTAACGTTACGTTACGTTACGTTAAAAATCCACTTTTTACGGCGTTGTTCTGTGAGCTTTTTACATTTCTCACCTTTAGGAATGACAATCTTTGGTACTCTATAAAAACCCTTTCCCTTTTCTCGATTAGAACGATTGGAGCCGCCGTACACAAAACATTGATGGCAGATCCTCAGCTATTTTACTCACTTCCTGCCCTCCATCTGAATTTTCGCGCTCTAGCGATGCAGCACCGTGACGTCACGTGAAACCAACCTATTGTTTTAGTTTTTTAGTTAATTAATATTTTTCATTGATTTAGGAAATGTGGTAATATCGGCCAGAATTTAACATCAGTGCAGAGATATTTTACTCATCAGAAGTGAAAAGCCACAGCAACAGTGTACAAAGCACTAAGTAAACCAAACCTTTTTACTGACAGAGACATCTGTGTGTTTTGAGCTGTACGTGTTTGTCCAGGTTACATGAGCTCTGTGGCATATGTTTCTCCCAGGCTGCCAGATCGGACACACTCTGGGCTCGTTACACACTCTTTAATTCAGTAATGAGCCGCACTCATGGTCAGTTAATCAGCTAGGGAGAGGAAACCAAATACTATCTTTAAATTCTACAGGCTTTCCTGCTAGTAAATGCATGCATATAAATACACATGCAGGTGTGTCAAGAAAACACACAGTACATTCACACCGTTAACAACCTTGTGAACAGATGTTTTGTAGCATGAGATTCTTATATTACAGAACAACAATATACAGAGCATAGGAACGATTGAGACATCTAACATCTCACAGCCTCCCTACAGCACCAGAGATTAACACCTTACAGCACTGCATCACCAAGATGCCACCAACACAACATAGTGCAGCTCTGTCAAGTGAAAGTGAACAAAGAAGCCTCTAAGACTGCAAAAGAGAGACAAAAAACAGTTATAGGAATTTCACCAGACCTTGTATCGCTGACATCAAAATAATTTCAGAAATCACTCCCATTTCACCCAGTCACTTTAAAAATAAAAATAAACTACGGTTCAGATGTTTGGGGTCGGTATGATTTTTTAAAATGTTTTTGAAAGAAGTCTCATCTTCACCAAGGCTGCATTTGTTTAATCAAAAATACAGTTAAAGGAATCTATCTAATATACTGATTTGGTACTCAGGTAATATTTATTATTATCAATGCTGAAATGCTGTGCCGCCTAATATTTTTGTGGAAACAGTGATACATTTTTTCAAGATTCATTTTAAGAATCAAAAGAACAGCATTTATTTTGAAACAAATTAACATTATAAATGTGTTTACGGTCTCTTTTGATCAATTTAATGAATCCTTAAATAGAAGAATTTTTTTTTAAAACTATTTTGAAATTGGCCATTCATGAGTTTGTTCTTTTTTAGGTCTTTAGTGCTAATGCTAGTTAGTTTCAAGTGTTTCTTGTTATCCTATTGTTTTCTCAGTTATTTAACCGTGTTCAGTCCATGTGTTGGGGTATTATTGTTCGTGTGCATGTGCCTTTATAGTTCATGGTGTTATGGGTCAATGTCAAGAGCTACGCTTCATACTGTATCATGTGTTTCACGGTCAAATCATAGATATGTATCACGTTTTGGACCATTAAACACCTTTTTATATGCATTTAGATCCAGACTCTTGCTTGACTTTTGAGGCCTTGTTACACAGACCCCATATAGTGTGTGTTTAAAATAATATGTTTCTTAATATATTTAAACTGAGTGACTGTGTGTGTATGTGTGCGTAAGGACCATTAAATTTAAAAAAAATAATCTGGTCTTTAGCAGGTCTTAAAATTAGGTAAATACAACCTCAGATGAACAACAAATAACATATTACACTGTGTCATTATTTATTTAACAAAAATAAAGCCATGTGCAACAACACATTTTGATTAATTTGCTTGCAGAACCACCTTGCAGCAATAACTTGAAGTGATCCTTTTCTGTAAGACTTTATCAGTCTCTCACATCGTTCTGGAGGAATTTTTGCCCACTCGTCTTAGCAACATTGCTTCATTTCTTTGAGGTTTGTGGGCATTTGTTTATGCACAGCTCTC
Organism: Tiaroga cobitis; assembly: GCA_030578255.1. Classification (NCBI taxonomy): domain Eukaryota; kingdom Metazoa; phylum Chordata; class Actinopteri; order Cypriniformes; family Leuciscidae; genus Tiaroga; species Tiaroga cobitis. The sequence goes on from CM060603.1 coordinate 33,622,880, forward strand.
TTAAAGCCAACAGAATTTCAATCTGGTTGAGGTCTGGACTTTGACTGGGCCACTGCAGTTTTCTTTTCTTTTTCAGCCATTCTGATGTAGCTTTGCTGGTGTTCTTGGGATCATTGACCTGCTGCACGACCCAATATCAGCCAACGGACAGATGGCCTCACATTTGACTCTAGTATACTTTGGTATACAGAGGAGTTCTTGGTCGACTCAACGACTGCAAGGTGCCAAGGTACTATGACTGTAAAACAACCCCAAACATCACCCCTCCACCACAGTTCTTGACAGTTGGTATAAGGTGTTTGTGCTAATATGCTGTGTTTGGCTTTCGTACCATATCAATGGCAGCAACAATTACTCTAAGATCATTGCTGATGTCTTCCCCCTTGGCATTGTCCCGACACACACCTGAAAGCTCTAGATCAGCAAACAGCAAAACTTCTGCTTTTATAAAGTTGGTCACACTCGCTGATGATCAACAATTAATCAAAGGCATTTGATTAGCAGCACCTGACTGCTACTTACCCTCTTAATTCCTATGGAAGCAGTAAGGGTGTACTTAGTTTGTCACACATGGCTTCTCCATTTTGGCTTAAAAACACAGTATAATATGTCATGTGTTGTTGTTCATCTGAGGTTGTATTAACCTAATTTTAAGACTTGCCAAGGACCAGATGATTTTTTATGATGTATCTGAAACATAACACCATACAATTCAATAGGGTGTCCTTTCTATTTCTCATACATATTCGTTTCAAAAGCCATCACATACTTTCAAAGTCGAAACAGACTGCCACAGACAGCATTAATATGTAAATTTGGCATGTACCCCTCAGAGTACTCAGGCAAAGTCAAGAAAGTGTGGCCAGGTTGCAAACAGCACTCTTGAGTGCAGTACTGATCGAGCTCCCGTTTAACTAAGGTCACACCTGCATCCACACAAAATTTCATCTCAGAAAACAGACAAAAATGGCCACACAAAAAGGATTTAGCTAATCTCTGACTCCTGCAACCCTTACAACTTAATTAATGGACACATTAGGAAACGTGATAAACAAAACATTGTCCTGGAACGTCAGGAAGAGTTCATTCATTATAACTGGATTTTCATGCATGTAGTTTAATCAGTTGTAGAATGATGGGGACATGGCATTTATAAAGGCTGTGAATCACTATTGGAGTGAATTGAAAAGAAGTACCACTCTATTCCCATCAAGCTACATATGATGTAGCTTAGATGAGGGGAGAAATGTCTTTAAAAACCTTTATTATCCTGTTTATCAGTTTTAAAGCTTTTTGTAAGTGGCCTCTGAATCACACAGAATTGCAAAAAGTCTGTCACAGGAAAAATACCTTTAATATAAATCGCTTTGAGATACATTTACCTGTATGCATTTGCAGATGCTTTTATCCAAAGGCCAACATTTTAGGCCACCACACAGATTTCTGGCAGGAGTAATTCCATGCCTGATTTCAATCAACCTGGTCCAGACCTCTACAGATCTAAAGGTTACACTCATATTCTCTCAAATGGCAAAACTGCTCCTGATAGTTATCGTTGGCTCTGCCTAGATTTCATTTCCTCACAGGATATTGGCTCAACTCCCATAGCTAATGTACAGGAGACAAAGAAACAGAGCGAAGAAACACTGGATGACAAGAGCAGATAGAGCAGAGGTAGAGAACAGTAGATGCAGTAGAAAGGAAACCAAACCCATTTTAATTGCAAGCTTAATAAAATATGTTTTTGTGCTGAGGCAATCTGCTACCTAGTCTGTTGGTTGTATTAAAACAAAAGGTCTGCGCAGAAGAGAAAAACACTGATCCACAACGCCTCTCAGCCAGAGTGCTACAATTTTAATTAGGGTTTATTTTCCCTGAATCTAATTAGAGGTACGAGAGTTGAGAAAGACATGGCAAGAGAAATTTAAGCAAATGAAAACTGTTTTCTGTGTCATCTTGAATTCAGTCCCTCATTGCAAGAAATATTGCATAATAAGAGCTAATAATGCCCCTTTTCTCCCCTTTAAAAGTTGACTCAGAGAAAGAAAGAAAGAAAGAAAGAAAGAAAGAAAGAAAGAAAGAAAGAAAGAAAGAAAGAAAGAAAGAAAGAAAGAAAGAAAGAAAGAAAGAAAGAAAGAAAGAAAGAAAGAAAGAAAGAAAGAAAGAAAGAAAGAAAGAAAGAAAGAAAGAAAGAAAGAAAGAAAGAAAGAAAGAAAGAAAGAAAGAAAGAAAGAAAGAAAGAAAGAAAGAAAGAAAGAAAGAAAGAAAGAAAGAAAGAAAGAAAGAAAGAAAGAAAGAAAGAAAGAAAGAAAGAAAGAAAGAAAGAAATGCGGGCGCTCAGTTTTTACTGTCGTTTAATACATTTGGCCAAAATCTTGTGTTATAAAAGATGAAGTGCTATACACAGGCTGTGTTGGCTATAATTAGAAGGCAAATACCAGACTGGCATTCTTCTCGGCTCCTCAAATACATAAAATATTTGCCTTTACAAGCATCATGTTTTTTGAATAATGAACTTATTCAAAGAACCGGTTCTTTATTTATCCTTGCACTGCAAACAAGCAGAGACAGTCTCCAAAATGTGTGCACTGTGCAGCACTTCATTCATGATTGAGGCAGGTAAAGCTACTGTATGCGGTTTGCCGACAGTTTGATGACTGAATGGAGTTACGAGGTTAAGTCACAAGCTCTAAAGCTATTTAGTATAAAGTTCTATTCAAGCTTCAGTATAAAGTATAGACACAAAAAAAAAAAAAAGGTTAAAAATTCCATTATTAGTAACCGGTATTTTTTCTAATCAAACTGTTTTGTTGCAGAGGGGACGCATGAACAGAAACGTTAAAATACTGGTTCTGTTCGGAGAGAACCGATAGATTTTTCCTTCTGTTTTAAAGCCCTGATAAAAACAATGAATTGCAAACCCAGAATATTACGCAAACCTGCAATAATTAAATGTTGGGATACTTCACCTCTGGAAAGATAAATGTGTATTTAAAATGGGTCATTTATGTAGAAGAAATGTGAAATTGTTTTTGAATTTGGAGCTTTCTAGACTGAGAAAAGCCAGAAAATGTATTTTTGGCTCATGTGGATGAAAGACAACAACTCCCAGAATGCACTTGCTTCGCTGCCCTAGGAGGCCACGCCTACCGGTAACAGAGCGCAGTAGTTTAACAACAAGTCTAGTCTCCGTGATGAGTCTGCCTGGGATTTCGAGATCGCCCAAAATGTCCGGTATTCGGCTTTTGCGTTCTACAGTGGCCATTCATCATGTTTACTGTGGCGAGCAGGACGAGTGAGGGCCATTGGAGAACGACGCGAGGCCGGTGGCGTGATTACCGATAAGCGACACCTGTGAGACGCACCGGTCTCGTATCTCTCACGGAGGAGCGGGAATTTTCTTAGCAATGTTAAAACGCACATCAACCGATCACTTGTTTAGCGTTTATGTAACGTTACATTCAGATTCACGAATCGGAATGAATTCAGTTAGATTGAAACAAAAGGTGTATATGTAAACAATGAATGGCGACTGCAGAAAGCAAAAGCTGAATCCAGGACAGCAAATCCAGGAATACTACTCAGCTTTCTCCCCTACTACTGACTGTAGTCTTTAGCCTCTGGCCAAAAAATCCTCCGATGGCGCAAAATGACGATTTTTGCGTCATCGGAGGATTTTTTCCAGACAAAAAATACCTAAATCTCTCGTCTCAGGGGGATATGAGGCTGGAAAGCACTGTAATTTGAAAATACTACAGGCGTTCTACTGATACAAAACTTAACGCTAAATCCTGAAGTATCCCTTTAAATGACACAAATATAATTTATATATTTAATCTCACTTTATTAGCCACTGTCTTTGCTGCTGACCTTCGATGATCAAATTCAACCATTTGGGTTTTCTTTTTTTTTTATTGCTGCGCCCCCTACTGTACAGGTATGAACTTGCATTTTCTTCAGCCTATGGCTTATTCATTTCACTTTTGGTGGAAAAGGGCCTACACATTCCATTTCTGCATTTCACTAGATTCCAGTGATACATTTATGGTGTAGCCAGCCAAATCTTAAAATTGAAGATCACAAAACAGATTATTTACAGCCTTAGGGACAGAACACTGAATTTGTTTTCCTGGGTTGACATTATATCCATTCTTTTATTACAGATTTCTTTAAAAGTTTTTTTTTTTTTTTCTTTTTTTTTGACAACACACTTTAAAAGTAATAAAACTTTTATTTATTTATTTATTTATATATAGTTTATGGAACAAAAACATTTTATGAAACAAATAAATGGCCTAGTGTTGCCCCAACAATATGCTGTCAAAATGTTTTATACTGTTATGAGAAATTTGAGCTTTTTTCTAGTATTATATGAACAAATAAATTGCAAGACTTAATGCTTAATATAAATCTTAAAGGGGTCATGACATGGTTTTTTGTTTTGTTTTATTATGTTCCCTTAGGTGCAATTATAGTATTACTATAGTTTTTTGAACAAAAAAACTTTAAAAATGTAGTGATTTATGACCTTTTTCCACCCTGTTTCTCCCCCTCTGATTCAAACAGTCTGTTTTGGAGGTGTTTCCCCTTTAAGAGTTCAGTGTTAACGCCCATTGTTATGATTGGCTAACGTCAGTGCTGCTTATGCATACATTATTAACGTTAATCATTTTGTATCACATGTAGGCTACACAATGCTCCGCCACTTGAAACTTCGGTCTTCGATCTTTTACCATCGTGTCAATTCTCAATTGATTTTGATTCATATGCGCGAGGAAGAGAGAGAGAGACAGAGAGAGCAGGACAGTTTGAAGGCGCGCGCGCGGCCGGGGCTCTCTCTCTCTCTCTCTCTCTCTCTCTCTCTCTCTCTCTCGTCGTTCTTTCAGTAACATGCGCCCTGTCACACTCATCTACATCACTCACCGAACAAATAAGGCTTTGGCGGGCTGCATATGCTGCAAATAAACTGCATCCAACTGCTTTCCCTGACGTCTGGATCGTTCGGCAGCATTCAAACATGTTGCTTGTCCACAGCAGGAACAGCACATCTGCGTGGCATCGCAGTCACTCGCTGCACAACAGCGCATGCGATGATGCGAAATGAGGCGTAGTTGTCCTGCACTGGAGGCAGTCATATGCAAACGACTGGTACGTCACGTCGTACCGTGACGTCACTAAGAACAAAGGATCTAGAACGAGCTGTATTTAAAGCTTGATTAAATAAATGCTTCGTTTATAATGGGGAGGACGTCTTAAGCTATGAAACTTGCAGGAGGTTTTAATGGTACAAAGACCTCTTAAATACCAAAAGATCAAGGCAAATTTGGTTTCTCATGTCATGACCCCTTTAATTAAATTGAGCTTTTACAAATTGAATACCTGTAAAAAGTTGTAGTAAGCTTTATCAACTCAAAATTGATTAACTACTTAACTGCGGCAATCGGTTTCTACAGGTTTTCTCTGCCAGTAAAAGTCAGTCAACTTAATATATTTTACAGTGTTGCACCACCAGGCTTTAAAGTGCCAGATGCAGTGAAAAGCTGGTTTGAAAAGCAGTGCAATTCTAAATGAGCATAATCACTGCACTCAATACAAACATAATCAGTCCAATAAACAGTAATACAAGTACAAACAGCATTTTATGCAGTTTAAAGTCAGGAAAAGAGTCTGTTTATTACTTCATTTTGTTTCATACACACTGCAGCAGGTCGGAAAGGTTGCCCTCTGTATCCACAGCAGGAAGAACAGAAGACCAACAGTTACAAGCAATTGTACAGGAACATTTCCAGGAAGCCTGCTGGTGATTAAAAAATGGCCTAATTTGCTACTTTAATGAATTAAGCGAGTGGAGCAGATTTTAGGCCAGTGCTTTAGTGGTAGTGATGTATTTGGACAGACTGCAGCCAGTACATGTAAAGCCAGTCAAGGCTGTCCAAGCAAACTTGTGCAATCAGACAAAGTGGCTTGGGCACACAGAGCCAACCCAGACCTAAGCCAAAAATGACCACTCCCTGACACCAGACCAGAACCAGTACAATCCAGAGTCCACGAGCCCTTGCCTTTACTTGAGCTCCAAAACACTGTACAAACATGGTGCAGTAGAGAAGCGCCAAGTGGAAGTGAAAGTTGCCACTCTACTGTAGTAAACACTGTGGGAGGAATTCGCCAGGAATGAGCACAAGTTCTCTCATCCTTTCTTTCACTCTCCCTTGGCTCCACAACCTCCTTGTATAAGGTACTGTAAAACAATTTCTGTAAAAAGGCATTCGACTGCTTTTTATGAGGATTTAATGATAAATATTACTGTCAGCACTGAAAGGAACACTTTAAATCATTCACTGATATTCCTCGTAAAAGTCTCCCATTTAAAAAAACCCACATTAGCCAAAGTTGCCAAAGGCCGTAGTAAACCTATAGTGTGTGCACCACACACTGGGATCATAAGCCATAGAGAATATCAAACAACAGTCATAAAATTCATTGTTGGCTTGCAAGGAATGGCTGAAATAAGTTGTGTGTGTCAATTGGTGTTTAATATTTCAAGGTAAGAGCAATGTAAAACACAAGGCACACTCTTTGTTCTCCATATCAGCCCATAATAAATGATTATTTAAAGTGTTGTCAAAGTTTACAGTGCCTGACTCTGCAGAAGAAAGTTTCATGAACTTGCAAAGCCTACAAGCAAAAAACATTCCGTACATTTTTTTAAAAGCTCTGTGACAAAGCTCCACTCGGTGAATGAAGAAATGAATGTGTAGCACTCCACCACATACCCTAAGACAGATGCCTATGGCCAGACATTATACCACAGAGGTCAAAGGTTTCAGAAGCAATCCATCACAGAGGTCTTGCCTTGAGAAAGGTCATACTAAGGATATCTGTAAACCTACGTTAGCAGCCCCTCAGCTGCGTGTATGCTTACAGATTTACAAATGATTTGCATGACTGGAGCAACACACACTCGCATGCTCTGTTCCAAAACCCAACGAGCCACCTTGCTGTCATGTTTGCAGCCTACATTGGCAGCTGCCTTCTAAAGCTCAAAGTATACTTCGGTTTTTATGTGTCAGCATAGTACGTGCACAGCCCGATTTTTCAAACCATGCACACTCTACACGCTCAGCACACACATGTGCCTTGAATTTTTTTGTGCTAATTAGTTGCTCAACAATGTGGTAACACTGAAGAGACAGAACAAAAACAACATCACTGGAGATGGCACCAACAATATACATCTGTGTTAACTCATTCCCCGCCACTGACGAGATATTCCATCATTTATGACACTACACTTTTTCCCGCCATTGAGTTGATCTGGCTGTCCATGTTTTCACTTTTATACTGTAGGAGGTGCTGTTATGCATCTTCTGAAAGAGTACAGCATTTCCGGATCCAAAAGGAGCGGATAGAAGATTGCTTACGCACAACTAAGCTAACAGGATTTATTCAACAGCATTTAAGTCAAAACTGCTGAATGAAATATCGAACCCACAAAGAGGTACACGACTTTGCAAGCTATGGGATGTTGATGAACTCCACCTACTCCATCTATGTTTTGATCATTGTTCTGAATCCAATCTGGACAAAGTCTGTGACAAAAAGGCTATTTTCTCAACTTTTTGTTTGAAATGTTATTTTTTTTATGAAACATCTACAATCAAGTGTTGATAAAAATATAATGAATGAATCATTTTACGATGCTTCTAAAACATTAGTAAAATGTCCAGTGAGTGGTGCTAAGCATGTTCAGTTTTATCTGAGACAGAGGAATGTGAGTCTGGCAATGTTTTCGAAAATGTTCAAAAATTACATGTCTGGTGACTGGAGCTAAAAGGTCAATGCTCTATCATGTTTGAAATTAATGTACCACCTATGCTAACCTGACCCTAAACCTAACCGATATTGTAAAAAAAAAAAAAAAGTAAACATGAGACAAAACCATGCAATTTCAGTTTGCTTCTACAAGTCTTTGAGCTCTTTAGCGATTCAAGTTTCACGGGACTCGTACCCGAGTGCTCCATATTGCAAGTGCAATGCTGTATCGTGCTTCCAAGCAAGTTTACTACATCAGAATAGCCATTCATATGGAGCTGCAAATGTGATGTGATGCAAACATCATACAAATCATGAACTATAGCAAAAAGTTTGTTGAAGTCATAACTTTGTATTGTTCAAGGATCTGTCCGAAAATAAGGATTCATTGATAATCTGTCCCTGTAATTATCATTTGTGTAAAAAACGACTAAACGTTGTTGAGGTTTTACTGCCACTAGTGTTTAATTTCAGCTGAAAACTGCAGTGAATTGTATGTATAGGTATGTTTTTGGAGTTCTGCAAAAATATAAGTAGAGGCAAGTTTTTCCAATGAACCTAGGTTGCCATTTAGTTGTTGTTTTTTTGTTTTGTTTTTAAAGTGTTGCATTTGGGACATAATTGACATTTTGTTAACTTTGTATACCATCTAATTTTTTCCCTGATCAACACAGTGCATTCTGGGGTCGACTTTAGAATTTGACTAACAAAGGAACCTGAGATGGCAGCTAAGTTATACCATTTGAACAGGTTTCAAATCTTGAGCATATGATGCCTTGAAATGCTGCCTACATAGAGTTCCCTTGGTTTTGGAACAGAGACACAGACACTTACTTTTCAAAAAGGGAAAAGTGAGAGCACTGACGAGGTGGTATGTAGACTATTTAAAGGTTCTGCACTGGGAGGTCCTCCATAAGGGTACCACCAAAGATTTGATTACAGACACCACACATGCAGTCATTGCATCCTGTATGTGTCTTGCTTGCATATGTCGGCAATACTCTGGGAAATTCCATTATGACTCAACTGTGCATTCCAGTAGATCTCCACTGGCTTATCAGCTTTCTGTAATGAACTGTCAGTAATATCACACTGCAGCAGCTTGAATGAAACAATTTACAGTAACTGTACCGCTGAGTGTGCGTGCATTCTATATCTCACAATATGTCACTGGATCCATGCATACTCAAGAGTCATAAATCATAGTGTATATGGTTAATGAATCCAAAGTGCACTGGCAGTGTATATTATAAAGCATTATAAAATGTGAAGTGCAAAAATGTCCAAACATAGGCACTATTATAATTTTTCCGATGATCTCAACAGGGAATTTGACAGGAATCATTATTTTTGCTTTTCTACACTTCACCTTTTAGGAAGTACTAGTAAAATCAGACAAGGAAGGTAACAGGTAGTCCATACCTATGTCATAGGAGAGGAAGTCGGAGGAGAAGCATTTGGCCCCGTTACTGAGCGAGGTGTCATTATGAGTGTTTCCCCCGAACACCAGAAGAACTCCACTGATCAGCACGGCGGAGTGGAGGTACCTTGCTAGGCCGCTTTCCTTCAGAATAAACCTGGGGAGAGGCAAACACACATCTCATTGGCTATTGTAATGCAGCGTGTGCTGAATGTTTAGCTTATGGGATGGAACAGTTGGTCTGAAGGTCACTCTCCACAGGCTAGGTCAGATACACAGACGGACGCCATCAGTAATATGGCACCACAGAGACATCTACCCACACACAGAAACACACGTGTATGCATAAGCGCCACTTGTGCACACACAATCACAAATTCACAAAACTTGTATTGTGAGTGCGACACATGAAGAACCAGTCGGTATTTACATTGATTTAAGTCTCACAAGCCTTAAAGGACAAGTTCTGTATTTTACACTTAAAGCCCTGTTTTAAGATCGTTTCTGATGAAATAGAACAGTTAAAATTGAAATTTGGACACATGCTGCTGGCCCGAGAATTTTCGGTTTCTGTGGCAGTACCAGGTGTAAACAGGACCTTAGAGATTCTGAATATTTCTAACTGTTCTTGATTCACTGAAAATAATCATTTGTTCAGGAATCGGACTACACTGGTAATGCTAAATGTTTTTGCTCCTCTAAAATGAGACCGCTCGTAAGAGTTGTTCAATTGTGTATCAGACTACATGGGCCACACTGCATGATTCTGATTCATTAAAATGTTGTGTTCTGGTGTTACACAAGGTCACAAAAATATACTAACATACAAACATCTATAAAACACTTTTATAAACACACATTTGAGAAATGAGTTCACTACCAACTAATTTTCACCTTCCCTTCACAACTGATTTTTCTCTTCCTTTCTCTTTTTAAATTCTTCCCTAAATCCTAAACTTCAAAAAGGCAAAATGGGTTCCTAGATTCTTTCACCACTTCTCCCTTTTGCTTTCCATCCAATCTGTTATCTCTGTTTAGACCTCATTGTGATTGTGTCTGTGAAGATATGCACTCTGTGTCACTCTGTATCCACTCAGCACTCCTCTCTACACTCTGTCAAACACCCCAAGCCCTGTAAGCGAAGCGTTGTTTGATGCATTGTGCAGCTCCTTTCACTTGCTTTGCCAATCAAAAGCCAGAGAGTGAGGAACGCGTAGTATGTGCATGAGTGAGAGATCCTACCATTTAAGGGTAAGAGAGCTTTTAGAGACAGGTTTCACCGTTAGGCCAAGCAAAGACACAGTAAATATAAATGCAAAGAAAAAAAACTGGGCATCTGTCTCATTTTTTAATGTCTTCCATCTGCAAGCACAGAAGATGCTGACGTTCTAAGAGAAATGGATACAAAAGCTTTCTTTGTGCAGCCGACAACTTTTAAGTGAACCGTCTTTGAGCGTGAAAAGGAACGAATGCGAGAATAAAACCTCAAATTAACTTCTACCGCTACTTTGTGCTTTGTCTACGCTCCAAGACGCTTTAAAACTTTTAAACCAGACTAAGCTGGTGCTTAGCTGGATCATACCTGGTTTAAATGGCAATTAGCTGATCTTAGTTGGAATAAACTGGTCTACCAGTATGGTCTAGCTAGTCTTAGGCTGTTATAACTGGACATACTAGTGTTTAGCTAGTTTGCCTGTCTCAGATAGTCAAAGGTGCTCTTCAGTTTTAAAATCCCCTCCCCTCTAAAACCAGCCAATAGACCAGCCTGACCAGGCTGGCAGACCAGTTAAAACCAGAAAACCAATGACAGAATTCTGTCATTATTTACTCACTATGTCATTCCAAACCTGTATGACTTTCTTTCTTCTATGGAACATAAAAGAAAATATGTATTATTCTTTTTTCAAAACATCTTCTTAGTTTGTTTTGTTTCCAACATTCTTCTAAATATCTTATTTTGTGTTCCGCAGAAGAAGAAAAAAAACGTCATGCACGTTTGGAACAACATGATGGAAAAAAAAAATGTCTACCCCTTAATTATTTTTATTTTTCTCACAGGGTTATTACAGAAATATTTGTAAAAACGCCTGTGAAAAGTCTGGCATGTTGGATTCGTTCCTCTTGGACTAAACCTCCAAAAAACTCACCCTGGCAACAGAGATCATTTATAGCATCATTTATAGTGTCACTAACAGCTTATTTGTAACATAATTCATTCATGTCAGGAAGTCTTGGTCAGCACACTCACTGGCTTAGGGAAGATGTGAATCCTGCTCACATGTGTGCTAAGGGTCTGATTTGTGTGTGGAGGAAAAGTATCCGTTGTTTTTTTTTTGTTTTTTTTGAGAGGGCAGAGGCTGAAATGGTTAGTCACAGTCACACAATGATATACACAGGCAGGCACACACACACACACACACACACACACACTTTCATAGTTAAAGAGTATAACATGTACACAGTGTGGATACTCACCAGGTGTGCGTGTGGACCTGATAGCGGTATAAATGATCCACTAGGCCATATTTGTTTGCAGGAAGGGCTTTGTATCCTCCATGGACATATATGGAATGTGAGGAGCTGTCATAAACGCTGCTGTGACCATATCCTCCCTGCACCAGCGCTCCATTCGTCTCTGGCACCAACCAGGAGTTAGTGCCTGACATAGAGTTAGACTTTACTCTCAGAAACTCATAAGTGCATGTCACATTATAATTCAGAAATCATTCTAATATGATGAATTGATGCTCATGAAACATTTCTTATTATTAACAATGCTGAAAACCTTTGAGTTGCTTCATATGTGGGAACTGAGCACAAAAAAAGAGTCAGGATAGAGAAAAAATCCTTGATAAAGATAAATTTCAAAAGTAAAAGATTTATTTGTAATTGAAATATTTTATAATGCTATAAATGTCTTTACTGTCACTTTTGATCAATGTAATTTGTCCTTGCTGGATAAAAAAAATTACTGACCCCAACCCTTTGAAAGGTAGTGTATCTAGAATTACTCTAAGAAGAATTATCTAAGAAATAAAAATATAAAATAAAAACTTATGAAAAAGGAACAAGAAAGGATCAGGCAGAAAAAAAGAAAAAAAAATGTCTTTAAATGATCTAGTTATTAACATAAAATCAGTGTAAACCCTTTAAAAATGTAAAGTTGTAGTTAGGGGTGTAACGGGACACAACTGACTGTTCGGTACAGTATGTACCTCGGTTTTAAAGTGACGGTTCGGTTCAGCAGGGGGGAGAAAACTAAACAAAATAGCTTTTTTTTTTATTAAACAGTGCTTTACTGAACAAATGGTGTCTCTGTCTTTAAATTAATTAAATTATAATCAAAATTTTCTTAAGGATAAAATTATTAACTATATATGGAGCCCTTACTTGCACATTAGTATAATATTAAAGGTTAACAACAGAGCCCATATTATCCTAAATTCAGTTGCTATTTATTTTTAGACATCAACACTCAAATAACAAATTGTATGTAAACATGTAAACATGTAAACGTCACATATAAGGCAGTTTTCGCATTCACTTCTAAATCTAATTATGTTTTTACTCCAATTTGTTGTAGAAATTATAATTTACACAGTGGCTTTATTCAAACATACATTATTTCAAGTCATCACTAATACCGGGTACTTCCCTACTGGAGTGTGTGAATAGGCTAATTCTGGGTACACACCAAAGGATTTTTTACATCTTATAAGATTTTTAAAATGTGATAGACCACACACATGAGGAGAAAAAATCCTAGATTTAACCGTTTTGCTCCTATAGTGTGTGGTGTGCCATGATGTGACTAAGACAGCACACCACACACAAAAAGATTTTCAACCAGAGTCTAGACTGTGAATACAGGAAATCTCGCAAAATCTAACGAGACTTCAGAATAAGCATGGCGACAAAATGCAAGAATAAATTGCTTTGATAGTGTTTGGAATGATTTTCACAGAAAATTCACGGGGGAAAAAAGAAAAGGGTTTGGGTGAAGTCGTGGAGATGGCGTGAATTTAGTGAACTTCTCTGATAAATGTTGTGGTAATGCACACACGCTGGCCCTGTCTCTATCTCCTTTTGAAAATTTACCATGGTTTTACTACAAATAAAAAATAAAACATGGATATTGTAGTTAAACCATGATAACCACAAATTAACCATAGTTTCGCTAATCTAACTATAGTATTTATTTGGTTATACAAATGTTCAATACACCTATAATAAAACCATGGTTAATTTTCCATCTCTCTCTCTCTCTCTCTCTCTCTCTCTCTCTCTCACACACACACACACACACACACACATACACCTATCCTTATATGGAATGGTTTTTATACTGAGCTAATTACATTTTCTGAGCCACAAATCAACAAGCTGATCCTCCATCTCTGCTGACCACATCAATTTCACTTTGTACTGCGCTATGACTGCGTTTGTTATGCTTCCGTCTTCCATCATCTCGCTTTCTGATTGGATATTGTTTCGTTTCACGTGATAATCTCCAGAGCGTGCGCGCGTTTGTCCTCGGGGTTCCCCCCACACATCAGGATTTCTGATCGTAAATATTCAACATGTTGAATATTTACGATTCGCGATCGGAGCGGCTCCGATGTTCTTCCGAGCAGGTTCGGACACTCTTAACACACCTCACATCAAGGGAGAATCTGATAAGATAATCTGTAGAACCATCAAGATAATCGGGACATACCTAGGATTGTCGGAAGGGGGGAAATCGGCCCGTAATCAGCCCGATTATCTTTAGGTGTGTACCCAGCATTAGCTATATTTAGCAAAAGAGTTAATTTATCTGGCGAACAAGCTGTGGGCACTGAATGACTTGCCTGGGGTAGTATGCTGACATTGTTTACAATATGTTTCATTAACGTCTTTGCGCGTAAAAATAATAATTCGTTACATTTATATTTAGCGCTTTTCTGGGTACTCAAGGCACTTTACATGGAAGGGCCGGGGGAATCTCCTCAACCACCACCAATGAAACGGATTGATCGATTAAACGAGATAACATTTCAATAAGTTGTTCTGTATCTTTCAACATACCTTCATATGTTCATTCATGTTTATTCTGTAACTAGTAACGTTAGTGAATAGGAAGAGATGATCGCGTTCACTCACGCTCCGAGGTAACATTACCGCTTGAACTGAGGCGCCTAAACAGTAATCTGTGGCGTCACATTAAAGAGCGTCAAAACAGCATTTTTTATTTGAATTTCGGGATAAAATTGACCGAATTTGAAAGATGACACGTTGTTTCTTATCGAAAGTAACAAATGACAGAGCTTATTCTGCGTTCCAGCCAGGTTTTTGAGCACGTAAGTTAAATCACGACTTCAAACCAGGACTTAGGCCGTGTGTAAACAAACTATAGTTGTTTTGTATGGTTTCGCGGGGTATGTGACGTCAGGGCTCGTAACTGGGAGTACATCGATCTAGTATGAGTTCACGGGTGGGAACTGGTAAGTCACGGGTTTGACTGTCGTTCCAGTGCACTTTCACGGGTACAGGCCCGTCGCGAAGGGGGGGGGCATTAGGGGGGCGTGCCCCCCTAATCATATGGCCATTGAGCAAACTTACTATTGAGAGCAAAAAAACGTATCCACGTATTACATAACGAAATGTCGTCAGCAGCATTTAGCACACAGGTGCACTAATCTCTGTAACTTTAAATAACACATTCTCTTCAGAAATATAAAGATTAGTCGGAGCGTGTAAGGCTCTGCGCAAGGCTTACCTTCCCCTGGCCAAGCGGGCTTGTCGAATTTTCTGATTCATTTGCCTGCTGAAAACAGCCTACTGTTTCCACGTTAAAAAAAGGTAATTTTTCTCAGAATTGCGTGATATAAAATCAAAATGGCAAGTTATGTCAGAGTTGAGTGATATACGGTCACATTTGCGTGTTATAAAGTCAGAATTGTGAATTGACACTTCGCAGGGAGCTTAATTGACAGGTGATCTGACCAATCATACTTCGCCATCCGCCATTTTGTCCGACAAAGCAGTCAGGAGAGTTAGTAGATTAACATGGGAGGATTTGAACTTGAAAACGGAATGTACTGATGCCTTTCTGCAGTTAAAAAAACATTCCTTGTTATGTTCATTCATGTTTATTTGATGCTATAAATGAACTAGAAGGATGAGATGATCGGATCACGAGCAGCTTTAACTGATGCTCTACAGCGATCTGTCACGACACATTAAAGAGCCACAAAACGGTATTTATTGTTTAAATTTCTTTTTAAAAAATTACCAAATTTGAAAGGTGAGACTTTGTTTAATATGTTTAAAATCAAAAGTAACCTGGTCTGTCCTGTCTGTCAGCGTGTTGTCAGTCCGCGATGTATTTTTCACTGCGTGAGAACATGGTGTGTGTGTGTGTGTGTGTGTGTGTGTGAGAGCAGCGTAGCTTGTCCGACATAACGACAGTAATAAGGGGGGGAGGCGGGTCTTTGCGAACGGTCAATTGAGATAAATCCATGTGAGAATTGTGAGATAAAAAGTCGCAATTATCTTTTAATTTTTTTTTATTCCGTGGCGAAAACAAGCTTCCATATAGGCCTACTTCTGATTGCTTGTAGAGGGAAAAGCTGTCCATAAATGCTGGTCTAGGATCAGTTTTCTCCGTAATAAAAGAATATTGGCTAAACTCCGCTGTTTTGAGCGGTGAGTGGATTAGATATGCGCGCGTGCAAATCCTCTCGTTATAATAAGGCATTATTGTGTATCAGCTTTACTGATAGCCTAGGAACTTTGTGAGATCGCGATGAAGTTGTAACTTATAACCGCTTTTTAAAGATAATAAAATAGGCGCTCTTTGTGAGCTTTCTGCCATGCCAAATCCTGCATATAACGTTAGCCTAAAAGGGGAAGCGCGTGTTGGTTCACCCTCCGGCTATGATCAGAAACTTAATATTTTGTGTTTTGGTGTTGTTTAAATATAGAATTTTGTCTATTTCAGTTATATTAGCCTAAATGGGGGATGTTTTTGTGACTGTTTTGTAGATCATAAAAAGTGTGCCCCCCCCCCCCCCATGAAAATGAAATGCCCCCCCATTCTATATGTTCTGGCGACGGCACTGCACGGGTATAAGGTTGGAAAAACACGGGTTACAGGTTGCCTGGAACGCGGCATTATATTACAATTATTGATGGTTAGGCTAACGCTCGCTGTATTCGTCGGACACGAGATTCAATGAGCTTCAAATGCTATGGTCACATGCAAATAGGCTTGAAACCTGGGATTGTGATGGTCTTACAAAGATATTACATAGAAGACAATTAAAACCACTCAACAAAGTAAGCTTGTTAGCATGGTGATGAGGGAACACGAAACTATGTGGGGTCAAAACAGAAACGCGAACCATTATGATGGAACAGCAATGAAAAACCACGTGTCATCAAATTATTGAGTCATGTGAGCATTGGTGGTTCAGTGGTAGAATTCTCGCCTGCCACGCGGGAGGCCCGGGTTCGATTCCCGGCCAATGCAACAAAGTTTTTTTTTTTTTTTTGCAAAGCAAACATGTGGCATTTAACTTTAATAGAAAATGGGAAACAAATATAAAATATATTAATTAAATACACTAAAACATTAAAAAGAGGTTGCATGACTATCTAACATGCTGACCTTTTATATGCTAGTCTGACTTCATGACCGTGGTTAGTGCTCTCTGGTAGAACATCTGTAATCAATTACACATGAGTGTTACAGAGAAGATACCATAGATAAGTGTTCTCTGCCTTTCATTGATATCCTGGCTTGTTACATCACTGCATATTTATCTATCTCAAGTTTAAGGAAGCTTCTCTTCAAATATTGCATCATTCTAATTTTGGCAAATTCTTTATGTCATCAAGTTCACAGATGCACAGTAGGGGTGCACATTCATTTACAACAGCTCTAATAAGCTCATGTATTTATTTAGGGCGTAAAAAGTGAGAAAAAGCGAGTGGGGGAAAGCGAGAGCATAAAAAAGAAAGATTTAAGTGGAGTCTCAACAGAGCTCAGACACATTAATCATTGTTCAATCCCAGACAGTGCACTTCAGGTACCACCACTTCTTAATGATCTAAAGCATGAGTGTGTGTTTGAGTGGGTGTGTGTTTGCGACAGAGAGTGGAGCGAGTCGACTAGAAAATACCACTGAAAGAAGAGAACCTTCACTTTAATGAGTCTGGCCGTGTCAACTCACCATGTCATCAGTAAAGTGCTGTGCTAATGACATGTTATATTACACTGCCATCTGCTGGAAGCCAGAGGAACTGTCTGCATTTGTCAAATTGACATCAACACAACCACATCTTAAAGGTTTAGTTCACTCAAACATGTAAATTATTTAATTAATTACCCACCCTCATGTCATTCCAAACCTGTAAGACTTTTGTTCATCTTCGGAACACAAATGAAGATCTTTGTGATGAAATTTGAGAGCTCTCTGTCTCTCCATTGACAGCTATACAACTGACACTTCAGAAAGTTCATAAAGAGATAGTAAAACTAATCCATATTAATTAAGCGATTTAGTCCAATGTTCTGTAGAGACTCAATCGCTTTATATGATGAACAGATTGAATTTAGTTTTTTATTCACATATAAACATTCATCAATACACACATCAGTGTTGGTAAACAGAAGCTCAAACGTGCTCGATTGACATGCGAGAACCAAACCAATGAGGTTCATTCTCGAGTGTTACGCAGCACGTTTGAGCTTCCGCAAGAGGTTTGTTCTCGTGCATCAAGCAGGTTCGGTTAAGCTTCTGTTTATTTTCGCTGATCAATGTTTATGTGAATAAAAGCCTAAATTCAATCGGTTCAACATATAAAGCGATCTTGTCTCTTCAAAAAAATTTAGACTAAACCGCTCAATTTATATGGATTAGGAATCTCTTTGTGAACTTTATGAAACTTCAAAGTGTCAGTTGCATGGAGCTTAATGGAGAGACAGCTCTCAGATTTAATCAAAAATATCTTCATTTGTGTCCCGAAGATGAACGAAAGTCATACTCGTTTGGAACGACATGAGGTAATGAGGGACATGAGTAATTAATGACAGAATTTTAATTTTGGGGTGAACTAACCCTTTAAGACTGACATTAAACTACACACTCATCATGACTCATGGTGCATTCAAGTCCTCCTGGGAAGTTCATATTTTTGAGTTGGGAAGTTGAAATTACAACCTCAGATGCGTTCAAATCACTTGGACGCAAGATGGCAATGTAACTTCTACATGAACATTCAACAACATTTTTTTAACTCTACAGCTACAAATTGACAAAAAAATGCGCATCAGGTGTGTTTTTGTTTTATGTTTTCATTCACCTCGGAAACTCTGGGCTTAAAGAAAATCCAAAGTTTTTCACACATTATTACAACTTTGTGGTGACGTTCATGTGCATTCAACTTGTAAATGCAATCTTTCTCACATGACTTGATTGCACCATCAGTTCAAGTAAGAAAAATTTTCTCAATAACAGTTACATATTGGCACTCACGAATGTTGTACTCCTGGACGTGGCTGAGGTAGCTATAAATTGGTGAATAGCCAAAAAGCACCACCATGATAGGCTCTCCATTTCTGTTGTCCACTATGTGAGCAGTATGTCCCTCCACGGCGAAGTGTTGGGACTGCAGCACAGGACTGAGCGTCCTGAGGGACCAGGAACGGCTACGTGTATCAAACAGCCACAGTTCATCTGTTATGTTCCCGGAGCCTGCCTCCAGCTTCCCACCAAACATGTAGATATCATCCTGCAAAGAGCAGTGAAGAGAAATGAAGACATTATGAGATCCTGTGCAAGTATTTGAGGCATTACACGACTCAGGCTGAGCAAAAGTTGGACACCAATTCCCCAGCATCACAGGAGCACATATCCTCTTGTGTAGACAGCCAATTAATACACTGCATCTAAAAAAGGACTCCATGGAGAAAAGACTCAAGCCTAGTGACACTGCTGCATCTCTTTAACTAACAAAAACATGACCCTAACCCTTTACTATTGCCATTACTATTTACTATTGTGATTATGAAAACAGACTAATTAAATTATAACTTTGATTTGCAGTCAAAGTTTGGGGTCAGTAAGACGGTTTATACAAATATGTTAAGCAGCACAACCGTTTTCAATATTGATAATAATTCAAATGTTTCTTGAGCACCAAATCAGCATATTAGAATGATTTCTGAAGGATCATGTGACACTGGAGACTGAAGTAATGATGCTGAAAATTCAGCTTTGCCATCACAGAAATAAAACACATTTTAAAATAGATTTAAATACATTTTAAATATTTAAAACATAATAGAAAAGAGTTATTTTAATTTGTAATATAATAAATTGTAATATTACAGTACTTTTGATCAAATAAATGCAAACTGTGCTTAAAATCTTATCCTAATATGTGTGTGTGTACGTGTGTGATATGTATAAATGCATCATGTGTTTCATATTCAGTTGATATTCAGATAAAAGTGCAGAAAGCCACTTTATGATTCATGAAACAGTGAGCAAAAGGCCATCTCATTATGCTGACTGAACTCTCACATTCATGCACACACGCTCACTTCTAATCCTCTGTAAATGCAAATTGACTGGCCTGCTACCACATTCCTATCATCGAAGTGCATTCAGCAGTTTATGACAAATAAAGACATCTGTTAGACAACAGCTTAGTGAAATACATTCATGTGTATTTTGGACAGGACAATGATTTGAATTTGTCCATTTGCCTGGGACCTTTCTCCACAATGAAGGCAGTTAATTTAAAACATGTGCACAGAGAAAGTTTATATGCATGATAAAAAGTGTGAGCTACAGTGGAAAGTTCATCGGAAAGAATGTGATTCATATAAATATGTTTTCAGCATACATTTTCACAATAGACAAAACATTTTTTTGACAGTTTTTTATTGTTCCTTCATCCTAAAAGCTAAAGTTTTTGTTTTGTGTGGACTGACAAAAGAAAAGGACTGCTGCATTGGCCGGGAATCGAACCCGGGCCTCCCGCGTGGCAGGCGAGAATTCTACCACTGAACTACCAATGCTCACATGAAATTATGGGTTGTGCTTCAGGGCTCATGTGAGGCTAATGCACACGTGGCTTCTTTAACCAATGCAATGAAAGCAAGTTGGTCATTACTGAGAGTTGAGAAACTGTAGAATTTCAAATAAGAGAGAAAAGAGGGCTGGAAAAACGAATGGAAGGGTAATAAAATAAATGTGGAGCATAACGGAGAGTGCGGCGTGTTTGTGCAGTCCCACATGACCACAAGACCTCCCTAATCACTGTTATGTGAGCATTGGTGGTTCAGTGGTAGAATTCTCGCCTGCCACGCGGGAGGCCCGGGTTCGATTCCCGGCCAATGCAACAGTCCTTTTTATTTAGTCAGTCCTGACATAAGAAAACTTAAATCTTTATCATAACATTAAAATGAATACTTGGCTTAATTTACAACTGTTGTCATTTTTATGACAGCCCGCTTTCTTTTCAAGCTGAATGAAGGAAGCAAAAGGAACACAATTGAACAGTTTATGCATATGACAAAAAAAACTATTTAACACAGTTAAAGCATTTGACAAAATACCCAAGGTTAACACACAAATAAAAGTATATCATTAAACAATGTAATGCTAGGTTAAGATAGATGGCTCTATCACTCTTATTAATTGCTCAACTCTTATTAATTGCTAAACTCAAATCACCCTGAAGCTTGATGTTTAACACCCTCCTTTAGATAGCATTTAGCCATAAACTGTTGCTACAAAAATATCCCAAAAAACATGCACCTCAGTGCAACAAGTATTTGAGCTTGTAACATTATGGACAACAATGACAGAGGTTACATCTTTTCAGTTGTAAATCAATGGTTCTGCATATCAATGGCAAGCAGTTAAATCACTCACTGAGGCATTGTTATACAAAGTATAGAGACTAGCATTGTGTTTACCTTGTGAGGAGCCAGAGAGTGTCCATAGCGCTGCAGAGGGCCACCGTTGATTGGCACCACATCCCATGTGCTGCTCTCTAGATTATAGCTGAAAAACAGACAGAGAACTAAGGAAAGGAAGAAAGAGAAAGTGTGGTGCGCTCATTGCTAGCTAATAAAAGTGTGAAAAGTAACGTATACACTACTGATTTTGAAAGAAGCTTCTTATTGTCATCAAGGTATATGGTAAAAACAGTAATATTGTGAAATAATATTAGTATTACAATTGAAGTTTTTCCTATTTAAATATATTTTAAAATGTAATATATTCCTGAATCCTGTGGTGGCAAAGCTGAAATTTCAGCATCATTACTCAAGTCTTCAGTGTTACATCTTCAGAAATCATGCTAATATTTTGAATTGGTGCTCAAGAAACATTTCTTATTATTATTATTATCATCAATGTTGAAAATCCTTTGTGCTGCTTAATAGTTTTGTAGAAACTGGGACACACGGGATACGCTGAAGACGGATTCAAAAAGGAGAGAACACAGACGGAGAGCAAATACTGTACCAGGCACAGCAAGCTCACTATTCACAATGCTCGAATTATAGGAAGAATAATACACTCACCTAAAGGATTATTAGGAACGCCTGTACAATTTCTCAGTAATGCAATTATTTAATCAACCAATCACATGGCAGTCGCTACAATGGATTTAGGGGTGTGATCCTGGTCAAGAAAGCTAGGCCGTGGCATTTAAACGATGCCCAATTGGCACTAAGGGGCCTAAAGTGTGCCAAGAAAACATCCCCCACACCATTACACCACCACCACCAGCCTGCACAGTGGTAACAAGGCATGATGGATCCATGTTCTCATTCTGTTTACGCCAAATTCTGACTCTACCATCTGAATGTCTCAACAGATATCGAGACTCATCATACCAGGCAACATTTTTCCAGTCTTCAACTGTCCAATTTTGGCGAGCTCTTGCAAATTGTAGCCTCTTTTTCCTATTTGTAGTGGAGATGAGTGGTACCCGGTGGGGTCTTCTGCTGTTGTAGCCTATCCGCCTCAAGGTTGTGCGTGTTGTGGCTTCACAAATGCTTCGCTGCATACCTCGGATGTAACGAGTGGTTATTTCAGTCAAAGTTGCTCTTCTATCAGCTTGAATCAGTCGGCCCATTCTCCTCTGACCTCTAGCATCAACAAGGCATTTTCACCCACAGGACTGCCGCATACTGGATGTTTTTCCCTTTTCACACCATTCTTTGTAAACCCTAGAAATGGTTGTGCGTGAAAATCCCAGTAACTGAGCAGATTGTGAAATACTCAGACCGGCCCGTCTGGCACCAACAACCATGCCACGCTCAAAATTGCTTAAATCACCTTTCTTTCCCATTCTAACATTCAGTTTGGAGTTCAGGAGATTGTTTTGACCAGGACCACACCCCTAAATGCATTGAAGCAACAGTGGAGACTCAGACGTCAGCTGTCAGGCGATGACGGTGCTGTGGTGTTCTGAGAATATCAGCTCAAATGGATAGTTTATCCGAATCAGATGTTGAACACACGGAGGAGGTTTGATCGCGCGCGCGAACTCGACAACCAACTACTGTGGACTTCGACCGAAAACAGGAAGTAAATACGGGTATGTGAGCTGGCTGAATAAAGATATTATTCCTGCCTTCGTGAAAGCTCGGATCACAGTGTTGAGACTGATATATCAGCCCAGGCATCCACGATCCATTGGCAGATAATGGTGTAAGTCGCCCGGGACTGTCTCCTCGTCTTGAGCGTGTTCACCATCCATATATAAGGCGCACTGGATTATAAGGCGCACTGTTGTTTTTTGAGAAAATTAAAGGCTTTTAAGTGCGCCTTATAGTGCGGAAAATACGGTAGATAATTGCATTAATAAGAAATTGAACAGGTGTTCCTAATAATCCTTTAGGTGAGTGTATAAGCACAGCGCTGCTTTGTGTACAGCAGTACCCAAAGAAACCGCTGCTGTTCCGTAAGCGCCACCTACTGTCAGAAAGTGAATTTTGCATTTTCATTCAGTCCTCCTGCTGTTTGTTTTGTGCAGGTGTGCTGTAGCATCATTTCACAAATATAAAGTCAAATTCTGTATTTGTTTTAAATATTGAAATTATAGCCTACAATCTTATTCAAAATCAAAAACAACTGCTTATGCTACATGTGCATGCGTAGCATCTCTTTGTTTGGCTCATGATTAAAATGCAGTGGTTGCCTCTGATTTAAAATGGCTACAGATCATTTTAAGCCAAGTTTGCCTGTTATAAAGCAAATATCAAAACAAATAAATTTGCTTTAAATCATGATTGGCGCATCGCTAAAAGGAACCAGTGTGGACTTAATCAAAAGTTGGAATATTGGCTGATGATGTCACCAGACAGCAAAACTTACTTAATAACCATCTGAAAGGAGCTGTAGTTAAAGGTGAACCCTCCAATCACCCACATCAGCTTCCCAAGAACCACTGCTTTATGAGAAGCCCGGCCTAGTGACTGTCCATCAGGCTTCACGTTAGGCAGAAACCAGTGGGGTTCAGTCGAAGGAAATTTTAAAGAGCAATCTGGACCTGATATGGGAAAAAAGGGTCAGATAAGAAACAAGATGAGCAAATTAAACTACACAGAGGTGTTTGTTCACAGGTCCTGTGTGAGTCATAAGAATCATTGCTAAGATTCTAAACAAACACTGAGGGATACTTACCAGAACTGTCGACAGCTTGAGATGTATTTTCTATAACATGGTTAAGTCAAACATCTCAACCAAACATGCTCTATCTTGCTTTGAATTTCAAATGCTATAAATCATACCCACAAAAAACTAATTAAGATTGCTTGTGAAAACAAATAGCTGAATAAATGGTTATAAAATTAGAAGTAAACACAAAATAAACATTGAGGTCAAAATTTGTCATTGCAAAGCTATGAATTAAATTGAATTAGCATGAATAAGAATTAGCAACCAGACTGTTGAAGGACAGATCCAAAAATTATCTAACAACGCCACCTAGTGGTTGTAAAACATTTCTCTAAAAGCATGAGGTTGCAAGTTCACGGCACGCCAAGCAGTTTTTTCCAAACTCTTTTCCAGTTACCTCCACAATAAAAAAACAAAACAAAAAAAAAACAATCACATCATTTTGGAATCTCAATAACAGAAATACAAAAAAAAGTCAGTTCCTTTAAAATTCCAGTCTATTATTTAAGCTGCAAATGTTTTGCCTACTCAAGCCATACTCGCTAATTAATATTAACACTATAAATTCCATTGTTTGAAGTGTACCATAAAGCTTACATGGTAAAATGTGTTTAATACGTAACTGTCCGTCATTTATTTATTTACCAAACGACGGTTATTTTCTTCAAATCTGCCGGAGGGTTTCTTTGTAAGATGAGCTTTGGCACTGTGACTGTTGTTATTTGTCGTCATCATTGTCCGCGTTCTCAATTGGTTTGCTGACATGCGCAGGGAAAGCTGTCCGCGAATCGCTTGCCTAAGCGGAACAATATGATGTTACTGCCAGATCTCAATCAGCGAAAATCACATTGCATTTGATACAAAACTAACTAGATTCAATAAAAAAAAAAAAAATAGAACTTACTTTTTTACAAAAAACGTATAAACTGACAGACAGACCTACTGTAAGTAAGTAAACCTACTGTAACTATATGAGGATGTTTTATTTCAACTTGCATTAACTTATTTTTAAAGAATACTTATATATTTTATTCATTATACTTATATTTTTGTATACACCTGCAATGGTGTTTCTTATTTGACATCTCTGATTTAGATCTGAGCCGATGCAGTGTTGCCAGAGTAGGTCTACGATTTCCAGCCCAAATTCTCACCAAAACCTGCCCAACTCCAAGAAAAAAAAGCGCCCAAAACTTTAACTGACAATATAATGTAATAGGATTTTATTGCCATGCCAATCAAGGTTGATAAGCACAATTTTTATCTCCATACAAAATCATGATGACAAAATAAATACATTTCCCAAGAAAGCAGATCAAAACAGGGCAAATACATGGAAGCAAATAAGAGACATAACAATTTGAAATTTAACAGCCACTGAATACTTAGTTTTGAAATATTTTATTTTGAAAAACATTTATCTGAATTGATTTGCTCTGAATTCACCCCTTTGAAATTATTTTACTTTGGAAACCATGTATCTGAATTTATTTGTTTCGAATTTACCTCTGGCATTTAAATAGGCCTATGAAAATTCTTAATTTCCATTTTAAAAACCTGAATTTCGATGAATATTTTTCAATGCTCACAAATTCAGATACAAAAAAAATCAACTTACAGAATTTCAGATAAAATAGATTCAGAATGATCAAATTCGACTGCTCAAATTCAGATCTCAAATTCAAGTTAAATATTCACACGGTAACATCCGGGCTACCCTGGATAGGAAAAACAGCTGAGCCTGTGTAGAGACAGAGCGTGTTTAGGCCACGCCCACACCGGGGGGAAACAATCCAACCGTCTTCATTGACTTTGCTTTGCGAGAGGCTGTCTCCTTATAACATATAACAAAAGACAGAAAAATGCCTAAAAGCTGCTGTGTGACAAGGTGTACAGCAAACAAGCTAAAAAAAAAAACAGAAATACATTTTTATAAGCTTCCGAACCATAAAAGCCAGCCTTTAAGGAGACAAAAGTAGAGGGCAATAAGACGTGAAGCATCAGCAGGAAGAATGGGTAAATGTAATATATCTCCTTTACTTAGGTTCACATAGGGTGGTGAAATAAGCAATCGACATGGTTAAAATTATAAATGTGTTTTTGTGTTTTTTTTTTACAATATCATGTTGCGGTCCAGTGGGCGTAGTTCTCTCAGAGAAGTTCGAGAACTAGTTGCGCTCTTTCTCAATTGATCCACTTTTATGTCCTGAACAAAATGTTTTTGGGATCGACAGTCTATAAAAAATAATTTCTTGGTTATTTAGCTTGTTTGCTGTACACCTTGTCTCACAACAGCTTTTAGACATTGTTTTATTTTTTGTTATAAATGACGAGGCAGCCTCTCGCAATGCAAATCAATGGAGACGGTTGGATTGTTTTCCCCCCGGTGTGGGCGTGGCCTATCCTGGGTAGCCCGGATGTTACCATGTGAATATTTAACTTGAATTTTTCGATCTGAATTTGAGCAGTCGAATTTGATCATTCTGAATCTATTTTATCTGAAATTCTGTAAGTTGATTTTTTTTTTGCATTTGAATTTGTGAGCATTGAAAAATATTAATCGAAATTCAGGTTTTTAAAATGGAAATCAAGAATTTTCATAGGCCTATTTAAATTTGAAACAAATAAATTCAGATACATGGTTTCCAAAGTAAAATAATTTCAAAGGGGTGAATTCAGAGCAAATCAATTCAGATAAATGTTTTTCAAAATAAAATATTTAAAAAATAAGTATTCAGTGGCTTTTAAATTTCAAATAGTTATGTCTCTTATTTGCTTTCATACAAATACATTAAAGAGAATTAGCAAATATGACAAATGTCCAAGTGGAAAACTGTCAAAACGGCAATCAAGAAATTAACCGATGACTTTAACCCTGGGAAAAACACATGCATCATTTTCAATGTCAACAGTAAGAATGAGCCAATTTAAGTGCAAAAAGTGCCCAATATAACATAATTAGCAGTCATTTAACACAAAAATAAAAATTCTGTCATCATTTACTCACCCTCAAGTTGTTCTAAACCTGTATTCATTTATTTATTCTGCTGAACACAACAGAAGATACTTAGGAGAATATGGGTAACAAAACAATTGAAGGGCATTTGTTTGGTTACCGACATTTTTCAAAATATCTTCTTTTGTGTTCAGCACAACACAGATAATCCGACAACAAAAAATTAACAAGAATGCTCTTACCTTTGTGTTGTACTTTAACTTAAGACATAACTACAGTATATCTTTCATGAAGTAGGCTAAATATTTTAGAACATAATGCAGAACTTCTGCACAGTCAAAACTGATGAAGTCCAGCAGCTGTCAAGGACGAGTACACCAGAGTACAATCTGGACGGTTTAAAAGTTGTCCTAATGCTGGACAGGAGAAGTATTCAGTTTCAATTTTGATTAAATCATTCAATTGTGCTCTGATTTCAGAATTATATTTACAACAAGCCTTCAAGTCATCTCCCAACACAGGTGTAATTCACATTTTGAGAATAGAGTCACTCTCCCACTCTTTACCATGTAACTTATATTTAGGCCACTTTTGCATTGCGATCGCTTGAACATACAGCTACACGTCGTTCAAAATCTGGTCCATTGCACATTTTTTTGACATGACCCAGCATACCTGGTTAAAGAAGTCAATAATATAGGGGAAAAGAAAATATATAATATATAGGGATATATAGGGGGAAAAAGAGATTTTATAAGTGTACACTTTCAATTGCATTTGGTTACTTTACATAAAGTTTTGCTTTTTAAAGAAACCAACATCTTTTCGGAGGAATGTTATTGAGATTTTAAGATAATATGCTGTCGTCATATACTGTATGCATGATGACTTGTATTAAAATTCGTTTTAAACACCTCATGTATTAAAACACCTCATGTTGAATGTGCATCATACAATTAACCAAATTATCATTGATAACCAGCAGGTGGCACTATTGACATGAAACTCGTTGTGATTTTTTTAGTATATTTGTTTAGGTGATTTAAGAAATATTCCTTGTATATGCGGTCATGTTCTGGAACTCTGTAATCAACATATTGAAAAATGCACGAATGTACACTACTGTTCAAAAGTTTGTGATCAGTAATATTTTTAATGTTTTTTTTTTTAAGTTGTGCAGACCAAATGTTTATTTGTATTACAAAAATACAGTAATACTGTGAAATAATTTTACACTCTAAAATAACTGTTTTCTATTAATTTATTTCAAAACCAAAAATCTTACTGACCCAAAAAGATGAAAAAGTAAATGAACTTGTACAATATCAAAAATCAGTACAACATTTTGCAAACAATGTGGAGATATTCTATACAGTAGTATCATATAGACATCTGAACAATTATTGGCACCTCACCTTGCCAGCTGTCATTGCAGACGCAGAGCTTTT
This sequence comes from Tiaroga cobitis, assembly GCA_030578255.1. Taxonomy (NCBI): domain Eukaryota; kingdom Metazoa; phylum Chordata; class Actinopteri; order Cypriniformes; family Leuciscidae; genus Tiaroga; species Tiaroga cobitis. The sequence goes on from CM060603.1 coordinate 33,651,206, forward strand.
CTCCGGTGAGGTCGCAGTATCCACGGTCAGGACTGCCACAGTCATCCCAACAGTAGGGAATATCACACGCCTCACCTTTCCAGTATCGCTCACACTCGCAGTAAACACTGCTAGAGATGAAGTTGCCTGTAGTACACCTTCCATGACCTGAACAGTTATTAGGACAGGAGTTTATCCTGAAAAACAAAGCAGGGAGAGAGAGTGATCAGTACAATAAACAAACAAATAATATATATATATATATATATTAAAAAAATACTTATGAAAGCATTGTCACTGTATAACAATACTCACGAATATAAGATGTTGAATCCTGTAAGATTGTAGGCAGCATCACTGAAAAAGTGCAACAACGCGTATCCAGATGTGGTCACCACCTCTGGAATGGTTTCATTTCCTTTTGTTTCTGGGATAACCAGGCCACTGGACATGCAAGAGTATGACACACAAATCAGATAAATTACGTCCTTCCTTTGTGTTCACATGTTCCACTCAGCATGAGGACAGCTGTTGCAAAGCAAACAGCATCTAAATAAATCTCCATGTTCTTGACAGTTCATTATTCTTAAAAATAAAGGCCCTTGCACACTGAGTCCGAAATTTTCGTATGCATTTTTTCGTATTCGTGATTCGGTGGCTCTGAACAAAACACCATTCAAACTGCTTGCTACGGATGCGAAAAATGCAGAAAATTGAACCCGATCCGATTTTTTTTATGACGGATGAAAGTTTCGGAGGCAGTGTGCAAGCGTGATTGACATAACGTGAGGTCGCATTTATTTTTTAACATGCGAAAATTTCGGACGCGAATTTCGGACTCAGTGTGCAAGGGCCTTAAGGAAGAAGATAACCTCACATTAAGTGCTTTAGCACAACAAGTGGACAACCAGCTGGGACTCTCAGACACACCACAGAACAGAGATGCGATGGACCAGATACCGCACACCAACACCAACACACACACACACACACACACAGCACGTATCTAAACACAAGGTCCATCCCATTAGAAAGGAATAAGAGATAGCACTTCAAATGAAGAAAAGAGAGAAGCAAACGGACTACTTTACATTTAATGTGACTTGACTAATATTATCTCTATATTTAGGCGGGCAAATTATCCTTATGAGAATGTGATTTTTTATTCCCTTGCATATTCATGCATATTAATAGCAAATATGATTGTTACTTGCAGCATTACATGTGAGCTATTCTCTGTCGCTCATAGAGTGCAACAGTGCCCACCCACTTTTTCAGCAGCCTTGTTTCCGGAAGGATTTTTCCCATAGGGATTTAAAAAAAAAAAAATTATTTATAAGAGTTATAAGCCATGAACCAAACCAAACAGTTATGAGGTGAATCACAACATTACAAACTTTGACTTGAAGCAAAAAAGTGTTTGAAAAAAAATGCAAGAAAGAACTACAATCCCATGAAGCACAGATATAAAACTAAGGATTTAATATTTTAAATAAATATACAGAAACACTATATTTTCCATTTATTGCAAAATATGCATATACTGCATATCCAAATATTTCTTCATGGGAGTGGGTGGGCATTAAAGAGTTCTTTTGGAGCAATTTGCATGTTCCATTTCTCTGATTTTTAGAGATTTCTTTGCAGAATCATGGGCAATGGATGTATGCAATGCAATAACCAAGAATTCCATGGTTAAATAGGATTATTTCAAAAATAACAAAAGCACATATAATCGATTAACAACCTCGATGTTCACAATGGGACCAAATTAGCATAATTTTTCCACAAACCATTTGTTTAACCTTATTTACTGTAGTCAGAGATGATGTTTACCTGCAAACCATTCATCAACTAAGGTCCATATTCCGATTAGGCCTTAATTCTGAAAAATATTTTTACATGCTCCATAGAGAAAAAAGTTTTACACATGGGATCCGGATATTTTGAGTAAATATTTGAAAAAAAAAAACTAAGATATGCACATTTTTCCCCATTTTGATTTCATGCCATTTATTACTCTGCATTCTAGCAATTTTAATTAAAACATTAATCCTCATTCTTTTCCTTAATGGCAGCATACATGGCTAAATGATGAATAGGAAAATATAGGCCAGTAACCTTTTTAATTATTAGACTGACAGTGCTTTCATCTGTGCTATTTTTTTATTTATTTTAATGGTTGTAAAATTAAAAAAGAATATCAGTAGTTAAGCACCATTTCATAGAAAAGAAACAGGAATAACTTTAAATTGAAATTCCATGGGTCAGCAGAGGTCAACACCCTTGCTACGCTTTCAATTGAAAAATGTATGTAACAAATGAAAGATCAGCATACATTTTCAAGCGTACTTCATGGGTGACTTAGTCTGATTTGATTCTACTGTGTTGTTGATTGGTTAAAGGTCACGGTTCATTTCAGTGAATTGGACATAAGATTTGTTGATGGTATTGTTATACTTTTGTTTATGTACAATATATTATTTTGTTCATGAAATAATAAGCTCTGTCTTGGGTCAATGCAATGGTTTTTTGCTTGATATGAAATGACTAGAGAAGTTTGCATCCACTCTGTCAGGGTGTGTGAATTACAATGCATCCAGTCCCACTCACCTAAAAACAGCTATCAAAGGTGCGTATATAGAGTCTCCATCAAAAACATACATGTGATCCCAACTGCACTCTGTGGCAAAATGGTTGAACCTCAACCTCAGCACAGCATTTGGGCTAAAATAAAAACAGAAAATATATTAATTTGACACTTAATAATAAGAGTAAAGACAATTGCAGTGTTTCCGCTACATTCATTCTGCCGTGGCGGGCCGCCACACCTAAAATCATCCCGCCACGGCTGCAGCTTCTCCGTGAGGTCCGATATTGTGCATACTATTATGTTATTCTTAAAGGGTTAGTTCACCCAAAAATGAAAATTAAGTCATTAATTACTCACCCCCATGCTGTACCAACCCCGTAAGACCTTCGTTCGTCTTCGGAACACAAATGAAGATATTTTTGATTAAATGTGACAGCTGGATCACTCCTCCATAGGCTCCCTAAGGGAATGAATCCTGACGGCCCAGAAAGTCAATGAAGAAAATGTTTAAATATTCCATGTCACAACAGTGGCTCAACTATAAGTTTATCAAGCGACGAGAATACTTTTTGTGCGGAAATAAAACAAAAATAACGACTTTATTCGACTATTCCTTTTCTTCCTTGTAGGCCTGAAACGAGACTTCAAGAGATTTCCACGACGCGCAAGCGCGAGAACTTAACTGAAGTAGTTGAAGGAGATCGCAATTCTCGCGCATGCGTCGTGGAAATCTCTTGAAGTCTCGTTTCAGGCCTACAAGGAAGAAAAGGAATAGTCGAATAAAGTCGTTATTTTTGTTTTATTTCCGCACAAAAAGTATTCTCGTCGCTTGATAAACTTATAGTTGAGCCACTGTTGTGACATGGAATATTTAAACATTTTCTTCATTGACTTTCTGGGCCGTCAGGATTCATTCCCTTAGGCAGCCTATGGAGGAGTGATCCACCTCTCAGATTTAATCAAAAATATCTTCATTTGTGTTCCGAAGACGAACGAAGGTCTTACGGGGTTGGTACAGCATGGGGGTGAGTAATTAATGACTTCATTTTCATTTTTGGGTGAACTAACCCTTTAAGCTAAAGGCATAAAAACATTGTACAGCACAATCAAGTTTATTCCAAGACTTCTAAAGTCATTCAATAGCATAATGTGAGGTAAAATGAATATTTAAGTCGTTAAGTTAAAGTTAATGGAAACTCTTCTCTCCTCAGTCAGCATCCAAACAGCGCGTCGCGTTCGGTTACGACAGTAACACGACACTCTGTTCAAGATCAATGTTCCCATTATTATACTTTATTTGTAGATAAAGGTCTATGGTTTGCATAAAATGCCTTTATCTTGCTGGTCTGGAGTTTATTGCCCTTTCTAAATCATATTCCTTTCTCCCGGGTGTCTGTTAGATTACAGCACTGGAGTATGAATTGTTCTTCATGCACACTGTAACTGACAAACTCTTAAAAGAAAAGGCTCAAACTGTTGGATAGATAAAATACACTAAGCATAGATAGATAGATATAATCTATTCTCTTCGCTTTGTGCTTTGAACTTTTCAATGCGAAGTGCTGCGCGCTGTGACTTTGCGTTGCTTCAAGTGCATCATTCTGCGCATGGGATGCGCATAATCGCTTTGCCGCTCTTATTGGAGCCTTTCATATTATAATACTTAGGGGAGGTTTCAACAGCTGGGACAAGGGGGCGTGGCCTATGGGAATATCACTCATGAGCCACGCCCCCTCCCCCTGGGGAAATGGGCCTGCCACCACAGCTGGAAAAAATCCAAGAGGAAACACTGAATTGTATTTCAATCATGACAGCTCTTGGAATAGTTTTAGCATGTTATTGAATATAGCAATGTTAATATATTTGGTCTTTGCAGACTATATCTGCTACACTGTTGCTGCTGCTGCATAGCAAGTATGAACTTGCTGCTAATAGATACACAGACATGCTACTGTGAGCATGTAAGATATGCTACTGCATAAATAGACATACATAAATCCCATAACAGATCTAGGCAGGTGGAGGTGGGGGAGGTGGACGGTTTCAGAGGAACTCCAATAGCGCACTGCAGGACTAGCTTACAGCAAACAATGAATCAGAATTTTTAAATGTTGAGCAAGCAATCTCATTGGCTGCAGGATCAGCGGAGGCCAATCAGCTTGTGCCACGTAGTAATGATGTGATTGCCTGCAGATCGCATGTAAAATAATCAGCCTGTGCCCTCTAGAGTTTCATGACTCAACTAGATATTTAAACCCAATGTCCACTAATGGGACATGAGTTACAATTTATCTCCAAACATTTTTTTTAAATTAATTCTAATTTTCATTTATATGTTGCTTTGAACAAAAGCATCTGGTAAACAATAAATATAGATGTATATGAGAACATTTGCGACAAAAAAACAAAAAGAGAGATTAGCTTGACATAGTGGTACTCACTATCCTTCAATGAGCCAAGTGCATTTAGTCTTGTACTTGTAGTTAACTGGTCCATCAGTGAGTGATCCTGATGACTCTGTCAACCTGACAAAGAAAAATACAAAGATAAATAAATACCGGTATCTCAAAATGGCCTTGATGAAAGCAAAGCAAGAGAAAATAAGGTACAGTAAATTTGTAAATTTAGACAATTGTTAATTTGTTACTGTCTTTGCGACAAATTAATATTGTAGGAAATAATGCACATCATCTTTCTGTATGCTCTCTCTTAATAGGTTAAATAACAGATTAAATAGGTACAGCAGCATAAACACCACTGAAATTTGTAGGTTCAGAAGGAGGATTTAAGGCAGCAAACCACATCACAAGCACCAAAATGTATTAAAAAAAAAATGTATACGCTAAATAAACAGAATACGCTAAATCAAAATAAATAAATAAAAATCAGACCTTTATACAAACATTCAAAAAGTCAATAAATGTTTAAAGAGCTCCCTTTTCCAAAAGGAAAGTCTTCATGCTTTAAGGTCCATGGAAAAAGGGGGGAAATGAATAATCAACTATATGAACTCCACATCATGTATGTATGATTTAAGCACAAACATCTCTCCTTCCACAAAGAGCTACCATCACTTTCACCTAATTATTAGCCTATATTAAGAAAATAAATGAACTTAAACATTTTGAATAAAAAAGAAACTATTTAAAAGGCAAACTTGAATTCAAGCATGTTTGATATTGAATGAAGTGTGTGATTAGGACTTGAAAATGAAACGCCATCCACGTGCACCAACAAACTGGTCATGTGACATTGGCACAACCACCTGCTCCTGATTCATCCGCTTTCCCTTTCACCTCATTTTCATCCCTCCTTCTCCAACACAGAAACGAGGGCCGTAATCCCAACGGATTGAAGCAAAAAAATAAAAAAATACTAATTTGTCCGAGAGTGGAGGAGGGCCAAGATCAGAATATTACTGCACAGTAAAGAGCAAGTCACAGCAACTGCACATCAGTCAAGAGATCAGCTTATCCATGAAAATCACGTTTATCACAAAAACAACACAAGAGGTGAAGATCACCAGCAGAATTTGCTCTACTATGCACTGAAAGTTCTAGGGCTTAAAGTTGCCACAGTCATTGCATACATTGTATGTGCTGCACTTTATTTAAACCATTTTGTTTTATTAGTATATTTTTATTTAACTTTTTTAGAATTTAAAATGTAAAAGTCCCGGAGTTTCATTTCACAGAATCTGTTTGAATTAGGGGTGTGACTGTTCTCGGCAGAGAGAGAAAAAAAATAAAAATAAAATAAAATCGAACCGTACGGTTACCCACGGTTCGGCACACATTTGCATCGCGGTTCAACTCAAATCTGATGACGCATCTATATTATGGTTTGTTGAAAATAGCAATGCGTAAAACAGACAGTTTCGCTAATGTATGTTTCTGTCGACGGATGCACATGCGGGTTAAACAATAATATTACATTACAACAGCGATAGTCAAAAAAAAATGTGAACAAAACGATCACTCTTTGTAAACTTTGTATCATGCGAGTGACGTATGCTCGAATGACCAGTCATTTAAGCAGTCATCATCAACCGAGTGTTGATAGCGCGTGAGCACAGGTGAGACCTGAACAGCACACGTTGCTATCTGTGTTTAAACTAAACTCATTTAAGCCTTACCAATTTAAAGATTCGAGCGCAAGACGAAAGAGAACTTCCGCACAATGTGAGAAGATGTGTGTGTGTGTGTGTGTACTCTTTCTGAGTTCTCTTTCAAGTCTTGCACTTAGACAAAATCACACAAAAATCATGTCAACATGCCTGTCTTGATGAGTATCCTAGCAGATAGTCTGTTATGCCTTTTATACAGTCAAGAAAGACTTTTGGATCTGTGCGTTGTCTTAAAGGGACATCAGCCTAATATTCCTGCTGTCTGTTTTTAATGGCAATCAAACAAAATACAAGAAAATCACTCACTGCTCTTGATTGAATAGCTTTTGTAATTTAAACAGTTAAATATGCAATGTTATTTTACATTTGATTACTTTATTCAATTTCTGTACCTGAAAACTAATGTTAGACCTACCTGAAAAACCTAAAAAGCAGTTTATTTTTTTATTGTATTTATTTGTGCTGTTGCTTGAAGTTAGATTATTTGTTCTTGTTTTCTTAATTTTTCTTTGACAGTCCTTTTTTCCATGACTTCGTAATACTCATATTCTAGTCAGAATGTGAGTCTGATACTGCTCCATAGGGCTTTGATTATGAGGCGTGTCTTAACCGAACCAGGAAAAAACAACAACTTTGCACTCAATTCGATAGACCTACAACCAATCAGAGCAACGCAGTAAGTGACGTATGTTGAGTTACGCACAGTTGTCAACAGAACTCAACTGCACGCACGCTGGAAGAAGTAGTAAAATAATGAGTGTAGCTTCTTTTACTTGGTCCTCCATGAGTGCGACCAAAGGAGAAACCACAATGACCACAGGGTTTTCATTGCGTCCCATCTTCTTAGCGACCATCGGAGCCAGGCTGATTAATTAAACTTTTGCCGAATCACGTAGGAAGGACGGCAAACACATCTTTCCGATCGACAAATGCATTGATTGCAGTTCTCTGTTCGTCTTTTAAAATTAATGCGCTGTCGATTTCTTTTACAACAGACGCGATAGCGGAATCTATACATCTCAATTCTCCAGCTGCAGTCACCTTTGAGGGAAACCAGTTCAACCCAAGCGCTCTTTGATAACGTGATGATTACGTAACTGCAGATCATCTGTCCATCATCGTATAAAGCCCGCCCTGGCAATTTGATTGGCCCGACGATTTCTGAACCGATCATAATTACTCCTCAATGGATCAAGTCCAGACCGAACTTCCCGACCAAAAAATGTTGTAGGCGGGGTTCGGGCTGGCATCCAGGCTACTTTTTCCCTGAACATAGTACATACCGAAATTGTGAACCTAAAACCCTGAAACAAACCGAACCGTGAGCAATATGAACCTTTACACCCCGAGTTCGAACCCTGTTGCTAACTACGCAAATCCACTGCACACTAGTGCCGTTACTATGATAAAAACCAATATGGACAAGCGACTGCAGTGTGAACAGAAAAGAAAATCATGTACATAAGTTGGTGAATAATTTTAATGCTTATTAAGATAACTTATCTAATTTGTAAAACATATCAAATTAGTGCTAGAAACTAACAAAGTGTTTAAGTTGTGAGGAGGGGAAAGGGGGCATTAATAGGGATCTCGCCTAGGGCGCTAAAATGGTCAGAAACAGCCATGGCACCAATGAGTCATCATAATGTAATGAACAACTGGTACAGATCACTGAATCCTAAATGCAGTGGACACAGTTTTTCTTCAGTGACGACCATGAAATTAAATACAAACGTTATGACTTCTGTTTTGAGCATTCTACAATAGTGATTCACCCTTAACCTTGTTTTGAGGTAAAGTGACTTTTTCATAACCACTACCAGAGCCAGGGGCGGCGCCAGATCATTTTAAGGCAGGTGCTGAGGGGTTGCTAGATCATTGACAGGGGGAGCTGCGCAAATATATATATTTATATTGATATATATATATATATATATATATATATATATATATATATATATATATATATATATATATATATATATATATATATATATATATATATATATTAGGCTATACACACAATTATTTAAATGAGCAAAATTTATGATGAGATGTGCTCCAGTTCACGTGCAATGCAATCGCACCGGGACCTCCATATCATGATCATATTGTCTGCTATATTTGCTTCTTATTTATTATATCCAGGCAACTGGTTGATGAAAAATTTATTAAAATTAAGATACAATTTATACAAAACGAAATGCACTTTAAAGAAAGGTTTTCTACAAAACAAAACTTAATTTTGTGGTCAAAATCATGTCTGACCCATCATATCTTCCGATATATTGCGAATCTTACTCATGCTGTTCAATTTCCATAATCAGCATAGATGTAAAAAAAAAATAACATTATAATATTTTAACAAAAATGAAACTAAATGCGCTTATTTAATGGCACATATAGGCATAGTGGGCCTACAGACTCTCTAAATATTGAAATGAACATTAATAATGCTGTAGAAGTGCAGTTTATTAATAGTAAATGTTAACTGATCTAATTAAGTTACCGATTTTTTATACACCGATTCAGAGGTCTGGTGAGTTCAGTGTTGGACAGGTCAGTTGTTTTTCATTAAGGTGAATGGTTAAAATGAGTCGTTTGCGTATCGGACGTGTCATAGTGGACGTCCAGCCTACAGCACGCTTGTGTGATTATCTCAGCAGTTTAGGACATCGCACACGATTTGCGTCAATACAGAAATCATTCACTGGACTGGATAGGTTTTTTCGTTTAGTGAAATGTGGTTTATGTCAGCTGAATGGGCGGAACGCTTTTTAGAGAAGATAGGGCAACGTGTTTTTTTAGCACAATTCACACACCGCGGTAATTCAGGAGAAAAAAAATCTCCAAATGCTCCACGTGAAACTGCGGTCTTCCGACCTTTTACTATCGTGTCAATTGATTTTGATTAATATGCGCGAGCAGGGCCGGCTCTGTAAATCTGGGGGCCCTAAGCAGGATAATGTTGGGGCCCTGCCTTGCAGTAAATAATGGACTATTGCCACCGCAAACCGGAAACTGTATACAATCTTACCCCAATCTAACAAATCTTCAATAAAGTTGTTGCATATACTACAGGTGTTGCTGGAGTCTCGATCTTTGAACTTCTTTTCCCTTTTCCACAGTTTAAAAAGAGGGAGAAGTTGGACCAGTAATTTCTTTGCTTCCTTCTAAAGGGATTTAAACATATTCTTCTTTTTTCTTTTTACTGCACCCGATGGATAGACTCGTTTCATTTTTCCGGTCAAATTTCCAAGTCCAGGGAAGACAACGATCTGACACGGTTGGTTGACTTAACGCAGTGGTTCTCAAACTTTTTCGGTCATTCCCACTTTGGACAAGGGGGAATTTTCAAGCCCCACTGCCCCCATCGCCCCAACACAATGCTAATGAAATACGCAACAAGCTTAAAATTTTCCAATTTATTGAAGTAACAAGTAGTATCTAAATACAAACGAACTATCTACATCAAATAACATAACAGCAAGTTAAAAAATAAAGAAAATAAAAGTGCAGCTGTGTCATTACTTGCATGGAATTCAAAAATAGAGAAAATAAAAGTGCAGCTGTCAAAATGTTAAAAAAAGAAAAGAAGGGAAATCCATTTGGCAAGACAGATCTATTAAAACAAATAAAAATAGACATAACATAGGCTACTGTGTTTGATATGGGATTAAAATGATGGGCAGAGTATGAGATATAAACTAATGATTAATTATTTCAATATTCCTTGAGCGGAGAGCACATTTCTGAATATTCCTCGGCTCGCTCATTCTGCTCAGGGTCGCGCGCTCAACCCTGCTGGTTCGAAAATATGTGGAATAAGGACTGCCTCTGACTAACGTTTTTTTTCTAGTCGACTAGTAGTTGTTTATTTAAGCCATTAGTGGACAAATAAAATCGCCCCTTTATATTGATTTAATAACTGAAATAGGCTATACAGGATAACGAGTGTTATAAAGCCGCACTAAAGCACACGAACCGGCAAAAGTATAGGCTAATGATTATAAATGTGTAAAAAATAGCAAGGAGACATTTACTTGTTTATTAATAAACTGGTGTTTTCTGCGTTGCTGCAAAGATGAAGTTGACTACGCGGACTCGCCATGAACGAATAAAGATATAAAGGCATAAAAAGGAACATTTCCTCCCGTTGGCGTGCCCCACCTGTCACGTGGCCGCGCCCCACACTATGAGCAGCGACGCCGGCGACTACCATCTGTAGTTAGGGGGCCCCCTAGTGGCGGCGGGGCCCTAAGCAGCCGCTTAGTTCGCTTATAGGGAGAGCCGGCTCTGTGCGCGAGGGAGAGAGAGCAACACAGCGCTCGTGTTTGAAGTCGTGAGAGTGCGCGCACGCGGCCGGTGCGTTCTCTCTCTCTCTCTCTCTCTGTCTCTCTCTCTGTCTCTCTGGCTCTCTCTCTCTTGTGCGCATGTGCGAGCGTTTGCTGAGTGAGTGAGAAGAGTGCGTGGTGAGTGGCACCTGAGTGTGTTTTCTAACTTTTTTTGTGTTTGTTTATTTGTTTATGTTTGTTATGTGTTATTTTGTGTATGAGGAGTAGTTTTCTTTAGAGAAAGTTTTGGGAGTCTGCTCCCGGCGTCTTTATTGCCGGGAAGCATGGCTGCTTCAGGTGTTACGAGTAGTGATGGTCTAACTCGGCGTCATGGGATTAAGATTTTGTGTAATTTTAGTGTAGAGGATTGTGCTTTAGCGGTTGGCAATATAGTTGGTTACAACGCTATTGTTTCTGCATCTAAAATGAACAACGCGGTTGTTTTATTTTTAAACGCGATCGAAAAAGTTAATGAACTTGTTCAAATGGGAGTCGTAATTAATGATGCGCTTACGTTTGTTCTGCCGCATAGTAGCCCTTCTCGAAAGATTATTGTGTCAAATGTTCCTCCTTTTGTTTCTGATGCAAGTATTGCTAAAGAATTGTCTTTCTTTGGTAAGATGGTCTCTCCCATTAGGAAAATTCCTTTTAGCTGTAAATCACCCTTGCTGAAACATGTAGTGTCTTTTCGGAGACATGTCTATATGGTTTTGAAAAACAATGCTGATGAGCTGAACCTGTCATTCAATGTTAAAGTTGAGGACTTTAACTATACAGTTTATGCAACGTCTGAAAGTATAATGAAATGCTTTGGCTGTGGCAGAATTGGCCATTTGATACGTGTTTGTCCTGAAAAAATAGACGAAAATGCTACTGTACAGACTAACACTCAGAGTAATCCTTCTGAAGCTGTGTCTGTCACAGAGGATGATGTGGCCTCTGCTGCTGCTGCTGCTGTCGAGTCAGGTTCTGGTGGGTCGGTTGGGAATAAACCCACTATGGCTGAGGTTACTGCAGGTCTGATCTCTGTATCTGATCGTACGATTTTTGACAATGTTAATTCGAGCAGTGACATTAATACAGATAAAATGACAACTACTGATAAACAGGTCAGTGAGGGTGCTGTTGAATTGGAGATGGAAACAGAGTCAATCTTCAAAGTTCCAAATAAAAGAAAAAAAGTCCACCAGAGCAAAGTCCTTAAACAAACAAAAAAAGACAAAAACTATGTTGAAAGTTTAGTCCTAGAGAATGACAGTGATTCTTCAGATTCCAATATTTCTGATTGTTCTTATCTTTCATCGCAAAATGAAAATGAGAATCAGACCACAGTATATAAAGTTGAGGACATTAGCAAATTTTTGAAAGAGACTAAAGGCTTACCTGGAGTTCAGGTTGAAGATTACTTCCCTGATCGCTCAACTTTCATTAATGATGCAAAAATTCGTGAGTAAACTCAGAAAGCAAAATCTTAATGATGAAAAACAAGATATGGTATAATTTCTTCTTCCTGGTAGAAGTTTTTGCCTTGCTGACGTTTTCTTTTAATTATCTCTGTTTTTTTAAAACATAATTTTTTTATGAGAGATTTTCAAATTGGAACTCTCAATTTAAATGGTGCTAGAGATGGTCAGAAGAGAATGTGTTTGTTTGAATTTATTAAACAAAAACATATTGATGTTACTTTTGTTCAGGAATCACATAGTGACTTGAATAATGAGGTAGACTGTAAAAAAGAATGGGATGGGGAATTTTTTTTGAGTCATATGTCTTCCAATAGTGGAGGAGTAGCTGTTCTGTTTTCAAAGAAATCCCTGCCAATTTCGTGTGAAATGGAAGAAATAGTTAAAGGCAGTTTTTTAAAAGTTAAAGCTAATTTTGAAAACACTACAATGACTTTTTTAAATATTTATGCCCCCACAAAAGGGGCTGAAAGAATTTTTTTTTTTTTTTTATACAATTAGTGTTATGAAAGACCTAAACCCAGAAGAATTATTTTTCCTCGGTGGAGATTTTAACTGTACTGAAGATGATAAATTGGATAAATTGGACTTTGATTTGTGTGATGTTTGGAGGAATGTGCATCACAAGAATAGGCAGTATACTTGGGCACATAGTAGAGATAATATTATTTCTATGGCAAGACTAGATAGGCTCTATGTGTCTAATTATCAAGCAAATCTGGCCAGAGAATGTAAAATAATTCCTGTAGGTTTTTCTGATCACTGTTCTGTTGTTTGTAATTTTTTTATTAATTCTGTGTGTTTAAAGAGTGCTTATTGGCATTTTAATACATCCCTTTTAAATGATAAAAAGTTTATTGAAATTTTTTATTTGTTTTGGGAAAATTTTAAGAAACAAAAACAGTTTTATACTTCCTTACAACAATGGTGGGATTGTGGCAAGGTCCCCATAAAACAATTATGTCAAGAGTACACTCTTAATGCCACTAAAGATATGGCCCAGTCAATGAAGATTTTAGAAAATGAAATTATAGAACTTTTAAATACAACAGCTTCTACAGGTGACGGTGATTGTTTTGATAGCAGTAAATCCAAAAAGGAAATGCTTGCAGATTTGTTGGGTACAAAAGCTCAAGGGACGTGCTTTAATACGTTCACGTTTTCAAAGCATCTCACAAATGGATGCACCATCTAAATTTTTTTTCAATTTGGAAAGAAAAAACGGCCAAAGTCGTATCATTCATTCATTACGCTCTGACACAGGGAAAGAGCTTACTGAGCCTAGTGAGATACTCAAACATGCTGTTGGTTTTTATTCAAACTTATATAAATGTGAATTGTCTCAAAGAGAAGATAATGACTTATCTTTTCTTAATGATCTTCCAAAGATTGATGAAGAGTCTAACATTAAGCTTGAACAAAATTTGTCACAAAATGAATTATATACCGCTATGATGAGGATGGAAAATGGAAAGACTCCTGGCATTGACGGAATTCCTGTTGATTTTTATAAAATTGTATGGCCAGTGATTGGTGAAGATTTCTTTTTAGTTCTTAATGACAGTTTGAATAAAGGATTGTTACCGTTAAGCTGTAGAAGAGCTGTTATTACTCTGCTGCCCAAGAAGGGAGATCTCCAAAACATAAGCAATTGGAGACCGATATCTCTTTTATGTGCAGACTATAAAATTTTATCAAAGGCTTTAGCTACCAGGTTAAGTCAAGTTCTGAGTCAAATAATACATTCTGATCAGAATTATTGCATACCCAATAGGTCAATCTTTGATAACATCTTATTGGTCAGAGATGTTTTGGAGGTTGCAAGACTAGTTGGTGTAAATGGTGGTCTAATTTCGTTAGACCAAGAAAAAGCCTTTGACCGTGTAGAGCATATATATTTGAGAGATGTTTTAGAAGCTTTTGGTTTTAGTCAGATTTTTATAAATATGATTGAGGCCATGTATTGTGACATTGAGAGTGTTCTCAAAGTCAATGGTGGTTTGAGTGCTCCGTTTAGGATTCAGAGGGGAGTCAGACAGGGATGTGCCATGTCAGGCATGCTATATTCCCTGGCCATTGAACCTCTGCTTCATAAATTAAGAAATGAGTTGAGTGGTTTTACTATACCATACTGTAATATCACGTTGCACCTTTCTGCCTATGCAGATGATGTAGTTGTTTTTATATCTGGTGCTGATGACATTGAAAAATTGAAGATTATTGTTAACAGTTTTAAAAAAATGTCTTCTGCAAAAGTTAACTGGGGAAAAAGTGAGGCCCTTTCAATGGGCGATTGGAATAGAGGTCCTCCCAGTTTGCATGGTGGTTTAATTTGGAAGAAAGGCGGATTTAAATATCTTGGAATTTTTCTAGGGAATGATGACTTTGTTACAAAAATTGGGATTGTATGCTAGAAAAAAATCAAAGGACGTTTACAGAGATGGAAATGGCTACTCCCCAAACTGTCTTATCGAGGTCGTACGCTCATAATCAACAATCTGGCGGGGTCCTCGTTATGGCATAAACTTGCTTGTGTCGATCCACCTCTGGGACTGTAACCAAAACTTCCAGAAATGGTCAATTTTTTCTGGGACAATCTGCACTGGACACCTCAAAGTGTTCTTTTCCTGCCAAGGGATGAAGGAGGTCAAGGCTTGGTGAATCTGGTCAGCAGAGAAGCGACTTTTAGGCTACAGTTCATTCAGCGATTGCTGATGGGTCCCCAGAATCTAGTGTGGAGACCATTAGCACAGACTATTTTATCTGGGGTGAACGGAATGGAACTTCATGCTGTACAGTTTTTAACGGACTATAATCTCCTGGATTTGTCTAGACTACCTTCATTTTATAAAAGTCTTTTTAAAGTGTGGAGACTTTTTAAGCATGAATGGGCAGAGTCAGCCACATCTCTTTTCTGGTTGCTTGAGGAACCTGTTGTGTTTGGAAGTCGCCTTGATGTGTCAGGAGTTGACCTTCCAGGGCTAAAAGACTTGCTTGTGTCAAAGAAACTATTGCAATTGAAAAATATTGTTGAAAAAGCCGGACCTGGACTAAAAAAATGCAGAAACTGTTGCTATACATCTGGGAATGAGATCAGTGAGATTTGTTAGAAGTTTTCTGAATAAACTGGATAGGGTTTTAAACACCAAGGAAAAAGCTCTACTTGAGAGTTACAGTATGGGTGATATTGTCCCTGATGCTAATGACCTCTTCCCAGACATCAGAAGTACACCTGATCTTGAGGAATCCTCACATAGTAGTCCTCTGTTGTGTTTAACTGTACAAAAATCAACATTTTCATTTGCATTCAAAGGAAAGATCTTATACAAATGTATTGTGAAGGTAATAAATAAACATACATTAAAAGGCAGAATTGATACAGTATGGAGAGACAAACTAGGAGTGGTAGAGGAATTAAAACCAGAGTGGAGAGTACTATACAAACCACCATTGACTAAAAGAGCAGGCGATCTCCAGTGGAGAATACTGCATGGTGCAATCGCTGTAAATGCCTTTGTGGCGAAATTGAATCCCACTGTAAATGATAATTGTCCTTTCTGTTTAGAGAGAGAAACAATATTTCATTGTTTTATGAATTGTGACAGACTTTCTCCGCTCTTTGATCTTCTAGAATTTTTATTCTCTTTATTAGGGATTTCTTTTACAAAGCAATGTTTTATATTTGGCTTTAAGTATAGTAGACTACAGAAATATTAGTGTCAATTGATTAACTTTATTGTTGGTCAAGCCAAATTAGCCATTTATATTTCCAGAAGAAATGAAATAGAACAGAGAAATGGGCAACATATTGTATCAGTTTTTAAGAATATGTTTAAATCAAGAATTCTTGTTGATTTTAATTATTACAAGATGATGAATGCAATCAACGTTTTTGAGATTGAATGGTGTTGTGATGTTGGTATGTATTCTATACTTAATAATGAGTTGTTTTTTATATGTGATTTAAGGTAAAGTCATGTAGTGTTGTTGTTTTTTTTTTTGTTTTTTTTTGGTTGTTGTGTTTTCTTTTGTTAAATAACAAATAACTGTTATTAAATAAAGCGTTTTAAAACTCTCTCTCTCTCTCTCAATAGCAGCAGTCATTCTATTGTACATCACTCACCGATCAAAAAAGGCTTTGCGGGACAAAAATTTGCTTTGGCAACCGCCAAAAAAATTCAATGCAGGAAAACCCCTGTTATTATGTCGAAATAAGGAGATATTATATTAAAATAACGACTTTATCTCGAAATAACAAGAAAAGTTTTCTTTTTTCTTCACCATGCGGCTTCCATAGAATACAGCCTGAACATAATTGATTCCAGACATCATGTTTGGGGGTGCTATCGGGGTGCTTTGGTCTTTCTTGGGGGTGCTGAAGCACCTGCTAGCCCCTCCCTAGCGCCGCCCATGACCAGAGCAAACACTCAAACTTTATGTTTTCCAAAATTTTTGGAAATTATTCAACTCTATGCACTGGCATTTGACAGTTTAAGAAAAGCTACACTCTCAACCTCACAAACACCAAATCTAGACATAGTGTCAAAATACACTGTGTCAAAATTTCGTTTTATGTTGCAGAATCTATTTAACCACAGCTTGATTACAGTTTTATAAAATGCATTTTCATGTATTTTAATATTACTCTGGTATAACAAAATGTGATAAAAAAATAAATAAATATAAATGTAAATTTTGCTGCAAAATGTCTGTGATCATGTCACTGATTATCCCCTTGTGGTTTTGTTTAGTCTGGGCCTGGCCGTAGTAAAGCAGGCGTATTTAAAGCGCTCATCCATGCGTATTTTTCTTTTTTTTTATTTAACATAATTGTTTATAAAAATGTCATAACTCAAAATGTTATTTAGTCCTCTTAAACCCTGCCTCTTTCTTACAATCGACTGCAGGATTACATTCAGCCAGTTTTCCTCTATCTAATCAATAACCAAAAATACCAAAAAAATTGTATTTTTGTTTAAAACGTGCTTCAATAATCTTTGTTTCATTTAAAACTTCTTAAAACACAATACGGAGGAAATGATCTGTCGCTATACTTTCGTTACTCGCAATTTTTAAAAAAAATAGAGAGACACCAGGAGGAAGGACACAATAATTTCTTTCCCTAAGCATTCTGCCTTAATCTCCTCTCCTCCACTCACTCATGTGTCATAAACTGTAACCTACTTTCACTGATGTCTGGGTCAGGATTAAGGATTAAAATATTTTTTTATATTCCAAGGTGACTTAAAACAAACTAATTACAAAGACCCAAGGCACCCAGAGACTGATGTACACTGGTCAACAAATTACAAACTTACAAACCTATTTTACCCCAAGTAAACATAATGAGAACACAAAACATCCTTCTGAACTACAACCACATACACAGATGAATAGCTCAAGAGTAACTTGCGTCTTTCACCTCAGCACCTGAACTCTGAAGAGAACAAAGACCGCTCTGATTCAAAAACCATTATTGAAATATATCAAGGTCTACATGAGAGAAATATATAGCAATCCAAAGAGACACAGTCTAGCTGACTCCGGGAAAATGAAATGGAAGGTGTTAAACTTCATATCTCAGGGTAAGTATGAATCTTCCTGGAGTCTCCTCACAATAGGTGAAATAGCTTTAATACCCATTCCATTAATGTTTGTAAAGTGTCTTAAACTGCACAGGAATGAGCTAAGCCACATACCCTAGCATATCGGCAAACAGTGTTTTATTCTCCATTCTTCTCCCAGTTAACCCACACATATATGCAAACCATTTAAAAACACAGTGTGCCCAAAATACAAACCTACGGAGCCCCCCTAGTCCCACTTTGTCAAAAAAATTAATTATAACTATCTCGTGGCCTCAAGATAAGTATATCGTGGCCTCAAGATAGTATCTCGTGGCCTCAAGACAGTATCTTGAGGCCACGAGATACTTATCTTGAGGCCACGAGATAGTTATAATTATTTTTTTTGACAAAGTCGGACTAGGGGGGCTCCGTACAAACCACATCTGGCAAAAGGACACAATACTCAATTCAAGCTATTTCGCCCCAAAGCCATCAATTTAAAGAACTCAACTGTGCTGTGTTTGTTTGAAACAGTTTGGACTGAACACTAAAAGATTGGTTAAAATGCACTTTTGTAAGAAAGTGAATAAACCCTCAGCAACATAATAGATAAAGAAGGGGCACAATAACATTTTTCTTCATTAGTTGCAACAACCTCTTCTGCAAATGATTCTCACTACATTATAGGGTGAATTCAGGGGAAGAAATTTCATAATCAAAAACTGTAGCTTTAAATCACGACATGGAATTTTATATAAGCTACCAGAAAGCATTTGCAATTGTCTTGTCTAGGACAAGTCAGGCCTACAAACAATCGCATTACCACAATCCTATAATACTAATGAAATAGTGCAAGGTTACACCCAACAATGAGACCCACACAACTTGCATCCACACAAACTACTTTTAACAAATGCGTATATTAGATTATGGTTAAGACAAAAGGGCCAGTGAATGTCCGTCAGCAAGGCATGATCTCATCTTTTGGACAATGCAGAGTCCAAATCTGAGCTATAAAAGCACTACTGTTACACTACAACAGCACTGGCATTCTAAATGGAGACTGCGTCACTCTTACAAGAGGTGACATGACTATTCTTAGACTGCGTTTATTGTAGGATGGGAACTGTAGAATTAAATGGGCACTGGGAGACACAACATTTTCATTTTTGTGGTTAACAAGTCTGATATGCCCTGTACCACATCGTAAATGTTTTTATTAGAGACACTCTTGCCAGCTCTAGCAAGAGTATATCCTTTGAAGTGTTATGTTAGGGGAGACAAAATATGTACGAGCTAAAAATATCACTTGTTTCAGTTTCCGTAGTGGGTGGGGGTTTTCGGAAGTTAAGGAGCGAGGCGTTTTCTCTAGGCTTGGGTTGTTGCAGTCCAATGTATACAATAACAGAATATACAATAACAGAATAATTCATTTTCCTATTTTTATTGGTCACTACTTGCTGTACCATAAACAATTCAGGAGTCCTGAAGGTTGCAGACACGGAGATTCCACAGCTTTTATTTAACTAAGCTGTGTAGCTTAACACAGCTTACTGACAGATCAAGTTATTTCAAGTTCATTTTAATTTGATTCAGATGTGACCAACAGTACAACATTTTTTTAACGCATTTTCCATAATTTATGAAACACGTTCCCGCCATTCCCGCAATTTTCGGGCTTTCCGTGTTTTCACTGTTATATGATAGGGGCCGCTATTACACAACTTCTGAAAGAGTAAAGAATCTCTGGATCAAAACAAAAAAGGCACAAAAGGAAAAAGGACACAAAAAGGAACAGAGATGCGCGATTTTCTCAGCTTTTTGTTCAAAATGTTTTTTTTTTTATGAAACTTACCCACATTCCAAGTGGATTAAAAAAAAGGATGAGAATAGCTAGAATAAAAAAAAATCAAGTAGAGGCTCTGTTCTTTCTTTTGATATATTGCATGTGCAGATATTCCTACAACAAAATATTCTGGGGGCCATTCAATTTTTCTGAAAGCTATCAAAAATGCTGGTGGTGGCTGGCAATCTTTTCTTTTTTTTTAACGCTGGCGGGGAAAGAGATTTCTGACAAAAAAAAGAGGTAAATCAGTTCTTGTTCATGTGAGTGATGATCAAAGACACGATCTAAGAAAAGTGCCAATGCATTGCAGACTCCCGATAAATGGTGATAGGTAGTTGACTCCAAAATTTGATTCCTCAACTCCGAATAGCCCTAGACTTGTAGTTGACTGTTGCTATATCTGAAATCACTCACTTGTTCACTCATTCTCTAAACCCTATATAGTGCATAGAAGTTGAGTGCACTATATCGGCTGGAGCTGTCACAGAAACAACTGTAACGGACTTCAGAAAACCTGGAATCAAGCACCTCTACCAAGGGATATTTAGCTGGTTGTGTCGCCCACATCATAATGGATTGCTGTTCTTTTCACACTACAAAACTGTCTGTCGTCAACAATGTCAGTTCCAGTCAAAACACATCACCCTTTCTGCAAGATTAAATATAGCCTGTGTTATTGTATAGTGTTCATATCCACTGCATGCGCACTGATCCACTATGGAGACCTAACAATGAAAGAACTGGTCGTTTTTCATAAATGACCTTGACCTACTGGTACTGTCCTTCATTAAAAATGAAAAATCACTCATGCTTAGAGACAATGGGGTCAGCAAGGGTAGAGATTGATATTAGTAGGTTTCTGACATATAGTCACGGCTCGTCAGTTTCCCACCATCCATCTACAGAGCCTGGGATGAAAACCCCACTACCTTTTACATTAACCACAATAAGGTCAAGAGAAAGTTAATAGAAACCCACAATGGACAAGCCTTAAATGGCCCTTCAATGCTCGTCTACAATCCCTCAGAGCTGGGCGTTAAAGATCAGAGTGTGAGGGTCTCATGACTGAACACGCATTTAAATATAGACCAAACCGTGAAATATTTCATCATTCAGAAACCTAGAGAGTTGTTTTAGGGGCTCTTTTAAAGCAGCAGTGCATTTGACATCATCTTGCATGCTAAAAGGATTTATATCTGGGAAGAGTTACAGCGCAGAGTGAACAAATCAGATTCTTTCCCCCAATTTAAAGCAGTCTTTTATTGATGGTCTGGTTTGACAGCTCAATAGCCTGGAATGTTTTTTATTTTTATGGAACTGACATTTGAGTTCAGAGAAGAAACACATACAACCTTCATGAGGAAACTTCTAAAAATGACATTTACATTCTTTTCCTGATCTAACATTTTCATCAAATTAAACTGTTATGAATCAATTAAGTAAGGTGTACATTTTATATTTGGCAATTAGCTTCCTCTATGATAACATTTTGCCGATTTAAAGGGCAAACTCAAAAATTAAAATGCTGTCATCATTTGTTCCAAACCTGTATAACTTTATTTTGTGCAACACAGAAGATATTGTGTAAAATGTTAGTAACCAAACAGGTTTACATTGCAACATGAGGCATTTCTCAAAATATCTTCCTTTTATATTCCATGCACAGAAGAATAAATACTTACAGGTTTGAAACAACATGAGTGGCTGCATCCATAAAAAAAAATAAAAAAAAGTATATATATATAGAATGTTCTATATACTATGTATGTGCTAGTGTGAATGCAATCCAGATGTCTAACTTTTGTCATGTGACCTACCAGTGTCAGTTGTGTCGCTTCACTGCCATTCACAAATCCTCTCCCATAGCCTCATGGGATATTAAATTGTCCATTGATGCACACTACAGAATACTGCCAGAGGTACTGTAATAGGTACTTTTTGTCTACTATTTAGTAGGGACATAGGCATATTCAGATTAAGCCAGTGTGAATAAGGCTACGTTCACACTGTCAGTTTTTGGGATTGACAACTGCATTTACTTACAGATGTGAGTCTCAAAATGTCCTGTTCACACAGCAAATTAGTAGCGTCTCAAATACGGTCTATATGAACGTGCAATGAGAGTCAAGCCCTTACCATACTCATCTTATCACTTTTGACATAAAAGAGTCTAATCGAGCTGCACGTTCATCCATCAAATCTTCATTAACCAACAACAGCTTTTATACGTGGGTGGAGAAAGGAGCATTTAAGTCACGTGTCAAACACAAAACTGACATAAGAAACTCCGGTGGAGAACAGTGACCAGATCTAAAAACATCAGATGACACACAGCTCATATCGCTGTCGCTGTAAGTTACTGAAACCACACATGAAAACCCACAACACACGGTAGACATGCGTTTGTGCAGCGCAGAGCAGCTCTCAGGCAACTAGTTGTCCAGTCTGCTTCTGTTTACACAACAAGGCTTGTCCAAGAATGCGGTTGTTAGTCCTGAAAATGTACATGTGTTCGGTTATAGAATGTGGTGTCACTCCTGTAAATAACTGAACTGTGTGTGAACAAACTGTATTTAGGATTCAAAGAACTCACTTGTGGCTTAAGTGATGGCAGAATTTTCATTTTTGAACGAACTATGCCTTTAAGATGTTGAAACATGGTTAGAAAAGTCTTGTATTGATGCTATGAACAAAGCCATAAGATTACCACTTTAAGCACATACTGTATAAGGATAGAAGAAGTCTACTGTCACAGAGTTTGAGTCACATGTTCTGAAGAAGCTGACGTAATTACTCCACAATGTTTCGCTGTAAGCCTGTACTGAAAACGTAAAAAATGTCATATTAGACACTCAGAAACTAAAGAGCTTCTCTCCACCTGAGGAGAAGAAGGAATTAGCAGATAGATTACTGGAACAGTTAATATATTATGGGCAGCTGTCTAAATCAGTAGTTCTCAATCAGGGCTCCGGGGTCCACTAGCACAATTTATAATAAGGAGTATTTTTTATAATAAGTATTGTTATTTTATATTTAAATTTAGTTATACTATCATAATCTTAATTAAAATGCTATAAAAACACTAAAATAAAGATATACAACGACAAACAAAATGTTATTTTGTTTACTTTATCAGCTATAGAAGGACCTTTTAATATTGTCTTGGAAAAAGGGGGGCCTTTAAAGGGTTAGTTCACCCAAAAATGAAAATTAAGTCATTAATTACTCACCCCCATGCTGTACCAACCCCGTAAAGCCTTCGTTCGTCTTCGGAACACAAATGAAGATATTTATGATTAAATCTGAGAGGTTGATCACTCCTCCATAGGCTGCCTAAGGGAATGAAACTTGACGGCCCAGAAAGTCATTAAAGAAAATGTTTAAATATTCCATATCGCAACAGTGGCTCAACTATAAGTTTATCAAGCGACGAGAATACTAGTACTAATACTACTGTAGGCCTGAAACGAGACTTCAAGAGATTTCCACGACGCATGCGCGAGAATTGCGATCTCCTTCAACTACTTCAGTTAAGTTCTCGCGCGTGCGCGTCGTGGAAATCTCTTGAAGTCTCGTTTCAGGCCTACAAGGAAGAAAAGGAATAGTCGAATAAAGTCGTTATTTTTGTTTGTTTTTTCGCACAAAAAGTATTCTCGTCGCTTGATAAACTTATAGTTGAGCCACTGTTGCGACATGGAATATTTAAACATTTTCTTTAATGACTTTCTGGGCCGTCAAGTTTCATTCCCTTAGGCAGCCTATGGAGGAGTGATCAACCTCTCAGATTTAATCATAAATATCTTCATTTGTGTTCCGAAGACGAACGAAGGCCTTACGGGGTTGGTACAGCATGGGGGTGAGTAATTAAAGGGTTAGTCAGTGTTTCCGCTACATTCATTCTGCCGTGGCGGGCCGCCACACCTAAAATCATCCCGCCACGGCTGCAGCTTCAGTGAGCTCTGATATTGTAAAGCTAAAGGCATAAAAAAACATTGTAAAGCACCATAAAGTTTTCGCACTATATTCCAACACTTCTAAAGTCATTCAATAGCATAATGTGAGGTAAAAATTAATATTTAAGTCTGTAAGTGAAAGTTTATGGAAACTCATCTCTCCTCAGTCATTCTCCATTCAGCATCAAACAGCGCGTCGCGTCCGGTTACGACAGTAACACGACGACACTCTCTTCAAGATCAATGTTCCCATTATTATTCTTTATTTGTAGATAAAGGTCTATATGGTTTGCACTTTGCATAAAATGACTTTATCTTGCTGGAGTTTATAGCGCTTTCTAAATCATATTCCTTTCTCCCGGGTGTCTGCTATATTACAGCACTGGTGTTGAGAGCACTATGAATTGTTCTTCATGCACACTGTAACTGAAATTTAAAGCTGTTAAAAGAAAAGGCTCGATAAACTGTTGCATAGATATAATACATTAAGCATAGATGGATATAATCTCTTCGCTTTGTGCTTTGAACTTTTCAATGCGAAGCGCTGCGCGCTGTGACTTCACGATGCTTCAAGTGAATCATTCTGCGCACGGGATGCGCATAATCGCTTTGCCACTCTTATTGGAGACTTTCATATCCACCTGTTTCCGGGGGGCGCTACTGTAAAAAATAAAGTGGGTGCAACTTCCGGTCAGGCGGCGGAAGTAGCATACCAATGGTATTTTGTGTGCTATTTAGCGAAGAGGCTAGGTGTTTTTCAGATAATATTTTACAATTTAAAATAAGTCGCAAACCTTTATGAGAGATGTCGTTACGGAGCTCAGGGACAACATGTGCTGTTCGCGGTTGTACATAGGCCTATAACCGGACTAAACTAATTCAGTGGCAAAATGTATTATCCAACAATCTTGGACTAAAGATTTTAAGTGAAGGCTACTGTGAAGCAACATATTCAGAACATGAATGACACACAGTAAACATTTCATAGTATATCTAATATAATATAGGCTATATATATATTTCTCAGGTCTGTAAGGCAAGTAGACGCTGAGTTTCGGTTCATTTATGAGACGAGCTGCAGTTCAGGCGCCAGCGCCTCCGTGTCTTGATTATTGTCTGCTATATTTACCGCTACTTATTATTTATTAAATCCAGGTAAATTGTTGATGCAACATTGATTGAAATTAAGATACAATTAATACAAAACGAAATTAACTTTAAATAAAGGCTCAGTGCTTTCAAAAAGTTAAAGTTTTTTTTTTTGTGTCACCCTCGTGTATTTCCCTCATATTAAATACAAAATGCATGTGCTATATATTTCTAATGTCTGGACTCCTTTATTGATATGATATGATATATGTATATAAACCGAGGTTTCAATAGCCTAAATGCATTTTCGGAGAATTTATATTTTGACTGCAAATGTCACGTCCATAATGCTGGAATCGCCCAATTTTAAATAGTTTATCCTCAACTAGTTTTGTGGTGTAGGTCTACAAATTTTATAATGTTAACTTCAAATAATACAAATAGTAAAGATATGGTAGCTATATTGGATCTGGACGGGAAGGATATCTCTGGGAGTGGGAAGGGCGTATCGTGATTCTGCCTTCCCTGACCGCGACACAGGTCCGTGGATCTGAGTATCGCGATTTCGGTTTTATTTAACATGATTCTTTTTTATTACTATTTAGGAACAAACAAGGGTCTCTGTTTAAAAAACGCCGACTCGCACCGGCAGTCCAGAGCACCGCAGCGCATATCTTCAAGTTTAGCCATAACCGAATGTCCAGTTTAACTGCCACAAGTTGATCTTGTAATAAAGAACTCATCGTGGAAAAACGATGTTTATAACGTATTTTTGTGTTTTCATTGCATTTGTAATTGATAAAAAGTTAAACAAATTAAATAATACATTTTAGTATAAATATTAATGATTAATCGATAGTCGAATGAATGAATGAGTGTCACGTTTCGCTTGTTTACTTCGAACCGGAAGACGCACCCACTTTTGACGCAAGGCCTCATGGGACGTAGGAAACTTGTGGATAGAGGGAATGCATTAACGTCACTTCCCCGCCGGAACACGCCCCCCTCAGCCGGACTGAGTGGCAGAAGAGCTGCTGCGTGACTGGAGTTAATAGGGGAAACTGCGTTAACGCGAGTAAAACAAACTATTATCAGTTTAAACTAAAAGTTGGACTCGATATAGTGTTCCTTACAACTTATCAAAGATCCAGTGATCCATGGATATTGACATGCAGCCAGGAATCGTGTTTCCTGACATTTATATGTGCCTGATTTCGACGCCGGGGAAATAAATTAAGAAAATTTGCCTGTAAACGTTTTATATAAATACAATATAGATAGGTCTAAATCCGAGTGATCACTTACATTAATGTTATACTGTATATCATCATATCGTCCAGCCCTAAAACTTGTATAGTTTTTTGTCAGTGTTTATTTAAAAACATCCAATTATGCAGAATATAGTCTGTTTTGTAGCTTTTTGCAGTCTGTAAAAATATACAGTACCTCAGATTTCTGGTCCAATCTAGTTGTACAGTCAATCGCAAAGCTCTTTCCCGTTTTAGATGTGTTTTGTGTGATTTTCACGGCATTCACGCTGAAAACAAATGCTGCCGCTCAGTCTTTTTGCCACTTGTGGGCGTGACCGCATTCACTCCGGCCGACGGTGACGTCATGCGCATACCCTCTATTATAATACTTAGGGGATGTTTGAACACCTGTGGCAAGGGGGCGTGGCCAATTGGAATATCACTCATGGGCCACGCCCCCTGGGGAAATGGGCCTGCCACCATGGCTGTAAAAAATCATAGAGGAAACACTGGGGTTAGTTCACCCAAAAATGAAAATTAAGTCATTAAGTCAAAAAGGTTGAGACCCACTGGTTTAAAGGTAATTTACAGCAAAAGATAAGTTTAAAGAGCATTTTAGTGCTGATGTGTGAATAGTAGCAATGGAACAAAATGGAAAGGCATTTAATATAAGAATAATAGATGTGGTACACTTACTGGTAAAGGTAATCTGACGATTTTACAACACTTACATTTGCTCTAAGTTCACTTCCCAGCGACTGGGGTTCCATTATTTGATCTTTTGCTGGGAAAAGCAGTTTCCAACAGCCAAAAAACACTGCTATAATAGTGAAACAACCACTCCCTGAGGCTTGCGAAAACAAGAGAGCAGTGTGCATTGTAATGTTATCTGTATTAAGGACAGTTAAACACATACAAACAGAGTCCACAAAGGGTCTCAGTGGACATGCCAGCACTCACAAACACAGATTACTCAGAGCAGAACACCTGTTACATGATGCTTTGAACCAGCATAGCCTGTTCAGTTGATATCAATATAAAGTCATGCTGACAGCAGAGCAGAGTCTCAGCCCGAATCAACGACTGAAAATCATTGCCTCCTCAGCACAAGGCTAATCCAAATTTATCCCATCAAACCACTTCAGAGACAGAATGGATTTCCTTTCAACAGGGCAGGATAAAACTGAAACATTCCCACAGGTTACACCCTTACATGACACTTTCTACTGTTCAGATGGTATTAGTTTTTGCAGTAGTTTTTGTAATAAGTGCGAGTAGCAGTTATTACTGGGACATCTGTGATTTCATGTACTGATTCAGATGGGATGTGACTCTTATGGAATGTCATGTGCTATAGAGCAATGCGTCAACAAGATTTGTAAGTCTCTTGCCAAAGCTCACCAAGGCTACATTTATTTGATCAAAAATACAGTAAAATTGTAATATTGGGTAAAATATTTTTACAATTTAAAATAAATGTTCAATTTGAATAGGTTTTAAAATATAATTTATTCCTCTGATTTTCAGCAGCCATTACTCTAGTCTTCAGTGTCACACGATCCCTCGGAAATCATTCTATGCTGATTTATACATTATCTATAAACATTTGCAATTTTCCAGGATTCTCATTTTAAATTTATTTGAAATAGAAATATTTTGTAACATTATTGATGTCTTTACTGTCACTTTTGATGTTTACTGTTATTTTTATTTATTGCATCCTAGCTGAATAAAATTATTAATTTCTTTCAAATAAATATTTCTTAATGAAAAACTTTAGTTACTGTAGTCCATGTCAAAATAAAGCATATGATATAGAATTGCTGTGCATACAGATAAACAGATATGAATGTACTCAGCATATCTCAGTACATTCAGATATACATTTATACTTTAGTTATACTACAGTATATACTCAGAAAAAAAAAAAGAAATGTCCTCTTACTTTCAACTTTTTTCCAGCAAATTTCTTTACGTGTAAATATTTGTATGAACATAAACAAATAAGACATAAACTGAACAAATTTCACAGACATTTGATGGACAGAAATGTAATAATGATGAGTCCATGAACAAAAGGGTGGAAGAGTTCGGGTCCATCAGAGTACTACCGTGCATCTGATCCTTATGGACTGCGCCGGATTTGCCAGTTCTTGCTGTGAGATGTTCCATCTTAAAAATATATCCAAAATACGCCATATGCTCTCATTGGGAAATGCGGAACAATTAGTCCATGCGTTCATGACCTCAAGGCTAGATTATTGTAATGCTCTACTGGGTGGTTGCCCTGCACGCTTAATAAATAAACTACAGCTAGTTCAAAACGCCGCAGCTCGAGTTCTTACCAGAACCAGGAAATATGACCATATTAGCCCCCCGGTTCTGTCAACACTGCATTGGCTCCCTATTAAACATCGCATGAATTTTTAAATATTGTTGAGTACCTACAAAGCACTAAATGGTTTAGCTCCGCAGTACTTGAGCGAGCTCTTAACGCATTATAGTCCTTCACGTCTATTGCGATCTCAAAATTCCGGCCAGTTGATAATACCTAGAATATCTAAATCGACTGCAGGCGGTAGATCCTTTTCCTATTTAGCACCAAAACTTTGGAACAGTCTTTCTACCATTGTCCGGGAAGCAGACACACTCTGTCAGTTCAAAGCTAGACTAAAAACACATCTCTTTGACCTAGCATACACATAATACATTATAGACTTCTATAAATTCAATGTTAGGCTGCATAGATTAGGTCAGCCGGAACTGGGAACACTTCCCTTAAATCTTGATGTACTCGCTACATCGTAAGAAGAATGGCATCTACGCTAATATTAGTGTCTTTGTTTATCCCGAGGTTTTCCCGCAGCCGGCCGGATCCAGGCCGTGTCCAGATCTGACGAAGGAGATCCGCCTGGACCCGATGACAATGCAGTGCTGAAGTATCCACTATCCTCTCCCTATGGAGGATCCCTTTCCCACTCTACAGATAAAGCGTTGTGAATTCCGGCTCTCGTACCCCGAAGTGATAAAATAAAACAAAATTCTGTATCAAAATTTATAGGCAAGAAAAGTAGTTTGTTTAGGCTGGGTTGTATGAATTACAAACCTGCGCACATATTTTAAAAAGCACACAACTATAGAATCAATTCTGAATGAGCATGTGAACGGCGTCAGCGTTAATCACAGGTTCGCGTTTAAAGTCTGATCATTTCAATGGAGGTGAATCAATCAAAGTTAACTTTAGCTGGAAGTAACATTATTCAAGAACCGCTATAACGCCAAAACAATCTATTACCTTAAATTATATGTTTATCTCTGTAAAGCTGCTTTGAAACAATCCATTGTTAAAAGCGCTATATAAATGAAGATGACTTGACTTGACTCCGCTCTTCCACTAAGGCATTTCCAAGTTCTTTAACACGTCTGAGGAGACATATGGTTTGGCAGTGCAAGGACGATCAGCTGTCCTTCCTGTCTCCCAGTAGCACTGTCTTTAAATTATGGACATTGCAGTTTATTGCTCTGGCCACGTCTGTAGTCCTCATGCCCCCCTTCAGCAGGTCTATGGCATGTACATGCAGTTCTGTCATGACAACTCACAGGAGATTGGTATGGTAATGGGTATGGCAATGTTAATGTATTTGGTCTTGGCGGAAAAGTTCTACCGAGAGGTACTGTGACTTGCTACTGCCAATACATTAACAGACATTGCTGTTTGCATGTAAGACATGCTTCTGCTGCTGTACATGTACAGTACATACATGATTTAACACGTAGCAGATCTATACAGGTGGAGCTGGGGAAGATGGGGGGTTTCTGAAAGCGCGCTGCATACAGCTAACAGCAACACACCGGTATTTGTTTCAATGTTGAGCAGCACTGTGCAAGTAAATAATAATGTGATTGCTACCAAATGAATTAAAGACCTATCAGCCTGCGCCATTTAGTTTCATGCCAGAACTAGGTAAGAGAACAGGGACCCAGGGCATCTTTCTTCTGCCGATTTTCAGAGTCAGAAAGGAACTGTTGTTCCGTAATAACCCATACAGTGAGATTATTGGATAACACTGGGAAAGCGTGCCCTTTCTATTTAGGAAGGAGAACGCTGCGGAAGCCACTTCTTCAAAGAGTTATGTGGAAAATACATATGGACTAACCCGAAGGTTGTACTGCATATAAATAATGGGAGACTTAGCCCAAGGGAAAGACACGGGCTTCCGTCTTAGGAGCAGCCGTGGAGAATAAACAAACACATATGGGATCCCCATAGGGTCACACATATGGAACCCAGCCCAGATCCGGCTCTCAAGGATTCAGCGAATAAAGGCCTGGCACCGGACGCTCCGCCATGTCCGGGCCGAGGGGTTTTGGAGGACTCGACAGATTTTTTTACTCTGGAGCAATAAGGGTGCACAGTAGGGTGCAGCAAGCCGGCAGAGGTCGGGCCTCTCGGTGCTTTTACCCGTTTAGGGTGAGAACACGGGAGGAGACCGGGTCTACACGTAGGCTATAATATCTAGCGAACGTGTTAGGTGTCGCACAGCCCGCAGCTCTACAGATATCTGTTAGCGAGGAGCCACGTGCCAGCGCCCAGGAGGATGCAACGCCTCTCGTGGAGTGTGCATGCAACCTGAGCGGGCAGGGCACGCCTTGTGCTTGGTAAGCCAAGGCGATGGCATCCACTATCCAGTGGGCCATCCTCTGCTTGGAGACAGCCTTTCCCCTCTCCTGGCCTCCGTAACAGACAAAGAGCTGGTCTGAGGTCCTGATGCTTTGAGTTCTGTCCACGTACATCCGCAGAGCGTGAACGGGACAGAGCAAAGCCAGGGCTGGGTCTGCCTCCTCCAAAGGGAGCGCTTGCAGGTTCACTACCTGGTTTTTGAAGGGAGTGGTAGGAACCTTGGGCACATAGCCAGGCCGGGGTCTTAGTACCACATGGTTGTCACCCGACCCGAACTCTAGGCACGATTCGTCGACCGAAAATGCGTGCAGGTCTCCTACCCTCTTGACAGAGGCCAGAGCAACCAGAAGCAAAGTCTTCATGGAAAGAAGCTTTAAGTCTACTGACTGCAGAGGCTCAAAGGGAACGTCCTGAAGTGCTCGAAGCACCAGGGAAAGGTCCCAAGAGGGAATGGAGGGGGGGGGGGACCTGACCTGACGACCAGGTCGTGCTTCCCCACTGTTTTGCCATCTATGTGGTCGTGATAAGCTGAAATAGCGGCAGCATGTACTTTGAGGGTGGAGGGAGACAGCCTTCGCTCCAACCCTTGCTGCAAGAAGGAAAGCACAGACCCTATCGAACATCTTCGGGGGTCTTCTCGGCGAGAAGAACACCACTCGACGAACAGGTTCCACTTCAGGGCGTAAACACGTCTCGTGGACGGCGCCCGTGCTGAAGTGATGGTGTTAAGTACCTCAGGGGGTAAGTCACCTAGAACCTCCGCGTCCCGTCCAGGGACCAGACATGGAGTTTCCAGAGGTCTGGACGCGGGTGCCATAGGGTGCCCCGTCTCTGAGTCAGAAGATCCTTCCTCAGAGGAATGGGCCAGGGAGGGACTGTCACAAGGAGCATGAGTTCTGGGAACCAAGTCCGGGTGGGCCAATATGGAGGCACCAGAAGGACCTGCTCCTCGTCCTCCCTGACTTTGCACAGTGTCTGTGCAAGTAGGCTCACTGAGGGAAATGCATATTTGCGGAGGCCCCGGAGTGCGTCCGTGCCGAGTGTTCCCTCAGTCAGGGAGTAAAACAGCTGGCAGTGGGAGGTCTCTGAGGAGGCAAACAGGTTTACCTGAGCCTCTCCGAACTCTCTCCAGATCAGCTGAACCACCTGGGGGTGGAGTCGCCATTCTCCCGGAAGCACAGCTCGTGATAGCTCGTCGGCCACACGGTTGAGCACACCGGGGACATACATGGCTCGAAGCGACCTCAGACGCTTCTGACTCCAGAGGAGGAGATGGCGGGCGAGTTGCGACATGCGACGGGAGCGTAGACCACCTTGTCGGTTGATGTACGCAACGGTCACTGTGTTGTCCGTACGTACCAGTACGTCCCTGCCCTGTAGCGGCCTTTTCAAGCGGCTCAGAGCGAGATGTACTGCTAGCAACTCGAGGCAATTGATATGCCAATGCAGTTGGGGAGCCGTCCACACCCCTGACACTGCATGCCCGTTGTACGTGGCACCCCAGCCGGTGGCGGAGGCATCTGTGAATACCACAGCATGCCTGGAGACCTGTTCCAAGGGGACTCCTGCCCGAAGGAACGAGAGGTCTGACCACGGGCTGAAGGTCTGGCGGCAGGCCGGTGTGATTGCCACCCGGTGAGTGCCGTGATGCCACGCCCATCTCGGGACTCGGCCGTGAAGCCAGTGCTGAAGCGGTCTCATATGAAGTGAGCCGAGCGGGGTTACCGCTGCTGCCGCTGCCATATGGGTTTTTAAGGACCCGGGTTTTTAAATTTGCTATAAAAAAAAAAAACACAAATCAAAAAGACAAAGACAAAGACAGAAGAGAGAGGACAAGACTGCTCGCGCTGCCGTGCTGTAACGCCCGCACCCGAGAGATCCAATGAAGAGGCGCGTAGAGTCACACTCTGTAGATTAAGCATGAAGCGTTTGGCTCCGAAGCAAAAAGCTAGTGTGCAATCACAACAGCTGCTCGTTAAATACCCGCGCTGCGAGGCTGCACAGCTGATGCAAATGATTGCACGCCAATGTGCATTGGCTTGTTTTAGTTTCACTTGAAGTAGATTGGCCTCTCTAGCGAGATCCCTATTGGTCAGTCTGACCTACGTTGAAGTGACTGACCGATAGGGAAACATTGTTTAAACCCTTTCCAATCATGATCTATAAAGCCTATTTGGATTTTACAAAGTTATATTTAAAATACAGCATCCTGAAAATGGGTTGTTTCTTTTTTTGCTGAGTTTTTTTCAGAGGTTATCCAAAGTTATGCAAAAACAGGAGGTAATTTACACCTTAATTCTCAGAGAAAAATGTATTTTATTTGGTTTCAAAAGAGACCATTTACAAGACACCAATTTCAACTAAAAATGGGTTTGACTAAAAGAGATTTTGGCTGTTCATTTACATGGCATTGGTGTTTTGGGGGCCTGAATATGCAAACTTTTGAAATAACTTTTCAAAGTGCAAGTTTTTAAAAACGATAGCGCTATCGTATCTGTGTAAACTACAAAAAGGTGAATTTGTGAAAACGTGTGTATTAAGTGTTCAGTCTATAGGAGCATAGTGTTTCTTTACAAAGTGACATTGCCAACTACTGGCCTGGCATGCATAATACAGCATTTTTAGTCATTTTCGCAGATCCGTGTGAACGGGAATCATTTTGACAACGCAGACTTGCCTGTACGCAAAAACACAAAGGACATTTTTTTAGTTTTTAACACATCGTACGTACCCTTACACATCCAATATAGTTCAGTGATAATGTCAACACACTGATTTTAAAACAATATTTATCAAGTATAGACTTTATAGTAGGTCTGAGCGCATTTAAGTCCAAACCAAACCAACAGACAGGGGTTGATTT
Source organism: Tiaroga cobitis (assembly GCA_030578255.1). Lineage (NCBI taxonomy): Eukaryota > Metazoa > Chordata > Actinopteri > Cypriniformes > Leuciscidae > Tiaroga > Tiaroga cobitis. The sequence continues at coordinate 33,684,950 of CM060603.1, forward strand.
TTAGGCTGTTAAAATCATCCAAAATTACCCATCCATCCATCCATCCATCTTCTTCCGCTTCATCCGGGGCCGGGTCGCGGGGGCAGCAGTCTAAGCAGAGATGCCCAGACTTCCCTCTCCCCGGACACTTCCTCCAGCTCTTCTGGGGGGACACCGAGGCGTTCCCAGGCCAGCCGGGAGACATAGTCTCTCCAGCGTGACCTAGGCCTTCCCCGGGGCCTCCGCCCAGTGGGACGTGCCCGGAACACCTCCCCAGGGAGGCGTCCAAGAGGCATCCTGAACAGATGCCCAAGCCACCTCAGCTGACCCCTCTCGATGTGGAGGAGCAGCGGCTCTACTCTGAGCTCCTCCCGAGTGACCGAGCTTCTCACCCTATCTCTAAGGGATCGCCCAGCCACCCTGCGGAGAAAGCTCATTTCGGCCGCCTGTATCCGGGATCTTGTCCTTTCGGTCATGACCCAAAGCTCATGACCATAGGTGAGAGTAGGAACGTAGATTGACCGGTAAATCGAGAGCTTTGCCTTACGGCTCAGCTCCTTCTTCACCACAACAGACCGGTACATCGACCGCATTGCTGCAGAAGCTGCACCGATCCGTCTGTCAATCTCCCGTTCCATCCTTCCCTCACTCGTGAACAAAACCCCAAGATACTTAAACTCCTCCACTTGAGGAAGGATTTCTCCACCAACCTGAAGTGGGCAAGCCACCCTTTTCCGACTGAGGACCATGGCCTCGGATTTGGAGGTGCTGATTTTCATCCCAGCCGCTTCACACTCGGCTGCAAACCCTCCCAGTGCATGCTGAAGGTCCTGGTGTGAGGGGGCCAACATGACAACATCATCCGCAAAGAGCAGAGACGAAATCACGTGGTCCCCAAACCTGACACCCCCCGGCCCCTGGCTGCGCCTAGAAATTCTGTCCATAAAAATTATGAACAGAACCGGCGACAAAGGGCAGCCCTGCCGGAGTCCAACATGCACTGGGAAGAAGTCTGACTTATTACCGGCAATGCGAACCAAGCTCCTGCTTCGGTCATATAGGGACCGTACAGCCCTTAGCAAAGGACCCCGGACCCCATACTCCCGGAGCACCCTCCACAGGCCGCCTCGGGGGACACAGTCGAATGCCTTCTCCAAATCCACAAAACACATGTGGACTGGTTGGGCAAACTCCCATGAACCCTCCAGCACCCTGTAGAGAGTATAGAGCTGGTCCAGTGTTCCACGGCCCGGACGAAAACCACACTGTTCCTCCTGAATCCGAGGTTCCACTATCGGCCGTATTCTCCTCTCCAGTACCCTGGCATAGACTTTCCCAGGGAGGCTGAGAAGTGTGATCCCCCTGTAGTTGGAACACACCCTCCGGTCCCCCTTCTTAAAAAGGGGAACCACCACCCCGGTCTGCCATCCCAGTGGCACTGTCCCCGACTGCCACGCGATGCTGCAGAGGCGTGTCAACCAAGACAGCCCCACAACATCCAGAGACTTGAGGTATTCAGGGCGGATCTCATCCACCCCCGGTGCCTTGCCACCGAGGAGTTTCTTGACTACCTCGGTGACCTCAGCAAGGGTGATGGACGAGTCCACCTCTGAGCCCTCAGCCTCTGCTTCCTCAATGGAAGACGTGACGGCGGGATTGAGGAGATCCTCGAAGTATTCCTTCCACCGTCCGACGACATCCCCAGTTGAGGTCAACAGCCGCCCACCCCTACTGTAAACAGCATTGGTGGGGGACTGTTTCCCCCCCCTGAGGCGCCGGACAGTTTGCCAGAATCTCTTCGTGGCCAGCCGATAGTCCTTCTCCATGGCCTCACCGAACTCCTCCCAGGCCCGAGTTTTTGCCTCCACTACCACCCGGGCCGCAGTCCGCTTGGCCTGCCGGTACCTGTCAGCTGCCTCCGGAGTCCCACAAGCCAGCCAGGCCCGATAGGACTCCTTCTTCAGCTTGACGGCATCCTTTACTTCCGGTGTCCACCACCGGGTTCGGGGATTGCCGCCTCGACAGGCACCGGAGACCTTACGGCCACAGCTCCGAGCGGCCGCTTCAACAATGGAGGTGGAGAACATGGTCCACTCAGACTCAATATCTCCAGCCTCCCTCGGGATCTGGTCGTAGCTCTGCCGGAGGTGAGAGTTGAAGATCTCTCTGACAGGAGATTCGGCCAAACGTTCCCAGCATACCCTTACAGTACGCTTGGGTCTGCCGAGTCTGTCCAGCCTCCTCCCCCGCCATCGGATCCAACTCACCACCAGGTGGTGATCAGTTGACAGCTCCGCCCCTCTCTTCACCCGAGTGTCCAAGACATACGGCCGCAGGTCAGATGAAACGACCACAAAGTCGATCATCGACCTACGACCTAGGGTGTCCTGGTGCCACGTGCACTGGTGGACACCCTTATGCCTGAACATGGTGTTCGTTATGGACAAACTGTAACTAGCACAGAAGTCCAATAACTGAACACCACTCGGGTTCAGGTCGGGGGGGCCGTTCCTCCCAATCACGCCCCTCCAGGTGTCGCTGTCGTTGCCCACGTGAGCGTTGAAGTCCCCCAGTAGAACGACGGAGTCCCCAGTCGGAGCACTTTCCAGCACTCCTCCTAGAGACCCCAAGAAGGCCGGGTACTCTGCACTGCCGTTTGGCCCGTAGGCACACACGACAGTGAGAGACCTATCCCCGACCCGAAGGCGCAGGGAAACCACCCTCTCGTTCACCGGGGTAAACTCCAACACATGGCGGCTGAGCTGGGGGGCTATAAGCAAACCCACACCAGCCCGTCGCCTCTCACCATGGGCAACTCCAGAGTGGTGAAGAGTCCATCCTCTCTCAAGGAGTGTGGTTCCAGAGCCCAAGCCATGCGTAGAGGTGATCCCGACTATCTCTAGTCGGAACCTCTCAACCTCACGCACAATCTCAGGCTCCTTCCCCGCCAGCGAGGTGACGTTCCACGTCCCTAAGGCTAGTTTCCGTGTCCAGGGATCGGGTCGCCGAGGCCCCTGCCTTTGACTGCCGCCCGATCCTCTCTGCACCGGCCCATAACAAAATTACCCATCTCATAAATAAAAACCAGACTGGAGTTGAAGTGTTCTGATGCGGACACAGAGAGACTGTAAAAGTGGTAATTAGTGGGTGAGGTCTTTGAAAGCGGTTTAGAGTGAGACTATGTCTAAGTGTAAATGAACATTTACTGTTTTCCTGTGAAGCCTTTTGTGGTGAGCAGACCCTAAGTATATATTAAGAGCTAAAACAGAGCTTGATGCTCCAAAGTGTGCAGAACATCACCAAGCCCAAGACTGATGTCGAAATGCTTGCACAGCAACAGTTATTTATGCTCTTTGCTCTGCCACTGATGTCATCTTCAGACAACAACAGTCATGAGTAACTCAACCCACAGGATCACACATGACAGACACTGTGGCATTTCAAAACAGAGCATGGTTGGGCATTGGATCACAAACACAGATCACAGCGATTAGTGCTGAAGTCTGCTGTTCCATCTCCCTAATGAGAGGAACTGCCACTGTGATTGTACTGTGCTGGATTACAGCTCAGGATTAAAAACTGCTTTATGAGGATTGTGTTGGCAGCATGTGAGATTTACTGTGTGATCAATGTGGCCAGGACATCGCTAATATAAATGATAAAAGAGAACTAGTCAAGTGCTAGTTAAAGGCATAGGTCACCCAAAATTAAAATTCTGTCATAATTTACTTGCCATCATTTTGTTTCAAACCCAAAACGATTACAATAGCAGATTTTAGGGACAATGTTACCCATAGGCAGAGGAGGGTGAACCAACTCCAAGGTAAGGCTAAGGAGATGTGTTTCCTCTTTAAAAACACCAAAACAAAAGTCAAGAATTTTGTTACCTTAAAGAGCGTGATGGGTTGTAGATCAATTAAATACACAGGAGCTGAACCATTAAGGGCCTTATAGGTCAGTAGCAATACTTTGTAATCGATTCAGAACTCAATAGATAACCAGAGATGATCAAATTAGTGTTATATGATCATATTTTCTTGACCTGGTTATAACTCTTGCAGCTGCATTTTGGACTAACTGTAGCCAAGTTACATTGGGGGTGCATTGTTTATTGAGGATGCAGGACAACCACCTAATGCATTATAGTAATCCAGAGGTGTGAATGCATGAATTAGCTTTTCTGCATCAGAAGCAGATAACATGTTCTGTAGCAGGGCCGGCTCTAGCCCTTTGGTTGCCCTAGGCGAGATTGATTTTTACCGCCCCCAATTAAAATGATGAGTATTTATTAAACTAAACAAAAATGCTCTTACAATCACTCCAAAACTTCAACAAGTTGAAAGATCATCTGTAATAAATTGTTCATACAAATGCTACAAATAACGTTCAAGGATATTTCTATCATCCTACATAGTTGCATTGTACAAATACATTTTATCTGACCATGTAACTTGTAGTAGGTGCCCCCGTAAGAAAATGTTGTGCATTTTAATGTTTAATTCATGTTTAAATCAAATTTAAATGTTAAATTCATCAATCTGGTGCAATGCAGTGTGCAAATTGAACAAAGAAAAATTCAAACCTCTTTTAGTTACAGTGTCTGTCTACATTACACTACTACATAATAGGCTATGTAAAACAAATGCAGTGAAAAATAAAGGAAACTTTCATAATTAGTTTTGTACAAATTTCTATACTTATAAAGCTATATACTTGGAAGCAACTCAGCGCCGCCAATTAAGCAAAACAAAACGAATGGGCTGCCGATGTACGAGTTTTATGGGTCGTTAAGACAAAAAATAAATAAAGGCTATGAGATGGATCGGCCCAAAAAGCACGTCGGTCACCGGGAATCTCCCGGTAATCCCGATGGCCGGTTGGCTTAAATGCCTGTGCACAACACTAAGTACATGTATTTCGTTTGACACCTTAATGGCTGAGATGAGAAGACTTACCTTTAAACTGGGCTTTCTTTTTATTTTGTTGCTTTCTCTGTTTTCGTCCCTGTGCACCAGAGGGTTTATACCGCTTCATTTTCGATCAACGCGCCAGCAGCTGAGCACTTGCCTAACGTAACGTAACGTAACGCAACCCTCCGGAAATGATCAACAATAATCATCAATTCAATCTAATAATCAGTAATTAAGTAAGTAATTAAATGTGTGGCTGAGGGGTGCGGTAGGATGATCATGTTTAATAAACATATTTTTGTTTCGCTTCTCATTCTAACTCTGTCATTTCTCGATTAATGGGAAGTAGCAGAGAATGTGAAGTAGGTCAAGAGCGACACTAGAGCGCGCCCGCACCCCCAGCACATTTGTCGCCCTAGGCAACCGCCTAGTTCGCCTATAGCAAAGTCCTTTTAGGCAAGTCATGCCACTCGGCCGCCATCTTGGCAATGCCTCCGGGCAGCTATTTCGGACTAACAAGACCAGGCTCCTATCTAAATGAATGGGCAGAGACTCAGAACTGCACTTTCACTGGTCACCGGGACATAAAAACTGCATGTATACAAACAGTAATAAATAAAGTATGATAAAAATCGCCAAAAAAGTTTGATGACTTTGCCCCAAAATAAGGTTTAAAACGCCCTTTTCCCCACAGGTTATACTTTTACTGCGCATGCGCAAGGGTTCTCTCGCTCTCTGTCGTGCGCGCTACTGCTCGCTCGCTCTAGATTCCGGGAGATTTGAACTAATTTGCGGTCATCAGGGAGCCGCTATCAATCTGCGGGAGACTCCCGGAACTTCCGAGAGACTTGGGATGTCTGATATTTACACAACTAACACATATCAAATCTGTCGCCTTTTCAAACAGTAACATATTTTCCGCTGTCGCAAACCTCAACTGTGCGCATGCGTCGGTGGAACCAGACGATAGGCTTAAATGTTTTCCGGCTTGACTATTAAAAGCAGACGATTGGCTTTCCAGCGGGAGGGGCGGGGCATGTGCATGCAACCGCCATCTTTGGCGGTACGGGTTTTCCCTATATAGTTGTATTAAGGATTGAGGAAGTGGCATGTCTCTATATAAATAGTCTCTGCCTATAGCAATCCCCGGCAGGGTTCTCAAGTCTCACGCATTGGCCGTGAGACACACGCAATTCAACTAGTTCACACGCCACACCGTGTATTTCTCACACTGAAAAGGAATGCCAACCAAGTTGTCCTGCAAGCTTTATATATAACGTTGTATTCGAGGCGCAGTCACACAAAGTGAAGTTTCCTGGCGCCAGCACGTATCGGCCAGATTGCGTTTGTTACTAGCTAGGCATCATAGACGCGCGAAGCCGCGAATACGCGGAAGTTGACGGAACATTCTCGGCCTCTGTACGTTCGTTACTAGGTAACCAACAACATCGTGCGAAAAAACGTAGTAAATGGAGAAGGTAAATTGGAAGAAAGCTCGACTAACATTTTTAGGCTAGAAGATTTTATATATAGCCCATCATATACAGTATTATTGATGCAGTCAAAAACTCTACAACTACTTTGCAACCAGGCCAGAAGCTTTGGCTCAGTTTGGCTAGCTTACGTTATCTGAAACTAAGGGAAATGTTAGTGGGTAGGGGAAGGAATGAAGATGCATTTCTTCATTTTATTTTAAATTATACTGTAATAATAGTCTTTCTAGTTACATTAAGGCTACATGTATTAAAGCAAAGTGCTCTGGGTATATTTTTTATATCCTGTCAAAACATACATTAATCATTGCCATTGCATTTGTATTTTTCAAAGATGTCAGGGAAAAAGCAAAAATATATTTTATCATTCTGGGCACCAAGGGGTAAGCCCCCTAAAAAGGTTACAAGGCATCAAAATGTGCAACAAACACTTACAACACAAAACACATTTCATAAGCTGGATTGTGTACTCTTGTGTACACACACACAAACACACACTCACACACACATACTCTAATACGTCCATTTGTTCACAATGTCCCACCACACAATAATTCAAAATGCAAAAAGATTTGTTTTTCCAAACTGTTTGGAGCAATTTGTTATATTTTTGTAGTTTTTGTATATTTGTAATTTTGAAATATAACATTAAAGAGTATATTTGATGTGATGAATTGCTCTGTCATTTATCAGATTTACCAATTGTTATAATTTCAATTTGTGCTGGTTAATTATGAACAATGGGTAAAATTTGGGGGCGGGGATGGGTGGGGGCGGGGCTCCATTAGGGCTCCTCCCCTAACCGCATGTGATCTCACTCCAAGCTTTTGATAAAACTTGAGAACCCTGATCCCCGGCCCTGTAGCTTAGCAATGTTTCTGAGGTGGAAGAAGGCTGTTTTTGTAACATGAAATATGATTTTCAAAAGCCACTGTCTAATATAACACCCAGGTCTTTAACTTTATCTTCTAAGAGATTCTCAGGTGTTTGGTTCAATAAGTAATACCTCAGTCTTATCCGAATTTAATAGAAGAAAATTACCGGTCATCCAATATTTTATATTTTTAACACTGTCAACTTGGATAATTTAGAAATTTCATCTAGTCGTAATGAAATATATAATATCATCATAATAGTATCATCAGTGGAAACTAATTCCATGTTTTCTAATAATGTTACCAAGGGGCAGCATGCATGAAAATCAGAGAGACTAAAACAGACCCTTGTGGCACATAATTTACTGATGTGTTTAAATAAACAAAATGGTAATGGTCTAATAGGTACACTCTAAACCACCTTAAATCCTGTCTCTGTAGGCTATACCAGTGTAATTTTGTAGTCGATTTGTAAGTATGTCATGATCTATATATTGTTGAACGCAGCACTAAGATTAAGTAAAACTAATGTTGAGATGCAGCCTTAGAGAAGCTAGAAGTACTGTAAGTCATTTGTAATTTTAACAAGTAAAGTGCAGTTTCTGTGCTGGGGCCTGAATCCTGACTGGAATTTTTTTATATATATATAATTGTTTAGCAGCACAACTAACCGGACACAACTTTTAGTATTTTAAACATAAATGGAAGATTTGAAATGGGTCTGTCATTTGCAAATTCATTTGGATCATGGTTTCTTAATGAGATGCTTATTAACTGCCAGCTTGAATGGTCTTGGGATATGACCCAGAGATAGAGAGTTATTAATATTGACAAGGAACTCTTCTGCTACAGGTAACAACTCTTTCAGTAATTTAGTGGGTATTGGAACTAGTAAACATGTTGTTGGTTTAGATGTAATGATAAGTTTATGTAACTCTTCCTGTCCTATAGCTGTAAAGCACTGCAATTGTTCTCGGGGGGTGATAATTGAGGCTGAATCATAAAACGCTGCATGTCAAAGGTTGTACATTTACAATTATATTGTCTGATGCTTTTGATTTTCTCAGTGAAGAAATGGATAAAGTCACTACTACTACTCCTAAACCGTGATGGAATATTCAGGCGACGTCTGTTTATTTGTTAATAATCTAGCCACTGTACTAAATAAAAACCTTGGATTGTTTTGGTTATTTTCTATGAGTTTGTGGAGATGCTCATCCCTGGCTGTTTTTATAGCCTTTCCATGCGATCCACGTCAGGAGGTTTCCCTTGAGCCAACATTTAGAGACAGCTTTTTTGTAGACGACCAGAAAGATCTTCGGAGGGTTTGGGTAAAAGTGATATTTACCTCTTGGAGTAACTCAGAGGAACATAGTGGGAAATGACAGCCTTATATCCTGCACATTAATTGTCCCACACCCTTACCTAAAAAGGCGGAATATGCAAACATAACCAGAAAATCTGGGCTGAGTCAGCTTTTATTGAACCACACTCCCTCCATCAGGGGTGTTCCCAGAAGACAAAGATTTTTGCTTTGGTGTTATAAAAAAAAATCTAATCAGATTCTTTCCTCCAAAATTGCTCCAAAACAATGAGTTTCCCAAGCATGTAACCATTCTTCCTCAGGTATATCCTTCCATCGCTTTTTAACATAGTCAACTGAATTTTTATTCAGTAAGAAGATAGTGTTTGTGCGGCAAGCAGGACAAGGCTGAGGTTCGTGACAGAACGGCGCGAGGCCTCGTATCTCACGAAGGAGCTGCGATAGTAAGGACGAGAGAGGACCAGGCCTAATTTAACAAATGCCCAATCCTGGCTTAATCTAAGCCACGTCTGTGAAACCAGGCAATAGTGGATAATATTACAATAATGTAATGGACTTGATGTTTGTCAAGTCATTTAGGGCGCTTTCACACTTGGTTCGATTGCCTGTTCCGAACCCGAGTTCGATTGCTCCCCCCTCTCCCTGCCCCCGATGGACTGCGTTCACATTATATTATTTGTATCCGAACCGCGGTACGCTTGCGTCATCAAGCTGCAGCTGGCGCGTAATCATGTTGCTTGGTAACCGGCGCCGCTATGAATGAAAAGGCGATAAAATGGATAGAATTGCTCACTTTACATTTGTTCTTCTTTTTTTTTACCTTTGGTTTTGTTTTCAAAGAAAAGATACAGAAACACACTTGGGTATGTCGGCCGCAAAAGTACTAAAATCGTTCCAAAGACAGCTGGCTGTCAGCCGAAGACAATTTTTGCGGAGGCGAGCATAAATCATCTCTCTGCTTGCAGTGCGTCAATCCCGCTTTTCGTCAAGGTAAGTGTACACACACACACACACACGCACTGACAACTGTCCTGTCGACCACATTATACGTCATCAATAGCGGTTCACTTCCGCGGTTTGGTTCGATTGCGTTCATATCAGCAGCGAACTGTACTGGAGTTCACATGAACCGTACCCCAGACCACCTTTTTAAGCGGACCCGAGTACGGTTCGCGGGTACGCACCCGAGTTCGGAAGACAGCGTTCACATCATCCAAACGAACCGAACTCTGACGTCATTCGAACCCGGGTGGCCACAAAAAGTGCTAGTGTGAAAGCCCCCTTAGTCATAATGTGTGTTTACATAAAAAGTGATGTAGTTATGTTGTCTCTTTCTGCAAGTCTTCATTGTAATTCATAGCCCTGTTGATGACCTGAGATGTTTTTTTAGAGGGTTTTGTGTGAATGTGTGGATGGATATGCAGTGTTATGAGAGGATGTTGGTCGGAGCACTGCAAAGTCACTCCCAGTTCTTTCATGTGAAACTGTCCTTTAGTGACAGTGTCCTTCTGCTGATCTCTCGGAGTGCGTGTTGTTTATATGACCATCTGTCCATTACAGGATAAACTAATCCATCTGAAATGGAAAAAAGCCAGAAATGGACATTCTCCAGCTGCCCCACCTTAAACTTTATCCCATACACACTTTACAGTTTTTGGCAGTGTGTGTGGTGTTTGACTGGGCTACTTTTTGTATGCTAATGTGTGGTCAGCTTTATTTTTACTTACATTTCTGTATATATTTAATGAAATAATATAAAATGTAGTGAAACTAGATTAATTGGATAATATTTTGGAGATTTTGGAGATAAAAATATTGGCAATGTCTCCACTTGGCCGCTTAATAGACGTTACGCAATCCTGACAGCCCCTATTCATTAACAATTCTTATTAATTCTGTTTTGTCAAATATTTTTGAACAAATTCCAATAAAATCGTATGTGATACAAGTGCTGTCAATCCCGAACAGTGACTATGAATGCAGCCATCATGGACATTTGTACTATATTCTTGGCACTTAATTTTTTCAAGTTGGCATTTGTTTTTGTTTTTATGAGAAAATGTTTGAATAAAACATTGAAAGATTAATGCTAGATGTAACGGTTATTATTTATTAGTAGTTTAACTTAAGGATGTATCGGCTGATCAGAAAATAATTAGATTAATCTTAAAACTAATCAATAGATTAATTGACTAATCTTAAAAATAATCGATATATTAATCAACCATGAAAATAATTATTAGTTACATCCCTACTATTTACTATTTTTAATATTAAATTATTTATTAAGATTTATTAATTTTAGTTGTTTAATGTGCTTTTGTCATTTTTTTGTTTTTTAATATATCTATTTAGCTGTTATTTTTATTTTATTTTTTAGTTAAACAATTTGAGTAGATTTAAATAACAATATTTATTTAAATTGTGTAAATGATAAGAGTAAAACCACTTTCTTTAAATTTTAGTAAGTTTGCACCCTACTTTCTTGTCAACAGCCTTTGAAAAACCTTTATAGATTTAACAATCGCTAAAATCTGAGTAGATGTTTGACCTCATTATCAATCACTGACCACTCGTATCCTCTTTTTCTTGAGTCTAGAGTAGTATGCCACATACTGTTTTGTGTTTTGACTGCAGACTGGCTAAAGACGGTTCCTGCATCTGTTCTGCTGTCTGTCTTTGTATCTCCATATGTCAATCACTGTTGATTCTTTGATATTTCTCAGTCTTTCAGTCTGTCTCACTATGTCAAATGTTTCTGTTTCTATTTTGTATCTATGAGCTGTTTGAGGTCTCTGTCTGTAACCTCTGCTCTGTCTTTCTTTAATCAGGTATGGTACACGGTGTACCTTTGTGCATTTGAATGTTTAGTCAGGTCTGTGCAGTTATATTTCTGTGTGCAACCACATAATACAAGACGTGCCATTTGAAAGACATGCTTGTGCACCATTCAGAATTTGATTGAGAATTATAGTTCAGTTAATTCACTAAATTTGCCTTACAGTTATTTTTAGAGATCAACATATATTTTTTTTTTTATAACCGATACTGATACCGATTATTTGTATGCTCATCAACGTCTTGGTAACCGATAAGCAATACCGATATTTAATGTTTTACTTCTGCTTTTGTTAAATTTCATCTTAATAATAAAAATATACCATGTTTGTTTTTATTTTATAACTGCGGCAGCAACAATAATATTAACAATAGGCGAGATAAATTGACGTAATCGTGTGTAATCAGTAACACTTTACAATAAGGTTCATTAGTTTACATTAGTAAATATTAAATAACATGAACTAAGAATGAGCAATACATTTGTTACAGTATCTATCAATTTTTGTTTATGTTAGTTAATAAAAATAAAGCTGTTTGTTGTTTGTTCATGTTAGTTCACAGTGCATTAACTAATGTTAACAAATACTACCTTTGATTTTAATTATGTATTAGTAAATGTTGAAATTAAAGGGTTAGTTTACCCAAAAATGGAAAATTATGTCATTAATGACTCACCCTCATGTCGTTCCAAGCACGTAAGACCGTTCATTTTCGTAACACTATTTAAGATATTTTAGATTTAGTCCGAGAGCTCTCTGTCCCTCCATTAAAAATGTATGTACGATATACTGTCCTTGTCCAGAAAGGAAGTAATAACATCATCAAAGTAGTCCATGTGACATCAGTGGGTTAGTTACGCTGTGGGTCAGTAGCCGCGTTTCCACTGCCGGGCCGGGGCCGAGCCGTGCTAGTGCGTGCCAGGGCCAGTCACGTTTCCACTGTCACTTCCGGGGCTTGATCGGGGCTTACTCAGGGCCAACGGCCAGGATTTCTGGCCCGTCGAATACCTTGGGCCAAAGCGGGCCAGCTCGGGCTAGAGGCGTGCTCAAGGTAAAAGCCGGAGTTTATTGGTGTTATGGAACGTTATGATCTGAAGCAAGATGCACATTTCACTTTTTTATATCGCGCAAAATAACCGCTGCAAAGCTCTTCTGAGCATTTGGGCAGAAGAAAGGGTACAACGTCAATTTGAAGGCGTGTGAAGAAACGAGGACGTTATAAAATACATCGATGCTGAACTTTCTAAGCTAAGCATGCAGCGATCAACGCTTCAAGTTCAGGAAAAAATAAAAAAGTTGCGGGCGCAGTATTGTTCAAGGCGATTAAAACGCACAACGGACAAAGCGGAGCTCAGAAAATGAACTTTCCATGGTTCGACTTGATGGACGTGTGCTGGGTCACCGTCCCTCTGTTAGTGACAACTCGCGAGACAATCGGGACACTAACGTTATTGCAGCCACGGCCGGTGAGTTAATATACATGCTATCTTCCTAACTTAAAAAATAAATAAATTCATAATATCCGCTGAAATGGGTTGGGTTGTATGTATGACGTTTGATCCAGAAAGGCGTGTTAGGGGCGGGGTTTAGGGCAGCGCTGGCCCGGCAGTTGAAACGCAAGCCCGGTGCTTAAAGGTGTCATGACATGTTTTTTTTGTTTTGTTTTATTATGTTCCCTTTGGTGCAATTATAGTAATAATATATAGTTTTGTACAATTTTTTTTTTTAAATGTAATGATTTATGACCCTTTCCCACCCTGTTTCTCCCCCTCTGATTCAAACAGTCTGTTTTGGAGGTGTTTCCCCTTTAAGAGTTCAGTGTTAACGCCCATTGTTATGATTGGCTAACGTCAGTGCTGCTTATGCATAAATTATTAACGTTAATCATTTTGTATCACATGTACACAATGCTCCGCAACGTGAAACTTCGGTCTTCCAATCTTTTACCATCGTGTCAATTCTCAATTTTCACGTCTTAATTCACATGCGGGCCGGGCCTCGGGCCTGTTTTAGGCTTATTTTTTTATAGCCTATTTTAGACAATTAAAATAAAATATGAGAAGATGATTGAAAAGCAAACATAGAAAGACGTTTTATAACCTATCACACTGACATGACTGACACATGACAGTCTGCTCACGCACACGCACACAGGTTTCCCGGCGGCGCGATCTGAGATTCGCGCGACCGGCTCGTTCTGTGTTTAGTGTCCCGGTAGCGAGCGTGACTTCAGCGCAGCTGGAAAAAGTACAACTGGATTAAAACCTTCCACTGTGGATGCTGTGCTTTTTCTTTACAATGCTCTGAGACTGTTCTTAGCCATGTTAGGAGGTTGTTTTTTGTTTGATTGGACTTTATCTTCATGAGGCTGTTGGAAACTATTGGAAATAAGAATGGCGATGTTCTGTAGTGAAGACTTGATTTTTGAGGTAAGATAACCTGCATGTTTGTTTTTAATGTAATTTATTTGATTTGTTTAGATTGCATTCTCTGTATTGTATTGTATAAACTCATTTAGTTTGCGAGCGCTGTTGCGACTGAGCAGCAGACCAGTTTGCCTCAGCTTTTCAAAAATTACAATAAACGTTTAAACAAACGTTAACTGTCTGTGTGATATGCTTAAGTTGTTTTATATATATGGATTTTATTGTAGCCAAGTAAAGTGTTGATTTGAGAGGCTATAAATGGATCAAACATGTTTAACTCACTGTCGGCTGCTTGGTCGTGGTAAAAAAAAACAACAACCTTTTTTCTAAATTAACTTTATAAAGAAATGAAAAAATAAACTTACCGGTAAATACTTTGCCATGGAGAACAAAACATATCTGTTTTACTGACTGCAACATAGGGCAGGCTGTGTATCTTTTTTTTTTCTTTCTTTTTTTTAACGGGCTCGGGTCGGCTGATCATTCTGATGAGCTGTCGGACACGGGCCGGGCTAGGGCCTGAGCGTCTCGGGCCAGGGCCGGGCTAGGGCCTAGATTTGAGGCCCGTGCAGGGCTCTACCCCAACGGCGCCTTCCAGGCAGCGAGGGGATGGGTAGGTTTAGGGATGAGGTTAGGGTTAGCGGGTTAGCTGCCTGAAAGGAGCCATTGGGTGCTAAAAACACCATCGAGCGAAATGAGGCATAGTTGTCTTACGCTGGAGGCAGTCATATGCAAACGACTGGTACGTCACTTCGTACCGTGACGTCACTAAGTTCAGAGGATCTAGAACGAGCTGTATTTAGAGCTTGATTAAATAAATGCTTCGTTTATAATTGGGAGGACGTCTTAAGCTATGAAACTTGCAGGACGTTTTAATAGTAAATAGATCTCTTATATACCAAAAGATCAAGGCAAATTCGGTTTCTCATGTCATGACCCGAGGCCACTGGCTCGGCTCGGCTAGCTGTTAGCCCTGGCCCAGCCCTAGCCCAGCAGTGGAAACGCGGCTAGTGACATGTCACATGGACTACTTTGATGATGTTATTATTTCCTTTCTGGACAAGGACAGTATATCGTACATACATTTTCAATGGAGGGACAGAAAGCTCTCAGACTAAATCTAAAATATCTTAAACTGTGTTCCGAAGATGAACGGAGGTCTAACGGGCTTGGAACGACATGAGTCATTAATGACATAATTTTCATTTTTGGGTGAACTAACCCTTTAATATTAACTAAGATTAATAAATGCAGAAGTAGTATTGTTCATTCTACATATTGTTCACTCAAGTAATGAACCTTATTGTAGTGTCACCGTGTAATAATTTCAAATGGAGAGCATAAATAAATAACAAGAGAGTCTATCAACTTCGCATACATGTGATATTTAATTTTAAACTACAGTTTGCTATGAATGTCTAGGTGTTGTTTATTAGGCTAACGAGTAAAGACAAATAGTTGACTGGAATAATTATTGTATATTGTCAAGAAAATAATAATATTTAGTCTTTTACACTGTAGGCAGCCTCTCTGGCAGCAAATGGATGGCATAGACAATTTTTTAAGAACCTACAAGTTACCGACATTTAGCAGTGAATCCAATAATATAAAACTGTGAGCCAGAAAGGGTCTTATATTCAATTCTCATGTTTAAATAATAGCTCTTAATCCTCCATCCCATTCCAGTGCTGCATTCAGGGTGAGGTCACTTCTGAAGGCTTCTGACCTGTACTGTGTTTGCTTTACTGAGTCTCTGTTTTCCAGTGCTCCTGCTGAGCTTGTTTTGATCGTCTATGCTAGAATACATCCTCTGCTCCATTCCTGCTCCATTCCTCTTTCTGTCGCTCTCATCTTCTCTCCTCAGACTCTCTTTTTCACATTCACTACAGGGGTGAATTTTCAAGAGGGTAGAGAGGGATGGTTCATGTGAAGTTCAACAAAACCTGCATGTGAAACCTGCATGTTAATTATCCCTCCTTATCCACTTTTTTTCCACTTGCTGCCTTTTGATTTTTTTTCTGTAGATCTTGCACTTTTCCTCAGCTCTAACCTTCATATATCAATTAATGCATACCACATGGCTAAGGAACATATGGAATACTACTGATATATTCACAATGATTTTGCTGGCAATATAGGATTAAGTATCAGAGTATTGCAATGATAACTTCAATCTGTCTGTATGTCTTCTATCTGTCTGTCTACAGATATAGACATATTAATATAGATAGCTGTATATATATATATATATATATATATATATAAATAAAGACCCTGTTCACTAGGGCTGGGTAAAAAATATCGATTTCTCGATATTAATCGATTCTCATTTTTACGAACCGATATCGATTCTTAAATCTCAAGAATCGATTAGTCATCCTGTTTTCATTTGATGATCGCGTAGAACATTGTATCGTGCATCCCATCCAATAAATCGAAATAATCGTTGTGCTTTGTGACTATTTATTAAATAAAGTCTCAAATTTCGAATTATGCCCATTTTCTTACGAAATTCAAAAACATAAATACCGTTTTGGCGCTGTGGCGTGAGATCGCTCTGGCTCAGCTCAAGAGAAGCAGCAGCACGGAGCGCACATGATCTCATTCTCTTCCGCCTTAATAATACCAGTTACTCCGCCTTAAAGGGTTAGTTCACCCAAAAATGAAAATCTTCGGAACACAAATGAAGATATTTATGATTAAATCTGAGAGGTTGATCACTCCTCCATAGGCTGCCTAAGGGAATGAAACTTGACGGCCCAGAAAGTCATTAAAGAAAATGTTTAAATATTCCATGTCACAACAGTGGCTCAACTATAAGTTTATCAAGCGACGAGAATACTTTTTGTGCGAAAAAACAAACAAAAATAACGACTTTATTCGACTATTCCTTTTCGTCCTTGTAGGCCTGAAACGAGACTTCAAGAGATTTCCACGACGCATGCGCGAGAATTGCGATCTCCTTCAACTACTTCAGTTAAGTTCTCGCGCGTGCGCGTCGTGGAAATCTCTTGAAGTCTCGTTCCTTAATTTTTTTCGCACAAAATATCCATATCAAATAAATAAAAAAATAAAAAAAATAAACATCAATGAGCATCTGAAAGTGTGTTAAAAGATAGAGTACAACTTCGAAATCCGTATCATGTAACGTGGTATCGCTCAATCAGTGTTTCATCCGTGGAAAGACGTCAGTTAAACAGCAAGTAAACAATGGCATGTAAAGTCACATTTACCTCAGAAAAAACATTAAACTTAGTAAGTCAGCTAGAAAAAATAACTCTAGAGAGGAGAATTTTGCTAAATATATGCACCATATAACATATTCATTATAATTTTTAATGTTCTTCAATATTTAATGCATGTTTGAATAAATCTGGGAAGTTTTTATGACAGCCACCATTTAAATGTTTATATTTCATATAACTTTCTTATTATAAAAATAAATAAGTGTAATTTAAGTGTTTGTATAGCTTCAAATCAGTTCATTTTTACCTTCAAAATTATAATAGGCTAATGAAACCTACAACTGACTCCCATAGTTTACAGCATTAGTTAAGAGATGTTTTTCTTGAAAAAATTTGCCATGTATTGTACCTGATATCCAAAATAATCAATATTTAATCGAATCGAATCGTAATCGAAATCGAATCGAATTGCAAGCTTGTGAATCGAAATCGAATTGAATTGTGAAATTTGTGTCAATACCCAGCCCTACTGTTCACCTATTATCTTTTCTTTTTGTCTCGACCTTTTGGCTGTTTTTAGCTACTAATTTTCAGCCCTGTTCACCTATTATCTTTTTTGTCTTGGCCCTTTGGCCTCGTGTTTTGTCTTTTTTCACTTTCTCACTGTTTTCTCTTCATACTCCAACAACTGCATCTGTGTGCAGCCAGTATCTGTTCGTCTCTTTCCTTTTTCCTCTCATGGTGAAATGACCGCAGTCTGACACAGAGAGCATGTCAGTCAGTCAGTCAGGATCCCCGTGGGATTGTCCTCGACTCTATGATATCACCTCGCAGGCATGATTCTGAAAGCTCTGTTCAGGGTGTGGTGCTCTGGACACCACAGCGCGCTTTGATTATTTGAGGTGAACTCTGGGTCTGCTCTTGGCTGACTGCAGAGCGGCATCAGTATACATGAGCTCTAGTTTACACAAACTGTGTCCGATTCCTCCCAGCAGGGCCAGATGAGCAAGGCTAAGAGGCCAGGTCTGATGTCTTTAGGGATGTAATCCTTCACCCTCAATGGCAGTCTTACAGTTTGGAAGGCGTTTAGTGGCTCCCCTGTAACTTCATATAAATGTGTTTGAGTTAACACAGATCCCCTGGAATATGCATTTGTTGGGACGATTTTGAGTGTTTAAGTGGAGAAAAATAAGTAAGAGTAAGTTTAGGGGTTGTTTGCTCTGTCATTTATTTATTTATTTATTGCTGAACACGTCAGACATGCACGTCATGCTGCCAGGGGTTGAGTAATGTGACATTTGTGGTTTAAAGTGTAGTCAACCCACACTTCTCTAGTACCATGTTTGCAGTTGTAATAACTGCCAAAACTGTCTGTTGGATTTTGTGGCATTAGAGCCATATCCAATGACGAAGTAAAACGTTATTATGTATGGGTCACTACTACAGTATGTACACAAATATCAAGTATCAGTTTTCAACAAGGTTGGATACATTAACAATAGTTAACATGAACTAACAATAAACAATACTTTTATAGCTTTTTTAATATCTTTGTTACTTAATTTCTATACATACATTTTATAAATGAAAATGCTGGAAATTTGATGTAGTATTTAATTTGAAGCAATTTTTCCACAAACAATTACAAAAAAACAGCAAGTAAATAGAAAGACTGAAATTGTATTTATTTTCTTGTATAATGTACTCCAGTAATCTTTGTTTTATTTACAACTTTAAAAAACCAGTATCTTAAAGGGACACTTCACCCATTTGCATAAGCTTTGTATCTTTATAAACCCAGTCATATTTTTGAATGGTCATGGTTTATTCCCTTATTTTCCCCTGAGATGGGAGAAATAAGGATTTAAGTGTTCCACTTCCTGCTTTTTATGACGTAAAAATCGTCATTTTGCGTCATAAAAAGCAGGAAGTCCCATTTCTTTGTATAAGGGTTGAGACCACAAACACAAGCTCATCATTTATTCAGGGTGTGGGACCCACTCACGCTATAGACCTATTACAGATCAGTGGGTGGGACTTCACTTGCAGATACAGACAGCAATATCAGCCATCTTGTTTGGAAGCTAAGCTAACAAGCGCTGTGGAGATAGGAAGTTACGACAATGACGGAAGAAACTAAACATATGGAAGAAGAGGATTTTGAAATTCTGCTGCTCAAATCCGATGTTCGTGGCTATCTTTACGAGCCGCAATATAGTGAAGAGCAGCTGAGGCTGATGGAGGAAGGACTGGCTCGAGCTGGGCGGACTGCTGGTGCGTGTGCTGTCGCTGTGCACTACGGACACAGATAGAGTCCGTCTTTTGCAGAGAATTTCAACGATGGCAATTTCTCCTGGACGAAATCTCTGAATCAGACGAGCACACGGACGTTTGTGTTGTGATGTGAACCATCCTAGTTTCGCACCGCATATGTTCTGACTGAACATCCAGGTATCATGCAATTCACCATATAGAAAGATATACAAACGAGGAGTAATTCACTAATGAGTTTGCCAATGTCACGGGGTTCGTTGTTATGGGAAGAAGGAGGCAGGAACCGGCGAACATTTAAACATTTTAATAGTAAAATAAACAAATACAGAAGTATAAGCCAGCAGCCACACACAACAGAAACAAAACACAACATAAAATCAGGCCTGTTCCTCTCTCGATCTGCCCTGTCGTCGCTCCTCGTTTTATGCGTCCGCTCCTCTGTGAGAGATGCGAGAGAGACCGGTGCGTCTCACAGGTGTTGTTCATTATCACTCCCGCCACCGGCCTCGCCCCGTCCTCTCACGTCCCTAGCCCTGCTCGCCACAGCCAACTAACTAGAAATTTTGTGTGAAATGAATTTCTAACTCTGGTGGCAGCTAACGTTAGCCTTGTAGACGAAAGAGTGATTTCTCTGATGTTTGCGCTGTTCTGGATTAGTGGGATTGGTTTGCGGAGCTGTGCAATGTGGTGCATTGTGGGAGTTGTTGTCTTACATACAAATGCGCCCAAAAGTTATTTTCTGTCTTTTCTCGGTCAAGAGGGCACCAATATACAAAAATTCTTTTACATTTCGACTACATATATGACCCACTTTCAATAAAGATTAATGTTGAAATGGGTGAAGTGTTCCTTTAAAAGCACCCGTCAAAAGTTTGGAAACATTACAATTTTCTAAAGTCCCCGTGTAACAGAAGATCCAACCGACATTACTTCAGTGTTGTGACGTATTTCCAAGTGAAATGGAATATTGAATACAGGGCAGGGTTATACTTTCCGCACCTCCTCTCCATCCCTTGCTCATAGCAGACTGATGGTTGGAGGGGAGTGGTCAAGGATATTCAACCCAAGCCATCAAACTGACATCTTCAGAGAAGCAACGCCATTCTAGAGCGGACGCAAGATTTTGATTAAAGATTACCACAACAAACAATTTTTTTGTGTATTATCTTGCACGGATTAATTGTTCACCACAAGACTAGTAATGTGTGCTAACAAAGTAAATAAGGTCAATTTTGATTTCATAATGACCCTTAAAGCTACAATGTCATTTTCTTTCGCCGCTAGGGGTCGCTAACCTCTTACAATAACAAAAGAGTAGGTTGATGACGCAGTGATAAGCGCAATGATAGGACTTGCTGTCATGCTGATGGATCTAATAATTTTTATGGATGAGTGAAAACATTCATGTTTTTTAACATGACTGTGATAAAGCAGGTCGCGATTGATTGCTAATAAGAGACAGATATCAGCGCCACACGAGAGTTCCGCAGATATAAAGGAATAAGGACATTTAATTCTACCGAACTACCCGCAAGTGCTGAATTACTACTCACACAGGTCAGTTTATTAGACGAATTAAACTTGTGAGGTAACGCAGCGCTGTTTCATTTGGTCCAATGTTACACTATCATAAACAGCATTTGAGTATGTGTTGAAAGTTATAATGGTATTCTATGTGTTTGTTTGCTATATGAGACCAGCAGTAAGCTGGATCAACATTAGAATAACATACTGATCATATTCTAACATTTCATCATGTTGAGCTATATAACATTGATTTCTTTTATGTATATTTGCTCACCTGTCTAATAAAGTACATGCAAGAGCGGCGTCTCTGTCAAGTCTTGACTCGTGAAGCTCTGTCAAGTCCAAGTGAGTCGCGGACGTGGAGCTCTCGGCATCTCAGAAACGCCACGCTGATATTGATCGTCGTTTTAGTTCTCCTTTTGTCCCACAGTCTGCTTGCCATGGTCCATAATGTTTGAACGAAACAACAACAGCGTGCCGCTAGACATTACGCACTACGCAGTTGTCCATCTGTTGCCATGCCAAGCGGAATTTCTCTGAATTTACAAATTCTTGGAAACATTTAGGATAATGGAAGTACACAATTGAAAGAAATATATAACACTGTGCAAGTAGTATTTGGATATTTTTATACAAATCTTACATATTGTACCTTTAATCTTTTTGAAATAAGTCTTTAAAGGGATAGTTCACTTTGAAATTAATTTTTGATATGTTTTAGCTTACCTCCAGTGCATCCAAGATGTAGGTGTCTTTGTTTCCACAGTATCTTCAATTTTGATAATTTTAGGTAAAACCGTTGTTGTCTGTCAGTCATACAATGGAGGTGAAGGGGGTCCAACTCAAAGAGCAGTCAAAATTAAACATTATTTAATGACTCGTAAATGTAAGTACACATTGATGCCCTAAGACACGAAACGAGTGGTTTTTGTGAGAAAACGAACAGTATTTATATCTTTTTTAGCTCGTGTAAGCATATCCATGTCCAAATGATCTGAGAGCAGGGCGCTTCGGTCTGCGCATGCGTACAGCGTTCGCCGGAATGCCCCGGAAGGGCTCCCTCGCGCATGTTTACGTCACTCATTGTTTATGCAGAGATTTCGGAAGTTTTACCTTACACTGTGAAGATCTAAACATATTTAGATATACAGGATCGCAATGGAAGACGATTTCTATATACCAACAGACAACGTTGATTTTTTTTCACAACCTTATTTATTTGAACACAACCGGGGCATTCCGGCGAACGCTGTACGCATGCGCAGACCGAAGCGCCCTGCTCTCAGATCAGTTGGACATGGATATGCTTACACGAGCTAAAAAAGATATAAATACTGTTCGTTTTCTCACAAAAACCACTCGTTTCGTGTCTTAGGCCATCAATGTGTACTTACATTTACGAGTCATTAAATAATGTTTAATTTTGACTGCTCTTTGAGTTGGACCCCCTTCACCTCCATTGTATGACTGACAGACAACAACGGTTTTACCTAAAATTATCAAAATTGAAGATACTGTGGAAACAAAGACACCTACATCTTGGATGCACTAGAGGTAAGCTAAAACATATCAAAAATTAATTTCAAAGTGAACTATCCCTTTAATGCTCACCATCACCAAGCCTGCATTTTTTTATATCACAAATACAGTAAAACAGTATTATTGTGAAATATTATTACAAATTAAAATAACTGTTTTCTATTTTAATATATTTTAAAATGTAATTTATTCCTGTGATGACAAATCTGAATTTTCAGCATCATTACTCTCTTCAGTGTCACACATGATCCTTCAGAAATCATTCTAATATGCTGATTTGATGCTCAGGAAACATTCCTCAATTATTATCAATGTTGAAAACAGTTGTGCTGCTTAACATTTTTGTAAAAATGGTGATAACTTTTTTTCAGGATTATTTTATGAATATAAAGTTTTATGAACAGCATTTATTTGGATTTATTAATGTATTACGGTAAACCATTTATTAAATAAAAATCTTTATAAATGTCCACTGTCACTTTTGATCAATTTAATGTATCCTTGATTAAAAGTATTAATTTCTCTTTTTTTATCATACCACAAATGTTCGAAATGTATCTTTGTTTCCACAAAAAAAGTTAAGCAGCAAAAACTGTTTTCAACATTGATAATCCATTCAGAACTTGAATAAAACATTTTTGCTGATAAGGCAATGGTTATTTATATTATATTGAAGTATGCTTGTTTTTTTTGTTTAAATTGTGAACATAGCTGCTTTAATATCAAATAATTTATTAGGAATGTATAAGTTGTTGCTAGGCAAAACGTAACTTGAAGCCATTTCATGACGTTCTATTTAAATGCAAGGTTATGAGATGTAGGCTATTATGTGAATGCTTGGCTAAAGAGATGTGTCTTTAATCTAGATTTAAACTGGGAGAGAGTGTCTGAGTCCTGAACATTATCAGGAAGGCTATTCCAGAGTTTAGGAGCCAAATGTGAAAATGCTCTCTTTTTATTTTCTTTATATTGTAATCCTTATGATCACAACTTTATTGTTTCTACCCAAATAAATACATGATGTATGCTAACTGCATGTGTATTATTTTAGAACTGGTAATTTCTGGACATATGGACATTATTTAATAAATTATTTTATTTAATTAGCATTTTTAAACATGCCTTAGAAAAAAAAAATTACTGTGTGCAATGTAATAAACAATGGCATATTTTAAGATGTCTCAGTTAAGACAGCCTTAAACATGCATTTTAGTCTGGGACTAGGCAGGGCCTTCTCTGTGAAACTGGGCAAAAATATCCTATAAAGATGCTTATTTATTTATTACAGTAATCAAAATGACCCTATTTGCCAGGCAGGGTTTGAAACTGACTTTCATTTTGTAAGTTACATCTATTTGCTTTATTTAGTTCATTTAGTATCTGATCCAACAACACATTTATTGCTAGATGTGCATTTAGCATTTTATTCCATTTATTCTGCATTCAAAAAAAGTACAATAACTATCCTTTCTAAATGACCAGAACTCTGGTTGTTAAAAGCATGTTGTTGCAGTTATCATCAAAGAAAATATGAAGCATGATAATCATTGTGCATTCAGCTTACTGCTCCATTTTCAATAGTACTAACACAAATTCTCAATCATAACAATATTAGTGGTCTAAAATGAGAGGAAATGCAATTGTACGACAAACTTCTGCCATCAACTGTGACCCCTGAAGGTCCAAGATTCACATTTCACATCTTCTTCCTATTCTATTCTTTTAAGATGGGGAGTTAAGTAAGGCAATTACATGATTTCCCACTGCAGAGTGCCCACAGCAGTAGTTGAATTACAGCAAAAGTCCATCAGCAGGAGAATATTTCTGAAAAGCTATTTTTGACTCCCTCAGGACAACCAAGTATGGTCAAGGATGAAGTAAATAAATTATAACAGCAGAATAGGCTAGCTAGTTCATTTTTACTTCAAAAGCAAACCACTACAGCGAGACATGCATAACATGTTTCTAAATAATTAATGTCAAGCATGAAGCCATGCAATCTTCATGCAGAAACCATAATCTGCAATGTTTCCAGAGAGTAAAGTTTAAGTCAATTTTCCCAAGTCAATTTTTATTTTCATAGCGCTTTTCATAAACAACAATAAGGAAGGCAACTTAATAATATACTTTTTAAACACTGACATCACCTGTCCTTCCTTGGTAAGACAACATTCACAATTAAGTAGTTAGGTATAGCAAACTCACAATACACTGGTTTCAGATTAACACATTCTTTCCTTCTCTGTCTGTCTATCCATCTATCTGTCAATCAAAGTTAAGTTTGGAATCGCAAACTATCTCACAATACACTGGTTGCAGAATAACACATTCTTTCTTTCTCTGTCTGTGTGATAGAGACCCGAGCAGTCACAAGGAGAATCACACCAAGATGTAAATACGGGACCGATGTTGCCATCTAAAAAGATGTTTATCAGAGCGAATGTGCAAAATGTGTTAATATATGTGATTAAGATTAGAAATAAAGCAGGAGGTTATGAATAAAAACTGTCTAAAAAACTAGAAATGTTAGGTACTACACAGTACCAACTCTTCAACTATCGAGGCCAGAGTTGCAGTGCGCTCAAGCAACGCTACAATAACCTTGTTCAAATCCATTCAAACCATAATCCATCCTCCCTCTAATGACGGTTTTCTTAAATACACACATTTTCCTGCTTACTAATTGGAGAAATTGGACCATACTCATGCCTTATTAATAAATAAATACACAAGATGATTAAGAACAACAAATTAATACAATAAATAGGAAGGATAAAACCAACATACATTTGCACAAACATTTCCTTTCCATAAATAGCTCAAATCAGTGCTCTAATACAGTCTGCGCTCTCTTTAAGGCCATGCCTACTCTGCTAAAACAGGAAATATAAAATAAAATAAAACACGTAAATATAATAAAATGCATAAGGAACCATTTAAGAACAGTAAAAACAGTGATGCAAGACAACTTCAAGGTCTAATCACTGTTTATCTATCTATCCATCTGTCTATTTATCTGTCTGTCTGTCATTCCCAATTAAGTAGTTAGGTATCGCAAACTACCTAACAATACACTGGTTTCAGAATAACGCATTATTTCATTGTCTGTCTATCTGTCTGTCTATCTACAGAATCTGTCACATTAAGTAGAGTTAGGCATTGCAAACTACCTCACAATGGTTTCAGATTAACATATTCTTTCCTTTTCTATCTACTATTTAACTATAGCATTCCAGAACTATTTTTCTATGTCTGTCTGCCCGTAAGTAATAATCATGCACAATGACATGCATTGGCAAGGCTTTCATTGAAAGACGAGTTTAATTTTGGTCTCTTTCTGCACTGAAAGTTATTGTGGAACTTAAAAAATAAAAAAGAATAATAATATTGCACCCAGTAATTTTTTGGGGGCTTTGTGTCTTTTTTTTTCTTCTTTTTTTTAAGCTTGAAAGCACCCCCCCAAAGTAACAAATGATGCAATTCTTCTTTAGTACAAAGCTTTCGAATTTCTCCTTTTGTGCTCCACGGTAAAAAGAGATTCATATGGGTTTGGATCAATGTGAGAGTGTGTACATTTTTGGTGAACTTTTCCTTAAATCTCTGACTGACAAGCACTTCTCTGGCAGATTACAAGGCATTTTGAAATGAAATAGACATTGTGGAGATTGCCAAAGATAAGGGAAATACAAGGTCAGATCCTTCAGTTAAGCTCTTCACCTCCCCAGAAGGCACTCTGATGAGTGACACTCCATGCCCATAATGTTCTAGCAACTATTTTGAGATATAAAGTACAGCATTAGAGTACCCAAATGTTGATGAGTGCTGCTGAAAACAACGCATAAGAGTCTACCTATTTTCACACTTCCTCTACAGCCAGAAGTACGACTTTACATTTGCAAAAGATAACATGTCACTTACACATGATTGAACATAATCAGCATGGCCAATTCTTTCAAGAGAGCAGAGTCACAGGGCCAGTTCAAACACACCACATCATTATCCCTTACTAGAGGAGCACAATGTATTTGAACTCGAGGAAACCATTTAAGCACCAATGTAAGTATACCTCTAAATTCAACTACTTGAATGTGCATTAAGTTTAAAACACTGAGAATACAATTCTCAGAGATGCTCATTCATAGATCAGGAGATTTTATTGAGTTCTCAGTTATATTTGATTTCAATTCCTTGGGAGAAGTAAAATAAACACAAATGAAACAACTGTGGACATAAGGGTTTCGTGTGTTAAAGGTTTCGTGTGTACAAGTAATGTGAATTGGCCAGACAATCTGGTTTTGGCAAAATGTGATAAATGTTATTTACTGATTTATTTTTTACTGGTTCAGTCAAAAGAGTTCTCGCACATACATTTCTGCAAAAGGAAACTTCAACTTAGACCTGATTGGAATCCACAATCTCAATACCTATACCATCTGTAATGTTGTGCTTGATGATTTTATAGATACAAATGTGTCATTTCTTATGAGTTATATGACATGATGAAGAGTTCTCTACATGGTCTTCTGACTTGACAACACGTTAGGCTTGTTACACTTGTTGTAACCTTTCATGAATCCTAGACTCAGTATCTGACTATTCTTAAAAATAAAGGTTGTTTTGCGGCAATTCTAGAATAACCGTTTTGGTTCCCCAAAGAACATTTCAGTGAACAGTTGCTAAAAGAACCATTTTATTTTTCAAAGTGTAAAGAACATTTTAATAACAAAAAATAACCTTTTTCCACTATAAAGACCCTTTTGAGCAATGCAAATGTTCTATGAACGTTAAAAGCTCTTTTTTATGTGGATATATCCATTTTATCTTGGATTAATTTATAAAATATCCATATTTTACTTTCGATTAATATATATAATTCCCTTCTGAATATGCTGTATGCAACAACAACAGGCAAGTCGATAAAAAAACGAAAACGCTTATTTCTGGCCTTTGCGCTCTTAATAACAGTAAGGCAAACACTTAACAAGAAGGGAAACGCTTTTCCAGTTCCACACTCTCTCTTATAACCCGTCTTAATGTAGGCTACTGCAGTCTGCTAACGCCACATGCAAACGTTGTTTGCAAACAATGAACCTGTTACCCGGAGGGAAAAGCGTTACTCACTTGAATTTCCCTTGGCAATGTTGACATTGATCTCCAGCCCATCCCTGGTCACAGACGCAAGTTCCATTGATACATCTTCCAAAGATGCAGTTATCACAGGTTTTAGAATAGGATCCTTCAGTGCATATTAACAGGTAAAACATCACAAACGTGAAAATGTACGTCCTGAGCTCCTCAGTCCTAAATAGGAAACACCTCGTGGAGAAGGCTGGAGACATTCTTCTGCCAAAATCCATCCTCCCGTTCTCCTCTGATCTAGAGATGAGGTTACAGTCTTCATTAGACTTCAGGTTTTTAAATCTGAATTCTTCACAGAGCACAGAAACGCTCCTCATGGTTTTGCTACAATGTATAGTTTGTTGTCATTGCCACCATACAGGAATTTAGTAACCAATATGTAAAGGAACTTTTTCCAGTCTGTTCTCGAGGTTGTACGCAGCGCGTTATTCCAAAAAAAGCCAAAACCATATCATTTATATCGTTCCAGAAATAGCGACATATGAGATACAGATGTGCAGTTATGTTCGTAAACTGTTCCAACATAGTCCCAAAAATAACTGCATGATTTGAGCATGCGTTTCCGACCAATAAGTCGTGCTGTTTTTGTCGTTTCGCCTTTGTTTCTCTCAGAGATGCACTCGGAGGGGAATGACAGTTCAACTCCTATCCAAAACAATGTGCAGTTCCCTTCCCTACTGGTGCTCCAGCTGAGCTCAGAGCGAAATGACGAATCTTACTACGGAAAAGGTTTGGATTATGAATATTAAGTAGATTGCGCTAGCGTTGATTGGTAACCTTCCTGGCGCGCCCAATCGGTCACGTGATTCAATTAATATTCAAGAGCCAGTCCTTTATCATAGTAGGATGGGAAACTCCTAGTCTGACATTTAAAGTGACAGCCCTCTATTAATTTGTCTAGAACTGCGCGCGTCGTGCGGGTCATAAAAGTTTGTCTGTGCCGTATATTTAGGAGAGGTACCGAAGTTCTAAGAGACAATGTGGGTTTTTTTTATTTTTTTTGCTCAAGGTCATAAAATCAAGGAATACTCCACCCAAAAATTACAATTCTGTCATAATTTAGCTAGTCACCCCCACGTGATTCCGAACATGTGCATTCTTTCTTCTACGGAATACAAAAGATGTAGTCAATACTTTCTCATGATCTCAACATAACAAAAGTAGTTTTCTCTTGTTCTCTTGCTATTGTATTGCTTATTTATATTAGCTTTTATTTTTTATTTATTTTATTGTTGTAATTTTGTTATACTTTTATCATTTTTAGTTTTTGTTTCTTGAAATATATCTATTTAGCTTTGAAGTCACCATGATACAAAAACTGACCATTCTTATTCTTTAAGCCGGAATATACTGTAGTATTTATTCTAAATTATTTATCCGTGCACATTATTTTTTTTAATTCATGTGTCCTCGTAATCTTTAATCAAAATAAAGGTGAGCTCACGCCATGTCGTAATTACCGTAATGATTCTGAACAGCAAAATTCCTTCACATGCTATTAGTACTTGTAATTAGCCTACAACATGTAATTTTCAGAGAGCTACCACTTGTACCACCGCTGTACCACCTGACCACTGCAGATTTAAGGTGTGTTCGACTTGAAGCGGTGCTGTGCAGACCGACCAGTGTATGACAAGTATACAGAGCTTTATTTACGGTAATTATGAAATGCTGTGAATGCAGCATAACTTCCCCTCCCTCTTGCAGCGAAATCTCTTTTCTCTGATGACGTATTTACTGGCACGAGGGCGGCCACGGGACGACCTGTCACTCACATGAGATCACAGCAATAGAAAACCACAACCATCCAATCAATTCCCGAAATCAAGTCCCGCCCTTTTTTCTTGTTCGAGATGCAGCTTCACTTGGATATACGTCACAATAAATGACTACCGCAACTTACAATACATGTTGTCAATAAAGCATTATATCTATGGATTGTTTATCTGTGAAACGGACATCAACATTTCCCCACCATTCCTTTACTCTGGTGAAACTGAAATGTATCTAAATGCATTGTGCAGGGAATCATTTGTGACAATCACATAGGACAATAGGAAATGACTGTATGCCCTAGACAAATAAAGATGTATCATCTGGGTAAGATGTCAACAACATTCTCAGAGGGCCATACACAGCCATACACTGCACACACTCACAGCCGGAGAGAAATAAAATCTTCTCACTGAACTGCTCTTTCTCTCTCAGGAAAATTAGATTGGCTCTGTTGATAGAAACCAAGGAAAACAGAAAATTATGGGGGACATATTATCCAAATTTGTACCACTTTATGTAACCTGGCTGCCCCACTGGAAAGGGACATAATCAAAGTTATGTGTGAGGCATGGGAAGCAAAACTAGATTTTAAGGGTTGCTATAATAAGAATTGCCATTTAAATATTTGCCAGATTTTATAACATTCAGGCAGCTAATTTTCATGTTGATTTTAGAAGCAAGTCATGAGCATGTGTAAAATACAGGCATCAGTACATATTAATATACAATATAGAAGTTAATAAAAAAGAACCTGAAATGGCTTGTCAGTCTTAAGAATTATTAAATGTGTCTAATTTTAAAGTACAAGGCCCATGAGACCGTTTTGGTTTATTTCGCTGTTTTAGATCTCCCTCGAGGATAACTTGAAGTAGGTCATAGTAAATACATCAGCCTAAGAACCTGCAATGAAAGTGATTGTGGAACACTGACGAGGAGGATAAACATGCAATATCACATTCTGTAAACGATTTATAGCAGAAACAGATTACGCAATAGAGCCGACCATCTGTCCTGACTCCAGTACAGCTACAGAATAGAACACTGTAACACTGTGAGGACAATGTACTTATTAAATAACAATTATTATTATTTTCTTATAATTTGTTTATTTATTTTTTATTATAACTAAACCTAAATTTGGAAAATGGTAACCCGAATTAAACAAAAACACATCACATCACCAGACCTACACAATCGTCCATTGGCCAATAACAGAAATACAGAGAGCGGGTCAGCTTCCACTATTTCATCATAGCCTTGATCATGTGACTGATGCACAAATTAGAGGCAGCTGGAGATTGCTCTGAAAACAACACAGAAAAGGCAGAGTGTTTGTTTATGTGTCTAGTGTTGCAATACATTACAAATGGCAGGAGATTATAAAGATGCATAGATGCAGTATCATTTATTTAGAAATAGGCCTACACTTGTTTCCACTGAGAAAATATCCCATGTTACAGTGATTAAAGTGTTTATACTACTTTGGCTACCATTACAAAAATCTCATTATTAATTTAGAATTTTAGCTGTAAAATGTTACACTCGCAGAATCATCCTCTTAGTTTGTTGTTATGGAAATTATACTTTAAAAAGTTGTATAGTTGAGTGGTGACGTTTGGTAACAGTGCATCAAATGGGAAAAAGAGAGTCTAGTGCCCTCTTGTGGTCAGATACAGAAGGTGCTGTAGCGGCACTAATAAACTACTTTTAACACACATGGGACTAGAATTAAAATAGACACAGGTTACAAGGAATATTTTGACATTTGGCACTTTGAGGATTTGTTACTTTTTGTAACATAAGGATGTTGTCTACATGTAAAAGAAAGAAATTAGACCTTTTTTGTGTGTTACTCTTAAAGAAATAGAATGAGGCATTTTGAGTTGCATTTTGAAGGCCAGCGACTGTTTTAAGTAGAAGTATTTAAAGATTTGTTTTACTTGCTTTTGCTAGTCAGAAGCAAACAAGAGGCCAGAGTAATATAGTAATGGTGCATTCCATTTGTTCGCAGATGTGGGAAAGCCCCGTAGGAACTTTTAACTGGAACGCCAGCTAAAAGTACATTTGCGACTGGGAAACTCGGGGGAAGTGCAACAACCACGACTTCAGAATCCAATATGGCTTTTCAGAGCATTAGCCATAGTGAAACACTAGAAATCTGTTGTTTATAGGAATTTATGTTTGTTTTGGTCTCAAACTCAGTGGTCCACATAGTATACTATCCGACCTTTATTTGTGAACATAATTCTTCTGCATTATCTTTGCAAAATACCGCTTTTTATGTGTTTGTATTCCAAAAGACAAAGTTCTGCCTGGACAAGTCCATCTTAGTTTTCTGACTTGTTTACTGGAACGTGGTCAACTCGGGTGAGACGTCATTCCCAGCTACGACATCCCTCTTGCAGGTAAATGGAACTAATGTTTCCTTATGGAATTAGTATAGGCCGCCTATTTCTTTTTTGCCCCATTTTTTGGGAGTACACTAAAATACAAATGGCCTCAAAGTTCAAACAGATGTGGACTAAAAGCCATAAAAAAAACATTTGTATTTCTTGTGGGGCCTTTTATATATTTACATTGTACTTTTTGCCTTTTACCTTTGTATTTATCCTGATATCTTTCCTCTTCTGCATGCATGACCTCTCACAATCCACACTTCGGCCAAAGTCTACAATGAAATAAACATTGTTGTGCTTTGTCAATATGATCTGTGAACTGCCTGACTATCCATTAATCCAGAAACATTCTCTGCAGGACATTTTGTCGATAAATTCGCTGCTTATTGAATTATTCAGAATCACTTTATTTTCACATATTTTAAATATTAAAGAAGTATAGATTATAGTGTGAGTCATTATAAAGACCAAAGAATTGTAGCAGATTTTACTTGCTGCACTCAAGTATAGGTAAACTGAAGATAAAACTTTTGAAATACATAAGTGGTTTGACTTTTGTCTGTTGCACAGACCCTCGGATCCTCACATGCATACACCCGTTAACCCCTCACACATACATGATGAACACAGACAGACACACACCCACACACTCACAGGACACTGACCTTATACACTGTAAGACTCAGAGTATGCAGTGTGTCACTCCTCCAGAGACCAACGGCCAGCATGAAGCTCAAGCTGTGGCTGCTTCTCCTCTTTTTATGTGCTGTCATTATCCCTGCACAGGTGTGTATGAACAATTATATTTTGATATATCATAGATTCATTACCTTACAATACGATAACTATACTGTCAACACCAGACTTGTGTTAATCTTAACCTGTAAACGGTCACTCCCTTTTTGAGCATAGACTAAACTTAAATGGCTGTAATTCATGAATCCTTTGGAATACAGACCTACGGTTGTTCTCTTTTTAAAGAAGACACTTTTTTTATTGCAGAAGTGAAAGCAGCTTCAAAAAATGAACGTGTAAAAAAAGTTGTAGAAGTTTAAGTTTACTTTAAAGCAATTGTACTGAACTAATATTTTATGAATATATACATACACTAAATATTTAGGCTATTTTACAAAATAATTTAGACTCTAAATTGCTGGAAAATCAAAGCCATAGCCTATGTCTAACCAAGTTTTGTTCCAAATTTGAAGGTAATATCACACAAAATCACTCAAATTATGCCTAATTAATGATGATTAATAAAATATGTATAATGCTACCGGAACACTGACAGTTAACAAGCTAAAATGTAGTCCTGCTATACAGTCCTGCTATATTCAGTGCTATACACTCATTGTGTTCTGCCTTTGGTTTGTATTTCCACAACATGGAAGTAAGATTGTACGGATTTCGGATTAATTAATAACCGCTCATTTTAAAATCATCCCTATCATCGTCTACTGACATTTGTTATGACATCCGCTTCAAATATTAGCCTACAATGCTCATGACAACTTTTGTTAACTCTACAACAAGTAAATCCCCTTCACCAGCAAGGTTATTATAGTTTTTTTTTATTGTTTTTTTTTATAATATCGGTTCCAATTTCGCTTTAAATTTCAGTTTAGTTTTAGTTAGTGTCATTAATGGTTTTGTTAGTTTTAGTTTAGTTTTTATTTTGCAAACACAATTCTATTCAGTTTTTATTTTATTAGTTTCAGTTTTAGTAGTAATTAATAGTTTAGCAGAGCAAACAGAACATTTCCAGTGTAGACCAAAGTGAGACGCTTAATTTCAGCAAAGTTTAATGTTTGGCCAGATTACAGTTAACTCTTGTGCAGACATCTTAATAATACAAATAAAATAATGGTTTGAGATTGAACAAAACACCAAATAAATGGACCTAAAAACAAGAAAAAAACGATGAAAAATTCAGACAAACTAATTCATATTAAAGATGAAATCTTGTTAAACATGCCTAGTTTACTTTTTTTTCAGCTCTAAATGTAGCAGAGTTACCACTGGTAGGCTACATTTATAAAAACAAATAAATACATAAATAAAAACGCTCAATTCATCTGACTACAGCCAACACAACCTGCTGTGAAGTCAGTGTGATTAAATAAGGAAGTATCTATGCAGTGTGTGTGAGAGTGTGTACATGTTTTTCGATCCTGGTGTAGACTTAAACCTGAATGCACACAGACTCATTGGGGACCTAAATTGAGATACACACACTTATAAATCATACAAAATAAGTTGTTTTGAAAATGTAAAAATGCAGAAAATTATGTAATTGGTAGGTTTAAGGGTCGGGTTAGTGAGAAGACAGAATATGTTTGAACAGTATAAAAACCATTACGTCTATGGAGAGTCCCCACAAAGATAGTGACCAGTGTGTGTGTGTGTGTGTGTGTGTCCTGGTATTCCATACATTGCTGGGAAATGTCTCCACGTGGATAATAATATTATTAGCAGTAAATGCTTAGTAAAAACAAAGAAAATAACAGCACCTTTCAGCCTGTCAACCTTCCTGAAAACATGACATCTTAAATATACAGTAACGTTAGTAGCCTAGTCAGAGGCGAACCAACATTAAGTGGGGGCCCCAGGCAAAATTAATCAAAGAGCCCCTTCTAAAATATTTTTTTGTAAATATATCCGTGACTGCACTGACCTTTCAACATTCAAATCACTGATAAAAACTCACATTTTTAAAATTGCTTTTAATGTTTAGCTTAGTCCAGTGTGTTTTTTTTAGTGCATTTATTTGATATTGTTCCCGATTTTTTCTTTTTTTTCTATGTAAAGTGTCTTTGAGTACTCAGAAAAGCGCTTTCAAATAAAATGTATTATTATTATTATTATTATTATTATATCTTTGTTACCTAGAGATATAATTATACAACATATAAAAAGTAGTCAAAACACATCTTTCAACGTGATGACGTATTCCCGGCGCGTTGCAGATCAGCTCAAGCCGAACAGTAGTAGTTAAAAAGTATATCATTTCGCTAGATAACACCCTCTTCCTCAGATGCGATCGTACACAGCCCGTTGAAGCACTTCAAAGACCTTTGAAACTGCATTGATTTGGACTTAAAAACGTTGGTTGTCATTGAAGTCCATTATTCGAAGAAAAATCCAGAAATGTTTTCCTCAAAAAAAAAAATAATTTCTCTTCCACTGAGGAAAAAAAGACATGGATATCTTGGATGGCATTGGGGTAAATTGGAAGGAAAGTTTCATTTTGAGGTGAACCAACGTTAATCGTTAACGTTATTCTATTTCAGCCTGCATTAATACCGTCTAACACTTTACATGCTGTTGCTAAGTGCAACCCCCTAGCTAAACAGTTTTTCAGTAACATATTAACGTTACTAGTAATTAATCTTAAGTGAAACTAAACTGAAATTAACAACGTGGATTGTGTGATTTGTTTTGTAAGTTACATTTCTTAAAATAGCTAGCTACCATTACTTAACATCAGTCACCTCTGATAACAGATCACTCGAGATAACTTGCATGTATTTTCTGTAAAGGTGCTTTAAAACGATATGTACTACTGTGAAAAATAAATGTGAATTGAACGACGAAACGATTTGTTTGCCATTAATCATCCTTAACGTAAATGTTAAGTCAATTAAGCTAACGTTAATCATCATCATTTCATTCTCCATCACTTACCGCAGTCATGTTTTCTCTTTTCCCCATCATCTTGTTTTTTTCCCGCTTCTGGCTGCCAGATGGATATGTCCTCTTCATTTTTAATACACGAATTCATGCATTTTCGGATACAGACAGTAAAAGAAAGACAGAAACGCGAGTAAGCACTGCGACAGTTTGAAAAAGGCGCCAGAAGCAGCAAAAGCATACGCAGCCTTGCGAGAGAGGGGGGCCCACTAAGGGGGATGCGGCGGCGTCACTGCGTGTTATATTAATATGAACATTTCTGATTGTTTAAATGATCGGCCCTCGGGGGCTCCCTCAAAATGCGGGGCCCCAGGCAATTGCCTGCCTTGCCTGCCCTATTGCAGCGCCTCTGAGCCTAGTACATTAAAGTTTTTTTGTGCTTGACGAACTTGCTTTTCTGTTGCACCCCCGCGTCTCGCAAATGAAACGGCAATCTAAAAATGCTGCGCTCAAGTTAAAAGAAGTCAAATCTTACCTTGTGTTATTATTTCCCATTCCACTGCAACAGATGCATCATTTATCAACAGCCACTTAGCACTAATATGTTCTACGTTACGGTCCTTCATTGAGCGCGTCACAGGACAGCGGTTAATTGCCTCAGCAACTTCACGCGTATGAAGCGCCATCAGGTATTTCCTTAACCCTAAAACAGGCAACGTGTCTCACGAGACACATCGATTTTGTATTTTTTGGGGCATAAGAACGATTTTTTTTTTCATCAAATCCTTTTATCACTTATGACAGCCTGGTCTGTCTTGAGTATGCTGGTCACATGATTTGCTTCAATCCAACATGGGTGCTAGTGGTGCAGAACATTCAGATTTTGAGATAGGCCTAAGTAAAAATTTATATTAAACTTACTTTTCTTCTGAAAAAAGAAGAAGAATACTGCTAACATTAATTGTGAACATTGTCTTAAGGTGCTGAAGGAGAAAATTAAGTAATATGTTGTTCATGATGTTATTTAGCACGTTTTGAAATGCATGTGTCTCCAGTCTGTTTAGGGTATACAAAAGGGATTAAAGGGTAAGTTCACAAAAACATGAAAATTATGTCATTAATGACTCACCCTCATGTCGTCCCAAGCCCGTAAGACCTCCGTTCATCTTCGGAACACAGTTTAAAGGGTTAGTTCACCCAAATATGAAAATTAAGTCATTAATTACTCACCCCCATGCTGTACCAACCCCGTAAGGCCTTCGTTCGTCTTCGGAACACAAATAAAGATATTTATGATTAAATCTGAGAGGTTTATGACTGCTACATAGGCTCCCTAAGGGAATGACACCGGACGGCCCAGAAACTCATTAAAGAAAATGTTTAAATATTCCATGTCACAACAGTGGCTCAACTATAAGTTTATCAAGCGACGAGAATACTTTTTGTGCGAAAAAACAAACAAAAATAACGACTTTATTCGACTATTCCTTTTCTTCCTTGTAGGCCTGAAACGAGACTTCAAGAGATTTCCACGGCGCGAGAACTTAACTGAAGTAGTTGAAGGAGATTGCAATTCTCGCGCACGCGTCGTGGAAATCTCTTGAAGTCTCGTTTCAGGCCTACAAGGAAGAAAAGGAATAGTCGAATAAAGTCGTTATTTTTGTTTGTTTTTTCGCACAAAAAGTATTCTCGTCGCTTGATAAACTTAAAGTTGAGCCACTGTTGTGACATGGAATATTTAAACATTTTCTTCATTGACTTTCTGGGCCGTCAGGATTCATTCCCTTAGGGAGCCTATGGAGGAGTGATCCAGCTGTCACATTTAATCAAAAATATCTTCATTTGTGTTCCGAAGACGAACAAAGGTCTTACGGGGTTGGTACAGCATGGGGGTGAGTAATTAATGACTTCATTTTCATTTTTGGGTGAACTAACCCTTTAAGGGTTAAACAGCCACAGGTCAGATTTTCCGCCAAAGTAAAGAGCTTATTAATTACGAAAACGATTACTTATGTTTGCTAATTATTATTTTAATTCAGTTCATTTTTCAGTAACTGTTGTTAGTTCGCTTAGTTTTAGTTTTTCATTTATTATGAATTTTTTATTTTATTTCAGTGTACGAAAATGTTTTTTGACCAAGAGTTTTAGTCTTATTAGATTTAGTTTTTCGTTTACGAAAGTAACCTTGTTCAACAGCAATACAAACTTCTAAAGATGGCTGCGCACTTGTTTCTTTGGCGCATAAGGTCTATGACAGCTTTTTCATCTGAATGAAAATTAAGTGATGCTATATTATGTTTGGTTTTGTACTTGGTCAAATGATAGTCGAAATCAAACCTTTGCCTAAACAGTAACCATGTTTTTATTTATATTCTCTAATATTTGAATACCAAATATGAATCACATTTAGCTGATCTTGATAAAAGAATGCATTTTCTGAGTAAGTTTCTCACCTCTCATTAGTTGAAGAATAAGAAACATGAAGAACATGATAAGCATGCTGAACGTGATAGACGTGGTGGGCACCATGATAAACATGGGAAGCCTGGGCCTGAGCCTGGACATGGACATGGTAAACCTCCTGGAAAGAGAGGCAAAGGAAGATTGGAGGGTAAGTAGTCAGCTTTTGGGTTGAAATGTGCATATAAATCTTTGCAAATGTTCTATATGCAACTTATGAAATCAGACCTGAAGGCTGAGTTTGACACCTCAGACGACTCTGATGATGATGATGATGCCAACGATTGGCTGTTTGAGCTTCAAAGCCTCAAAGGTATGATTCATTAAACATATTTCTTCCTCGTATTGTTTATACTGCCGTTCAAAAGTTAGTCCTTTTATTAAGCAAGGACGCATTCAATTGATCAAAATTGACAGTAGAGACATTTATAATGTCACAAAAGATTTCTATTTCGAATAAATGCTGTTATTTTGAACTTTCTATACATCAAACAGTCCTGAAAATAAAAGATATTATAAAAAATATTAAGAGCACAGTTGTTTTCAACATTGATAATAATAAGACATTGTCAGCAAATTAGAATGATTTCTGAAGGATCACGTGACACTGAAGAGTAACGATGCTGAGAATTCAGATTTGCCAGCACATAAATAAATTACAATATATTAAAATAGAAAAGTAATTTAAAAAAAAAATCACAATATTACTGTTTTTACTGTATTTTTTGATCAAATAAATGCTGCCTTGGTGAGCAGAAAAGACTTCTTTCAAAAACCAGCCCCAAACTTTTGAACGGTAGTGTACATATGAACAAATACGGTCTAATCACGTACAAACCAAAATATAATGTTATAAATGTTATACCAAACTGACATCACCTAAACTGTGATTAAATAAATGTTTCCCCCTTGGGTAATTCAGGAAAATGCAGTCCAAATCCATGCCTTAATGGCGGGGTGTGTGAGGAAAAAAGAGATAAATTCAAATGCAAATGCCCCAAGCAGTTTGTAGGTAGAAGGTGCCAAAGAGGTAAGAGCTCACCACCTGCAATATATAACATAATATACACTATATAACATATTATAATGCAATATATATGTACATATATAAAATAACCAATATATACAAATACCTTTTTTAAGTCATTATGAGAAGCTTTTGATGTTTGTTTTAGGGGTAAGGGTTTGTAAAAGAGGAACATGTGGGACAGGACTGTGTCTTCTCACCTCATCTCCTCCCTACTATAAGTGCAAGTGTTTTCCACCATTTGCACCTCCAAACTGCGAAACACGTAAGACTTAGGGCACTGAACTGAACTCATGCTGCCAGAGTTACTAAACAAACAGACTTTAGCATTTCAGATTTGGTTTTAGAATGCTCAGACAAAAAAGTACTACAACTAAATCATATTTCTTAAAAATTTGGGTTGTATATTGTCGATTTATGATTTATTTATTTTTGTCTAGCCATTCCATGTACACCAAACCCTTGTCAGAATAAGGGCAGATGTGTTTCAGAAGAGGGTGATTTTGAATGCGTCTGCCCAGATGGATTCAGTGGACGTTACTGTCAAGTCGGTGAGTATATATTCTGCCACAACGTTGCATTTCTCTCTTTAGATTAATTGAGTCTAAAAGATTCTGAATTAATGACATATGACATGTTTTAGAAATGTAATGCAAGTTAATTAAAAAGACAACTTTTTGGTGTTTCAAACATAAATAACTAGGAAATATTAAATGTTGAAAAAAGGTATTTGATTAGCATTTTATTATATATATATATATATATATATATATATATATATATTAGTTCGTATGTTTATTATTTAATTTGGTCTTATTACGCACTCTTAGTCTTATAAATCTTTCTTATATTGGTCAATGACCAAAAAAAAAGATCTTTAAGACACAAATTGCAAGTTTCTTGCAAGTCGTCTAAAAAAAATGCTTTTGCTTAGAATTTTTTTTTTTTAAATGTTAGTTTCATGAGTTATTTTAAACATACTCTGACAAAAAAAAAATTACTGACTTCAAATGTGTCAAAGGGTGTCTAGTTAAAAAATAACTTTATTTGACATCTTGAATAAATATGAGTTTGCAAAATTATTATTGTAAAACGTAAGTTATTTTTCAAGGTAAAAAATGTATTATTATAATCTTTTAAATCACGAATGGCAGTTTTTACCATGTGAGTTTATAGTTTATAGCATGTGACATATGAATCTGAACCAAGACTTACTTTGGCACATTGTTATTAGGATCTAGAAGGGTCTTTTCTGTAATATCATTTTTTTATGGTTTATTCCAACATGACAACAACATGAACACACAACTAAAGTGTGCTGTGACTATCCTCAGACCCGAATGACTGCTATGAGGGGGATGGACAGTCATACAGAGGAAAGGTGTCAGTGACTGAAGAGGGGGACGAATGTCTCGACTGGAACTCTGAGTTCATTCTGGATAAAGGATTGTTTCCTTCAACTTCATTTGCATCTGGTGAAGGCTTGGGACAGCATAACTTCTGCAGGTTAAAAACACATGGGGACCAAAAGCCAGAGATTTACATATGTAACTAGTAACCTATAAATAGTGCATTAATTTTATGCGAAAACCTTTTTTGGTTTACGTTTTTCAAAATCATAAAACTTTGTCTATTCACAGGTTTAAATTATTTGACAACTTTTTATTTTCAATGTGGTCTTAGACTTTTTGATTTCACTTCATGTCCACACACATGTCAAAAACACACCTACTGTACACATGGACTTGTAATCATAGTACTCTCAAATGCAAATCCTTCATCCCTCTGTATCATAGAAACCCTGATGGAGATAAGAAACCATGGTGCTTTATAAAGAAGAACAAGAAACTTCGATGGGATTATTGTTCTGTCAGAAAATGTCCCACTCCTGGTAAGACTGATAATAAAGTCACAGTGTGGTTTACAATCTGATGTTTTTCCATCAAGAGCTCCAACTCAACAACACTAACATACAGCAGCTCTATGGCCTTCAGAGTCACTTGAATTAATAAATCGATAGTCTTATCTTTGAACCCTCTCTGACCCAGCAGATGTATTAAGTTACATGACTTAACATCTCTAAATCTGCATCAAAATTTTCCCACTTTAGTTTTGCCAGTAATTCAGCTATTACTCATATGTTGTACTTTTTTCCATAGCAACAACTACCAAAAAAATGGTGACAACCACCACCACTAAAGCTCAACCCACCATACACCATATACCAGCTGCATTCACTGAGAGTATTACACCAGTAACTACTCTCCAACCAACCATACCAGCTAAGACAGGTAAGACTTCCTCATTGTTAGACACGCGCCATGTCTAAGTAAGACTGATGACAAACCAGTATCATAGTGATTAGTTGTGTTCTATTGAGGCTTTGAATCAAGAATATAATATAAAATACGTTTTTTTTTATTTGATTTGATTGGCTGAGTGACGTTCCAAGAGTACTGATACAGTCAAACAGCATTGTGTCTTTTCAGTTTCCACTGTATTCGTGGAAGGGATTTTTCAGATTTTTTATTCATTAAAAAAACATTATTCATTAACCCGATTTGATCATATCACTGTCACATTAGCAACATCCCTGTGATTATTTCATGAGAGTTGAACATTGAATCAACTTCATGTCTTTAACAACATACAAAATAACTATCTGCCTTTTAAATTATGATCATTGTTGGCTTTATCAAGTAAAATACTGATCTAGCTTATTATTATTAATAATAATAATATCTGCAACATCCTAGTAAGCACATAGCAATGCCTTAAAGTACGGTGGCCGAGAGGTGCAAAACAAATTACAATTCAGAAAACAAAATAACAAATCCAAAAACAAAATAACAATTCAGAAAACAAAATAACAATTCAGAAAACACAACAACAATTCAGAAAACACAACAACAATTCAAAAAACACAACGACAATTCAGAAAACAAAATAACAATTCAGAAAACACAACGACAATTCATTCAAAACGGAAAAGGTAGGTATATTTTGAGAATGGCATACTTGTCGCTGATTGGACGAGACACCTGTCAATCAAGCCAGAACCGGAATCAAGCGATTACTGGAAGTACCGAGGGTAGAAAAGCACTTTGTTTTTGGTATTTTAATCAAATAAACTGTCAAATCATGTGTAGGCTACATATTTTTTCAGTACCGCATGAGCTCATATTAATTTTAATATCAACTATCTAAAAAGTGTGCATCATGCCTGACATCTACATCATGAACAATTTACAGATGGTTTTATGACTGTAAGTCATTAAAATGCTATTGGAAACGTGTGTACGAATGTCGTATGTAACTTTAGAGACGGTCACGGTCCCTAAATGTACGAATATCTAGGCCAGCTTATGCCAGTTACATTAGCCACCAGAGAAACGTGGGCGCCGTCATCTTTAGAATGTTGTCTTTGAACTTCCGTTTTTGCGGTCGCTCTGTATATTTCTATGGCATCGCGGTCCAGGAGTAATTAGCTGGTGAAGTGGATTTACTTATTGTAGAGTTAACAAAAGTTATCATGAGCATTGCCTAATGTTTATCATAAGCATTGTAAAGCAGATGTCTTAAGAAATGTCGACCGGGAACTTATTTACGAGCAGTTCATTCATTCCTATGCAAGATCGTTGTGAAAATACAGTCCGGAAGTCAAAAGACAACGAGCGCAGCGCTGAAAAGGGGCGGGGCTACATAAGGTCTATACTTCACAGGCAATCACTTAGCGTAAAACTTTGCGCGTTACGTTCATATTCTGGTCCATCTGCTTACCTGTAGCGGCGTGTAGCCTATTAATATAGCCTAAATCCCCAATAAGGTGGAAGTTTGGTCTTTTATTGTACTGTGTTTTGTCCATTGAGTTACTTTAAGTGTCCTGACCACAGGATGATCCTGGACAATGACGATTGAGGGAATCCCCAATTCTAATTTTAATATCGGGAACGGACTGAGTGAACGCTGGCGTGACTGTCGCCGCTACTCACCGACAGAACTTTGGCATACATTTTGACAATACCAGCGAATTTTCAGACAGATAGTGCTTCAATCTGATCAAATTGAATCATTATATCGCCTGTACAACATTGGTTGCTACTTATGACCAGTAACTGTTGGATTAACACTCTTCTGTGATCCCGACTGCGTCCTAACATTTTCACCGCTGCTGCTTACCTGAGGATCTGCTTACCTGAGGATGACGTGGATTCGCCGGTCGGTTTTCTGGTTCGTGCTTGGCTGGCTTCTGGTGTCTCTTGCCATTCACCTGCAAGTTGACGCTCTGTTCCAGTACTCTGTTGCTGAGCTTTTGAAGCTCCGACGCCATGTTGATGTCCTCCAGCCCCCATCTGGTTGCTCCATTCCATCGGACATCTTTTTCCAGCCGAACCGGAGATATATTCACCGTGGACCGCGCGGTAAGCGCTTTTACAAGAACTCTTATTCTTCCATTCCAACTTGGTTTTCCACACGCCGTCGTTCTCGCAACGCCAGCCGAGGTGCTAATCACAGTAGTCTGGCTAGTCTCC
Organism: Tiaroga cobitis; assembly: GCA_030578255.1. Classification (NCBI taxonomy): domain Eukaryota; kingdom Metazoa; phylum Chordata; class Actinopteri; order Cypriniformes; family Leuciscidae; genus Tiaroga; species Tiaroga cobitis. Next base: position 33,728,282 of record CM060603.1, read on the forward strand.
CTAAAGTGGCTAACTCTGCCTATAAAAGTAGCTCTGCCACCGTGAACTTTGGTCTCTTGAACACTCGCTCTCTCAACAACAAGGGTCCACTAATCAGAGATGTCATTATGGACTATAATCTTGACTTTTTATGTTTGACTGAGACCTGGCAGCTGACTAATAATTTTATTCCCCTTAACGCATCTGCCCCGCCGGGGTTTGTTTACAATTGCCAGCCCCGTGCTTCTGGACGTGGCGGAGGTCTCGCATTGTTTCATCGCGAGACCTGGAAAGTTTTGCCGATTCCTGTTTCTCCTCTATTTTCATCATTTGAGTACTCTGACTCACAGTTGCCCGGACCCTCGCCCACAGTCGTGGTCACTGTTTACCGTCCCCCAAAATATAACAAAGATTTTCTAAATGACTTTTCTCAGCTTTTCACTCATCTTTCAACTCTATCTCATAACTTAATCATCCTGGGTGATTTTAATATTCATATGGATAATATCAGTTCTCCGCTCTCCAGAGAATTTTCATCTTGCCTGGAAAGCCTCGGTCTGCATTTATATATCGACTCTCCAACTCATTGTGGGGGGCATATACTGGATTTAGTCTGTTGTTCCGGTGTCATCCCCTCTGCCTGTAAAACTCACTCTGTTGCCTTTTCCGACCATATGCTTATTACTTTTAAGATCACCCTTCCGCTATCTAAACTGACTCTTCCTCGCACCATTTCTTTCAGGAATATCAAGGACATTAACACTGTCACCTTTGCATCTGATATCAATAATTTTCCAAGTGTACCTGCCTGCTGTTCACCTGATGAATTAGTTTCCTACTATAACAAACATCTTCACACTCTCTTGGACACTCATGCTCCTATGAGATTCAGATCAGTCTCCTTCAACCGTTCAGCACCCTGGTTCACTCCCGCCCTACGCCTTCTGAAATCCCAGGGCCGTCAGCTGGAGCGTCTGGCTAACAGAACTGGACTCACCATTCATAAAAATATGTACATGAAACATGTCAATTTGTATAAGGATTCTCTCTCTTCAGCTAAATCTACTTATTACTCACACTTAATCCACTCTAATCATCATAATTCTAAAACTCTGTTCTCCCTCCTCACCTCCATTACAAAACCTCCTGACTCTCTTTCCTGCCATATGCAATCTCAAGACTTTTGCAATAAACGTATGTCCTTTTTTGTTTCCAAAATTACAAACATCCATAAAGACCTGACCTCATCTGGAGCTGCTGCTTCTGGAGGCAACTTTAACACCCCTTATCCATTCCCAACTACTACTTTTTCAAGTTTCGACCTTCCCTCTGTTCAAGCCATTTCGGACATTATTCATAAATCTAAACCCTGCACATGTCAGCTCGACCCACTTCCCTCCAGCCTGGTTAAATCCTGCTGCTCTTCACTTGCCCCTCTCATCACTGAGATTATTCACTCCTCCCTAAGCTCTGGTTCAGTCCCCCCTTCACTCAAAATTGCCTCGGTCACACCCATTCTGAAAAAACCTGGTCTGGACCCCACTAATTTTAGCAATCTCCGTCCCATATCTAACTTACCCTTCATATCCAAAATCCTGGAAAAAACAGTCGCTTCTCAACTTCATACTCACCTCATGTCGAATAGCATCTACGAGCAGTTTCAATCTGGCTTCCGTCCCCTTCACAGCACTGAAACCGCACTCATCAAAATTTCAGATGACCTTCTTATGGCTTCTGATTCTGGGTTACTTTCAATTCTCATTCTTCTGGACCTCACAGCAGCTTTTGATACCATTTCTCATCCCACCCTTCTCAGTCGATTATCATCTATTGGTATCACCCACACTCCCATAGCCTGGTTTACTTCATACATTTCTGATCGCACACAGTTCATACAACTAAAAACCCAGAAATCCGTTACCTTCCCTGTCTCCGCCGGAGTGCCCCAAGGCTCTGTATTGGGGCCTCTCCTTTTTACCATATACATCCTCCCTCTTGGTCACATCCTCCGTAAACATAACATTACATTTCATTGCTACGCGGACGACACCCAGCTCTACCTCTCTACTAAACCATCTTCTTTACTCCCGCCAACCTCTCTTACCCTCTGTCTCCAAGAAATTCACTCTTGGTTTTCATCCAACTTTCTCAAACTGAACAGTTCAAAAACCGAAGTCCTCCTGGTGGGCACACCTCATACCCTCTCTAAAGCTAATAAAGTTTCCATTACCATTGATAACTCAACTATCCTTCCCTCCCCTCAGGTTAAGAGTCTGGGTGTCGTCCTTGACAGCACTTTATCCTTCCACTCTCACATTAACAGCATCACCCGGTCAGCCTATTTCCACCTGCGTAACATTTCCCGCCTCCGTCCCTCTCTTACTCCAAAAACCACCGCCATCCTGGTTCACAGTCTCATCACATCTCGGTTAGATTACTGCAACTCACTCCTGTTTGGCCTCCCTAATAAGTCGCTCCAGAAGCTGCAGCTCCTACAGAACTCTGCTGCACGCCTGATTAGTCAGACCCCCATTTTTCACCATATCACTCCCATCTTGCAACAACTTCACTGGCTTCCTGTCAAACAGAGGATCATCTTTAAAATACTTCTCATTACTTACAAAGCAGTTCATAACATGGCTCCTCCATATATCTCAGATCTTCTCCATTTAAACATCCCTACTTGTTCACTCCGATCATCTCACACCTGCCAGCTTTCTGTTCCCCCTGCTCGTCTTGTCACAATGGGGAACAGGGCGTTTAGTCGCTCTGCTCCCCATCTTTGGAATTCCCTCCCTCCAGATCTTCGTACCATCAACTCATTTAACCTTTTCAAATCCAAACTCAAAACTCACTTGTTTAGACAATCATATTCCGCCTGACCCATATCACCTCAATGTTGTCTTGCCAATTTTATTGTTTACTGTTTTAATGGTTTTTATCTGTTTTGTACAGTGTCCTTGGGTGTCCTGATAAGGCGCTTTAAATAAAATGTATTATTATTATTATTATTATTATTCTGCAGCACAGCGCCGAGATATAAAGTTAAGGAAACTAAACAACCGAGAAAAATATATGTCTACTACTTCAGATTTAACGTTTGATCTGTACATCAGCGGGGAATAACATTATAATCTCGTTCACGGTAGAGAAAGCTGCATGTACAAAAGTAACCGTGAAGACTTCAATGTAAAACCCTATTTTTTTACAGTCTATGGTAAAAACGAATCACTTTTCTACCCTCGGTACTTCCAGTAATCGCTTGATTCCGGTTCTGGCTTGATTGACAGATGTCTCGTCCAATCAGCGACAAGTATGCCATTCTCAAAATATACCTACCTTTTCCGTTTTGAATGAATTGTCGTTGTGTTTTCTGAATTGTTATTTTGTTTTCTGAATTGTCGTTGTGTTTTTTGAATTGTTGTTGTGTTTTCTGAATTGTTATTTTGTTTTCTGAATTGTTATTTTGTTTTCTGAATTGTTATTTTGTTTTCTGAATTGTTATTTCGTTTTCTGAATTGTCGTTGTGTTTTCTGAATTGTCGTTGTGTTCCCTGAATTGTTGTTGTGTTTTCTGAATTTTAATTTGTTTTGCACCTCTCGGCCACCGTATTAAAGGGATAGTTCACCTAAAAAATTAAATTCTGTCATCATTTACTCACCCTCCAGTTGTTTCAAACCTGTATGATTTTCTTTCTTCTGTTGAACACAAAAGAAGATATTTTGAAGAATGTTGGTCACTGGTGTAGGAGAGCACATGAAGCGCGGGACGAAAAAAGTAGTCCCTTGCAGACTTACTAACTAAGCATTAGCTGTCAAAATGCTCAAATTTCATGCATATACAGACATTATGAGTTCTTAATCTTACTTTATCTTAATCCTTCTTTGTGTTTTATTTGTTGTTCCCTTTGCTTCGGTAATTGAAGTACCACAGAATTTACATGTCGCAGAGGTTTTCCTTTTTTAAAGTCTTACTGCATATGGATTCTTTGTGGCTCTTATATGCAAACTGAATAATGGATGATTTAGCAGACATTTTCAATACATAGTTGAGCTATAGGCTCATGACATCCTGACCTGACCTGAGTCCTGCTGCCTTTGCGCTAACATTAGTCTAAGTCATGCGCAGTTTTGCACAAGAAAATCACCAATCATTGGACGTGTCAATCAAACATCAATTTGAAGAAATATTAACAGTAATAATCATGAAAAATATTTTGAATTGGACTCGAGTCCTAATATGTTCGAGTCCGAGTCAATACCGAGTCAAAATGTACACGAGTCCATGACAAAACCAAGACCATTAAAATATGGTCTCGAGACCGAGTCCGAGTCTCGAGTACTACAACACTGGTGAACGCACCTTCATTTAGAAACAAAACACCACTGCTTTGTGTTGTCCAGAGACTCGACGATGTTGATTCTGCTGTAGCTTTGTTTGGAACTATTTTTGTGGCGGAGTGTTTACTTCACTTTTTTATAGTAGCAATATCACACTCACAAATCTTCCAAAAATGTCACCTACCAGATGCCAGAATAACCCCAGAGAGCACCAGTTCAGCCCAAATAATCACTACTGCTGCCCCACCAACCACACCAACTAAGAATGCTACTTTACCAAAGAGTTTTCTTACCTGTGGTAAACCGGAGCCCAAAAAACAACTAAACCGGATTTATGGGGGTCTTAAAGCTATTCCTGGAGCCCATCCATGGCAAGTATCAGTGCAGATCAAACCTAAAGGATCCGTCCAAGGCTACAGACACATCTGTGGAGGCACCCTTATCAAGCCTTGTTGGGTGCTGACTGCAGCCCACTGTGTGTAAGTATGGTCTTTAGTACAATATTAAAGTAAAATTCACCCAATGACCACAGAAAAATTGTGACAAGACATATTAAGGTATCAAACAGACTAGCCTAATGGTTAGATCTGAACAGCTTTGAATCTGGCAAGCAATCACCTTTGCGCACCTGACAAAGTTGCTTTGAATGTGTGCAAAATGACAAGGTAATACAAACTTTAAACAAGGTAATTTGTCTGCCGTCTGGTTTGCTTTTTCGATGGTATGTGTGCTTTTCTCCAAATCACATATTGGGTGAGTGTTAGTTGGATAGCATTGTGTAAACGTAACATCATGTTATTTTTGCCCCATCCTTGCTTTTTCAATCCATAGTAACTGTTAACTGCTTTAGTTCTTATTTCACTGCATTTAATTAACAGTTATCATTATGAATTATTGTCTTACTGTCAAATCCTAAATCAATGAATTTATGAGCTCTCAATATTACATTTTACTTCTAATGTGGCGAAATCTTTACACTTGCAATACAAGAAGTCTAAAAATGTAATTTTTCTGCATTATTTCATGCATTATTTAATCCTCAATACAACACTGTAATCATGATTTTTATTTCCTTTTGTTGTGTATACAGTGATAAAAATCATGATTACAGTGTTGTATTGGGAGGATTAAATCTAGTACAAAAGGAGCCAACAGACCAGACTGTGCTGGTGGAGGACACCATCATCCATGAGAAGTACAGGGAAACTCCTGATGTCGTCTACAATGATATTGGTGTGTATTGTAGACATTTATATGCATGAATAAACAGGGTCTTAACTCTTTGCCCGTCAGTGTTTTTTTGGGTTTTTTTTTTTTTAAGTGGCCAGCAAGCATTTTTGATCTTTTTCACAAAACTTTCATGGCTCCCAGAATGTTTTGTTGTATGAATATCTGAACATGATATAAATAATAAAAATAAAGAACTGAGCCCCTGTTTTTAATAAAAAAAAATACATTTTATTTTAGCTTCATGCATTCTTTTATTTTTTTATCATCATTTGAATGTAAGAAGAAAATTGTGTTTTTGTCAAAGACTACTCCTGGATCAGATTCAGAAAGATGATCAAAACATAGAAACATACAGTAGATGGGGTAGATTGAGTCCATCAACACCCCTTTATTGTACAAGTCTTTGTTTAGCCATTAAAATACACAAGATCTTCAAAATAAAAGCCTGACAATAATAAGAACTTCAAAACAAAAGACCTCAAAGAGTTAAAATTAATATTGTTGCAATTCTAAGCAATTAATCTGACTATTTGGTGATAGAAAAAAATCAGGAGAGGCTCCACAAATTATTTTGAAGGTCTATAATGTTTTTATTTTCTTGTATTTCTAATTTTCATTCTTTCCTGTGATGCAGCTCTATTAAAACTGAAAGTTACAAATGGAGAATGTGCTAAGGAAACTCAGTTTGTGAAAACTGCCTGCTTGCCCAGAGAACCTTTTGCAGATGGAGCAGAATGCAGCATTTCAGGATGGGGAGCCACAGAGACGTGTACATCTCCATATGTCTATTTTTGGGTTTGTCTTGAAGGTTCATCGATGAAAAGACTAAATGTGTTCTTTTTCCCTTCCTGTCTGTAGCAGAGTATGGCTCCATGCATTTGCTTGATGCACAGGTTTTGCTGATTTCTCAGGAGGCTTGTTCAAGCAATAAAGTATATTCGGCTTTGCTGGATGACGGCATGTTTTGTGCAGGCTATCTCAAGGGAGGAGTGGACTCATGTCAGGTGGGTCATCATTTTAACTGTATAATGTGGTTTACAAATATTGAAAGGAGCTGGTGCTGTTGTAACTAGAATGACATTTTTAAAAAAATTGGAAAGAAAAGTAAAATTACTGCAAAGTAATCATTTCGTTGTGAGATGTCAGTATTATCTCTTCCTGACAGGGTGACTCTGGTGGGCCTCTCACCTGTCAGAAGGATCAAATACACTATGTCTATGGTATAGTGAGCTGGGGAGACAGCTGTGGAGAGAAGAACAAGCCTGGTGTCTATACCAGAATCCTTAAATACTTGGATTGGATCAATGAAAAAACAGCTGGAAGCCAGTAGCATGTCCATTAAAGATTAACCAACCACATTGGGGTTTTTTGTCGTGTACTCTGATCTACCAGTAATGCTTTGTACACATTTTTATTGTAGAGTTTTAGATGATTCTTTTGATGCATTAATAAAACCTTGTCGCTTCATGGGGATACATACTTAAAATAAACAATATCAGACAGCTACCACTGAAATATCTTCCAGCTTTTGACCAATTTGATGTCTCCTTGCTGATATTCATTTCTAGTGTCCGTATAGCTTGCTAGCACCAACAAGAAGTGTTTCTTGCTTTGACTAGCTAGATATACTACCATTCAAAAGTTTGCGGTCAGTTAAAAAAAATGTATATACTTTTCAGAAAGGGTGCATTAAATTGATCAAAAGTGTCAGTAAAGGCATTTATCGACTCCTGAGGAATCTGCGAAATGAAGATGGGTTTAAAACTAGACTCAGAAATATATGACTTAAGGTTTAAATAGGTTTAAAATAACCTATGGAACTATTGTAGGCCTACTGTAATTTGTTTGTCAGTGAGCAAAAAAATAAATAAAGTAACATTCTTTTGGTGCAAGTCATTCCTGCAAAAGATCAACAATTGTATGGGTTATTGCACAATAACTCACTGCTCTTCAGCAGCCTCTTGGCAATGGGGACCGGGGGGCGAATAAACAGTAGTAAATTGTTGGTGACACCCAGTAGCTGATCTGATTTTGCCTCGTCAAGTTTTATGAGACCAGGGTTTGTTGCTGTTAGCAATTACAGCACCCTGCCAACAAAACTGTATTCACATTAAATCAGCACCATAGATAACACCTGCCCTTTATATAAAAGGTTGAGGGTTATTTAAAGGTTAAGTCCTTTATATGACACATGGATTGTCCCAAACAACATAGTATCCAGAATAAATCTGAGATAATGACCATGTTTACATCAGTATCATTTTTATTTATTATTATTATTAGTTTATTATTAGTTTATTTGTCAGGGACAATGCAGCGCACATTATTACATACATAATTATCATAGACACAGCCATAACAAAATGTGTAAATGTGTTGCATAAAAGGTTTCTAGCCAGTAGGCTAATTTTCAACCCCAGTGCCTGGTCAGGCCTTTCTAAAAACATATACTAAAACATAGTGTAGATTACACAATCAGGCATAAAAATACATAATAAACACTAACATTGACATTTTACACAATCCCGACCACATTTTTAAGGTTAAGTTTCAGATTCTGGTTAGATAGAATTCTATTATTTTCTAGAAATACTAGACATGTTCATTCTTGCCATGTTACACTGAATTTTATCTAATATCGAATACAATACAACCAAGAATTGCCTTTTGTTTGGCTATTCTACCATTCAAAAGTCAGTAAATTTTTTATGTATTTGAAAGAAGTCTCTCATGCTCACCAAGACTGCATTTATATGATAACAAAATACAGTAACTACAGTAATATTGTGAAACATTATGACAATTAATTACATTTTGTTTAAATGTAGCCTAAATTATTCCTGTGATAGCAATGTGGCAAGTTTTCAAAGTCACATGATCCTTCAGAAATCATTCTAATATGCTAATTTGGTATACAAATAAAATAATAATTACATTAAAAATTGTTCTGGAAAATAATAAGAGTAAGGTGTACAATTTAAATGATCCAAAACTCAAATTCATACAGGCATACTTCATTCCAGATGTCTTGTTCTTAGAATTTTAGAAAGCAATATTGGCTGCATATTGCCTTACATGATACTTGTATAATCAGAATATGACTAATTTCTGAATGGTATCAGAATATTCTTGTGCATGTAAAGTCATTCAATGAGCCCTTCCAGCTATAGAATGAAAACTTTAATTGGGGACGTATGAGATAATACGTTTTTTTTCCCAGGATGCTAAGCAGCGTTTAGCACATTTAAATAAACCGTTGCTTGAAATGGATGGTGTCAAACATGATCTCTACAACAATAAAGCCTTTGCAGATGAGTCATCTAGCATGCCTGACATGGTGGCAATCTCTCTTAAGTGCGGTTCTAAATATACATACCTGTCCTCATACATTGTGACCTATGTGAGAGAAAGAGAGAGAGAGAGAGAGAGAGAGAGAGAGAGGGAGGCAGAATTACAGTGAAACAGTATTACAGTATTTTGCTTTTTAGTATGATATTGTCATACCCAGCTAACAAAACATATTTTCTAAGAAAGTTTTGCTAACATTCCCATAACATTCCCCAAGTTATCTCTAAATGTTCCCTGAAATATTCTCTTAAGTGTTGTAAAAACTATTTTCTTGGTTATATGACCTTTCAGGGAGCATTTTATTTTATAATTTTGAAAACATTACGGGAACGTTAGTTTTCTATGAAAACATTTCTACGAACGTTCTACATCAGGTAGATACATTTAAAAAATGTTAGACATACGTCCAACTAAAAGGTTTCAGAATTTTTTTTTTTCCATGAACGATAAATACTTATTTTGTCCTAACATTTTAAGAACATTATAGATATTCTATTAACATTACTGGAAGACTGTTTGTTCTAAACTTATGAACTTATAAAGAACCTTGCCAGAACATTAGCCAAATTTCTGAGAACCTTTTAGCTGAGTATGATGACAGACCCTACTATCCATGGCAGGTTAAAATAAAACAAAAAGAGTCCACAACAATGGATCTGTCCAACCAATTGCTTATAAAAGGCTCACCCTGTCACCCGGCTGTATGTCCGCCATCCCTTCATTGAGCTGGACCTCAATGTCTTTGAGGAGGACATAGTTAGTCTCAACGAGGTTGTCTAGTGCTTGAACCGCAGCCGTCTCCTCCATCTCCAGCAGGGACAGAGTGATCCTACAGTCCTCTTCCAGAACTCTCCGCATCTCTTCATACTTCTTCACTATATTCTCTCTCACTGCAGAGGACTTGGACTGAGAAAGATGAGCAAATGTTACTCAATAAAAACTGGGTAATCCATAAAAAACTACAAAATGTTAATTTGCATTTCATTTTCCTAAATTCAAATATTGCAAATTTTCCTTTGCAATTAATACGACTCCTCAAAAATCTTTGATGCATTGTTTTCGAGAGTCTCTTATGAGAGTCTTTTTATTTCAAAGTTTTTTACTCACTTTGATTTCATTTTGCTTGCCATTCAGTTTCTTCAGTCTACATCTGATCACTTCCCTTTGCCTAATAAGAAGATCCTGGGTATTTTTTCGCATGTCTTGTTGAGAAAAGGAAAACAAAATACATGGGAATTCATGCAAACGTTGACATTTTAGGATAAAAAAAAGGTCAAAGAGAACAAACCTTACCTGACACTGAGCTTTCATATCACCGTGTTGGACTGAATTGTCAGACTGAGTGACGGCCCTTATGTTGCTTTCACAAATCCTTAGAGGGTAATTTGCAACTAGATGTTCCAGCAGGAGAGATTTTAAGGAGCTCATGCTTCACTACTAGTGAAAGCAGATCACATGGGTGGGTCACAGAGGCACGATCCTGCCAGAGATAAATGGCATTCACCTTGACTTGTTGCTGTGACGCATCTGTCACTATAGTGCTGCTTGCCACCTGTGACAGGACACTCACATACCACTTCCTCTCCAGGCCAATTTTAGAGGTGGTATTTAAAGAAGTGGATAGTGAGACATTGTCCCATGTGGGTTCATTACAATCAGGCTTTGTAATAAAGTCTGTGTATGCTCTCTATAATGTGTCTCTTAATGTGAAACTAAGTGCAAGTGAATTCTGGGAAATGCAGGAATGAGAAGGTCAGTTAGAGCCTTCTTACAGAGGAGGGCCTACGATTCAGAATAGTGACAAGAAGTGAACAGAATGAGTTAGGTGGAACACTGAACACAATTCACGAAAATCTTTAACTTTCAGCTCCAGATCACAGATGAATCCACCAGATGGCAGCAGAGCATACACATGGCTGGACATCTTGGGAGAATCAGATAAACTGCTACTGGTTTACAAGATTTATGACAGAAAATGGTTCTGATGATTAAAATGCTATGGTTGTTGTTGACAGTGGTGACATCATTCATGATGCATAATGCCATTCCTGCTAACTACAAGTAACAGTATATAGTTTGCATTCTATTCTCAATAGGGTCATTACTGTAAAAAGAAACAGTTTGTACAATAGTTTGCTTTCCTTTCCCAGTATTAGTTTGTACAAAAGTATAATTGCACAAGTACAAAAATGTAAGCATGTATAAATAAACATGCAAACAAGCAGTTTATACAATATTTGCATTACTTTTTAGATTGTATTTTTAGTTTGTACAATTATTTATTATACAAATATATTTAGAAAGAATATATATATATATATATATATATATATATATATATATATATATATATATATATATATATATATATATATATATATATATATAATACGGTATGTGTATAAAAATGTCCACAAAGAATAGATAGATAGGTAGGAAATTCTAGTACATTAATTAAATAAACCACACATTTATTTTCATTATTTCTAATAGGATCACCCTTTTGTATTGCTTCATATCCTCATCATTTTGGAAAATTGGGTCCAGGTATATCTCACTTGATATTAGTGCTCTAGATTTCATCAAGCGCTCAGATTTATATCCGTCTAAAAGTGTGCAGACAGGCACATTTAACAACAACATTGTAGTATGTAATTCTAAAAACAGTATTGTAGAATGGCAGCCAAAAAATCCAAAACAAAAAAAACCATAGGGCCTACATGAAATATTGCATGGAAACACGAGGACAAATAAAGCATGATCTGACTTATCTTCTTTGATCTTGCTTTGTCCTTGCCTTGCTCCCTGTGTAACAATAAAGCACAGTCAGCTTTACGTATGCTCTAATAAATGCAGGCCCAAGCACATTACTGGATTGGGAAGACCACTGTGATCCATAATCCACCTTTCATCAGAATTTCCTGTGGAAATAAAGTCCCTTAATTTCTCCAATCTCCACCATTAGACAGCAAAACCCTGACCCCTCTGTTACCTCCCCTCTGGTCCCTCTTTAAACCACTGCCTATTAGGCAGCTCAGATCAAATCCCTGCTGTTGGACTTTAATAAGAGAATATTTGCTCCTGTATTTTAACCTTGTTATCCAATATCCTGTTCCATTTTCCTCTGAGTGTATGCTATGGGCTGGTTTAATACAGGAAGGGTGCTTGACTTGAGGCCCACATGGAGAAAGAGGCTAAACTTGTCATGTTTTATGTTTAAAGCATAGGGCAATAAAAACAAATCTGTAAATAAATAATGAACTGTGATCATCAACTGAAATAATCAGCTCCTTTTTGAGTAGTAAGAGCTTTGTAAGATCATTGTGATGTAGTAATCATGAATCAAATGAAATTTTGAACAATTTGAGCATTTAAAAAGTTAAAAAGTCAGTCTTGGTGATCAAGGACATGAAATGTTATATGAGTCCCTTTATCTGTAAACTGTACCTGTGAACATCAACACAGGTGAGTGTGTTGCACTTGACACCTGTTTATGTTTGGCAGAGGACCGTTCATTAAATATGTACATGTGTAGTTGTACTGGGTGAGGTTAAGTGCTTTGTAAACCTCTCAAGATTGTATCAATAAAGAAAAGGTCCTTAACGTGCGTAATCACACTGTGTTTTTTTTACACCTATTATTAATGTCACATCCACATTTGAAGCCTGGCTGAAATGTGTCGACAACTGCTAAAACAACAGTGCTGTCAAGTTTAGGATTAGTCTGTAAAGTCACAACAGGAGGTTTTCAAATGTAGAGGTTTTTTTTTCGTTATTAATAAAAGTATCTTTTAACAGCATTTTCAAACAACAAATGCCAAAGTGCGCTCTCTGATCGTTCAAAACGTCCAATTTTTAACGTCAGTTTTTTTCTTGCAATATTAAACATTTCATTTAATCTTTTTTTGTAAATATTAAGGGGGATGTTTGAATGTTCTTTGAAACATTTAAACATTTAAAAAATGTTAGATGAATGTCTCCATGAACATTAAAGCTGCAGTCCGTAGCTTTTTTGGGGTTAAAAATGATCCAAAATGCATATTTGAGAAAATACATAACCCAGCCAGTGTTCAAAACTATCTGATTGCCTTAGCTCGATTCAAAGTGGTAAGCTTGTAATAATGTTTTTAATTCCAGTGGTACTGGTGGATTTCCACGGGAGATTCGAGCGTGTCTTTGCGTCATTACGTCACATCTGTACACATAAAGAAGGAGTCTCGGCTAGTAGGCTATATTGCGTGTGAGGATGTTGGAGGTGGAGATTTATAGCCTTTTCTCACAGCACTTGATATAATTAAACTTATCAATTTGATGGCGGTTCCAGAAAGGTTCAGTGACAACAGATTCACCCGTTGTAAAATGCAAAAGACTTCGTTAGGACTTCGGAGTGGCTACAGAAAAAAAAAGAGACTGCAACCGGACCCATGCGAAAACAAGGATACATATCGGAAGGACATTACATCACGCAATGCTGACGTTGTTAACATAACAATTTGAGAACAAAGTATAATTTGCACGGTTTTGCGTGATATGATAACTTATAACGCGATTGTTAGATTTAATCAGCGCGATTTACTGCAATGTCAGAACCAAAACAAAGGTGGATGTTTCTTACTAGTTCAGATGACATTTTCCGGTGAAAATTCTTATGTTGGTCATACTTCCAAAAAGAATGATCTGTGATTCTGAATGACAATATCCACACCGGCGCGGTGACTAACAGCTGAACACGCTCCTAAATATTGTGTTCTTCCGCGCTGTGTCGTGTCGAGGGTGTTGAAGTACAACTCACATAAAGTTGATAATTCCGCGAATGACTGCAATTGCAGATTTCGAACAGAGATGGCGAGAAAGAGGAAAAACGCTGCAGCTTTAATGTTTTTGTGCTAACGTTTTGAGAGCATTGAGAGCAGATGACTTTGATTGAACATTTTTATTAACATTAGGCCTATAGGCTACTTCATAATGTTGAGAGAACCTTGCCAGAACATTAATCAAGTTCTAAAAATAATAGCGTTTTTGTCAGAGACTAGCCTACATCCAGATTGGATTCAGAACGATGATCAAAACATTTCCATCAACACCCCTAAGGTTGCACAGTCCTGTACCTCATCCATTAGGCAGTTTTGATTTACACTGTTTAATGTTGATGATCGCGTTATTTTACATACATTGATCCGGAGATTCTGTACTGATTCTGTCAATGGTGGGAAAAGAGTAAATATTTTTAAGATAGTTAGCTGTGCTGGTGGCATCCCGAGATTCTCATGGCAATTCATTTACATTTTGGCAAATTCGTGGCTCATTTATACATTTTTCATACGATCTGCTTACACCCCAGTGACTGTAGCCTATGTTTAGGGGTAAGGTTGGGGTGGACCTTAATGCTTAGGCTAATCTAATAATCGTTTTTGTACGATTCACATTGTATGAATTCATACAAAATTGCCACCTTGGAATGTACGGTAATTACCGTAACAAACAATTCTGAACTGTAAAAACCCTTCATGTGCTTGTAGAACTTGTAAACTCGTAATTTTTGTAAAACCAAAACTCATAAAATTCCGAAAAACAATGAGACAATTAGTTATTCTACTTTGAAATGTGCGTTCCGCTTTTGTTTAGGTCCGTTTGATCCTATCCACTGCTAGTTTACCCAAAAATAGGCTATTTAGAAGCCCAGTTTGCGGGAAACACAGTATGGCAATATTTTAGCCAAGCATGGAACTGGGTCAGAGATAGCAGATTCTACCTGACCTAAAAAGCATCGGCAATGAAACATTGCAAACTGATTAACTTACACATTGTCAACTGCGCTCGTTCATGTTATGTGTCAATCTGAGCGTCGAGTCTGAGGAGGAAACGACTCTCTCCAATATTTTGAATTTGGACTGCAGTGCCCATTCCAACCACTAATACCCCATTTACACCTGGTATTAAAATGCGATCTGTATCCAGATAAGTTATCCGGATAATAAGTGTTCTGATCTTACCTTTGCGTTTACACCTTGTATTTTTAATGCGTTCTCGTTATCCACATTGAGTTCGGATCTCTGTCCTCCAGAGTGACACCTGCGCGTGAGCACTGAGGTGGCGGGAAATCAGCTGTACGTTTGGTAGGTACGAATGCCATCACGTCGTACGGATTGTGCTTACACCTAGTAAAGATCCGAACACAATGCGAGCCAGACTACCTCCAGATGTGGTCAGGCAGATCTGATCACAATCCGATCACAACGTATTTACACCTTGGATTAACATGCGTTTTTTATTATCCGGATAACTTATCTGGATACAGATCGCATTTTAATACCAGGTGTAAATGGGGTCAAACTGTCAATATTACATACTTCACATTTAAGGTGTGTTCGACTTGAAGCGGTGCTGTGCAGACCTATTGGTGTATGACATCAAAGTGAAAGCGATTCGAAAGCATATAGGCTACTGAACTTTATTCACAGCAATTATGACATGGTGTGAACACAGCAATAGTTACGTTTTCCCCTGAGATCAGGTTGGCCAGACAAACCTCAAATGAGAGAAAAAGTAGACACTAAGTCTAAAAGTCAGTGAATAATTCTCAAGTGTATTCATTTATTTGTATTTTTAGACATGAAACCCCATCTTTATTGTGATCAACGTTGTTTTTGAGCAAGAGAGCGCACCCTGGCAACATATGAGAAGCACTGAACTTATTGCGGATAGGAAATTCTTTACATGTTAAATGATTAACGTTTTATTATCCAACAGCCCTTCCTGTTTAGGTTAGGTAGCAACACAAATAACAGAACAAAGGATGCACATACAGGCCTGAATGAAAACAGGGCCAGCCGGGCACTGTACAGCCCCACTCATCTTACAGCCTCTCGCTTATATTACCTTCTCACTTACTGTACTTCCCCAGAGCCGGGAAAAGCTATCCCTGTATCTGCATCTCTAATGGCTGCTGCCTTTTGGGGAGTTTTCAAGCAGAAGGAACCGGCAGACAAGCAGCAATCGCTTAGTTAAATGCAGAGAGCAATCTTGAAACAGAAAACTGGAGCAGGACTAGGGGGTTGCTGGATGGGCTGAAATGTTATTTGGATGATACCCGTGCATTAAAGCAAGGGGAAGCTGTGTTGAGTTTCTCATTGAGAGGCAGCAGCAGGGCTCACTGCGATAAGGAAATAAGGCTAATGTTACCTGATCTGGTATAATGTGAACCAATTACTACTCCATTGCACTTCATTACAGAACAGTAATAGGGCCGGGGTGAGCCACGCTATATGAGCAGCCGGGGGAAAATTGAGTGGTCATTGATAATATGATAAAAAGTGACAGAGAGAGAGGCCTCTCAAACAAATTATTGAAATTTACAGTGAGTGGGAGAAACAGAATAACCTCATTTAGGCAGCCGTGGGCCAGCACTTGTCCAAAGTAGCACACTAGACACAAAGGACTGCTTATGGAGGGAAATCTAAAACGATCAAAGAATAGTTTTGGGCCCTGAACTCTACAGACCTGTTCGGGACGTTGGAATTATTCAGGCATTATTCTATCTATCTATCATCTATCTATCATCTATCTATCTATCTATTACTGTTACAAAATGCTATTTTATATCTAGAGATTTCTTTTAACAGATTTTTACTCACTCAACCTAAAAAACAGACAGAAAGAAAGAAGGAAAAGAATAAATCAAAACAATCACTGTCTAAGCACATTTTCAATCATTCACTGTAATCAGATTGTGTTTACCTGAACGGGGACCGTTTTAATGTATTATTAAAAAACTTAAATGGAGTTTAGGCCTGGAAAAATGCTCATATGAAATGGTGTGCAAACAGTGTTGAAAGATTTCAATCGTTATTTGGACAGGCGTCAGACTGTTGAAAGGAAAATTAGCATTGAGTCTTCTGTTGATAAGAGTCTTTGTCGACAGGAATACCAAGAGGTGTGAGTGACACTCTGTCTTTGGCTTAACAAACACAGTCAAGTGCTTGGTAAATGTAAGCACATGATAGAGGAATGATGAGATTCTCACACTATCCCACTGTTTCAAACATAAGACAATATATGAGATATAAAGAAGGTATATTCATTTATCCCACTGTGTCTCACCAAAAACGTGTATTACGAGGTACCTCTTCTAGAAATATTAATAATATACTAAAGTAGTAAAAAGATTACTGCTGTGCACATAATTTATAAGGCATTAAAAGTCCAGTTAAACTAAATCACCAAGATCTAAATAGGCAATATATTGAATACACGCTTCATTGACCAAAACTGTTGTGAAACAACTTATCGGTGGCACAATCTTAAACCACTATTTAAAGATCATTTTGCTTTCATCTACTGTCTGTGTTCTGCTGAAAAAGCTCAAAGATGATAAGCATTCAATTTGGAATAGCAGCTTTGGCTCTACAGTAATCACAAAGTGGATATTAATCAGTCCTATTTATCTATAGAAAAGTGTGTGTGGGTCTGGCTCAAGGTAATTGTTTCATCCTGAATAGAAAGTTGGCATGGCGGTCTCATTTTCATAACTAAATGCTTCTTTCAGGCCAGACTGAATCCCAGAAATGAACGCTGTTAGCACTGTCAATCTTACTCGGCAGAAATATGCAGCAGTAATTTGTGTCCGTGATGGTATGTGTTGAGAAAGAATATTAGCTGTGAAAGCTGAGATTGCAAACTTTTAAAAACTTGTTTAAAATGCTAAACTAACAGCGAGATTATAGGGTGGTGGCAGCTCAGCGGTTAAAGATCTGCTCTAATAATACAAAGGTCACGGGGTCAAACCCAAGAAAGTTTCATTCACGAACTAGACAGTCTGCTATCATTTCTATCACAGTGCCTTGAGCAAATAAGGATGTTTTAAAGTTTACTGTAGGTCTCTTGAAATGTTTGTCTAAATATCAACTAGAACCAAAAATTCCTTAATGTTACGCTCATCAAAATAAACATGCTCTCAATTTCAGCTAATATAGGTCAAATGTGTCAAAGCATCCATTTCATTAGTGATTTACAGTAATAATGATTGCTTTTTATTAAAAAGGCTTTTCAGAAGCAATTTCATGGTTGCATTGTATACACTGTTGACAAAAACATTGCAAATGTCCAGAAGCATTTTTATTATTTCAAAATTTGCATGTATTTATTTGCATATTATTGCATTATGTTGGCTTCATATTGGAACAAGAGCTTTATTTGAAATTGAACATTTCCTGAGGACATTTGCATGTTTTATATAAGTATACCAGCACATTTACTAATTGTTACAGCTTTTTCAAATATAATAAAGTATTTTCTTGTCCAGAATTTCCAGTGCACATTGAGCAAACATACTGAAGCTTCATAAGACTAACCGGTAACACTTTACAATAAGGTTCATTAACATTAGTGTATAAACTAACGTGAACTAACAATGAGCAATACATTTGTTACAGTATTTGTTAATCTTTGTTAATGATAGTTAATAAAAACACAGCTAATCATTGTTTGTTCATGTTAGTTCACATTGCATTAACTAACGTTAACAAATACAACCTTTGATTTTAACAATGTATTAGTAAATCTTGAAATTACTGTAATATAAACTCAGATGAATAAATGCTGTATGTATTGTTCATTCTTAGTTCATGTTAACTAAGGTAAGTGTTACTGACTAACCACCATTAAAACAGACCAATATTTCAGGCCTGGTTACATCTTGAATGGATAAACAAACTGATGAACAGATTACTAATAAATTAATTTCTGATCTCACAGACATTTTTTTTTAAAAGTGCGTTTTTTTAAATAAAATGCTTATAAATGCTACATTTAGAACAAAGGAGATCTATTTTAAATCAAATGAGAGTTTTTGACATCTACCAAATTCAGTTATGTTACATATTGGCATTCTATCACTTAATAAGCTGCACCTTGCAGTTATGCAATTTATACCTTTATACATAGATTAAATGTGGCAATGAGAGCAGATTTGTTGAAAATAATAGACTCATGTGTGGTTCTAGATCTCTCTCCATGTTCTCGGGCCTCACTTGAAGTAATGTGTGCAGTAGGCTACAACTGCTCAACATCCCTAACAAACACAGTCTTTGTATGGAGACTAACATGACACCCAATGTGGAGGAGGTAAGCTTCCTAAAGTTAAACGCATCACTTAGCTCATTTTAAAAGGCTTTGAACAGACAGACATTAACCTGAAATATATGCGGGCCTCTTCCTCCAGCTTAATCCAGTATTTAATTAGAGCGGGTCAAGGGCTGGGGTCGCGTGCCTGGCTGATCGCTGCTTAAAACTTGTCCGCGGCACAAAGAGAGTACTGATAGAATGCAACCGCGGGAATGACTGCAGATCTCCGTCTAACCCTATCACAGGTTATTCTTACAGAAAGTGAACAGTGAGAGCAGAACTCATAGAGAGATATGCTGCTCGAATGTTGTAAACAGCGTTAGATGAGTGGATAGATTAAGGAAATTACAAAAAGTCAAGGCTCTGAAGAGTCAGGCCTGTTTAACAACGTGACATGGTATTTAGCACCTTCAAATGCTCAATTACTTTTAGTGATATAACCTTCAGCAGGATTTTGACAGTTGAGGGAGTAGGCTAAGAATATCAGGAGTATTGACTGCGTATATAATTTACTTAATATCTAGAGAATTAGTATTGTCTTATAATATTGTAAATTTTGTGCTAATAAGAACATGTGTTCATGTTAATGTGCAGATTGTTACTTTTGAAATCGGTGACATTGACAATTTGTGCTTTTGTGTTACAACCACTAGAGGGCACAAGTTGACTGCAAAATTCCAAATATGTTCTATACACGAGAATAATCCTTGAATAGTCTGCTCATTACCAAGTCAAAGGACATAACTAGATTTACAGTAAAATTAATTACTTTTAAATGCTATTTCAAATTGTAAATGAAATAATTTCACAATTATAATGTAGACAAATGGGCCAAATGATTTTAAAAAAAATAAATCACTCAAATTATCCAGGTTGCTGAGTTATATCAGCTTGCTCTGTGATATGTTCTGCCAAAACAATTACATTTTATTAATAATTCCATTGACAATACAATTGTAATTCTCTGTGTTATTTTCTCCAAGTGAATAGTATTTTATATGTGCCAATAAGTACGCTCCTGTGGTTCATATAACAAAGACCACAAACTCTGTTAATTTAATGGAATTTCACAATTTAAATATCAATATTTTTCCCATGGAGGTTCAGAAAATTGAAATTGAGGCAGGTTTCACAATACTCTAAGATTAAAAATTAAATAATTTAAAAATGCAGCAATAATATTTCTTGGTCCACACATTTGACCATGTTTCTATAAAATAATAAAACTAAAAACAATAGGGTCCTCTCACCATCGGTGCTCGGGCCCTAATAATGCCTGAACAGCATAAGTAATGAAAAACTCTTTTGCCATAATTTGTATAACAGAGACTCATATTGAGGTTGAACATTTTTCTAGGCAGAGTTGCATTTTGCTCCCTTCTTTTTAATCTAATTTCATGTTGATTGAAGGAAAACAGAATCTCACAATGTCACTAATCAACTGCAACAAAAGGAAAATATGTCACAACATATGTATGTTTTTCTTCCCGTTAGAGTTTGTGAACACCATCTTCGATTCATCTCAAAAGGCAGATGAGGGTTAAAAAGACGCTTCATTCAAGTGCTGACAGGCAAATTCACCTGGATAGAATGATTCACTTAATTCTATACTTGACACCATTCCCAAACTGGTCATCCCGAGCGAAAGCAGATCTGAAAAGTTTGGTCTCCGAGCGTGTCTGAGAGGAACGGGAGTGTGTGGCAGAGACAGGGACAGGTCTGTTCCACTCCCAGCTCTTAACAAGCATAGTAATACATCAGTCAAAAGCAATAATTTTACAATTAATGAAATTCCAATTTGCCTTCAGAGCATTTCGCGTTGACATTTTCCACATTGCAACAGCGCTTTGATAAAGTTTTTAAAATGCAAAAATGCATGGCAGAGGCTAAAGACCAGCCTGGGTGTCAATGTGCCTGCCAGAGGACTATGGTACTTAATTTTTATCACCACTCGCCCAGGGCAAAGAAAGCCTGAATGTTAACACTGGCACCATTTTCATTATCGCAATATGATTATGGATTTTACTGTGTTTAGCTGATAATACAACCAGGAGCTCACCTTAAAAGAATTTGCTGGGAGCCTCCATTTCCACCCAAATGAAATTTTCATTTGACAAACAAGTACAATTAGGCTGCTCCTCTTGTTCAGTGTCAGTCTGTTTTCTGATTGAACTTCGACCAATTTGCCGACGCTAAATGAGTTTGAATAATTTACATTCTGAATGTCTCGGGGACATTAGCTTTTGGAGTGCTAAGTGGCAGCATGCTTTTTGAAGTTGCTGATGATTAGATGTCATCCTCCCATACCTGCACATTTTGCAGCCTACTTCAAAGTTAAGGAGTGAAAAACCTATATACCTTTAAGTACAATAGACAAGTTAAAAGTGATTTTTTTTTCACTCTTTTTTGGGGGGCCAATTCTGTTAGGCGGAGAGAAAATTACTTTAATATGTGTGTAATGCACTTCGTTAGATTTAATGCACTTTGCCTCTCTCCGAGGTGGCTCTGTTCTTATTAAAAACATTTCATATTTAGTTCAATAAGAGGATTTGTTTCTGTCAAATTCGTATAACAAATAAAACACAATCGGTTAATTGAACTAAAACATTTACTAATTGGGATTTAGGAAATTAAACAGTGAGTGAGAAGGTGCGCAATTTTCCGAAAAAAAAAGGGATTGAGATATAATAAATTTCACGAATCCCTCGTTTCTCCTCGAGTGCTAATTTCACACGTGCTGAAAGCTGGATAAACAATCTGAGTCATATTTATTACATAGACTTTATTATGGGAAATGACTCGCCGCCTTCCAACGTTGTTTATTCTACATTCCGACACACGGATACATTCATACACACACGTTTAGCTGTTATTGGTATGGCTTCCTAATTATGCCCATTAACTTATCATTAGCTTCGGAATCCTTAATATTAGCCTCGCCGTATAGAAAACAAAATAGCTACGAGCAAGATAGCATTCACGCATTCCCTCGGTCCCCCCCCAGAACGGGCAGAGGTCTCTCCGACTCAATGACATCCAGTTGTTGTGTAAGTCTGCCAAGTCAGTTTATGGTTTCCCGTCCACCAGATCCAGTTTCCCTGTACAAATGTGCCTATTGTGCAGGCCTCTTGGCAGAGCAGACATACTTACTTTAATATTTGCGGGGCAGGATAACCTGCTGATACCGAGGAGGTCAGCTTGCCTCTCTTTTTGCCTCCCTCTCTAGATTATAACTAGTTTCCATGACTTCGAGCAAACTGAGCCTGGCTTTATCACCGTCTCTGACCGAATTGGTGCGTGCTAACTGTCATTCCTGAAAAATGAGCGTACACAGAGTTTGGGTTGAATCCTGCATGTTTAAATAAGCAGTTTTGAGAGACGAGTTACGCAAGACGTTGATTTCACGTTCGAAAAACAGTCTGATTAAAAGTCGTAATTAGACAAAGTGTGCGCCATTGTTGTTTGTATCATTATAACCCTCTTCTGTTTGACATCTGTTTAGGATTCAATGTAGGCAAATTCTCCAGACGACCCAAGCCTCACTGAGCCATGAAAGACTGTTTTTAGGGCCCACACAATAATGTAAATATATTAGAGGAGAAATTGTGCTGCAGATTACCTTCCATCAATGGGAACTAAGCCTCAGCTCAGAACAGGGAGATGAGGAACTGTTGAAAAGCAGGTCACTATGGGTAGAGGAATAATGCAACATTATTTGTTTTCTCTCTCTCTCTCTCTTTTCTCTCGCTTCCTCTACTGGATTTGGAATTGACCTCAAATTTGAGGAACAGCTTTTTTGGAGTAATCCATTCATACTTGAGAATCTGAACACCAACGCAGAGCGGAGCGAGCGAGTGCAAAAGAGAGAGGGAAGGGGGAAAAAAGAAGGGATCGCAAATAAAGGAGGGGGTGGGATAGATGAAAGGCACAAGGATTTTTACAATGTGATTAGGAAGTAATGGGCTTGAAATAATGCTCCCACAGCTTATGGGAACAGTGCAGAAAAATGGGGAATTTCCATTAAGGCTGAGTCTTTTCCTTTATTGAAGGTCAATGGCTCGACTTCGTTTTCCGATATCAAAATCATTACGGAATGGGCCGCGCTTGCCTACCGCTGAAATGGATGAAGCCCTGATTTGGTGCCCACCACCTCCGTCAACAATGAGTCCTCTGTCCTCGTCTGCGATAACTTACTACACATGCACACACACCGACTCCAGGAGTTCTCCAAAGGACCAGGTGGAACCGCTTCACCCTGTAATGGCTCTGTGGAATGCGGAGTAGTGACCCCTATTGGTTTCCCTTCCATGTGAGAGACACGCGTATGTTAAAGCCTGCTCGCCTTGCCGCTGATGCAGGGAGAGCAATCAGTAGGGCATTACTCCCTGCTTGCCTTAATGAGCACTGAGTACAGAGGGTTTAGGTTTACACAAGGTTATTAAAGAAACTTAACAAGGGCACACTGAGACAAATCAAGCCCCATGTGCTAATACAGCCCTCTTCTGTCCCGAGAAGGACAAAGTTGATGTTGATTTGTGAATCAGCTCTACTGATGATAGGGGGATGCCCGGAATGAAGCTACACTGAAAACCTTTATGATAATAAGAGTTATTAATTAAGAGTTATTAAGTGTCTACAAAATCTAGGTCGCAAACTAGTCAATGTCATCATTTCAGAGGACACAACATCATCTATACTTGGTTTCTTCCTTTAAGTTGTTCTCAACTGGTTGGTTGTGAGAGTTCAAACTGTTAGCAAAAAAATAAAATAAATGATATTATAGCCTTATAAAAACTACAACTAAAATGTAAACTAAAACAAACAAAAAAAAAACCTCGAAACTTAACTAAATTAAATAGAGAAATTGATAATAATTACTTTATAATAACCCTGCGTTGTGATCCATAAGTTGGTTTTGGGTCTGTCCTAATCACGGAGAGAAATATTAAGTCTTATTAACTTTTAAAATGGGGGCAAACATTTTCAAATATGTTTTGTGTTCAAAGGCTATCTAGCCCAGTGTTTTGGTCCAAATTCATGTCACTTTATAGAAGAAACTATTCAAATTAGACACGTTGCTTTGTGTTCTGCTTTGTAGTTTTGTTTTCACTCTGTTCTCCTTTACCCGAGTTTCTAATTAGTTTCCATATTCTCTAATTCTATCACTCCTGTTCTGATTCACGCTAATTACTCCCCGTGTATTTAAGCCTTTTCATTAGTTTTTTGTCCGTTATTGTTTTTGCTGTATGTGTTTGAGTTCTAGTTTATCTCCAGAGATTCTCCTGAATCTTCTGTGTGTATTATAATAAAGACTGGTTTTGTTTCTACTCTTCCATCGTGCGCTTACTACAGCCACAGCCGGTTGTGACAGTTGCATGACATGTCCTTATACTCAAAAACAAAACTATCCAAAGTGAGAGAAAATACAACCATTAAATGGTTTCACTCATAGCAAAGTTTGTGCTGAAACCAGTGTGTGTCATCTGAGCTGTGAATTACTTGCTGCCAAGAGCATGAAGCTAATAAAATACAATTTTGTATGATAAACAATTTTGGAATTGTGTTGGATCACCACTTGATGTCCAATATAAAATCTGGTTCCTGAAGCAAAACCATTTGAAAACCAGTGCTTTGTGGAATTGTTTATTCACCTTTGTACAAAGCTATCCAGCATTCCTTTCCAGAATACCTAAATGTTGGTTAAAAAAATAATTCATTATTGCAGTTTTCTTACAGGCTTAAAGGTGTTGCTTTCATATACTCTGGAACTGCAAAGAATAAAGTTCAATTCATTTATAGCTGAGCGGTGTGCGTTTCATGTTCAAACCCCTTAAGTAGCTTGAGAGACCAATACAAAGAGCTGTAGGCCTCTCATTCAACGGTCCGGGTTCTTGGCTGTAATTGAAGAAAAGAACAAATCCTGAAAGAGAAAAATGGTGCCATGAGTAAAATAAGGTGCTCGCGTGGAGTGACGGGAAACAAACAACAGCTCTAAGCAGGCTTTTATTTATTCAGTCACCAGAGAAATCAAACCCAGTAACTGCTGTTACAATTGTTTGCTTTGCTTTCCTCCGCATCTGTCAAAGCATTGTGCCTTGATGATGCTTTGCATATGTTCTATGTGATCTTCACCATTATGCAATGTGGGACTCATGGGGTATTGGGATTCGAGTAATGAACAATGAGAAGCTGTTTACATGCCGATCGTGAATCAGCATCTCTGGAGTTTTAGAATCACAATGGCATTTACTTTAATCTGGATATATGCTACACATGCTAATTAGACTAATTTCCAGTGGGTAAATTATCACAAGCATTGTAGTATGGCACAATATCAAATAATACCCTCCCTTAGCCTACTGTTTTCAATTAAGCAGTATTACATGAGCTAGAGTGTTGTTGTTACGAAAATTTAGTTTACATCACTACGTCTACAGTTAAATCATAGCCATGCTGATATTGAGACCAACAGTAAAAAAAAAAAAAAAAAAAAAAGAAGTTAATAAAGTAACTTAAGTTGTATATTGCCATTTAGTTTTCAGTTTTACTCTGGCGACAGCAGAATGAACTGTTGGGCTTCTCTCGAGTAACACAGTAGTGGTGTTTCCTTTCTGAATGAATCAGTGTTTTGAACAAATTGATTGATCGAATAATTCAATGATTGACAGTTGCTGTGTCCGAATGTGCTTACTTCCCTACAGATGAAAACCCTACTTCTCAGAAATATACTTAAAATTACACTGAAGTATACTTGACTTATATTGACATAAGTCTAAGTATATTTTTCCTATACTATCACATTTTAGATTCTTACAAACTTACATGTTTTGGCATCCAATACAACAGATTTTTTTGATAATATTGATAAATATAGAATACAGATATGTTTCTAATTCTGATTATGTGAATTTTTGTGTAGTCCACAGGGATTTACTTCAAATCCACTTAACTCTGTCCCCACCATTAAAGGAATTTTCCGTTTTTAATGACACAACGCTACCTGCCATTGACGGAAATTTCCAGCGTTTCATGTTTTCACTGTTATACTGTAGGGGGTGCTATTACGCATTTTCTGAAAGAGTACAGAATCTCCGTTGCACATGGCCGGAGTGTTCAAGTGGGCGTGAAGACCGCAAGTGTGTTTAGAACTTTTGATTTCCCTGTGAAGTGTTCACAGAGCTTTTTTTTTTTTTTCAATCATTTGCATTTCAAAATAAACTTCTTTAAAATAAACTTCCTGACTGGACAACCAATGGCGTTCGTAAACCCCAATCATTGGGCAACCTATTAGAAATCAGAAAAACAAAAACAAAAAAGAGAGAGAGAGAAAAAAAGGAACAGAGCAATAGAGAAAACAATTAGCTACATAAACACAGGTCGTAACAGAACCATAGGGTTCTTAGCTTAATTTTAAAGAATCTTTATGCCAAAAAGGTTCTATAAGGAGAAATGTCTTAAATGGTACTACACAACACAACGCTGACAAGGTACATAAACTACAAGACCTTTTGTCAAGAGGCAGCCCCAACCAACAGTGAAAAAAAAAGTTCACACATAAATTCACGAGAGAAAATTTTCATGTGCACTGTGATCAGCTGGATTAGTTCCACCTTGACGTTGCATTGCACACACTACAAGATCACGCGGCGATAATATCAAACAGGTTTGAAAATATTGCAGCATCTGTGATTCATCTGGGCTCAGATTACGTCGGTGACCTGCTCATACGTAACGAGCATCGGCGACTGCAACGAGCACAATTTGGCCGCTATCTTTGGGTTTTGTCCCAGACCTTGGTAATCTTGGACCAGCAAAATTCAGCCAAAAGTCGTGTAGTGTGAGCTTGCCTTAAAAGGTTCTATATGAAACATCTGAAAGAACCCTTTAAGGGTCTATATAGAATCTTTTCTTCTAAGAGGATGTAAGAAGGTTAATTTTTAAACACACAAAATTGTTGGCTTTGAGAACAGCACATTTAAAATATTATCCTGTCAGTCTGGATCATATTTGAACACTGCCTGATACATCTTATGTTTACACCCTTCTGAATTTGGTCTGAAGTTCTTCACATCAATATCAAGGCAGTCATATTTAGGTATTACAAATGTCAGAGTTTAAAATAGGCTGGTGGAGTTTTCTAAGACGCAACTACACGGTAAAAAATTTAATGATCAATAAGTTATGACATGTTTTTACATTGCTTTAACTCAACAAAATAAGTTAAGCAATTTCAAGTTTTTAAAAAAGTCATACAAGATTCAACAACATTTTTTAAGTCAGTTTAATGCAATTTAAGCTGAAATGACTTAAATATTCAAGTTGATTGTACTTAATTTAAGGCAGCAACTTTTTTACAGTGTACAACGCAGCCACACAATATGACACTGTATCCCCTTAAAGACCACTTAAGAAGTACGAAACTCTTCCTGAATCAGTAATGTTTGCCGTCAGAAGCACAAAGCCCTGCAGTTTTCAAAGTTTAAAAACTAATTAAAGCCGCTCAGATTTACATGTATTGTGTCCCCCCTTGACAGAGATCTCTGGAAGATCAAGAGTGCCTAAATCTCTCCCTAACCACTCAACAAACAAAAGCTGAGTAATAAATCCTAAATCTGATTTTGGTATCTGCAGTAGGCAGCCCATGTATCCCCAACACAGACAGAGACTCATTGTGCTGGGTGTGTGCATGTCTCTCTCTGCAGAGTACTATAGGATCTCTGTGAATCTAAGAAACCAAGAATCCATTTGGACTGTCATAAGCATGTTAAAACAAAAGAATGGTTTGATTTTTATGCTGTTATTTCTAGCTTTTATCCACACTGGAATGCTTTCACGATAGACAATGGGCATTTTCTATCTGCAAGATGTTGTATTGCAATGACTCATTCAAAATATACAATAATGCAGATCAAGTATGGGATTATCCAACATTATTCACATAACACTAAATAAAATGGGCAATATATGACAATTGCATTGTGATATATAATTTCGTGTGATTAAGGATTGTACCAAAATAACTGGCATTCACACATCATATAGCCCAAAAAGAAAGGATATCGATTAGATAAGGTTTCTGGTACTTTTGAAAGCCAGTCAGAAAGCCGATACAACTGATTACGCACCAAACTGTGATTGTATACTTGTCCATAAAGGTCCTCCTTTCATTGAACACACAGTATAAAATAGTCTCTCCTGTATTCTGCAAAAGGGAGAGAGATGGGCAGAACGAGAGCGAGCGAGAGCAAGAGGAGGGGGAGGAAAGGGGAAGCGTTGGAGGCAGAGGGACTCAAACAAACGGTGGAGAGTGGCAAGTTTGCATTGCCCATACCAACAAGGCCCTATCTCATTAACACACCGCTGAAATAAAAGGGGGCTTTTCTGGCTCACAGCTATAAAAAAAATTATCATAGTGATGATGTTCCTCAGCCGTCAACAGAGCTGCGATAACGTTGTTTGATGATGACTTTCCCATGAATGTTAAGCAGCTGCCGCAGTGGAGGAAAGCAGCTTATCAGAGCCTAATGCCCATCTCTAATTCCTGCCCTTCTTGAACTAGCCATTTTCTAACAGCGTTAACTGTCAAATTTACATCCCGTCTTAATGCCACTAAAGAGTACGAAGGATGAAGAGTAAATGACAGCAGTGTAATGAGCAAGGCATCCCTCTTTCCTTCCTTTCCCTTTTCTCTCTCTCTCTTTCTCTCAGTCTGTCTCTCTCTATCTTTAAGGCATGAGATTTTCTAGAATTTGAGAGTCCTTTTTTCTCTACACCTGAGTTAAGAGCTCAAAATGATGCCCTTTTGCTGCAATAAAATAAAAAATTGTGTTATTGCGGATTTTATTACGAAATGGATGGATCCTGTAATAGGAATTAAAAATCACTGTAAGTGATTTCAGATTTTGATACCTAATTAATTTAACATTTTAGTTGGGCAATTTTTCAGATAGATGCACATTAGCACAGAAGAAGAAGATCTATAGTTTCTAATCCACAAGCAATATTATGACACATTTATGTCCTGTGAAACCAATTCAAGAAAACAAATAATTTCAGAATTTCAGGTGTAGTAACTGCATATATCACTAGAGCACTGTATTTGCATATTGCACCAACATAATACACTATCAACTAAGCCTAGGTTCTTTAAAACACACACACACACACACACACACACACACACACACGTGATGTACATTTTACTTATTTTTACGACCCTATATGTTCAATTAATCAAAATATGAGGAAAATATTTTATCTTTATTTAAATATTTTAAACATGAAGGAATATTTATTTGGCAAAAAAAAATCTAGTCTGGACATCACTTTTGGCCACTATACTGTATGTATTTGAATTACACTGAACTTTGTAATCAAGATTTCTTTTGCCTTGTCAGCCACCTTGGATTTCATTTTTCACTGAGCTTGTTGCAGTGCATTGTGGGATTGCCTTCTCTGTCAAGAATACATGTGATTTTACCCTTAGAATTTGGTCAGCGGTATAAAATAGCAGATTGGGTTTTAGAACAGAGCAAACAGGTTCATAAACTGAGACAGGTCCTATGTTATCATACTGGAAAAGAAGACATTGGTGCTGTTTAGAGGGTAATACTTTCCTAATTGCATAATTTCCAGTGTATTGCTGTTATTATTTCACCCATATTTTTAAAGGTGTTTTCAGGCTTCTCATGGTGAGACATGATGTGAACTCAACACTAAGCTAATGCAAATGAGACTTGTTGAAAGTTTTCCAAGGTCTGCATATAATTTAAGATGGCATTTAAGCTTCTTACCCTCGATCTTATCTCTTAAATTAATTCATCAGGTAATATTTCCCATTATTCAAAGGCATTATTTTATGTCAAAGAGAGTAATGGCATGATTACAGAGCCATGCACACAAATTAGCAGTGGAACGTGAACGTTTTCTCTTAGAAAATGATAGTTAGAGAAGCCAGAAATGAATGCAAAGAGGAAAAAAGGGGGGGGGGGGGATCCTTTAAAAGGCATTAAAAGTGAAATTTGACACAATATATCTGGTCCAGAAGGCCAATTCAATTTGGAATTCTATTTCATCTTTAATGATATATGTCCTCTTCTGTTCCGATTTTGATTCTCCACTGATGAAGAAAGGGGCTACGATTAACTATTCAAGTTTGGAGGCAAAATTGTGCTGGTATAAAAAAAGCAGAGAATGAGAGTTACCTGCTATCTCCCGCTTCATAATCAGGCATGTAAGTGAAGTTATGAATATGAGGTGTGTTTCATCTGGGCAGCCCCTCACGGGTGGGATGGACGATTCTCTCCGATTAAATCTGCGCTCATCTGATTGGAGCATGTAAGAAATTCTAACTGGGGTACATTTCACACTAATCTAGTGAAGCTGTCCAAAAGGCAAGGAAGTGTGATTAAAATAAAGAAACAGACAACAGATAAATGTGCTGGAAGTCCTGGACTAAAAAAGGGAATAAATGATTCAATTTAAATGTACGATTTTATCTGGGAATGGTCTGGTTGTGCAACTTTGTGCTTAAACTAATTACAGATGAATGGCGGCAAACTCACCCAGTGTAAAAACCATGACTTCGGCATGCATGTATTTGAAATGCATCGCATTCATAAAATGTACTGCACTGATTTCACTCTACTGTACTTTTTTTTAATAGTAGAAATTTTTCATTTCTAGAGTTAGAGATGAAAAAATGTGTGCACAGATCAAAGATTTATGTAAAATAAAATAAAAATATGTAATATATAAATATGTTTCCTTGCTAAAAAAAGTTTTCAGAAATTGCCTTTGGCCAGTGTTGATTTGACACTGGAGAACTGACGAATCTCATCTGGCTTAGCCCATAAACATTGTTTCTGTTCAATGGAGTGTTTCAAATTTACCCCTATCTCTCTCTTTTTTTCTTAATAGTCTTTGTCTATCACCCCATCTCAGTCATCTTTTAAGCATTGTTTTTTCAACTCTCTGATGAATACTTCAGTTGTTTCTTTATCTTTAGTATATACAAAGCTTGCACACTCCATGAGTTAGCAAAACATGAATATTAATCACAACGTTTCCTTTGATTTTAACCATCTTACTCAAGAAACTTTAATGAGTACAGCTACTGTAATAAACCTGCCTCTGCACAAGGAAGTGAAATTCTACGTTATTCATCATACCATAGGACTACTGCTATAAAACTATAGATCATTCTAAAATATAAATAAAATAAAATGCAATTCTCTGTACAGTTCCATCTTGGAGCATCTTTGACTGCTGGTTTTTCTCCTTTATGTTTTCACTGTACAGCTAAAGCAGGCTGCGGATTAATGGAATATAATGTTTGCAAAGATTTGTTTCCCTTTTGCCAACCAAACATCTACTTAAACCTCCTGTAGAGGCTGTAAGAATTATCTTGCCAATCAAATTAGTTTGTTTTAGCTCTAAAAGTCTAATCCCAGTAACACTGCCATCCTCTTCAAACTCCTTATTTGAATTAAAATGTCATGCAAGCGAATCATTACAGCTTAATGGTTCAAATACAGCTCACTATTACAGCCATAATAAGTAGTTTGAGGTGACAGGTGAAAATAGAAAATAAAATAAATGAGAATGGCATGATGGACTTATCCAGTGTGAATATGTACCATTAAAATGTATGACGCACCAGGAGATGACTCCCGCTGTACAGTTACACATTATGAGCACTGTCATAATTAGTGCTAAATGTAATCTACTACTCTGCATTCTCACAGGGACGATTTGGGCTGGGGAACGACGGTGAAAGATCCCACTCTAGAATTGGATTTTTTTCAAATTCGTAAATAATAAACACACAAGATTACTAAAGCACATTTACAATAAAATAATATTTTGGTCTTTCTACAAAAAAAAAAAAAAAAAAAAAAAATCACATTTAATTCAGTCCTTTAGCCTAATTGCTGTTTCTTTGAAAGTATTTGTGAAATTTACTAGCACTTTCTGAGTGAGAATTTCTACATATTTTTTTTTTCAGTTTAGGCCTAGTTCTATTAGTTTATAGTGGGGACAGAATCAGAATATGGAATGTTATTTGTCACACACAGCTAATAGTGCAATTAATAAGAGCTGCGTTCCAATTCAGAGGCTGCATCCTTGGAAGGCAGATTGCGTCACTTCTGCAATTTATTGCTCCTTAAAATGCAGCCTCCAAATGGGTGCATCGTTTCTCAAGAAATGAAGGATACAACAGATGCATCCTTCACTGCCTTGCCTACCCCAGAATTCATTGCGCAAAGTCCGAGTCCTACAAAGGATGCAGCCTTTGAATTGGAACACAGCCAGAGTCAGACAGTCTCTATAGAGTGGTGCAGGTATGACATCACTTTGTAGGCCAAAAATGAAAGCTTTAGCATAAGTTCTGCTGGGAAGACTCAATTGTTACGTCACTTATTACCTTCTCATCTATCCAATCCTGTTCTAATACTTGTGGTATAAAAGAGATACTTACACATGTCTGACTTCGCAGATGCTGACGCTTCCATTCACCTCCATCCTCCCCACCACCACCATAATGGTTCTTTCCCCTCCATCCTCCCCCACCACCACGGCCGCATTAACAATAGGGCTAGGCGGGGCTAAAGCCCCGGGGCCCGAGCAAGGAGGGGGCCCGTGATTGGCTGTGGAGCAGATTGACTACTATAGCCAACTGATTGCCAAAGCCTTACCACGCCCCCCACAAATTAGCCCTGTTATTCAGTGGCGCTTTGCCGTATATATTTCATGCATTA
The DNA here is from genome assembly GCA_030578255.1 of Tiaroga cobitis. Lineage (NCBI taxonomy): Eukaryota > Metazoa > Chordata > Actinopteri > Cypriniformes > Leuciscidae > Tiaroga > Tiaroga cobitis. The sequence goes on from CM060603.1 coordinate 33,761,060, forward strand.
TCATGGAATCATTATCATTAATATTATAGTGACCGTTTGCAAAGACCCGCCTTTTTTAGTTGCTGTGTGGGCGTGATTTTTTTTCCCAAACCACTTCAGCGGAAATCCCGCCCTGCAGCCGATTTCATTGGTTTAGGTTACAGTGACGGGTAGGTTTAGGGATCAGTGTTTGGTGTAGGCAATCAGTACAGTGATTGACATGACCAATGAAAACTTTAGAATCGGGCCCTGCAGTAACTCATAGCCCCGGGGCCCAGTGAGCTCTTAATGCGGCCCTGCCCACCACCACCAGGATGGTCCCTTCCCATACCTCACAGGCGGTCGGCTGCGCCCCTGCCTTCGTCTTCAGGCAGGAAATGCAGAGTCCGGACCCTTGGATTGCAAAATACGGACGGGGCCTATACACCAAAGAACTTTATATCATAATATTGCTTGCTGGGCTGTTAATAAATGGTTAATTGTTACAGTATTATTCTCCCGAGTCTTTCTGGTAGAACTACGGTTCCATCGTCCCGAAGTCAAGCCTAGTCAGAACTAGCTCTGTTTTGCATCCGAAATCGTATACTTCCCTATACTATATAGTAGATGAAAAACAGTATGTGACAAAAGAAGAATGTCCGAATTCACAGTCCTCATAAAAGATAGGCAAAAAGTACTCAGATGACCTACTACTTCTGGCGAGATTCTAAAGTGTGGATATGATGGACACTTTACTATCCCATGAGGCCACAGGAGAGGATTTATGAATGGTGACTGATGCTGGCAGGTCACATTAAAATGACAACATGGCGAATGTAGTTTGTCCGGATTACATTCATACAACACACATTCATACTACATTGAACATACTTTTTTAGCAGTCGTGATCTCGTGAAATAATTAGGCTACTTATTCAAAATAAGTACCTACTCAAGAGATTATGCCATTTCGGACGCAGCCTATATTCCATTTCCCTTGGAAATACGTCACAACAATAAAGTAAAGTCAGTTGCAATGTCCGAAGTTTTACTTTACTTCAGTGTTGTGACGTATAGGATTCACGAGTACTTTAAACTCGTCATCACCATTTCTTCCCACCCTATCTTCTTTAACATTTCTTTGAATTTGATATACTGTCATTTCTCATCTCGACTCTATCCCACCTTTCTTGCCACCTTTGTTTTTTTTTCCCTCCCATATTATGCATTTAACTTCTGCTTTGCTAGTATTCATTTGCATTTCTATATGTTACCTTTAAATAATGCCCTCTTTGCTAGTTTATTTGCCATCTCATTTCCCCTAATCCCAACTTGTGTGGCATCCCACATAGCCTACATTTTACCTGACTACCTTTATTTACTATACTTGTATTTAACTGAAAACAGCTCTATTGCAAATTATGTATGTACTAGTGGACTAAAATAAAGTCCATCAAGTTGATACCTCGCACCGGGTCCGTGCCTGTGCCTTTCCACTATCAGACAAACAACACACCGGAGGTCAATGTCATCATTTCTAATGGAGAGTAGTACGGGGCTGTGTGGAGTTGCTGCGTATACATAGGCCTATGCTATGCAATGTGTTCTGTCTAGTCCGATTTGATCTTCGGTTGTAGTGAAATATTCAAAGTCGCATGAAAATCTAGGGAACGACTTGATTTTGTCCATAAGGAATTGATTGTGGCCATAGATATATTAAATCAAGGGAATGCGACAATCGTATGTCAGAGATATGAAATGTAGTTATTCTTTGGGATGGTAACAATCTCACTTATTACATGGCTACTTGCCAAATAAATAAATACATGTACATGAAATGTTGATTTGAGCTGATATTATTTTACAATCTTACTCGGATAAGCGGTGTTATGGGCTATGTCCGATTCTTTAGCTAATTGATCACTAGTGTTAGGTAAAGGTTTGTGTTTTTATATTAACAATATAACTCAAGCCGTGACAAAGACAAAGCCAATTTTCTTTCGCTTTCTTGGTAGAATTTAAAAGAGAAAATGTGTTCAAATCATTAAAGGCGTCATTCTGGACGATGGACACAATGTGACATTCTGTCTGCGTAAATATGGTTTAATAAATGAATTAACTCCATAAATAATGGCTGTAATGACATTTTAGGGGCCAATAAGTCTGAGCATTGTCAGGAAATAGTTGATGTATGAGTTTCATGCCTCAGCAGTTCCTCAAAATGAATCGGCACAGGAAGATAGCTAGGGCCTTGCAACCAGCCCATTTCCCAGAATTATCTACTTGTTGTCAATTTGCACAGTGGAATTACACATGCAAATTGCACTGCCTGCACAAACACCACTTGGAGATGATAAAAACAAATTAACAAAGGCTATAGAAGAAGGATTTATTTCACTGGCTCACCCAGGTCAAGCAATACATGTATTTGACGATTGTGTGTACCCAATTTTGGTGTAATTATATCTGCAAATTATTCTTTGTAATCTTATTATTTTTTTTCCCTTCAACCTTCTTCTTAAACTCATAATTAGCTTCCCTCGCTTCTCTCTCAAAAACAATTCAGCTGGCTGCCCCGTCAGGCTAACAGTGAATAATCTCATCTGGGTGTCACCCTTCTCTTCCTCCTCCCTCGTGCTGTGCCGTTGGACGTTATTGGTAATGGCTTGTACACTGGATACACATGGAGGCTAAAAAGTCAAGGGTCATTAAATACAAGAGCACACCATCGGGCCAAATGCACGGAAAGCAGGCATATAGCCAGTGCAGAAGTCAAGCTATACATAATCTCCTCTTAACATGGTTTCTCATATTCAGAGCTAAATGAGGAATCCCTGGACCTCCGTGTTGGCTAGTATTAGATAGCTCATTTACTTTGTACACATTCAGCTAATCTTCTCTAATGAATTCTGCCACCCCAAGCCAGATCCAGATGACTTAAAATTATTACTATTTCCTCGACATGCGCTTGCTCATTTGAGCCTCAACTCGGCTGGCTCGGGAAGAAAAAACAGCCTGTCACATAGATACTAATAATTAAGACTTTGAGATGATTAGTTTATCTCACCACACTTACCACCTCTTTTCCACTGTTACCAAAACTTAATAAGGGTTTCCAAGTTTTAAACAACAAACTCTAAATAAGTAATAAATAACAGAAATAATGATCCCGAGCACAAACTGAACAAAAGTGCCAGTAATGAAATAATATCATTAATCATAATAATTTTGACACTAGTAACTCCACAGCAGCTCAGTGATTTATTAGACCACCAAATTACCTTTAAAAGTTCCAGTTGTCCTTGACATCGAGTTGTCACATATATAATTAAATTGGTATTAACTGTGAGTGGGTGATATCAGTTTGCAATGGAGAGGATATGGGCTACATAGAGTGACGTTTAATATATCTTGGTGACTTAAGCCCTATCATACTTACTTAAAGTTCTTGATGTTGGATGAAATTTATGTTTTTAAGGAATACAACATATAGGGTCTACTTAACCCTATAAAGCCTACATTTTCATATTTGATACATGATTTTTGGCACTCTAAATTATCAACATGATCAAAACTTTGCTGAAAATCCATAATGCTCAAAATAGCTACAATTGGTTTATAGGGTAAACCTAAATTAAACAAATTAGTTCAATCAAATGAACTTTTATAAGTATTTGGAACTTTCTTTTTCTTTTGAGTTCACAAAACGGACATATTTTAAGTGATCTGAATTGTTTCATTGTTTTCAGTTTTATTTCTTTTTAATTTTAGACAAACTTTGTCTAAAACAAGATAAGACAAAAAGACTTTGTCTAGACAAATGTTTTGCCATGACACTTGAAAGGGAGAGTAAATGCTATAATTAAGTGTTATATAGTGTTTTTTTTGTGTGCAAGATTGATGTTAAGTGCATGGAAGATTTAGTGTTTTCTTTTGCTATAATTTAGAAGAGTTTGTGTTATGTTGGGTTTTTTACCATCATGGTGACGAGTGGAGAATATGTTAGGTTCTATATTGTTGTACTCATTGCTATGCTATACTAATGCTTTCTAATCATCGTGTTACCAATTAGCGAGTTAGCATTTATTGAATTAGCTAGATAAAGCAAGCCAGCTTTCCACTACCAAAAAAAATTAAGTTGAGATTGCATGATAATGTGAAGTTAAATGTATGAATTAGCTTACTAAAATATTTCAAGTTAAGAACAATTAAAATATATGAGCACAAAATAAAAATCTGCCTGTTCTGCTTACTTGAACTTTTAATTTCTCAACTTAAATGTTTTTTAATGTAACTGATTAACCTCAACTTATTTGGGTTTAAAGTGCTGTTGTACACAATCTATGTGCTTTCTGTCATCTGATCGATAGTTCATAGTTTTTGATTTTAATGCATTTTTTCAACATATTTAAATCAAAAGTTCATTATATGTTTTGGCCAAATAAATATAAATATAAATATTAGGATCTGCACCAAATTTCATTTTAGCTTAGTTTGGGTCTCTAAATAAAGTGTTTATTTCTGCCTTGAGTGCATGAGCTCCATTTTCTCATATCATATATGGGCCATAAAAATATGATAGGCTACATAAAACACATCAAACATTATACACATATGCTTTCTTGTATTAGATTTTGTGCAATATGACCAAACTTTGTCAATAAATACTTAAAGAAGGTCAGGTCAACACAATAAACTCGACTAAAGCAGCTGTGAGCACAAACAAGGAGCATTGCTCTCTCAGGTTATAGAAAATAGGTTAGAAGAGAGTGTGGAATGGACTTATGCGAGAGAGAGAGAGAGAGAGAGAGAGAGAGAGAGAGAGAGAGAGAGAGAGAGAGAGAGAGAGAGAGAGAGAGAGAGAGAGAGAGAGAGAGAGAGAGAGAGAGAGAGAGAGAGAGCAAATGAGAAAGAGGAAGAGAGATAAATTGTTGGGCACATTCAAAACTAGAGGCACCCCCGCTTGAGGCATATCAAGCAGAAATTATATTGATGAAAATTTGTGACATTATAACAATACAAATGAGCTTGTTGCCTCAGAATCTGTGCACACTAAATAAATCATTTAAGTAAATAGGTGATTTTGCAATTAGGCACAAAGCCCACCCCTATTTAGCAACAAAACAGAAAACTGATGTTATTCGATATAAATAAGTAATTTAAGCATCAGTGTTTTTCGTCTGCCAGTGCCACAGGCTAAACAAGATTAGCATGCTAATCATTTGAATGATAATGTGGTGATGCCCTCAGCTGTCTGAATAAATTGGGAGACATTGCTCATATAAGAGCATTCTTATCACTCTGGAAAACATGAGCAATTGTGTTTTAGTCTGCCATTTGTAAAACACGTAAAAAAGTAAAAAAAATAAATAAATAAAAAAGCCTATATATAATTTTCATAACTGAACAAGCAACAACAATGTTTCAATAAGTTTACTCATTCTTACCTTAAAGTTTGCTGCTACTGCATAATATGTATTTCCATAAGGAATATTTTTGGTCAAGGTACCTTATTCAGGCTAGAAGCCATATTTAATTAGTCATGAATGAAGACGAGTCTGTGAGTGATAGACGTAGCTCTACAGTCCTTTTAATAAGCTAGTAAGTTCTATTTATAATTTTCACAACCAGAAATAACAAACCTCCCAAAGTTTTAGGGGAATAAAGTAATTGATGCCTATATCATACTCATGTTTAATGACTTTTAACATTTTAATTTGGCAATTTCTTCATGGCTAAAAAAAGGTCCACATATCCACCCACCATCTATTTAGATTAGATTGTTAAACATGTGATACATATTTAACAAATTTTATAACAAAAAAGCAATTGGATAAAGATAAAAAAAATCAGGAATATATTAAGTAATAGCAGTAGTAGTAGTAGTAGAAATAATAAATATAATTATAATAATAGTAATTATTATACAGAAATAGACGAATTAACAAAAAATATTAGTCGTGAACTATTATTCATAACACAGAACAGCATCTTCCTCTATTTTATAAAAGGAAGGATCCAATTTCATAATGAGATTAAAGTGACCAATCAGCGTTTCTGTTACAGCTTTCGCTCCTTCGCCAGTCCAATAATGAAGCTCTATGTTGAAAACGCGGAAATGCAGAAGTCAACGGTAAGCGTCTTGCAGTTATTGGTGTAGTGCGCTGAAATATTGTGATGTCGTTATATCGTCCGTTTCATTTATTAATATATTTGCTTTATACATAAATCACCTCCATTTTGTGAAACAGAATAAAGCGGAAGTCTGCGACAGTTGCGTTTTTGATGATTCGCCAGATTTAATATGTACAGTGGACTTCTACCGCCGGGTCTCACTGAGGCTGACCTGAGCTCTGATGATGATGATGAAGGGGTAACATCAGAAAATAGACAAGTACAGACAGACGAGCACCTCTCACTTCAGTCAGGCACAGAACCACATCCAATTTGTCTACAGGATGAATGTAATGCGACAAAAACTGATTTGCACAATTATGATGCATCAGGGGATGAGTGTCTCCCTGGAGTTTCCTTGGAAAACTGGCAAGTACGTGGACTGACCGAAGTTATGTATTTATATGCAGTTATATTGCAAGAAAGTGCAGATCATTGATTGATCAAATTTTGTATTGTAGGTCAAATTGTGCAGCATACTTAAACACTACAGTATAAACAAAACAAGTTGCATTCATTTCAATCAGCATTTATTTTAATATCACTATGTCAGTATCACTGATTGACATCTCTTATTGTTGCAGAGGTTCAAAGATCTCCAAAGAGCAAAAGATGATCAGAGAATGAAGCAATCACAAACTAAACGGCAAAGGAAAAGGCGCCACAAGAAAGGTCAAGTTATTTTTTCATTATCTACCAGTGCTTTTCTCCTATACTATTTCTGTTGTGGTTTATAGTATCTGATGTATTCAAGATTTCCATGCAAACATAAACAATGCAAGTTTTTTTTAAAGGAGTTTCCCATGCAGTCACAATGATGCCATGCACTTTGTTTTGGTTGTTGAGTGTCCAGTAGGATTTACTACAGTAGAACTAATATAATCCAAATGTATTCTACATGTGGAGATAAATAACACAATTTTACGCTTTCTAATAAATATTCCTTAATGCAAGTGCATACCTTTTAAACGCATCGAATTAACTTATTTTGTGTTTTACCTCAAACAGGTGGGACACAGAATTGCGACACTGAGCAGAGAAGGTATGGTGGACAATTTTGGAGAGTTAATGACTTCCAAAGTAGACCATTCAAACAAACATCAGTACATTAGTCAGCAGGTCTATGAGCGAAACATGTGTAAACAACTTTTCTTAGCCTTAACAAACTTTGACTTTTTCATTTGTTTTTCAGTGGTGAAGGAATGCATAAATTCAAATATATTTCTGAAATGTTTTATTTGTTCACTGACTGATGTGAGAAATATTACATTATAACTCTATAATACACTACGCAACTTTTCACATAGTGTGTGATTGCACAACATTTTTAAGCTTCAGACTATGATGTCCAGTTGGACAGAATCAAACATGTTTGATAATTTGAACTGATTTTAGAACACATTCGGTACATCGAAAAAATCGCATACTGTCACTCTGAGTAGGTACTACATTTGAAAGTGACATGAAGGCCAAGTATGGGAACCCATAGCCATACTCAGAATTTGGACACACTGTGGCGGCCAGGGAGTGATTGCGGGTGAGGTGCCTTGCTCAAGGGCACTCAGTCATTTCCTGCCCGGTATTGAGAATCAAACCTGCAACCTTCGGGTTACCAGTCTGACTCTCCAACCACTAGGCCACAACTGCCCCACATTTCAATTTGAATATACCTCATGACTGTTTAAAAACGTAATGAAATTCAGACGTACTACATCTGCAATGTTGTTAATGTTACGTGACCTATTAGCGTCAGTTGCGTTGCTTTACTGGGATTCATAAATCCTCTCCCGTGGCCTCATGGATAGTAAAGTGTCCAGCAAATGCGCGCTTCTTGGCGGAAGTAGTAAGCCATCCTGGTACTTTTTGCCTACAGTTTTTCGAGTACTATGTATTTGATACATAACATAACAATGTTTTTTTGGCGTATTGTTTTTCGCATACTAAATAGTAGGGAAGTATTCAATTTCGGACACAGTGATTGTTTTCATTTGTCTTTTGTCTTTTAGCAACAAGGTGTATGCTTTGACATGAGCTTGTGTTCCGGTAGTCTGGTAGTGTGTGATTCTCAAGTGGGTAGCTGTATGGTGCTTAGTGTTTTAAAATCTATTTAAATTTGAAAAGTTGTGGTGTATAGAGGGTATGCGCATGACGTCACCGTCGGCCGGAGTGAATGCGGTCACGCCCACAAGTGGCAAAAAGACTGAGCGGCAGCATTTGTTTTCAGCGTGAATGCCGTGAAAAACACACAAAACACATCTAAAACGGGAAAGAGCTTTGCGATTGACTGTACAACTAAATTTGACCAGAAATCTGAGTTACTGTATATTTTTACAGACTGCAAAAAGCTACAGAACAGACTATATTCTGCATAATTGGATGTTTTTAAATAAACACTGACAAAAAACTATACAAGTTTTAGGGCTGGACGATATGATGATATACAGTATAACATTAATGTAAGTGATCACTCGGATTTAGACCTATCTATATTGTATTTATATAAAACATTTACAGGCAAATTTTCTTAATTTATTTCCCCGGCGTCGAAATCAGGCACATATAAATGTCAGGAAACACGATTCCTGGCTGCATGTCAATATCCATAGATCACTGACTGGATCTTTGATAAGTTGTAAGGAACACTATATCGAGTCCAACTTTTAGCCGATAATAGTTTGTTTTACTCGCGTTTTCGCAGTTTCCCCTATTAACTCCAGTCACGCAGCAGCTCTTCTGCCACTCAGTCGGCTGAGGGGGGCGTGTTCCGGCGGGGAAGTGACGTTAATGCATTCCCTCTATTCCAGACTTGAGGGGAAACTTCCTGCCTATTTCACTAAGCACACATATAAACCGAAACACTGACTGGCTCTGTAACTCACCAGTTATAACAGAAAATAATTGAATCTCACAAAGTGTACATGCTAGTCCTGGAGTGAATAATAATAATAACAGAAAGACTTGTCATTCTGTGTCTTTGCCCAGGGAGCCTGAAGAGAAACGGGAGGAGCACTGGAAGGAGCTCACACAGTATTTTGGCATCAATGATAGACTCAAGCCTCCTCCTTGTAGCAGACCTCCTCTCATGGTAACAATGATTTCCTCCATCTTCCTCTACCACTCTGTGGGTGTCTTAATTCCACTCTGATGCTGAAAGCATTTTTATCCCACTGCCTCTCTCTGTTCTCTGTCGACTGTATGTGTAACTCGTAATTGTTTCCTCTATCAAATGTGAAAGACAGAGTGAGGAGGCGTCCTTTCTTCCACATGACACTGAGCATAACAGAATAGATCATATTATATTTAATGATGAGATTACCTTAATCTTGACATGAGGATGTAGCTGCACTGTCTGTTCTGGTTGGTGTTTAATATTTCTTATATGAGGTGGATTTCTCCATTGAAAGCCACAGCACAATGGAGTCAGGAGCTCTCTGTAATGCTGTAATTCGGTGATAGGGAGGGGAACGCTTGCGAATCAAATACACCGGACAGCTTGTGTAACAAATACGACAGTAAGATTTTCCTCACTCAGAAGCTGAAAGGGCATCATGCGTAGAACTGCATAAAGAATATAACAGCATATGCCTTTTTTGTCCTCTGTAAATGGACATGTTTTTAGTATTACCCACTCTTCCATCACATTGAAGTATATTGAATATCAGCCGCCTTGAGTTTCGCATTTTGTTCAAAATGTTGCTGTAGAATTGTAGTTTCAGAGAGATGATTGTTGCATAGCACTTCCGTATTAGTTATATTAATACTTCATTTAATATTAATGTCTGCTTATTCTGTTAGGGGCACTTTTTAATTAAAATCTTTGAAAATGAAACTTCTTCAAACTGTATAAACATTAATGGAATGTTTGGATTTGGAATAAAGATCTGATTATCAGGTTGGCGGATTTTGGATATTGGTGTGAGGGTAATTACATTTTTTTGAGAAATGTTTGAGAATTTTAACTTTTTGTTAAATAAATCAACTCAAGTCATGATTTAAAAAAAAATATTTTAGGAACAAGTGCAAGGTAGATTGTAATACTTTTTGTTTTTAATGAACTTTTACAGTGCAAAGAAGTAATTAAAGAGACATTAAACCATTTAATAAACTCTAATATATTATTTTCTTTTTAAATCATATTAGGATTTATGTTGGAATTTAGTGTGTATGTTATGGCTGTATTGTGCTGGGACATAAACATTGTTGCTTTACTTCCTCTGTCTGCATAAAAAACATTTGTAAACAGGCATTTATTCAACAAAATACACCTCATCAACACTGTAGCTGTTATAGCAGGAATAGATTTTTTCCTGTGGCGTCTGTGCACAGGTTTGCTTATATTGTACAACTCATTTCATTTAAAGCAACAATATGTCTTTTTGCAGTGTATGATTTCTGTTCCTTGTAAGATGAGAGCAGAATATGTGAGAAAAGGATTCAAGAAAGCTGACTTTGTACATTGGCTCATAATTTAATTTCGTCATGCAGGAGTTTCCTGATTAAATTTTCTATAAATAAGTCTCTTTAAGTGCAAAGCTTTGTAAACAGAACTAATTCATTTGTAACTTCAAGCCATTTTTGCACTAATGCACATTACTTATCATTCTGCAGCATTAGCTCAAAACATTTTTATTGCAGTTATTTTAATTTATAAATTGTCATGTAAGCAGAATGTTGGCAAATGTAATTTGTTTTAAGTAGGAAAAAGCTACTAATTCAATTGTCCGTATCGTTTAATGTTGAGCTCAAGTAATTTTGCAAGTTAAAATATTGTTTTGATTATATATATATAGTCCTGTTAATTTAGACAGCTCTGCCGCTCCATTTTCCCTCGCTTTCAAAGGCTATATCTCTTTTTATGGATTAAACATTATTAAAAGGCTGAGCATATGCTGTGAAAGTACATTTTAATGGAGTTGTGTGAGTGAGGCTGATTGGAACAATCCCTCTGAAATGTTTACCTAAGCAGAATGAATATTATATGACCGCTTCTGAAATCACAGCGTTGAATATACATTAGCTCAGGAATAATCACGAATTGAAGTATGTATTGCATTATGTATGCATTGCTAGTTTTTCATGTTGTTTTTTTTTAACCATAAGGAGCAGCAAACACATCTCGAATGAGTGAAACTGGTAGAAAATGAGAATGTTTTGTCTTTGTTTTTGGGGATTTGTCTTATGAAGATCCGTAGTAGCAGACAGAGAGCTCTGCTCCACCAGTCCTGCCGCTTTGATGGGAATATCTAATTAAAGACTAACATTTCTGTTTGGTAACCTCCTGTGGCTAGACAGATTTTTTTGCCTAATATTTAATCAACCAACGATTTTCATTTACGAGAGGAAATCTACATATTTGTTGTAATGGCAATCATATTAAAAAGAATGCCTGGGGGAGTTTTTAAGTTACTCTTTGATTTTTTTTTTCTTCTTCTTCTCGTCATTCTATTTCTATTTGAAAATCACTTCATTTCATTTCCCTCCTTCTCATCTTCAGTCAGGCCTGGAAAAGAGCATAGAGAGTGCCATCGCTGAAGGGGACTACGGGAAGGCTGAAGAACTGAGTGACAGTCTTGCTACTCGAGAGGTATGTTGCCCAGATAAGCCATCTCGGGGGGCGCGCCAACTGTGACAAATTGATCTAATGGGTCTGTGGACATTTTGCCTTGCAAAGACAGAGGCTATAAACACACACACATTCACACACACTTGGGCTGAAAGTCTTGCAACCCTTTTGCACTAAAGTTAATGGAAAGCCCTCCCCCAGTTTGAAGTACGGCTGTGTCTATAGAACTTTCGGTTCTGCCTTTTAATGAAGGCTACAATGCTTTCAACCCGAGCGCTAAAACATTTTCAAGGTGCCAGTTTTACACCTTTGAAGTGGGCTCATACCTAAATACAGTGCCTGCAGTTTTAAAAAAGACACATTTTAGGAGTGTACGTAGGATCAAGCGCTTCGAAGCTAATTTGGCAGAAAATGTAACATTCGCACAGCTGTAATTGCAGTTAAAAAGACATTCAACTTTTCTGAAGTTGGGGCAATCATAGCGGGCAATATTTTTAAGCCTCGCAACTTTGATTCAATGGAATCTGAATGCATTCCACTAAATTCCGGCCTAGGCTTTGATTCCAGCATTACTGTGTGGAATTGATGTTCACTGTCAACCTTCAACCGTTTAGTACAGAAAAGATGTGGGTGTGTGCTTCCTGTCCACTTACCTATAGATTTGGTGACTTCTAAACATTTTTATAGAAAACATGATTTTTATTTCTTCAGTCACTCAGTCCACCCCAAACCAAGTGTTTTTAATGCAGAAGTGGTTTGACAAAAGAAGAATTGTGCAAATGTTCTTTCTTTCATTCTTTTGTTCGTTCGTTCTTTCTTTCTTTCTTTCGTGCGTTCTTTCTTTCTTTCTTTCTTTCTTTATTTCTTTCTTTCTTTCTTTCTTTCTTTCATGCGTTCTCTTTCTTTCTTTCTTTCTATCGTGCGTTCTTTTGTGCGTTCTTTCTTTCTTTCTTTCTTTCTTTCTTTCTTTCTTTCTTTCTTTCTTTCTTTCTTTCTTTCTTTCTTTCTTTCTTTCTTTCTTTCTTTCTTTCTTTCTTTCTTTCTTTCTTTCTTTCTTTCTTTCTTTCTTTCTTTCTTTCTTTCTTTCTTTCTTTCTTTCTTTCTTTCTTTCTTTCTTTCTTTCTTTCTTTCTTTCTTTCTTTCTTTCTTTCTTTCTTTCTTTCTTTCTTTCTTTCTTTCTTTCATGTTGTCAGGCAGATTTTATAGCAGGTGTCAGTCTGCATGCCAACAATGAACCAGCTTTATTTCCTCATGATGTGCACTACAACATATTACATAAAGTGGTAATTAATCTTCTGTTAATAACTTTAAATTTAGGTGTACTAAGTGGTTTGTGATACTCAGTCTGCAAATCCTTTTTGTGATCATTTTCTTTTACGGTTTATTGCCGCACTCCAGCTGTATTTATTCCTGGCTTTGGTGTATTTAAATGTAGTTTTCAGTTTCTACAATAATTAATTTTCTATTAAGATTAATTTTATAGTTTAATTGTGGATAAAACAGTCTCAGGTCATGCTTCGATAAAGCTCTCTCATCCAATTGGGAGGAGCAGTGTTAATCGTGTTAACCTCAAATATTAGTTTCCTATGTAATCAATTACAGCTTCTGTTTCTCTTGGTGTAAATGCGAAAATGACACCATTGACTCCGCACTAATGAAATCATATTGTGGTGCTGTTGATTGTTGATTTGAATCAGTTCAAAGCAAGGTGATAATCATGCTCCTAACAAGCGTAGCGCCATGGGAACAAGCATTAAATAGCTCAGTAATGCCAACAACAGGCCCTTGGTTTATAGGCAATTTTCTTTTGAGAGTCTTTACGCGGTAATCCATACAGATGCCTCTTACGCTTATCTCTGGAGTATCTCTGTGGTTTTATCTTTTTCTTTCCCAGGTAGACAGAGACATAACGGTTTCTTTGGAAACCATTCTCGGAAACATTTCATCATTACATGGGCTTCATTGTGATGCCACACGGCTATATCAGCCTTTGCCTTTGTTCTTTTGTCTGGTTGAGAATGGCAGATTTAAGCATTCCTTCACAGAGTGTTTATCTAGACTTCAAAAGCAGGTAAAGAATTTCAGAGATGCCATCATGCTGTCTAAATGCTTGCAAATGACAGCACTGAAATGTTTAAGGTTATTGCCTCTTATCAAATAACACTGGTATAGTAATTCTAGCAGGCTGCGTTATTAGTTTGCCATGGCTTGCAGGTAAAAACACAAACACAAACTGCATGGCTTTCCTCTTTGATTGACTTACCAGGACCATGTTGTCACAGAAAGCTTCTTAGAGCATCAGTGGATTTGAGCAGACTTAGCAGTCTCGAATCTCTCGCTCAGCCAGACAGCTGAGGTCTGCCTCTGACAGAACACTGGCAGTCGCTGCGCAGTAATGCCACTGTTAGCTGCTTTATTTGTTCTCCACTAAAGACTGTATATTACAGTTTTCACCAGGTAATGTGCATTTGTCATCGGCTGGACATGTCCCTTATGCTCTATAGATTGATTCAGCATCCCTGAGATGTAGGTGTGGAAGTTTTTTTTGTGTGTGTGAACGTGCCAAGAGAAGATCAAACTTGGATGTTTTTTGTATCCAAAGTTTCCTCAATGTTAATGGTAATATCATTCTCATGTAGTTCGTGCATTGATAAGGTAGGTTGGTTGCACATATGGAAGATTATTACAAAAATTTGAAGGGTTTCAGATGTAGGTGTATGAGTTGCACCATTTGTTATTGTAACCATACTTTATGCCTACATATGTGTGTCAGCGTAGCTACACACATATAGCACCGTTCAAAAGTTTGGGGTCAGTAATTTTAAAAGTCTCTTATTCTCATCAAGGCTCCATTTATATGATCAAAAATACTGTAAAACTGTAATATTTTGAAGTAAGGTTTTAATTTAATATAAATGTAATATATCCCAGTGATTACAAAACTGGATTTTCAGCATCATTACTCTAGTCTTCAATGTCACATGATACTTCAGAAATCATGCTAATATGCTGATTTGGTGCTCTATTCTTCTTATTATTATCAATGCTGAAAACAGTTTTGGTAGCTTAATAATTTTGTGAAAACTATGATACAATTTTTTACAGCTTTCTTCAATGAATAGAAAGTTCAACAGCGTTTATTTGAAATACATATTTTGTAACATTATAAATGTCTTTACTCTCACTTTTGACCAGTCTGAATTTGAACTATCGAAAAAATGATCTTACTGACTATCTTTTGAACAGTTGTGTAGCTGTTGTTTATTCCAAATGTTGCCTTTTTACCACTTTTATTTAGAGGGAAGTAAAGAAAAGAAAATGATAGAAAAATTTAAAGGGAGGAAAGCGATCTGAAATTTGCATGCCAGATTTGAATTTGCATGACCCATATGAACACCAGAGCTCAATATGCTATTATTATTATTTTATTTGAATGGATTTAACCACTACACAAGAACCAGCTATCATACAACATTTCCAGTGAACTAAGCACAAATACTAGATAAACAGAGAAATATGTTGTTCCTTTTAAAGAGTCCTTGGGGGCAATTTGGATGTTAGTGAATTCTGATTTCTAATCCGGCTAGTATTCATTATCACAGCGCTCCGTGCGGCCACAGAGCGTTCTGCTCAGGATAAATGTTGCAGACAGCTGTTTGAAATAATGCAGTGAACAGGCAATAATCCCAGCTGTGGCAAGCCTCAATTTCAAGGTTCTAATAATGTTTGTCTACTGCTCTATGAAATATCATACATTCTGTAATATATTTACATGCTAATACAGCGTTAAATTAAAGGGTTTAGAAGTTGATGAGACAGTGATAGGGGAGCACGGGGCACAACCTAACGCGGGGTTAAATGTAACACGGACCTTTTACATTGTTAGTCGGGATCAAGCAGGTTGTGTTTCCGCTCTTTTTCTCGCGCTGCCAGAAGACGGTCTCCCGCGAATTTGCGGAAAGTTTTGATAAGATTTCATGAAGATACTGGACAAAGAGTGTTTTGACACCATGCAAGTAAATTTTTTCATCATAGGTTTTTTTCGGTTTCTGAGTTGGGTGTGTACGTCACCAAATCTAACTTTATATTGCCTTAATTACTCTCTTGTTGGCTAAAACATAGCACCGTTTTGAAACACGTCAGCAAATCCTAGCAACTGTTAGCTAGGCTTAAAATATGTTTTACACAGCGGGGTTAGATGTAGCACAGTGTTACAAACAAGCCGCCAAGTGTACAATGATAATCAAATGAAAACAGGGAGCCACACAACTTTTAGGTTTGAGTATTTATTTATATATTTAACTTTGTTGGACTTTCACAAACAATGTTGGAATTCAATTTTTTTGTTTTTTTTGTTTACTATGCATTGATCACTTGTTTCTTTTTAAAAAAATATAGCCTGGTTTTAATGCAATAAACCCTTTAATTTTTTATTTTAAGCTCGTTTTTATTATTATTACTGTTATTATTATCAATAATAATAATTTTACATGCAGCTGCCACACATAAATGTAATTCAATTGCAATTACAATATTTGATGATTTTATTTATTTATTTATTTATGTATTGCTTGCAAAACTGTGGAGCCCTTTTCTATGTCTCTATCCATGATATTGATCCATAATAGAAGGATGATTGGATGAGGGATGGATGTATGGATATCTATCTATACAGATGCACAAACAATATCAAACTATACAGATAAAATATTACTGAATTATGTGTGTTACACACAAGTGTTACAACTAACCCCTCTGTCTGTTACAATTAACCCCGCATATGGGGTAGGTTGTAACATTTGCACTTCTGTCACTTTCAGTGCAACTGTACGAAAATGGACGCTCCTAGAAAAAAACTTTAAGTGTTCATTTGTAGCAGAGATGTGTATGTTGCTTGTGTAAAAAAAAAGATGAATCTAACTTAATTATTTTTTAAATAATTAAGCCAAAAATAAAATGTGTTAGGTTGTGCCCCGCTCTCCCCTATTCTAAAGGTCATGTTATATTTTTTTGAGCACCTTGTTTTTAACTAATGCATGGAACAGAGACATTTTTATTGGCAATAACCAGTTAATCTGTTAACTTTTTTTTTTCTTTTCTCTAATCAAAAGTTTTTATGCTTTTATATTTAAAACAATCTGCTGTTTTGAAATGTTTAAATGTAGCCAAATTATCGGTTGCTTCCTTCTTTAGCTTTTTTTTAATCATATGATGATATTTTCCATGTTTCCTTTTATCTGCAAATTAAAGCAATTTGTTAAAACCTTCTTTCAAGTTATCCTAAAAAGAGTGTGTTGGGCTTTCATCTTTGTCTAAGTGTTTAAACAAATATGGATAGCAAAGGGTTCTTTGAGATTTTCCTTTTATGAAAGTGTATTCAGATATTCTGTAGAATGTTTAATTGTTTTTGTTTTGTATTCACAAAGCGTTTTATAAAATTGTGTAAAAGGTGAAAGCTTTTTAATTGATTATAATTACATACAGTATTATCAAATTATTCACTGCTTATCCTCTATCCAAATATAGACACAGGTTCTAGTCCAAAATCCAACTGACCTTTTAAAGGTATACACTCTCTTATAAAATAAAGGGTCTTTTGGCATTGATAGTTCCATGAAGAACCTTTTACATCCATAAAACCTTTTGATTGCACAAAGGGTTCTTGAAAGTGGACAAGGGTTCTTTAGATTATTAAAATGTTCTTCACACAAAGAAAAAAGTGCTTGTTTTTTAAGAACTGTTCACTGAAAGATTCTTTGGGGAATCTTTTTTTTATGGTTACGCTGTGAAAAACCTCTTTTGGAACATGTTTTGCCGTATACATCTTCCCTAACGTCTATGTACATTGTTAAAAGAGTTTCAGGTCTCAGACTTTAGGACCGTGATATAATTCCTTGAACATTAAAAAAAAAACATTTAGTTTACCTTTCAAAGATTATGGCAAAACTGTGACTGTTTGAAAATGTTGTTTCTGTTGTGACTTTTAGATTCATTGTTTTCAGATGTTTTGATTTTGAACAGCTTTTGTCTGTAGAGAATGAATTACTTATTTTTAAGAGCTGCAAGTTTGAGTCTCAGTGGTAAAGACGAACTGAGCAAGGCTGAACAAAGGATTGTCACACTTTATTATTTCCTACAGTTTTTCTCTGCCCTGATCACAAATATTAGCTCCGCATTACCACTTCAAAACGTAGACTTTCTAGTCTTGAGCGGTGGGGGGTTCTGCGTCCATTTCAAGTTCTCCAGGAGTCAGACAATATGAAAATGATAAAAAGGAGACGCGGTCTGAAAAGAAGTTGTTGGAGGGGGCGCAAAAAGATAAAGTCGGGGGAGTGAACGGGAGTTCGAGAACACGGGCACATATATTCTTCAGTATGCTCGCATTTCTTTTGCGTCACAGTCAAAATTATACATTAGCGTTGGCTTTATTATGATCGGTACACCTATTAAATGTGTTGCATTGCTTCATCTCTGAGCAATCAGCTAGGGTTTTGTCCTAATATGCGTTTGAAATATAATGCTTCTCAGTAACTACGAACAGACAGATCTCTAACGACAAAGTTCTCTGAAAAAGTGCCTTTGTGTGTTCTTTACAGGGGTGTCATGCTGTTTGAAGTGCCAGTATTGCTGTTAGGTCAAACTCATTGGTAGACACCAATCCAATTAAAATGCACTAGTTTGACAGCTTTTGTGAAGGAAGATAGTTGGCTTTTGTACAGGCTGCTAAGTGCATTAAACATAATGTAAATATATTTATTTCATTTATTAATCATCTTAACGGCTTTCTCCTGATTTTGAAAGCAGCGTGATTAGGTATTTTTAGCCCCTTTCTCCGTCTATAACACCTTCTATAATCTGCAATGAAACCCCGGACTGGCTCTTCCTCCTGTGTGGGCCCCTCTGGCAACAAGAAAACTGCAAAGCAAAAACTCTCCTCTTTGTTCCAATTTATTTCAGTATTAGCAATTTATCACAGAATGAACTTTTATTATATCTGTAGATGACTCGCATTAAATTTTTGCCCATTAATTTTGAAATGGGTCCTAAGCTTTTATCAAATGCTGGGGAATCTCATTTGGATTATTGTATTTCATTAATTACTTAATAGACAAAGCATACTTTTCAATGTAGATTTTTTGTGCTGTTTAATTAATTAGCATGTTTTCGCTTTTAATTAAAGCCATTTTTTTCGAATGAAAGCCCACAGCAAAACACATATATAATTTGTTTGTAATTAGCCCTTAATTGGTGGTAGTGGAAGCTTAGCACCCTCGTTTCCTTTTTTTCCCCTGATTGCCATTTTATTGCCAGTCAGTCATTAATTAAACTGTTTTTCTAATTAGCTTATAAAACTGTTGATGGCACATTATTGTAAGTGTGAGTTCAAAGCTTGCTAATAAGCCTTGCCTGCTCAGAAGAGGGAAGATAATGAAATGCGCACAAAGCCAGTGAACTTTCAGACTTTTTTCCAATCCCTTGTTCCCTGAAGATGACAGTCTTATGTATCTGGAATCAGATTATTGGGGCTGAAACATAGAGAAGCGCATTATACCGATGGCTTTTCCAACTAGATCCCCCTCAGAGAGGCTGCTTCTCTGTATTTCTTGTAATGCTGTTTGTCAAGTTGGTGGCAAGATTACAGCAACTCCTTGTCTTATTTCCCCCACCAACCCCTTGAGACTGATAAGCTATGTTAACTGGATCTTTCACTGTATACAAGGATATCAAGTGTAGGACTCTCAATATGTCACTTTTGTTGAAAGGATTTTTCGTCGGGTATTGTCACGGGAGCGTGGCCTGTTTCGTTTCATTCAGGCAATGCAGTGGTTTCCATGAGATTTCTCTTGGTATTGTTTTGTTGCAAGCCATGATTATTCCTATCTACAGAATGCGTTTGGAATGACAGAGCAGAATTACAATAATGTTATTGATTTATTGGTGATATTAGAGAAAGGCAAAAAAGTGTTTGTTAGAAAATGTAACTAGTTCTCATTATACGATGTTGGTATGATTGATTTAGCAAGTTAGGGGTTCCACTTACTAACTTTCTGGGCTTTGAAATTGGTAATAATAAGTAATATTCTCATGTATGTGGAATTTAGTAGTTAATTTACTTTAGTATGTACTATTTGGCCAACTAAAGTCCAAGAACAAACCAAACACAAACAACCTTCATCTATTAATCATTCCAGCCTCATACAAGTCAACTATGTCCATGTTATTTTGGCTGGTAGCATATGAATTCAAGTGAAACGTAGTTAAAATAATTAATAATCACAATGCTGAAATTAGGCTACTAAAATTAAATTGAATAAATAATGAAAACAATTCAACATTACAATAAAAAACATTTAGGCTACATCAATGAGGCTTTCGAGCAGCATACAGACGGTAGCTCAGTGGTTAACGCAACAACTTGAGATTCAAGGAGCTTCAATCGAGCCGAGATCGAATCTCAGTGTAGCATACATGTTTTTAACCGATGTTGGCCGACAGCGTTTATATTTTACCACCTTGATGCTTAAATAGGTAACTGTTTACTTATTTAAAGTCAAGAGTTTTGTTTAATTATCATTACAAGATACATTTGCTACATTCCCGTAGAACCGCAGCCGCTGCACAAACGACACAAACTGATGAAGGAAGATTGTCAGCCGATTGCATCAGAAAATGAAAATGAGGACGCTCGTCTTTAGTCTGCTAAATTATTGTGTAATGTAAAAGAACACTTAAATTACTTAAGTTTGAAACCAAGTTCGAACATTTCAAGGTTTAAATGAAGTGTCGGGACAGTTTTTTTTTTTTTTTTTTTTAACAGGATTGCATCGAGTTTAGAGTTTATTTCTTTTGCGATGCAAAATAAGAAACACTAGGCTAATCTTATTCTTGCGACATTTTAAATTTGTATTGCCAAAGAAATTACAGCTAAATTGAACAATTAAAACAGTACAAAACGAAAATTGTCCAAAGCAACATAGCCTAATTAAATTAAAAACATGTGTTTTTCTTTGCCTCTCTCGCGCTGGATCTCTTTTTAGCAAGTTTATTTAGTCTCCCTCGCTGCACCCGCCGGGTCTCTCTCGAAATTAAACATTTAAAAACATGTAAAAACACATACAGCTGATAATACTGTATATGTCGCTGCGTGTCAGCCATACAAATCACGAAAAAAATATTTAGCCTTTAATTGTTGCTTCAAAGACACAGCATGCCTTGTTGAATTCACCTTACAATAACTTCAATTGAAATTTTGTGTGAAAAAAAAACTTTAAATAGGCTACAATAAATAAACTACAATATTTATAATTTAATAAGATATGGGGCCTACATTTGGACACAGATTTATCCTTACAATAATTTTGCCTGCTCATCAGGCTGGCTATCCGACACTCTCCATATGAAAGAGGAACATTAACACCTTTGTCCAGCAACTGTCCCTCCAACCCCCCACAGGCTATCGGAGTCTGAGGCTGACTTAACACAAAGAGAAGTCGCAATTCACACTTAAATCGCTATTCTAGACAGTGTTGATAATGAAGGAATTAAATGATTTAAGTTACATGTAGACTAGTGATATTTCTGTCATAAAAGTTTATTACTAAATATTTCATTATTTCAATAATTGATGAAATCAAACTGGTTTGGGCCAGCCTTTTCCAAGCAAAACTAAATATAATCTGAAAAAACGCATGTTAATGTGTTGTCATGAACAAAAAACTCAATATTATTCTACAGGGATCTTTGGATCCTTAACCAGGCATGCAATTAATTAAGTTTTTTTTTTTGTAGCTATTATTCAAATAAATATCGAACCACGGTGCTTCGTGGTAATGCTGCTAAATTAAATAACATTTATAGAATAATTATGAACTTAAATGAAACAGTATCGCAACATTTCGACAAATAAATTATTTGATCTGTTTTTACATTTTAATTCAGGGCGATTTAGCCTACAAAATGGAGCGAGATTTTCACCCTTGTCTTGTCATTTTCTCATTGGGAAGCGCTTACATTGAGTATAGATCCTCTGTACCTCTCGTTTTCATATGGATTACATAATCAGATAACATTTATTAGCCTAAATATTTAGACATTTAAAGACTTTAGACATAGCCGATTTCTTATCGTGACTGAGCTGAATCGGCTTTTGGTTCATTTTTGTGACGCGCAGTTCCCGGAGACAGAGACGACAGATAAACTGTTGTCGTTAGCCTAATAATATGAATACAAGTTTACAGTTTTGAACGATGTAAGCTAGGCTACTCTTATCTGTATGACCAAAAAATTACGGAGTCGCCTATTAAGTTATTTTAGCTGTAATGAGAAAAATAAATTGCCCGAATAAAACCCGACTTTAGAAAAATGCATAGGGCCACTCGGCGTGGTGTGCCAAAACACTTATAAACTTCAATATTTCATTCAAAATAATCTCAAAACGCTTTGTGAAATTTGAAAAACCGTGCATGCATTAGGCCACTGGAACTAATGAACAACTGAAACGCTGGTTTTGATTTTATTGTTTGTCGTTTAAACGTGCCTGTTGCATATCTCTATTTTATATATTTGATATGGTCTATTGGTGAAGTAGCCTAGCATTAATTAGCTACTGTGGAGGGAGGGGTGTGGGGTGTCGGTACACGATCCGTTCCACCTGCACAAACCGTTTCACGCATGCGCGTAATTACATAGTAGAAAACGTCACGGTATTCCTACACTATCGGTACCACGCATGCGATGAAACACTTGACGGCCAGGCGGCACAACTTGCGGCATATTTGTGTAACGTTAGTTGTATTGTGTTTAACATTTCACAGCGGGTCTGTTTTTATGCTTTTAAATGTAGCTTACGCTATGCATTACGATGTGTTTACGTGGTTGCCAATCCAAAATTATAAAGGAGTTGTGAGTTGTTACATGAACATGCATGATCTGTTTCCTCCATACTCTCCTTTGCTGTATGGTATTAGGCTTAATTTACTTAACTTGCCGTGTTTTGGTCTGAGGTAGGATTTTCAAAGACGGTTTGTGCCGTTTTTTTTAATTAAAAGCTGCTAATATTAGTTAACTTTTAAGTTAAAGTAATTTTGTATTAGTATGGGTCGTCTATATAAGCTAATATATATCTATACAATCTAAATGAGGAAAATAATCCCTTCAATTTTGTTTACAGAAGACAATAAGGGACATAATATGCATTTCTGCCTAGACTATCTGCACTTACATGAAGAAAGAAACAAGTTTGGGGAAACGTTATAGAGTATTTCAAACTGACAATGGAAATTACTTGAAAGAAGCATGTGTGCACACAGAAGTGACATGAGACCAGCGGTGGGACAGTAGTGAAGTACACTGAGTATCTTTATTTAGGAGTAAAAACTCACACACACACACACACACACTCTCTCTCTCACACACACACACACACTCTCTCGCTCTCTCTCTCACACACACACACACACACACACACACTCTCTCTCACACACACTCACTCTCACACTCTCTCTCTCACACACACACACACACACACACAAAATATGCGCATGCGTGGAACAGATCGTGCAGCGTCGTAAATCAAAATCAGCGTCGCAAAACAGAATTATCATTTGCGCATGTGCGTTTTCTCCTGCGTCTACTACGCATGCGTAGAACGGATCGTGCAGGTGGAACGGATCGTGTACCGACATAGGGATTAAAATAATTCAGCAGAAGCAGGGATGTTTTGACCAGAAGGAAATCCCCATCCCCCCTGGCAAATCACACTTTACTTAAAACCATTTTTTTTTAAAACTCTAGGTTGTAGGGAATCAAAAATAAAAAAATATAAATATATATATATTTATATTTTTTTATTTTTTTATTTTTGATTCCCTACAACCTAGAGTTTAAAAAAAAAATGGTTTTAAGTAAAGTGTGATTTGCCATATATATTTTATATATTTATTTATTTATTTATTTATTTATTTATTTATTTATGTATTTATTGTCCTTGCATTCTTTCTTGTGTGACACCCCTGAATGAAAGGCTCATTATTATGCAGGGTCATTGTCTGCTCAGGTGAGAACCACTTAATTATTCATGATAGGGGTTGGGCCGTTCACGCCCATCCGCATATTGCCTTTGCAAACAAAATAATGTTTTCCACAATTTAAAACAATCTATTGTTTTATGTGAATGATTAGACAGGATGATTTTCAGATCATTTTGAAGCCTAAACTCTAGGCGACAATATCCATTAGTCAAAAGTCTTGTGGACACATATTTAGTGTGTGTTTTGTGGCCTTATTTCAGAAACTTTATTTTTTTGTTTTTTCAATAACCATGCATAAACAATATTCTCTCAAAAATACAAACATGTACAAACATGTTGCTAACATATTATGGTAGCCCTGTTTGTGCTAAATAGAGTGTAATTACACCAGTGCCATTAATATGTTTCTAAGCAACTGAAAAAAGCACAAATGTCAGGGCATGTCAAAACATCTCAAGGACCCCAAAAACACCTCAGACCTCAGAGGGTTAAGGTGGTGTGTATGTCACCAGTTTTACAGAGCGAATATTATGTGTAACAGCTATTGTATAAACCAGTTTACAACTGTAGCAGTTTTAATGGTTGGCAACCCTTGCTTTTTCGGTATGTGTGTGTGAGTGAGAGCCTGGGTTATAGATGCAGATTTAATTAACTGAACAGCTATTTTAAACAGCTGCAAGAAAATCAGATTTTTTTTTCACCACACTTATTTATTTTAAAGCCAGTTTTACGTGATATTATCACTAAATAATATCATTATATATTTATACTTTGTCTGCTCCAATAGTAGTTTGCTACCTTTATTGTCATATATTTTTGGAAGGCTCAAAAATGAAAGAAATAAGGAATGAACAATGCCCTGGCATCAGGGGACGGACTAGCATTGTAAATGTATGCAGAATGCATATATTGCACATTAGTGTTTTTGTGTACTTCACAGCAGCCACTCTGGCAGTCAGTGATCTACTATACAACACCAAGTGGGCACTGCACCACTGTTGGCTTAACCCACCTAGTGGCCCCACGTTGCAGTTACAGCGCTGAGCAGAAGGAATTCATCCCTCGCAGACCTTTCAAAGGTCACATCATTAATAGCGCTAAATAAACCCAGCACTGAATAAGGCTTTGCTGAGGTCTGGCGTAAATGGCACACAATTCCTTTAAAGGGGAGAGAAGAGAGGTAAACGACAATGGAAATGCACTGAATGTAATTCTTACGGAAATATGGTAAGGTTTAGTGTGACTACCTAGAACAAAGAGCACAAGCGCTTTTTGTTGTGTATGTTACCCCCCCCCCCCCCCCCCCCCCCCCCCCCAAGCCCCACTTTCCCCCCCTTTTTTTTGGATTGTGATTTTCATCCCTTTTTTTCCTGCCCTGCATTTTTCCTCTGTGCCCGCATTTGATGTGAAAGGATTTGGCACTAAGTCACTAGAGAGGGAAAGGGGGGGGGGGGGGGGGAGGGGGGGGATAAAGATGAAAAAGGAGGGAAAATCATGAAAAGTGGATCAAAAAAGTAAATGAAAAATAATGTCATATTACGGAAAATATGAGAGGCTAATTTGTGCCGACTTTTTGCTAATTTTGTTCTTGCCACAGAAAGAAGTGCTGTCACCTGCTCTGCGCTACACTGATGACAGTGCCAGTGATCCATGAAATAAGCTGCCGCCGGCTTTGTTCTGATAAGAATGAACAAATCTGCACAATGTACTGCGCTCCGAATCTCATTTTCATACTTGCATGCAGGCTAAAAGAAATAAGCTGTTTGCAAGGCTTGATTAATCAGACATTTGAGAGCTTTTTTTTTTTTTCCTTTTTTGTCTCTTTGATCTGCTCTGTCTCCTAGGTAACTTGCTTGACATTAATGTTGAGCCCCGGTAAAGACAATCGCGGATTGTAGACTGGACTGATTAAAAAAAAATTAAGACCTTTAATGCTTTGAATATAGTAATGTGTGTGAAAATAGGGGAGTCCCAGCTGGAAGAGTGAAGGGGGGTGGGCTTTATTTTTGGTGATAGGGGCAAAATTTGGTTAAAGCTGGAACGCAGGTTAATGTGGGTAATCCTTGTGTCGAAAACGCAGATAAATCTTAAGATTTAAACCTCAGAAGCCATTTGGCATCCTCTCATTTTGTTGTCTCAAAATGCTGCTTTTTACCAATGTCATTATTGTGTCATGTTTATCGTTTCCCGGCCGCGATAGCTTTAGCACCTATTCCGCTTAAACGCGCCTCTCCAAAAACACCCTGGTGTGAATTATCTGCGAGCAGATCTGCGCTAAACACGGGCATGATCACCCATTATAACTTCCCTCTCTGCGCTGTCTTGCTAGAAAACATGATTTATGGCTCTTAAAACCTCCAAAAAAATGGCAAGGATTTAAAAAAAACTGTCATAGTGTGTTAGCTTCAGGTTATGCAGACGCCTTTACAAATCTTCCAAGTGCCTGTATAGATGAATGCCTCGAGGGCCCAGCCGGAACCCCGCTCTCTCAGCCTGCTAAAGGCCTTATCTTAAATCCAAGCAAAGTACCATTAATCTTTTTGAAAGACCTTTATGGCTTTTAATGTATCCCAAATTAGAACATTTTACACCCTTGGTTCCTGAAATATGGCGATAAAAAGCCTTTAGAGTTTAATTTCTCCTTCCTGCTCGCTCTGACCTGCCTAATCCCAGCATGCATTAGGCGATATTTTAGTTTCAGTCTTTCTAATAAAGTTTATCCCACTTAATTATAATTGAAACATTTTTTTCCACTCTTGCTCTCTCCAGGTTTTTTCGAGCCTACAAATGGTGGCACATTTCCTCATTACCGATTGAGGTTTTTTTGTCTGTGTTCCCACTGATTGTGTCCTTTACTGTTCTAAAGAATTACCCTCATATCCCCTCCCGAAAAAAAAATTGCGAATTGTTCCAAGTGTTTATCATAGTTTCTTGCGGTCCAATAATAAACCCATCCCAGGAGGGATGGAAGAGGCCCGGACTCTCCTTTTGTTTCCTGAGCCCTCTGTGTCACTCTGGCTATTGGAATTAATCTAACCACCCCACACACATTTCCCCTCACTGATACCGCCGACATGTGCCTCTCGCCCTCCTCCATTCATTTTGCCATCCTAAGTGCGTGCACTGCAATTTTCAGAATTAAAGGTCCTCTTTAGATGAACAGATTAAGTATATGAGATAATAACATCAATTATGCACATCCATGCTGAGTGGTGGAACGGAGGGTTGGGTGTCCTACTTCTATCTATGAACCACAAATTCTTTTTTTATTTTCCAAACTCGAGCATGTGCATGTCCGTGCGGGATACGCCATCCTCGCAGTGATGAAGATATGAACCAGAGGCATTCTTCGAGCACCACCTTGACGCACTGGTAGTGTTGGTGAGGTTTGCCAGGCAGACTGATTTTCTCCAGCTAATGGAGCTTGTCTCTGTCTCCTTCTCAATAGCTGGCCGTGAAAATCGCACAAGCCGCCGATTGCCGTGACTTCGCTAGCACCAAACAGGAAGCGGAGGCTTCCCGGGCAGCCCAAAAAAGGAGGAAGCAAATCGCTTGGGGGTTTGTTGTGTTTTTTTTCTTTTTCTTCTTCTATCTGTCCTCAGTGCTGATAGCCTGCAGTTTCATTAAGTCACTCTGCATTTCACACTTTAAATGTCCCTTCTTTCCTGGACTATGTGTTAACTCGTGTATTCACTAGAGCTTTCTAATGAGTATGCGGGTGCTGCTTATCTCTTTGGTCAGCCACTGAATGGCCATTGAATAATGTGAGCTAGAAGTAGCCACAAAATACAGATTTTGTTTGTATTGACTGCAATCATATGCAAGCATATTTATCCAAAAGAATCTGCTTTGATTGCTTTTTCTTTGCATTGCTTTTATAAAAAAAAAATCTCTAAAATTCTTGATTATTTTAACTCAAGTTTGTTACTTTCAATGCTTTTTTTGTTTGTTTGTATTTTTAGGTTTGAAGCAAAGAAAAGATGGGAAACCAAAAGCAATATGGGATTCATGTGACAGTCACAGCAGTTGAAATGTTTTTAAAAAGATGAGTAAAGATTTGGCATATTGATAATTGTTTATAGAGGTAATCTTTTCATAATACATTATTATCACGCTCAAATTCCCTTTTTTGTCATTTAACATTTCATTTTTCTCTGAATCAGCTTTTTTGGTCATTCATTCAGGTTTGTGGGTCATTTTTATATAGCTAAATAAATTCTTTAAGAACACCATTATTGTAAGATTGGTGGTTATTGTATGTATTTTTGTTCTTTCTCTCATAATTAAATCTGGCGCGTACAACCGCGCACGCCATTTATTTACTGCCGTAAGTGGGTTAATCAGCAGCTGCTTTTTTTCTTCCACGGAGGTATGGAGCGAGGGAAGAGAAAGGAGAGATTAGGGGCCTAATGCAATGTACAGGATAATATGCAATAGGATTTGCCTGGGCAAAATGAAATTTGTCGGCTGTAAGGAGGTTTGAGCAGTCATAAACGAGGAGTTTAGTCGGGTTCGAGTGTAAGATGAATGTGTGTGAGGGAGAAAGCGAACATGGAGATGGAGAACGGCGTGTATGACACTGGATGCATCTTTGAGAGGATTCCTGTTGGCAGTGCATTTTTATAAGCCTGTTTATCAGATAAAATCCAGTTGACTGCTCTTTTCAAAAATGAAATGTATTTATTTCTGCATAGAATGTATAGAGTATATTACAGTATGTTAATATAATTATTTTAATGCAGCAGTTCACCCAAAAATGCTAATTCTGCCATAATTTTTTTTGTTGTTGCAAACCTGTATGATTTTCTTTCTTCCAAAGAACACAAAAGAAGAAGCTTTGAAAAATGTTAATGCTGCTCATTTCCATTAAATTAAAGTGAATGGAGACCAGGGGCTGTCAAGCTCCAAAAAAACACAACAAAACACCAATGAAACCATATGATTATATTTGAAAACTTCTTAGTCCAAATGATAGTTTAATGGGTGGACAGACTCAAATTTAAGTTGTTGATCAATGGAAATCTCGCTTGACAGCCATGGTCACTTTTTGCTTTCATAGTGTTGAAAACAATGGCATAATTCTGCTATAAACAACTCTTGTGTTCCACAGAAGAAAGTAAGTCACATGAGTTTTACAACACATGACGAAAGTGAGTAAATAATTAATTTTAGGTTATTTATTTTAAAATGTTCATTGTATATATATATATATTAGCTGAATTATTATTTATGCTGAGCACCTTCCTTTTTTAAACGTCCCTCCCACCTCCACAGCTCTGTCTCATGAGGTAATTAGCGGGAATGTGGAGACTCACTCCCTTGATTTATGCTCTGTTGGCCTGAGGCGGAGACATCTGTAATTTTTAGGGCTTTGACATACCCATCCTGACAACAGCCAACTGACAACTGTAGTACAAACTTGTCAGTGCTGCCTTAAGGCAATGGGCGTGGTTTCAGCCCTGCCAGTTAACACAGACATCTCACTTGTTGTGATTGTTACATCACTAGGAAATGAAGTCTTAAAAGATTGCAGGCCAATGATTCCCTATGATTTTAGAAATGACTGTAGAGAATCTGGACCTTATTGAATAAACTGAATACAAAAATTGTGTAATATGTGTGTGTATGTATGTGTATAGGGAAATATCCTACCGCTCAAAAGTTTGGGGTCTGCAAGGATGCATTCAAGTTGATCAGAAGTGACAGTAAAGATGTTTGCATAGTTACAAACAACTTATGATTTAAATATATGCTGTCCTTTGAACTTGTTCATCAAGGGATCCCGAAGAATCACTGTGATTTCACAGTTTCCACAAAAATATTAAGCAGCACCACTGTTTTCAACATCGATAATAATACGAAATTATTCTTGACAGCAAATCAGCATATTAGAATGATTTCTGAAGGATCATGTGACATTGAAGACTGGATTAATGGCTGCTGAAAATTCAGCTTTGCCATCACAGGCAATTTAAATATATTAAAATAGAAAACAGTTATTTAAAATGTAAAATATTTCACACTATTACTATTCACTCTATTTCTGATCAAATAAATTGGTGAGCATATAAAAGACTTCTTCAGTAGGGGGTTTGTCTTCAGTATCTGAATATTCAATATCAAAATTACATCTGTTATTTACCTGTTATTTATTTATTTAAAAGTACGATTCTGCACTCAGATGATCTGTAAAACATGACAAGATATTGATGAAACTTTGATTTATGCTTATTTCCATGTGTCACAAACATCCTAGACTATGTTTAGAACAAGTCCAATGCTAAACCACATCTCATTAGTCATCTTGGGCTTTTTGTCTTTAAGGAGAGGACATGTCATCAACTATGATGTGCTAATTACACTCATCTTGCGGAAGGCTTCACACTGAAGGTCTCATCTGCTGAAAGATAACATCTTTTTACCGCTCCGCCGTACGTCACTGGACTGCAATTCGCACACATTTACAGTAGGAATCATTGGGTGCATACGCAAAGGCTTGTGCAAAATATTTTTATTGTTACATTGCACAACAGCCTGAAGAATGTTTCCAACAGTGTTATGAGGTTTGCCAGAGACATCTATAATTATTAGGTATGAAACACACTGTTAGCCAGTTTTTGTCTTATAAAGTGGTAAGAGATGTTTAAAGTTAAAGCACATACAAATTATCAACCCTTTATTTTTCTATTGAATTGCACTCTTTTTGCAGATGGGGATCTTCCATCCATATACAGTATATATATAGTGTCAGAGACTGACACGTAAAAGAAGAAATTGTTGAATAAAGTAGTTATTTTGTGTTTTTTGCACTCAAAAAGTATTCTTGTTACTTCATAACATTAAAGTTGAACCGCTGGAGTCACATTGACTATTTTAAAGATGACTTACCTTTCTGGGCCTTGAAAGTGGCAATTACGTTGCAGTCTGAGGAGTCCGAAAGCTCTCGGATTTCATCAAAATTATCTTAATTTGTGTTCTGAAGATGAACGAAGGTCTTGCGGGTTTGGAACGACATGAGGGTGAGTAATTAATGAGAGAATTTTTATTTTTTTGGGTGAACTAACTCTTCAAGTACAGTAACGAAGTAAAAATACTTTGTAACTGTCCACCACTGAAAACCGAGCAATGATTTGTGTGAGCAGAACCTGCTCCACACTCCTCAGCCTTTTGAAAATAACCTGTACATCATTTACAGTAATCCCATGTCCTCCAGGAGTCCAGAAGGAACATGCATCTGCTGGGAAGCTAGTCTCGGCCCGCATACATAAACCATTTCACCATGAGGGAATGTTCCAGAGACCGGCTTTCAGAGAACATGACCATCCTTCCGCTTAGAGGGGTTGCTTGACGGCTCGGTTCCCTATCAAAAGCATCTCAGTCTATTAATCTCTTTGAACATGGCACAAAGCCTTGGGCTGTGTGTTTGTAGCATTTAAAGCAGGACAATCCGCTTTTCAAAGTCTTCGTGTAGCTTTACATCTTGTGCAGCGTTTCTTTACTGCAGGCCAGGCTTGCACCCTGACCCGTGTTGATTTGTTGTGAAGCGCAGAGGAAAAACTCTTGATGCATATGTTGAAGCACTTAAGGGGGGAAAATGCTTATTGTTGGGAAAAGAATAACATAAAAAAGTCTGTGACATCCAATCCTATTAGATGCTTGAACGTGGCCACGATGCGTTCAAATCCAGGTTTATGCCATGAACATACAGGCATGGTAATCCCTCTTCACTAGAAACCTGCATCACTTGAGGAAAAGAACATGTAAACAGAAATACTACAAGTGGAACCTTGAGGACACAATCATAGCCGAGATTCCCTAGATAAGCGGTTTAGCATGTCGAACAGTGTGATTAACCAGACTTACAAAGAAACACTGATCCATTTGGGAGGAGAATAAGATTTAGCTTCAAAACGATTGAATGTTTTGTCGTGAGCGTGTGAGAGCACTGCTAGCACTCATTGGAAAAGAGGAGCTGTCGGAGGATGTTGACTTTTTCCTCCGCTGATTTAACGACCTGCTTAATTCCACCGTATCCGCGGCCCTCGCAGATGTTTTGCAGTTTTAATTAGTGTAATCATCGCTCTTGAGAGAGGCCAGGAGGTCACTCAGCGGGCCTTGTTTGTCAAGATGCTCGGAATAATAACACAAAAGACGTGTCATTTATTCTGTTGCTGCGTTCATTAAATAATTATATGTGTCAAGACAAAAGATTCTTAATCAGTCAGGAGAAGAAAAAATAGACTCGTTACAGGGTCAAATGAGCCTCCGTGCTCCCAAAAATTAGTTAGGCTGTTTTTTTACTGTAGTGCCAGTATTTCAAAAGCATTAGATTGATATTTTCTGAAATTATCTGCAAATTTTGGATGATGAGGGCAGATATATTCAGTTCAGATAAAGCATTTAGTGTCTGTGTCTTATGTAATAGGTTTGGAAGGGTATGTTTATATAGTTTGCTTAAAGAACTACGTACAATGTAAAGTTTCAGGAGTGACAACCACATTTAAATGTGGGAGTGAGTCCATTGAATTCTGTTTGAATTCCAAAAGACTTGTGTTCAACAATTTTAACTTAAGCACAGTTTATTAGCGGCTGTTTTTATGGGCAGACTGTGCGTCTGCAACCGTAGTATTACGCATGTATGAATATCTGTATTTGCAGTAGCCTAGACATTAAAAAGTTACCATGCATAAAAACCTTTAATATTAAGTTAAGACATACAAAAAACACAAACCAACACAAATTTTATCACATTTCTTTGGGAATTTAAATCTCAGTAGTTTCACAACCAGAGGCTTCAGAATGTTGTGGGATCATTGATTCTTATTGTGAGTGATGACACTACCTGTGTCACTACCTGGTTGACACTACCTGAGTTAAGGTTGTAAAATGTGGTTTTCAATCCCGTAAATTACTATAAACTATGTGTGTACAGAACAGAATTAAACACTAAAAGGTGAACTGACAGCCTAATTTAGCTGCAGTATGTACGTGACTATATAGCTTAATTCAAAAATATATAGTCTTAAAGGGTAAGTTCACCCAAAAATAAAAATTATCCCATAATTTACTCACCCTCAAGCTATAGGTGTATATGACTTTCTTCTTGCAGCGAAACACATATCCTGGCTCTTCCCAGCTTTATAATGGCAGTGAATGGTACCTTGTTTTTTGAAGCCCAAAAAAGCGCATCCATCCATCATTAAAGTAATCTATGCGGCTCCAGGGGGTTAATAAAGGCCTTCTGAAGCCAAGAGATACGTTTTTGTAAGAAAAATATCCATAATTATAACTTTATAAACTGTAATCACTAGTTTCCGGTAACGTCCGTCCGCACGTTCATGAGAGAGTTGAGTTCCGGCGTATGACTGTGCTTTTTTTGGGCTTCAAAAAACAAGGTAACATTCACTCCCATTAAATACCTTGGAAGAGCCAGGATATTTTAAAATATAACTCCGATTGTGTTTGGCTGGAAGAAGAAAGTCTATACACCTAGGCTTAATGGTGATATGAGATAATTTTCATTTTTTGGTGAATTAACCCTTTAAGCTATGAATGAGAACGTTTATGTCTCTTCATTAACTTTTACAGAAACTGACTCTCATTTTGTCATTTGTATCATGTACAATAAACTGCAATGTCAGTGGAGGCCAAATTATGAATGAATTATGAACATTTGTTACTTCAAATTTATTTTGGTAAAGACTTGATAAATTGTCATTTGAAAAAAAGATGATTGAAAGTTTTCGTTAACTATCTAGATTACTTTATGGTCTTTTAACGAGAACAAGAGGACAACCGCCTGATTTAAAAAAAAAAGTATAAATGCAATTTCTATATAATTAAACTAAGCTGTACTTTGGCTGGATATGGATATGGCAACATGTAAAACAGAACATTTTATTTGACTTAGAAAGCACTTATTATCGTCTAAAAATAACTCTTGAAACAAAATGGAAATGAACTTCCAATTAAAATTATGGTATCTTTAAATGAAATAAATGTTCCCTAGAACAAATATGCTGAATGCGCAGGCATAATACTCTTTCATCATTAAAAAATAATGACATTGCGTGTTATCTGAATGAATTATTAATTAATCTTCATGAATATTACATATGACTTTTTAGTGAAATGCACACAAATGTAATGTAATCTGTGAAACTACAGCAAAATATGGTATTTCAGTGTCTTTTTAAAACACTAGCTGACCCATAATTTCAAGAAATAAGGTATCATTTTAAGTTTGTTAAACTCTAGTTTTAAACACAAGAACGTGGTCTGTTGAGTGACCCTGTGAGAACGGCCATAGAGTCGCTCAGTGGTCGAGACGCTGCTGTGTAAACACACCTGCAGTGAATGATTCACCTTCACCCTCAGGGCTCTGACACCACTGACCGAACTGGAGAAATGCCCCTGTCTTACAAATGGACACTAAGCGCTCGCAAAAGCCTTCAGGGGATCTGCCCAAATCATCTTAAGTGACGTAATTACCATTAACTTGATTTGTCTTTGTAGCCGGGATACTGCGAAGTGAACGCTGACGTGGAAGTCGAATGAAACCTTTTGCCTTTTTCGCTGGGGATTCGGTGTCTACATGGCAGACAAAAAGTATCCCTTTCCCCGGCTAATAATCACAAAAGTTAGCTTGATTAGAAATAACCATTAAGGGGCCTTGTTGTCATAGCATCTTGAAACACATTTTGGCTGAGCCTCTGAAATAACATTCGATGATGAAAAAGATGCCATCAAACAGGTTTAAAGGCTTGACCAAACAAACACGGACAGGCCGGTGTATATCAGCAAGTTCTAACGAATGTCTGAAAATTACACTTGGCAGCAAGCGAAACAGTTTAGCGTGCATGGATTATAATCAACTGGGTCATTAAATTTGTTGGAGTAGCTGTAAGTCTGTGGCGGTGTTGTGTAGCCGCGCTCCTCCGAGTTATGGCAGCGTCAGTGTTTTCATGTCGAGGGCTGAGCTTATACTTTCAGCGTAGACCTGATGAGTGCTGAACCAATTTGTCTCCGAACCCTTAGGAACTTTGCACAACTCTCCAAAGTAATTCCCTCACTTCTGACTGCCTAAAACCTCGTCCCAGCACAAACAATAGCAATGCTTTGTAAAAGCCATTCTAAAACCTCTGCCAAGCATAATTTATCATTTGAATGACAATAGGCCACTTAACACAGCTTAAATTATTTCTTTGCACTATCAGCTACTTGACTGTATATGTGTTGTAACTGCACACTATCATTAACTGCAGAGTTTATGAGGTAGTCCCTTATCAAAGGCTTTGCGCCACAAGTTTTGGTAGGAACTATGCTGAACTTTCTGTTTTCTCTCGGAGGTAGAAACCGAATAACACAAATCACATATTTCATGGTGTGAAAGAGCTCGTCCTGAGGGAGTGAGCTGTAATTTAGTTGTTTGGAATATTTGCAATCATTTGTGAAACCTCGGATTGCTTAATTCACAAGTCGCATGCAGTCATCATTTTAAATTAAAAGTCTGGCGGATATTAGTATGTGTATCTGTGAGTATTCAACCTAATCGTTTTATAAAAAATGTTAGTGATTTTAAAGGGATACTTCTGTGTGTCTGTGAAAATGTACTCGCCCGCATGTTGTTTGAAACTGCAACTTAATTTATTTTGTGTGAGTAATTTGGCCAAATGTCCAAGCAGTGATCATTTTTACACTTTTTTTGTCCTCCGAATTTAGTCTTATTCATTCATTTTAATGAATTCTACTCTGACTAAAATGGCATCTAATTTTAGTCAATGAAAAAAAGAATTTAGTTAAGGAGAAACCAGATGTTGAAACATTTTATATATTAATTATTTACTTATGTATCAGCATTTAACAAAAACATGTGAAAACCTGACCAAGTGGGTCAGTCACCATGCCTTATTCATTTCAACTTAATTATTGCTGATAAAATACAAATGTTTTCATCAGTAATTTCGTTGATCAGTTTAACAGTCTAAGTTGCTTTTTCTATACAATGAAAGTGAATGGTGACCATGGTTCTGATTCCCATGCACTTTCATGATGACTTTTATTTTATTTTATTATTTTATTGTGTGGTAATACTACCATTCAAAAGTTGATGAATGAATAAAAAAGAAATGAATACTTATTTAGCAGGGACACATTAAATTGATCATAAGGGACAGTAAAGATATTTATGTCACGAAAGATTTCTATTTCAAATAAATGTGGTTTCCACAAAAATATTTAATTACATTTTAAAATATATTGTAATAGAAAACAGTTATTATAAATTGTTATAATCTGTAACAATGTAACTCTTTTCACTGTGTTTTTAAATCAAATAAGTGCAGCCTTGCATGGTGAGTATAAGATACTTCTTTCAAAAGCAAAAAAAAAAAAAAAAAAATCTTACCGATCTGTACTTTTGAACCTTTTGTTCTGATCAATATATTGAATCTGATAACTTGTAAAAACAGGTGCAGCCAATTTATTTCCCCACAGATTTATAAATTTTAAAACATATTTACAGTCTGTGTAGCTAAAATCAACATCCACGAATTACAAGTTTTGGCTTGGTGTGCTTAAACCAACTAAGTATTTCCAGCTTAGGACTTATTAAAAGTCCAATGACAGATGCACGGTCACAGAAACGGGCCTATTTCATTAGCTTTACTATAACTGATATAATGCATGCCTGCATTAATCCTTTTTGTCTGAGAGGAAAAAGTGGACTAAATGAAGTTCTCGGTTCTCTAAACTAAGCTTGTTCACAAACAAACTAGAAGGCTGAATGCTAAATATATCTGACGTCATGAGGCTTAACAGCATTAGGCCTCTGTTGTGTGTGCAGGAACCAGTACCGGCGCTCTGCTCCGCGATTCTTTAGGAAAGCCCAGATTTAATTAGTGCATAAATCCCCTGAAAAATTCATGAATTTGCCTTGCCCCCTGGTTGCAACTGACTCGGGCAATGGTGTGAGGCTTGCAGGTCGTCCCAATAAAGCAGGGTCACGCATGCAAACGCTCGCACACGCACACACGCATTCAAAGTAAGAAAGAGAAAAGAAACAACTGTTTATGTAAATAGGGGCTGTGTGTTTACTTGATGGAAGAATGGCAGGGCCCTGGTCCCCCCGTTCAGCTTAGCGAGTCCCAGCCAAAGGGGACCTCTCACCAGCAACTCCAGTCTTATTAAACTGATTACCAACTCCAACTAATTAATCAGAAACGAGGAGGGAGCAGTGTGCGTCGCTCCCAGAATACCCCCTTTCTCTCTTGCTCTCCGTCTCTTGGTCCAAACCCCCCTCCTCCACTTTTCTCTCTTCTCTTTCCTCGGCTGTGATTGAAGTAGGGGAACGGTTATTTTTCATGCATCATCAGAACTGGTGGGATGGGAGGACGAGTAGTAATTACCTTACACAAACAAGGCCGAGATTGCCTGTGAAGCCACCTCTTTATTTTAGCTGGTGAGGAGAGAAGAGGGGGGGATGGGGGGGAGGAGGAAGGGAAAAGGGTCGCATAATGACTTCAAAACAGAGGTACAAGTGTGCCTCTTCAAGAGGATGTCGATTCTTTTATTTGAAAACACGTTTCCTTAACGCATCAAGCGACCGAGAACTTTCAGGATGAATTAAAGGGATGGTTCACCCAAGAAAATGAAGATTCTGTCATCATTTGCTCAAATGGATATGACTTTGTGTTTTTCTGTTGTTGATGTATTCTGTTGTTCTCCATGCAATTAAAATGAATAGGAACTGCAGCTTTCAGATTTAAAAAAGGTGCAAAAGCAGCTTAAAAATATAGAAAATGTATAAATAAAAGTAGCCCACAAGTCTACTGAAGTTATTTGATAGCATTGTTTACGATACAGACCAACATTTACATTGCCCTTTACTGAAAATCCACTGAAAGTCCAGTACGGAAGGAGCAGTGTCCAATTGCTGAACAAGTCTTTTTTTTTTTTTTTTTTTGGCAGACAAGAATCGGTTGAACTGGTTCACAAACTAGTTTGAATGATTTGTTCACAAATTGTACTTTGGTTTGGTTCTCGAGTTTCATTTGGTTCTCAGTGTTTCATTCCCAGTGGATAACTTCAATTATGAGTGAATAATCTACATCAAAAAACATTGTTGTATCTTGCAGGGGTGGGGGTTATATTTTCTTTAAACTCTTTAGCCTGTTAGCGATGCTTGCGGGACACTTGGCACACTTTTTTATTGCCCTTTTTTTCCTATGAAATATTTTAGTAATCGTAATGAATTAGGTATCAAACACATTTTGTTGGAAATGTCTGAGACTCAAGGTTTCATATTACACCACTATTTTGTGATAGGATTGTGATATATTAATTTGTGG
Organism: Tiaroga cobitis; assembly: GCA_030578255.1. NCBI lineage: Eukaryota > Metazoa > Chordata > Actinopteri > Cypriniformes > Leuciscidae > Tiaroga > Tiaroga cobitis. The sequence continues at coordinate 33,799,131 of CM060603.1, forward strand.
CAGGAAAATGCATCAGTCTGTGGCTATTTGCGCTATAAAGTTCCTAAACAAATTCCTACAAGAACCTCACTTTTTTGTGATATCAACTTCAAATTTTGTACGCAACGTGGTTAGACATGGCTTTCATTTTAGAATAATTTGAGTCCATATTATTTTGTAAAATAAATGAAACTGTACTTTTGCTTTACAGTAAACTTAAACTTCTATAACTTTTTTTTACACTTTAATTTTTTTTAAATGCTTTTACTTCAACAATAATCTGCTGAGTCCAACCTCGGGTCTGTATTCCAAAACATTCATTAACAGGTTTAATTATTGTTATGATGCACATTTTACAATGCTTCAAAATGTCTTCTTTCCTGTTCCACATATGAAAGTCATATAGTGGTTTTGAATGACATGAAGGTGAGTCAATAAGGACCGTAGTTTAATTTTAGGATGGTTATTCCTTTAATATGATGTGTATCCTGGCGCCATTTGTCCATTTTTTGTAAATTGCGACAATTAAAAAATAAATAAAAATGCACAAACACGACAGCATGCTCTTCCAATATTCCCTTGGTTCCAAGCCCTCCAAACAGAGTGAGATGCCATTGTCAGTGTGTTTTTCCAACACGTTTCTCCGGAGACCAGACTAACACAGTCTTTTCTTCGAACAGCCAATCTCTTAAAATGCCAAGTGTAACTGGGTGCCCTACTGTTCCTAATTAAAGCATGATTAAAGAGCAAAATGAAGGATTCCACAAAAGATGTATTCTCTCTCTCTCACTCTCTCTCTCTCTTTCTCTCTCTCTTCAAGGAGTTCAGATTAATCCCCATTGGATGTAGTCGAACCATTTATGCATTCCTGTTCTTCTGTTTATCAAATAAACCCAAGTAATTAGAGACTTTAGATAAGTAGGCTAAATGGATGCCCACCCTGTGTTATCCAAGGCGCTCTATCCTGATAGGAACTCTAGCGTGTTTGGTTAATATCTCCTTGTTGGAGAACAATGCCTTTGTGTCTGGCATCTGTTATTATGCTCACTGGGGCTTCTTTGACCTTAACAGACGGGATAGTCTGATTACATAAACCACTATTCTACACATTACACACTGACAGCACACTTTAATTTAAATGCAATTGAAGAATATATATTAGAAATAAATAATTTATTAATATAAAAGACAGAGCTTTTTTTAGACAGTCGTTGTGTTCCTACGAGATGAAGCTAGATGAAGCTAGTGTCTCTGTGAAGATCACAAACACAGACGTTTTTGTTCAAGTCTTCGTTGAGGTTTGATTTTCCAGCTTTCAACCGAATGCCATTACGCCTGAGAATGTGGAAAACCCCTTGAAAATATCTAAGAGGAGAGTACCTGAGTTGGGCCTGTTGGCAACCCTTATGCCTAAAGTACGGGCAACTAATCCTCTTTTTGTTATAGTCAGCTATAGAAAGTGAAACCAAATCGAGCCAGAGATTTCCTTTCTGTTCTTGGTGTTATAATGGCATCTATATCATCCATATTACTTACCGTTCACTAGACACGCACTTTAGTGTTATTGAACGTTCTGAAAGGAAGGGGGAAAAAAACTATATTAGCAAATCAGCCTCTCATCTCCACACGCTAATCTCTCAAATCCTTTTTGAAAATAGAAATGATTTGACGGTCCATTTGAGTCACTTTTAGAAGAGAATCAAATGTGTTTAATTGATTGCCCGACGAGCTTGTTTCGTCATAGGAAAAGAGGATGTTAAATCAGATCATCGCATTGTCTTTGTTTATGTAAGGACTCGGAATCGACAGCTCGCTTTTGTTGGATTTGGCTTCTTCTCCGAGGATATCCGTTGTATTCCTTTTCATTTACAGTAAGAAAGGGCTGGCTTTACGATCTTGTCTATCCCTTAAGAGATACCTGACATAAAATGCTTGGATAAAGAAGACATAAACACATCCGAGATTAAGATTCCCCGTCTGCCATGAATTAAAAGCGTTTATTAACATATCTCCTTTTCCGGAACACACTGTCCAGTCGTCCAAAACCAAGCAAATCATTTCTTTTTTTGAAAACCTCGCATTTAATAACCTCCTTGTGTTGAATAAACAGAATTAAGTAGGTCAAAATATGATTATGCACCGTTAAAGTGTGTTAAGCTCTCTTCTATTTCAATCGCTCTATAAATTATGCTAATTATGTTAGCTATTCTCAGTTGATTGGCCTCCAAATGATTTAAAAACGATCATTGCTCTGAATTGAAATACGTATTCAAATTGAGCAAGCATCTGTATAGGACATACTATGTGTATTTTGAACATTAAAGCAGCCGTCATTTTTCATATGATTGGTGTTTAATAGTATTCAGAAGTTTTCCTCTGACCCACTTTTACAAAATATATATTTATAATAAGTTATGACAACATGTGTTTTTACATTGCCTTAATCAAAATAAGTTAAGCAAATTTAAACGTTTTTATGTTGTACAAGATTCAACTCATTTTTTAAAGTAATTTTATTGTAATTTAAGTTGATTGTACTTCAAAATTTAAGGCAACCTTTTTTTCACAGTGTAGCCATTTCAAATGGTCATTTTGATTCTCTCTCTTTCTCTTTCTCTTTCTCCATGTTTTGCATTATAAAACTGCTGTGAGAAGAATGGCAAACACCGTTAATCTCTTCTCTTGCTCAGTGCCAATGCTTTACAAAAGGCCTAAGATAGGATTCAGCTCCAGTAGAGTAAACACTTACAATTCAGCAATTGTCCATTACGTCTAAATGCGGACGATAACAAGCCTCATTAATTTAACTGCGAGCGTAAGTGGGGTAACACGAATCAGAATGAATAATTGGCCTCCAATGTAAATGCAATTGGCATTTTCCAAATTGTTTCTCCAAATTCTGGATGTAGCTCACACAGGTTTTTTTTCTTCGTCTCCCCCTCCCCAATCCTAGGGATAGGTTTAGTCATGGATGGCTCTTTTAATTTGTTTACCACCTTCTCTCCTTTTCCCACAAAACTGATCAAGAAGCCATTTAATTGTTGGAAGAAAAGGAATCACTTCCACCCTTCCCTTGTTTTGTTGCCAAGTGTGCTGCCAGGAACATGAAATATCTCACCATTTGTTTGTTGTAAGTCCTTGTAAGTAGAAAATCAGGTCAAATATAATGAAGGGCTTGTTAAAGGCCCCCAGATTTCTCTCCTGACGACACTTATTTTGATTAGTTCTCAGAAAAGCTCGGCTCTCGGAAGAACTCGTTCACAACTTTAATCCATTCCGGGGTTAAAGCTAGAATGGCGAATTTAATGAGCAACTTTTAAAGACTTCAAAACACTGATGAGCTGAACTGTAATGTTGAACTTGCATAGAATCAACTTTAAAAACAATACTATTAGGCGTTTTTTGACCTTGTGAAGTCTCTACTCGCTCTTTCCGTGCTCATTAGTCTCGGTCACCTGCATCTTGTTGTGAAAGTGTGGATGTCGCTGCGGTAAGTGCATGTGAAAGGTGCATTTCTGGAAACACACCTGAGTGTGTGTGACAGGCAGGAGCTCCAGGGAGACAGACGGAGAGAGCGACAGGCTCAGGCTTGCCCCTCATCATCTGGCAGGAGACGCAGACACTGCGCTTTTTAAAAATGGATGGTAATTTAATTAACTCTTTCCTCCCCACAGGCTGTTCTGCACAGATGGAGCGGGGCGAGTGAGGGCGAGGGCAGCGGTAAAGGACTTTCTGTTGTTGCCAAGGGTTGGACAGTGTGAAAGTTGCTATGTGGACTTTAAGCAGTGCGGATTATGACTAGTCAGTCCCAGGTGATATTGAGAGACACAAACCTCCTGGGGGAGATTGGAAAAGTTGTGTTCACATAGCTTTAGCAGTCAGTGCGTCTCTGTCAAAGTACCGCGGAGGAAAAACAAAAACAGCTGTCGTTGTAGTTTAACGCTGCCTGCTCAAATATTGTTCTGGCAATGCAAAATAGAAAAACGATCAATGTAAAACTTAGTCAGAGCCTTTACCCTATGCTTAAATGTTTTAAATATATATTTTGTTATTTATATAAAATGAATGGCAATTATGCATGTGTTTGCATGGTTAATTATTAATTATTTATTTATTTTTATTAAAAATAAAATACTTGCTATTGGTGAAACTATATAAACAATATTAAAGGGATAGTTCAACCAAAAAGGTAAAAACTATCATACTCACCTTTCGTGTCATTACAATATGAATATGAAACAGAAAATGTTAGGTTCTTTTTTGTGTGAGTGGATGATTTTATTTGCATTTTTGCGATAGCCTACAATCAATCTCGTCATGCATCGATATTCCGTTGAAATCCAATCCAAAAACCATATACTGTAGTGTATACCTTTATGACAGGGATGTTTTGTTTGTATCATCTACATAGGCTTTTGACCAGTGGTTACACAGGTTCATGGGTCTCAGCCATAGTCGTGGGTATTCCCAGTCGAGCGCAGATAATTGGTCCAGTCCCGCTCAACACAAGTCCAGACTTGAGAGGCATGAATGTGCATACATGACTGCCTCATTGGCTCTGTGGGTGGGCAGAAGGTGGTTAGGCCTTCTGGGGGATCTCATGTCATGTGATTGGAGTTTTTTTCTAAAGCGAGGAGAAAGTGTATCCCAGAGATGAACTCCACAGGCACAGGGTCAGTTCTTTTAGAGTCAATGGGATGAGGTCTCCTCATGATGGTGAATATGTTTTGACCACACTGTCAGTTTCAGTGTGGCCCTGGAGACTGAGGTCTGTTTTGAGAAGGTTTAAAGTATTCTCTGTGGAGGCGTACTCAGTCTGTGGGTGTGTGTAATTGCATTTGGAGTCATTGAGCCAATAGATAGTTAAGTGTGGATCTATCTATCTATCCATCCATCCATCCGTCCGTCTGTCCGTCCGTCCGTCTGTCTGTCTAGAAAGGTAGAAAGACAGCTGTCTCTCTGTTTGCATTTTTTATATATTTCCCATTTTTATCTTTATATTCATCCATCAGCTAATTTTTAAATATCTTTTTTATCATCCATTCATCCATCCCTTTTTGTTTCATCCATCCATTTTTTTATATATATATATTTTATCCATCCATCCATGTTTAATATCTTTTTATTTTAATATCATTTTTTAAATATATCTTTATCCATCCATCAAAACATCCATCCATTTTTAAATCTTTTTATCCATCCATCCATCCATCCATCATAAAGATGTCATACCTTTCTATTTGTGATTCAATGAGACAAGTTGACTCTCATAGACTTACCAAGAGTCCTGTTTGGAGCGAAGCTTCTTCACCTGTATAATTACACAAGAACTAGTCGAGATGTTGTGTGCTTTAAAACCATGCACTTAAACAGCACTTTGACTGACATAATTGATGTGGGAATTTCCTGGTTATTTCTCTCTCTCTCTCTCTCTCTCTCTCTCTCTCTCTCTCTCTCTCTCTCTCTCTCTCTCTCTCTCTCTCTCTCTCTCTCTCTCTCTCTCTCTCTCTCTTCTTCTCTCTCTCTCTCTCTCTCTCTCTCTCTCTCTCTCTCTCCCCCTTTCCATGTATATCCTTTTATCTTTCTCTGTTTCTCTCTCTCTCTCTCTCTCTCTCTCTCTCTCTCTCTCTCTCTCTCTCTCTCTCTCTCTCCCTTTCCATGTATATCCTTTTATCTTTCTCTGTTTTTCTAATGACATATTTAACAATTTGTCATAAACACCACAATCATACCCTCTACCACGGGAATTTCTATTAAAGGGGGTTGAGGGGAGAATCAGCGAATAAATAAAAGACGTTCTCGGGGGAAATCAAGGAAACATGCAGATACATGTTGAAACTCTAGAGAGGCTTCTCATTGAGACTTGAGAGGGATCTGCCAAATGCTGATGTGATGGAACCACAGATGCCACACAACAAGAGGAGGGGAAAAAAACAGAGGGCCCGAGACCCGCAAGAAATAATGAAGCAATTAGAGAGACAATTATGAGCACCTGTGATGCTGATTGGCACACTCACACTCCATCTGTGTTTTCCTGATGCTAAAGATGCCTTAATGTTGCTAAGTTAACCTCTAACAAGGCCAGTAATGATTAGGAGTGCCCAAACGTACCGTCTCTCTCTCTCACACACACACACACCACACACACACACACACACACACACAAACACACACGTCCTCATCTGTGCTCCATACACACACAGGAGGTTTGCATTAGGAAGAAGAGTTCATCCCATAGAGCAGTATTGCGTCATGTATTATTGAAGCTCTTGCTTGTATAAACACAACTCCAATAAATTGGGGTCTCCATTTTTCCGATTCATTAACGTTAATGCAGTTTTAATTAGTACTTGATTTGAAGCCTATTAGATGTAATTTATAAGTCCTCTCTCAGACCTGCAAACTTTGCTGCATGGGATTACTAAGATAAAAGGGCCGAACTGAATTAGTCACTGTCTGGTATGGGCATGGGCTCTGAGATTCCTCTCTATCAGTTCTAACTGCCTGTTTATTTTCACAAGTGCTTTCAATCACATTAGGTCGGACTAATGAATGGTGGCTTTCTCTTCGGGGATTGCATCACCAGTCTTGTCAACTCTTTCTGTCAGATTAAAACCATCCGTAATCAAGTCTGAAGGAAAAGGGTGTTCCTACATTGACGTTTCTCTGCGATTTCCTGAAACAACTCTCTCTCCCTCAACGCTCTCTCATGGGCGAGTCTCTTTTTAATAGCTGGTTTTATAAAGGATCAATTATTCAAGAGAAGAGAGAGAGGATATGGCCTTGGAATTATTAATGGAGCCGCTGAGCTTTTCAATTGCACTCGCGATTTATGTGTGGCCTTTTGCCTTAGTGGGAGAGAGATAAGGCATTAACTTCATCATCTTATAACCTGACTTACACGTCATACTTCTTTGTGTATCATGTCGTCTGTTGTGATCAGCTCAGTGAATGCCGTTGTGAATGAAATTGTGATTATTATTAACATGCAGTCAAAGAACATGACTGTTCTTCCCATGAGCTGTTTAACCAATAGTGAACAGGTTTGGATAAAAACAGCCTTACATTTTGAACTTCATTTATGTGTGCGTGTGTGTGTGTGCGTGTGTGTGTGTGTGTGTGCATGTGTGTGTGAGCGCAAGAAATGCGTAAATCGGAATATTTATAAATTCAGCATTTATATATATATATATATATATATATATATATATATATATATATATATGTATCTGAATATTTATTTATAAATCAATCATACTTATTTCTTACACAAACACAAACACACACACACATATATATATATATATATATACACTGTATATATATTATATATATATAAATTCAAACTTTTTTATATATATATATTCAGAGTTATGACGGTTCAGGATTTACATCTACTGTGTACAGTATATTACGAATTATAACTATCTATTCAGATTTTTAAATCTATATTTACCTACAGAAATTGAGATTAACATCTGTATTTTCATGATATATCCATTTATCTATTCATATTTACATTATATTCACCTATAAATATATATTCAGATGTATAAATAAATATTCAGATTTACATTTATATATTTAGAAATATGACATTATATTCAGGATTTATGTATATATGTATGTATGTATTTACTTAATGTCCAAATATACACTGACATGAAAAACAGTAGGCTTCTGTATCTCTCAGTATCTGTTCTCTATTGTAGTAAAGGTCTTTGTAAACGTGTGAGTGGCAGCGATATTACCTGTTGCTCATCTGTTTCTGCTTTCACATATGAACACCACAAAGCAGTAAAACCTCCAGTACTATAGACACCAATGCAACCGACCTCCTCGTTTTGTTTTGATATACTTATTCTGGGAGACACAGACTGAAATGTTAGAAGAGAGTCAAATTTAGCAGAACAGGACAGATACTGTAACATGGTTCCCCTTTGCTGACAGCCAAAGTCACAACAGATGAGAAAATCCCCCCTTTTCAACATGACGTGCTTACTGTATGGAAGAGAATCGTTAACATGGTCAATTTGAAAGCCATGTCACACACAGATGTTTATCTCAAGCGTGGAAAGACAGGAAAACTTTCTGACAGGAGAGCAGCGAGGAACAGGTGGAGCACTTCTGCTGCACAGGTTCTCTGGGAAAGAGATATATTCTCTTTCACTAGCATGTGTTTGTGAATTGCCCCTAGACTTGAATTAAATGGTCCCATCTGTAACCTTATAAGACGTAGCTTTGCTCGCAAGACCTGAGATCGATTTTGTGCACTTATTCTTTGAGAGGAAAAACGCAAAAGAAGCTCGCCGGGGATCCATTTTCAGACGGATAATGGCATTGTGAAACAAGGGGGCAACAAAGGGCAGAGCTTTCACACATTCTTACATGTTTATATCTACATAACATGAACCATATTTACGATCAAAATCGCAGCCGCACACACAGAAGGTTCCACTTCATTCAATCTACCTCAAGCTATTACATTTATACTGTGTGCTGTTCGTTCGTTTATTAGCTTATACAAACAGCTCTACTGGAACTAGGTATTTTATCCACAAGAAATCATATGGTTTACTTGTCTTAAGTTTTGAGAAATTTTGATGTACACTGTATTCCTTTTTATTCTTTCATATCGACTTGCATGTGTAATTAATTAGCTTTTGAGTGACACTTGACCTTTGGCTCTATTCCTCGTGCTTGCAGACAGTGTGGAGAGGAGAGAGAGGTTTGCTGGCTCGTCTTAGTTTATCAGTCTAACCGGCTCCAGCCACTAGATGGGGTATGATAACCATGAAGAGATTCCCCGCAAGCTCTCAACTACTTAAAAACCTTTAGATCAGTGGCTCTCAACTGGTTTTGTTTGAGCATCCATGTTTACGCTGGTCATCATGTGGCGACCAACAGAGTTCCAAAATTATTTTGTGTGTAAATGTGAAGAATATTAAAATTTACAATTTAAACTTGTTCTTAATATGACAGACTGAACAGGACAATTGACATGTTTAAATCCATGAGCAGGCGCAGACGATTTAACAAATGTAACAAACAGTCTAAATATTACATTAGGCTATCCATATTGTGCAGTAGTTTTAGGCAAAATGTTGTTGTTGTTTTTTTTTCACTTTTAAAAACAGAAATTCTAAAAACCTAAATTCTTTACTGTCCTATGCACAAGTTGATGGTTAGTTGCAGTTTATAATTTATTTATTTTATTATTTAGTTAGTTTGATGATACATGAACAAATACTAAAATGAATAAAAGAAAGAAAGAAAGAAAGAAAGATTTAAATCTCTTTTTTTTCACAGGTCTTGTTGGTGATTTATGGGTTCTTTTTCCTCAAATGAAAACCTTGCACTTGCAGTACACTATAATAATTTTTATGGCTGTCTTTAAAGAAGGGGAATTTCATAGTAAGTGGTAGACCAATAAAAGTCAATTGTAATTTACATTAACAACATGATAACTGGTCCTTAGAGATGTAGTGACATACCAACTTGACATGATGCCAGGGCCTAGGAAATTCTGCAGTTGCAATAGCCTACCATGTAAATCTATGTGTGTAAACAACTGTTGAACTCACTCTTTTTGTGATGATAAATCTGTAATATCAAAGCAGCAGTGAAGTGAATCAGTGATAAATACGGCAAGCATTTAACAATGTTTATTTGAAATAAAGTTTACATTTTTTTTTTAAATATTCTGGCTTAATGTCTAACTTGAAACTAAAAATTACAATTACAGCAAATTTCTGACCCCAAAAATTAAAAATGCATGTGTGCAAGAATCAATTTACTTAAAGTTTTTGGTTTCAATTCATAAACTCCCAAGCTAGCGAAAATGTCAGCATGTAACCAAAGCAAAACACTCCATGGGTGGATATTCCATCCTTCATGAATATTAAAATCTTTCCAAACTAATCACGGGTGTTTTGGGTTTCATCCATGTAACCTGATGTAGGTTAGTGTATGAGCTGATGGTCTGTATTGAAAAATTTGAACAATCCATACTTTTTAGAGAAATGAGAGAAAATCACACGCACACAAAAAAAGATTAGTTCAACACTATGTGTGTGTGTATGTATATATACATATATATATATATATATATATATATATATATATATATATATATATATATATATATATATATATATATATATATATATATATGTGTGTGTGTGTGTATGTATATACATACATACACACACACACAAACACACACACTGCTGTTCAAAAGTTTGGGCTTGGCAAGATTTTACTTTTTTTTAAATAAATCTCTTATGCTCACCAAGGCTGCATTTATTTACAAAAGTACTATTGTGCAGTTTTATTACAATTAAAAAAGAACTATTTTTCATTTTATATTATGTCAAATATTTTAAAATGTAATTGTAATATTTTAAACTAATTTAATTCTGTGATGCAAAGCTGAAATATGTTAAAAACAGTTAGTTACATGTTTGATTTTTTTCAGGATTCTTTAATGAATAAAAACTTCAAAAGATCGTTTGTAACATCATAAATGTCTTTACTGACACTATCAATTGTTTGCTGAATAAAAGTATTCATTTCTTTAAAAAATATACAGTTATGTAATATTTGCCCTGCCACATTAACTGTCACACTCGTGTATAACGACAGAAATGTTTTACATCTACAATTTCGATGATTGTGTTTTCATAGCCAGATTTAACCACTGAGTCTGTGAGTAAGAGAAGTGATAAAGCTCTACTGATCACTAGACAATTTTTAAGCAGGTCCTAGAGTACAAGAGAGACAGCCACTGAGACAGAATATGTCCCCACCTGCTCTGAGTTCAGCAAGGGTTCACTCCTCAACGTTAAGCCGCTTTGAGTTCACTCTCCTCAGGGCACCCTCAGTGTAACACCAGTCAGACTCACACTCACACTCACACACATGCACAGTTCAAGCCATCTGATTGTAAGTGCTCAAATATTTTTAATGTCTTTAGTGGTGCAGTGAGCGGACAGGAGTTGGTAGCTACTAACATGCTCTTCTCACCGCAAATGGCCAGGCCGATCGTGCTGTTATACCGAATAAAATACATAAAAGCAAACATTTGCTTCCCACAGTTTCAACACACTTTTGGATGAGATGGTGTGGATATATTGCAAGTGTGGAATATACAGTATGAAGGGGAATTTATTCCCTGCTCAATTGTAACACCCACCGACCAGCACCTCTATTAAAATCAACCTACACCATCCCCATCTCTTATTTGACCTTTCTTCTGAAATTTCCCCTCGCCCCAAAATAATGAATGCCTCCTGACTACTTCAGAGAGATGACCTAACACGTCGTCCTGCAGTAGTGGAATGTCATATCGCTCCAAAATCGCCCAATCAGCATGCCGGAGCACAGAGCAAACAGAAAGGGGGCCCGGTTGTGGGCCGAGGATGAGTTCGCGCGGGGCTGAAGTGCGCTCCTCGGGATGTCAATGTAATAGACTGGCTTATGATGTGTAAATAGCACGCTGCTTTAATGGCGGCTGTGTCGCGCCGATGCTCTCAGCGATTGAATTTAAATCACAGGGGAGAGGAGATGGAGGTAGAGTGAGGGGAGGCTCCACACCAGGCCATCCCTGGCTTCCTCTCACGTTCCCCGGGCTAATCTCGTTGACCTCCGGGGTGGCAGGAACTGGTGGAAGACGGGACGGTGAAAGCGGGATATGGAGTGCTAGCTCACATTTTTACGTGACATACATTTACTGCAGAGCAGCATGGTATAGTTCACATTTAGCATTCTCCTTTTGATGTCAAGAGCTGTTGTTGGATCATTGCTTTTTAAAAGATTCACATTGTTTCATGGGAAAAGTGTAGATATTTGTAAATGTGTTCGTTTCTGTGAGCTTTTCTGTGTAATTACTGAAGTTACTAATCAACATAGAGATTGTAAAATAAGGGAAGTTCATAAATTCACACTTTTTTTCCTTTTACTTATCTGTTTTTGTATCTTATACAAATAAATCTATAGTCATTTTTAGTCCCATGTATGAACATGTATCGGATAGCCGACAACTCTTTTGTATTTTACCTATGCATCATTGACAAAAAGGAAAAAAAGACAGAATGCCCTGCATTATAATTTTTTTTGTTGCATATATATATATATATATATATATATATATATATATATATATATATATATATATATATATATATATATATTAATTCATAAATTTGGCAGTCATATGTTATCTTTATTTTAATTGTCGAATATATATTTATTTATTATTTAAAATAATTATAGTGCATTTATTCTATTAAATCATAAAAATGCAAAATGTAAAAAAAAAAAAAAAAAGCAACATTTACAGTATGTATAGACACGGTAATTAATTAAAGCCTTTGACTGAATCTGGCACAAAAGGGGACGGGGACGGGACTCCTCCAGCCATTTGTCTGATCTTCACCGTACCTCAGCAGGGAAGGAATTTCTTTTAACAACGTTCACACACCAAATGCTTGTGTCTCTGCTTCTGTCAAGACTTTTTAAAGTAGGTGAGAGAAAGGTTTATAATGTAAAACTCATAGATTTAGTGTAGAGTTTAAGTAGTGAAGCTTTAGATCACATCATAAAGGATTTAATACTTAATCAAAGGTCAAATATAAATGATTTCATTTGGTTTCCATTTCAATCACAGATGCATGGAAATAATATAAATAACATATACCGTAATAAGTTAATACGTTTAGCAACCAAAATATACAATCTCCGTCCTTTATTAATCTCTTTCTCTTTCATTTTTTTGGGGAAAAGAACTCACATGGTCAAAATTATTTTTGGATTGTCAAGAATACCACATTCATCTGTTTATATTAACTTGGTTACATAAGTTTCACTTAGATTTTCATTTTGTACTTGGCTGCATGTTTCCAATTTTACTTTGAATTAAATGTGGTAGATGCAAACTTACTTTTAACTACATTAAGCCCCCCAGTTATGCCACATTTACTTTACAAGGCCTCCATCAACATGAAGTAGACATATGATAGTGTCCGCTGAGAGAGGTGAAACCAAGACTCTGAATCCAGCCTCCGTGGAGGTAGCAGCCTTTGATACGTTCTCCGTTTCCTTTTTCATTCTGGCAAAAGTGTCGGTTCCCACAGCAATTGACCTTGGAGTCTCTTCAGAACTTTCTCCCCGCCCAATCTGCTGGTGCTAAAAGCTTGCCTGGAATCTGGATGTTGTTTCATTACATCACTAAACTCCGACTCTCCCGAGATCCTCTTTTGAAAAATAACACCTGAGTTTTGGTGCAGCAGTGGCACGGGAAAGGAGGATCGGAGTGGAAGCGGCAGGTTGGAGAGGGCAGATAAAGAGAAGAGGAAGAAATAAACAAAGTAGATGAAGTGAAATATAATTTGGCCTCCTGTGTAATCCAGGGCTGCTGGAGACACCTCTGATCTGGCAGTTTGTGTGGTTAGCTTAGCGGGAATGAGCGAAGCTCGACTGGCTGCTGCTTTTCGCTCTGATCCTGAGAAGCAATCAGGCCTATAGGTCGCTATCTCAGGAGCTGAGGAACATTCTAAGCCCACGTGCGTCAAGGCAAGTCAGCGCAAAGTGGAAAAACTGAAGTGTGACAAGACATACAGGGTGCTCGACATCCCATGATGCACTGGGGGAAACAATATTTACTGAAACAAACATAACATCTTATAGTTATTATTATTATTAGTGGTGGTTCAGCCAATTTAGTTCTTATATTTATTATTATTATTATTAAATATTATATAAGATCTACTAATAATAATACAAATAATAATAATTGTTATTATTATTAGTGGTGATGGTTCAGCCAATAAAATGTAGCTCTTATATTTAGTATTATTATTATTATTAAATATTATTAAATATAAGAACTACTACTATTACTACTACAACTAATAATAATAATAATAATAATAATAAGTAGTTCTTATATTTAATAACATTTAATTATTATTATTATTATTATTATTAGTGGTGGTGGTTCAGCTAATAAAATGTAGCTCTTATATTTAGTAATAATTAATAATAATAAAAAAAATATTATTATTATTAGTAATAGTAGTTATTGTGGCAATAAAATGGGCAAAAAAATATGGAGATTTTTTGCAATGGCCTAGCAACCACTCACAACAGCATAGCAACACCCTAGCAACCACTGAGTACACTCTAGAAAGTTTTCTAACTCGGCAAGTTTTGCATGAGCAAGCACTTTTTCCATAGAAAATATAAAATCTAGTGAATATTATTATTTTGGTCTTGTAATTGTTATGCAGTCTTTTAATGTTTGACACAGGCACATTACTTACTCCATACTTCCATAGAGTATTTTTTGCTGAAGTTGTGGATTAATTTACATTTTGCTCCGGCATATTCACAGTCCATCTTGAGCGGAAACTGCACTTTAAAATTATAAACACAAGTGCTTGTGTGAAGCATATTTCAAGACATTAGTCTCTCAGATGTGTTTGTGTTCTCTGTTTATACAAAAATCTTTGGTGGTAAAATGATATATCACAGGAAACCTAATTCTTCGATAAACCTTAACACAAGGGCAAAGAAAGAAAAAGAAAACAGTGAGAAAGAAGAAAAACAAAGTGCTATGTCCTCCAGAGGAACTCGCACTGTATGCTAATAATGCGTCTGCAAATCATCTGGACAGACAGACCATCTCCCTCTCCTGATATACTGCTTCCTTTCAGCCCGTTTCAAATTCCTGTGACATTTCTAATAAAGGGTGACTAATACACATTAGTCATCATTTACTAATTAAAGTCCTAACATGTTTATCCACTTTTGCTTCGCTGACATGTCAAACATTTTGAAGAGTAGTTAGATGAATCTACATGAATTCAAATGTTTATTGTGTTTAAATGACTTAATGGCAGTGAGTGTCTATAATTTTGATAAAGCACATCTTGGAAATTCTGTTTGCGTTGTGTTGGATATTTGCGTAGCATACGCTGGTCAGGCAGTATGCATGAATTAAACTCTGATCATTTAGCTAAAAGTCAAAAAGAGATTATGTGTGAAGCTGAAACACTTTCCCGTTTGTTTATAAAACTTTTACAGAGGAACTTTGATGCAGAAACTCTCAAAGCTTGTGTTTGAAGAAGCAGCTTAGTGTGTGAACATATGATGAATGACTCGGTTATCATATCAAGAAACAGTAATGCTTTCTTACAGTGACAATAATGCACACTATAAAGTCAAATGTCTTGCAATACTGAACATGATATAATTCCCACTGCTTGTGGAAAAAATATTACTTCTTTCCCAATACCTTCATCTACCTTTCAGATTTCTACCTTGTGAAGAAAGATTATTGGAGTATGTTTTACAGGACTTTCTACTTCAAAATGTCATTCAATTCAATGTAACTTGGCGTTTCATTTTAATTATATGTGAAAACAATTGTAAAAATTTGATTGGAAACTTTTGAAAACTATTTTAGTGTACCTGCTTCATGTCCCATTGCATTCCATGTTACCATAATGTTCACTTTAATGAGTGTCATAAGAAGTTTATTGTGACATCCTGAGTAGCATGACCATTGAAATAATTTGATATGTGCTTGTTTAGAACCGCAATCAACTGTATTTCAGTCATTTGGTTCTATTTAAGTTATTTGATCCATTTCACTGATCAGATTCACTTCTAGAAATGTGTTTAGATGAAGCTTTTCCTCCTTTTTGAGCACCGCCAGATGACTGTTTCAGGCTACAGCGTTTATCCCAGGCCCAAAGGCATGGCGAATTCCATGCATGTGCGTTTATTTGATTGTTTAAGAGTGATTTCCGGAAACCAAGTATTAAAGCGCCAGGAGCTGCCTTGTAACAATTAGGGGGTTAAATGGTAGTTGGCCACACAGGAGGGCATCGTCACACTGCACCCCTCTTCCTGGTCTCCACAGGTCAAAGTTCAAGGAACTTTTCAGGAAACGTCAATTTCTCAACTGCCCCAAAGCAGGTGGACACCAGGCTGGCACTGTTTACCCAAACAGAATGAAGGAAGTGAGGGAACGGCCAGCGAACGAACGCTCACAAGAAAGTCCAAGGATGAGGGTGTCCCGTTGTCTCTCCTGAAACTCTCAACTCCGCACTGTGTGGCGTGACGTATGCAAAAAGGAGTTTGTTATTATAATTTTAGGTTAATCCTGTCCTTCGGCAATAGCAAGTCTAATTTAACTTAAACCCTAGTTCAGGTACTCCAGCTTTGAAGCTGATGCCCTTAAAGCTGATGGTCCCTCAGAGTTATGCACTTCCACCATGTTATTGTATTGAGACCTGAAGATGAACCCTCCGGGGAAGAGTTAGGCATTAGTAAAAGGATCAGACTGTTATTTGAAGAGCCAAGGTCAGATTTAGAAGATTGAAGGAGAGATAAGCTAGGCTTCAGTGTTTTGACTATGAGGTAAACAATCATAGACGAAGTTGGAACGTCTCTTGGAGGAACGCTCCGCCCCTTCTCCACTGATCGCCACGCACCTGCGAGAGGAGCTCGCGGAGTACAGCAGAAGACAGAGGTCCCGGGAACTCTGTGGCGTTGTTCTCCTTGACACCAGCTGCCATCACCAGCGTGGCCAAGAGCAAGGTCACTACGCCGACCAGAGGGAACAGCAGGCAGATTGTTTTCGCTCCAGCAATAGACAAACAGCCGCCGTGGACACGCTGAGAGAGCCAGCTGTGGCCGTGACCTTTATACCCCACAGCCTGACCCCAAATTAGCACTATAAAGGCAAGCAGAGATGGCAACTAATTATTGGCCTATTGGCCTCTATGGCCCCACCTGAGAAAAATGCAGCTCAGATGTGCTGCTATGTGTTGCTTTTTTAAAGGCATACATTTGATGTATGACTTTAGTGGGCATTCATTTTACAAGCAGCAACTTGTATCAGTCATTCATTTATTAACTACGACTTTTACTACAATAAACTCCTAATTACTGCTTATTAATAGTTAGTAAGTTAGTTGTTAAGTTTAGGTATTGGGTAGGATTAAGGGATGTAGAATAATGCATTAATATGTGCTTTTTAAACAGCCAATATCCTAGTAGCATGTTAATAGTGAGAATTGGACCCTAAACTGAAGTGTTACCATATATTTAGAAATCTTTATATATGAGGACTTCAGATGCAAAAGCCTCTAAGTCTGTCTAACGTTTTTGTTTAATATTAAAATTTTTTATCAGGCTCCGTAGGTTTCTACCTAAGTGCCGACATTTCTGAATGGGCTGAGGCTGGGATTTAGTGAGTTTGAAGTGAAAGTATTTGATGAACGTATACTATGTGCGGAGAGCATTCACTCAATATTATTATCTCATTTTTACTGAGAATACACAGTACTGAGCAAAAGTCTTAGGCAAGATAGGTGTTTTGCTCCTTACTGCCTACGTAAGCATTGCCTTCTAAGAAAGCATCTTATCTGAAATGGGACTTCATTAATGATGATTTGAAACGCTCTACATACGGTATAGGCAGCAACTCTGCACAGCACACAAATAATGCTTCACAAGGTAGACTTGACTTGTAATTGATTTCAATTGAGTTTGATGTTAGCATGTTGCTAAGCAAAATACTGCTTCACAAGGTTCATGGTAATATGATAATACATTTAATATTTGGTGATTTGATTATATTGAACTAATCTGAACAATGTTTTTTGTAAAAAATTTAGGAATTGTGAGTTTATATATTTTTTATAATTGATTGATTTATATTTTTTTGAATTGTAATATATAATCATTATAAACATTGATCTTTTCTCCCATCTTGGATTTTTTTCAGTGAGCTTGTTACGCAGCATTCTGTGAAGGATTACATTATAATGGGAAGAGATGGGCCATAATAGATTTTAGTCATGATTAAATATGTTTTTCAAAAGGACTATTCATTTATTAATTGTGCACTTTTTATGTTTGACTTGTAAGTAAATTTAGCTTGTAATTTGTAATTTTATCTTTAACTCTTAAATACTGATATGTTTAATATTTGTCCATGTGAAATATTAGTTATTTTACTTGGTGTATTTTACTACAACACACACATTCATCCCATGACCTATATTCACCGTCAGACAAGCCTCTGTAATGACACCGATTTTGTAGTCTGTCCCCTGACAGCCTGCTTGCCTAAAACATAGGTTTTATAGGTTCAAATGACTTAACATTTATCACTAAATTAAAGAACTGCATGCAGTGTTGGCTCGGTTCCCTCTGATGGAAATACCCACATAGTCGTCTAATTATTATCATTTCAGCACTGTAATCACGGAAACGTTTGGTAAAAGCTACAGGTTAGCATTTGAAAGCGTTTAGCACAAACACAATTCTCACGAAGATTTTGCTCCACCTGTTTTACCACCCAAATGAAAAAAATATAGTTCCAATAAAACAACAATTTTTCCATTACGTTTTCCATCGACCACAAGCTCATGAGCTCGTAGCACAAATTGTGCTGATGTTGCCTGGTGTTCTTGCGCAGTATGTCGCTAAGTTGGCCTTATCCCATTATTAGGCTAATGTAATGGGCTGTCCTAATCCAAACACACCAACTCGCTGGACCACAGGGGGTGAAACGTTGGGGCACCATGTTATCTGGGCACAATGCGGCTTCTTCCACTGATACTCTGGCAGGCATTAGGCCTGTTCAAACAAGTCCTTCACACCAGCTCTCTTTTAAAATGATTTTCTCCCCTCAGTCTCTCTTTTTCTCTCGCCCCGACTCTGACTGACAATCACATCGCTGGCTGTGCACATTCTACGGTCTTTAATGCCAAATTAAGCTCCGGACTCTTTTATTTTAAATGGGGGAGCCAGAGAGAGTGCTGACAATCACGATTGTGCCAGAGAGAGGAAAAATTAAACGGTATTTAAAAAATACAGAACCCCACATTAAAACCCTCCGCCACAATTGCTGCTAATTGGTAGATTATCCGGCCGCTCTTGGAAGCCTAATACACGGGGTGAGGAAGAGGAGACCCGGCCCCCGTACTCTTCCTCGGAGCGGCGGGGTGTGGGTCCAATCGCGTCTGAGTGGGCGAAGGATTAGAGTAGCGCCATTGTCGGAGAACATGACCTTGAGTGGAGTTTAGTTTAGCCCCTCCCTGTCCTCTCCGCAATCTCTGTCACCATATTCTTTAACGGCACATAATGATATGCTTTGGGAGAGCCGCCGATCCCACAACAGACAGGATCATGCTCGCCGATGCCAAAGGAGGTCTGATTTACAAGTATATAAAAGTGTCACGTTTCATGTCCTTTTGAAATAAAAGAGAAACAACTGGTAATGAATTCCTCCAACTTGACCTTCCAGAGTGACATAAAACACACTGATTTGGGATTTAAAGGAGTAGTTAACCCCCCCCAAAATATCCTCATTTTGTTCCAAACCTCTATGGCTTTCTTTCTTCTGTGACACACACACACACTCACAAAAAAAAAAAAAAAGAAAAAAGATATTTGGAAAAAAATGGTCAATGGAATTTTGTATTAAATACACTATTGGCCAAAAGTTTGGATTAAGTATGATTTTTTTAATGTTTTTGAAAGAGGTCTCATGCGTACCAAGGCTGCATTTATTTAATGACATACCCACTACAAACAGTAATATTGTGAACTATTATTACAATTTAAAATAATTGTTTTCTGTTTTAATATATTTTGAAATGTAAGTTATTCTGTGTATGTTGTGATGTCCCTGTCTTTGTGCACTTGGTTCAGTCCTGTTCCCTGTTTTCCCGCTCTTAGTTTGTGTTCATGTATACCACGCCCCCTTGTTATCTTGTATAGCTTGTTTGTCTGTGTATTTTAACCTCTGTGCTTCAGTTGTTGGTTGTCGGTCGTTGTTGCTTGTAGCTGTGTTCCATGTTCCTGTTCTGAGTTTCTTTGTTTGTCGTTTACCCTGGATTACCTGTTTTGTTTAGTTAATAAAGTGCTTGCGATTGGATTCTCTCTGCTTCATTCCTGACCCAACATTACAGTGTATAAGAATGATTTCTGAAGGATCACGTGACACTAAAGACTGGAGTAATGGCTCCTGCATCACTAAATTACATTTTAAAATATATTAAAATAGAAAACAGTTCTTTATTGTATTTTTCCATCAAAAAAATGCAGCCGTGGTTAGCATATTTCTTTCAAAGGGATTTTAAAAAAGTAATTATTCCAAACTTTTAATGCATGTGCTTTTTAGAGCTTGAAGGTTTTGCACTGCACTGATTTACAGAATATGGACAAAGGAGATGATGCATTCTTCAAAATGTCTTCTTTTGTTTCCTGAAGAATAAAGAAAGTCCTACAAGTTTAGAACATCGTGAGGGTGAGTTTTTCGTCGAACTATCCTTTTAATATTCAGAATTTTCTCCAAAGTTGTGCTTGTTCCAGTTGAAGGGAGAGATCAAATGCCCAAGCTGTTGACGAGCAATTATCTTCATTAATAAGAAAAATATTTCATTCCTCTACATTATAACTAACTGCTGTTCTATCTCCCTCACGTTTATTGCAAAGCCTCTTTTAATTAATCACTACTGCACCATAATAACACTCTAATTACATTTAAACTTCATTACTATTTGGCTTACTGATCCATAAACAGGGGGCTGGGAACAAATTAGCAGTGTGTTGTCCAGTATTGCGCTCCTAATAATTTGAACCCTAATCCCTTAATTGCAAGTGTGTGTGACTCGGATATATTGTAGCAGGAAGACGTGTACAATGTCCACACCTGTGCAGGCGACTGCTTTTCAGCACTCTGAGTGGACACTTTACACAGTCCTTGGCTGTGTGATTTCCCAGAACGAGAGCGAGACCCATTACCGTCCCAAAGAAAGAGAAGTTTTTTCGGTTTTCGGTTCCATTTGCATCAAAAAAGGCCTCAGTTTCCGACTGTAACTTGTGAACTGATCAAAAGGCCAAGCGATGTCTTAAAAGCCGAGCGGCTTTTCCCCTCTTTTGACATAAGAGAGGCTCTCCAGAGGCCCCCTTGCTGTTGTGGCCTTGGAGGTTAGCTAAACCAGCCTCTCAGACTCTGTACTGAACAGATCTGTGCTCTCCTCTCCACTGTGGCCCGTTTCAAAGGAGAGGCTCAGTCGCAGCGTATCGACGCCCTCTTTCACGAAAACACAATGAAAGCAACTTGTGTGCCTGCAATATGTGTATATGTGCGAATCGGTGGTCATAATGTGCGCTGCTGTGAGTGCATGCTGGAATGCTTTGGAATAAAACGCCTGGAATTCTAGAATTATCCTCCGATTAGCATTATTTGCGCTATGCACCGAGTACATTTATACTCCCGAATCTGCTTAAGATATATGAGAAGAAATATATTTTTTTATTTGTTTTTAATTTTAATATTATTTTACAAATTGTATTATCAGCATGACAGTTTGAGAGAAGGGTTCAACTTAAAAATGTGTGTGAATTTCAGGACATATTTGGTCTGTGTTTTAATGACAGCTGAAGCTGCATGAAGTTTGTGTAAACGTCAAATGATCAATGTCATAAATTAGCTTTTTGATATTTGCTATTTTATTACTGGCATAGAAAAAGCACGGCACATGAATTATATATTTTAAATCAATATAAAAAATAATATTTGACATCTATTTACAGTATTTCATACCCATAAGCCTTCTATTTCAGTAAAAAAAAAAAAAAGATTTAAGATTTTCAATTTAAAAACCCACTATACTGTATGTTCCCTTGACCTGCTTTCCTCCATTTGTTCTGCTAAGGTAAGTAATAGAGCACTTCCTTTTAAAAATAAACATCAATTTAGTTCATTTAAGAGCTATCGTTCCATCTCAGTTTTAAAATATAAATATTTGTAAAAACCTTTACAGATGTCATATTGACCCTTCATAACATTTAAACGTTCTACATTTTGTGAAAGGGTTTACATGTTTTCATTGACCAGCACATTATTGCAACACGGAATAGAGATGAGAACAGGTTGTATGTGTGCGTGTATGAGTGTGTACATGTGCAAATCTCTCCTGATCTGCACCCAGCTGCTTTCACTTACAGGACGTATATGGGTCACAAGGTCACAGCATGACCTCATCAAATTAGCCCCAACCGAGCGAGGTGTTTAGCACGAGTTAACGCTCGTAATCTGAAGGGCATTAAATGCAAATGCAGCAACCATATGCCCACTTCAAACAGGCACCTCTCGCCCCCACCCCCCACCAGTAGGCCTATGTATTCACTGCCCAATCATTCACATGCCTGCCTGAGTAGGGGGCTGTTAAAATGACAATGGTTTTCTCTCATACTGACCAGGTGCAAAACATTTCCATCCCTGCAGAGGGAAAGACGGGGAATGGAAAGGCATTTGATATCTGTTATGGAAAGATTTGCCATCAAAATATCTAATGTCCAGCACCAAATTGTGTTTTCTGACTCTTCCGCACTCTCATGCATATCTCTTGATGAGTCAATGACGTGATGCAGATGTTTTTGTCCTAATTATTTCTTTATTTACAAATACATGTAGTGTCATTTGAATGATAAATAAGACATATTTATGACAAGGCACAGGGATTTCAGGTTGTAAAATCCGAGGTGCAACTCCCAAAAATAGTTTTTTTTTATTGTGATAGAGACATTAATTTAAAAAGTTTTAAACATTTGCCACTAACATTTAAATTAACTTTGTAAAAGGTGGACATTCTTATATGACACTGATCATTATATCTAGAGTACTTTAGGGATGTTGATCTAGTGAAGTGAACTTTAGGGTGTATGGTTTGCTGCCGTAGTTAATCTCTCATGAGACAGAATGAGTGAGTAAAAGAGAGAGAGTGAGTGCTGCCAGGGTTGCTGATGATTATGGGTGTGAGGGCTGATTGTACAGCCTGAGGCTGTGTTGCATGCTGGGACATATGGCAGCTCCTATGTGCTAATAAACACCTGTGGACAAAGTGAAACAGGGTAGACCCCCACTGGGCCTGAGGCCTTTAATGCCACCTGTGCAGACCTCCACTATTCATACTCTTTTTTTTTTCTCCTTTTGACTTTGTAATTTTACCTAATAGTTATCTTTTATCTCCTTTTTGGTCTGGATTTCGTTTATGATGCACAGGATTTTTCTGATTTAAAAAAGTAACCAATTTAAAAATTACTGAGTGCACCTTGAATTACTCTACTGTTTAAAATGTTGGGGTAAGTCAGTTTTTTTTCTTCTAACTAAATTAATACTTTTATTCATCAAGAATAAAAACAAAATATGTTACAAAATATTTATATTTCAAATAAATGCTGTTCTTTTGAACTTTATACATGTAGTCATAAAAAAAATCCCGGTTTCCACAAACATATTATTCAGCACAATCATTTTCAACATTAATAATATAAGAAATGTTTCTTGAGCACCAAATCAGCATATTATAATGATTTCTGAAAGATCATGAATAAAATAACATTTTAATTTGTAAGAATATTTCACAATATTACTGTTTTTACTGTATTTTTTATCCATGGTGAGCATAAGAGACATTTGAACGCTAGTGTAATACATCTTGTTATAGATTGCACAATCATTTTAGTTTGTGTGAGACTATTGCCTGTATATTACACCAAAGAAATTTGAAGATACTCACCATTAAAGCGTAATGCAATGTTAAAATGTGTATCATGACCACCACGTACTATCATTATGGTGGCATTTGAATAAGGAAATGTTTTCATAATGCTTGCTCTCAGAGTAAGATTCAAGTGTTGGGTTAAGACGCACCTCTGCACAGCTGCTGTGGAGTAGGAGGAGTTCCCGGCAAAAAGAGAGCATTGTGGGAGAGCTCCCCCCTGTCACTCAAAGCTCCTCTGATTAAATTTGTTTAAGCTGTAAAAGCACTTTGACAAGAGTTAGACTGTGTGCCTCATAACATATTCCAAATGGTAAACCTGAAAATTAGGGATGCACTATCATGGATTCCCAGAGAACAGTTCACTGCTTTGAAACCAAGTGAAATCGAGTTCACTATGTCTTTTAAAACTAATATCACCACTGCTTTTAATATAACCTCAGAAAAATATTTATTTCTCATCATTAATGACACACTATCCATTATTGCTATGTGTTGGTATAATATTATGTTGGTGAAATTCATGATCCCTTAAGGCCAGGACAGAGTGGCCAGAAAGCACATGATGGTATGTGTGTGAGATGTACACATGCATTTCTACCCACTTAAAACTCTGAGTCTTGGTTCCCTCAGATTATTAGATTCTTTAGTGTGGGTCCAGTCTGCAAAACCACATGACAGAGGGCAAACTATGTGGGCCTTTAATCTGAGAAAAAGGCTATGAGCGATGTCCTGGTACATATTTCAACTCGGGCTGATAATCAACCTGAAATAATTTATAGAATTTCATTTTAAACATCTGCTTTTCATTAAGATATTTGTGTGATGTATGGTGACCTCTGTGGACATTCTGTGTATTTCAATGAAGATTTGAAATGTATTTTAATAAAGGTTTTTCTGCTTTTACCCGTTTTCGATAAATTACACTGAAATTCTGTAAAGATTATTTAATAGACAAAAATACATCAATGGGTATAACATAGGCCTACGTATATTGTAACTGAAGAATTGACTGTAAGTACGTATATAAGTGTATCTTTTGTCGTCCAGCTGCTGTTTTTTTTTAATCATTCTAATTAATAATACACATTAACAATAACTAAAGAGTGATTTTTAAAAAGGATTATAATTTTTAAGAATAGCTCAAATGTACCGATGCACTCACCATACAAATATGTGTACACACACAATTCAATCCTTTACCTTCTATCAAAATAAAAGTTCCACAACGACGTTTTTGTTCCTTCTGTCCGTCTACACGTGACTTATTTATATGTATTATTATTGATTGCATGGACTTTCATAATATCAAGATATAAATGAAATAAAAATGAGTTTAATTAATTTGCAATAGATCACATCATCATTTATCACTTTAGTCAGTTACCACTCCTACAAAGGTTACACGTGTTTTGCATCGTTTTCTTGTTCGTTTTGGTGGCAATATTACAAATCTGAGATTGAGTTCACCCTACACAGGCAGGATTCTCAAGATTACGTCAGTTCAATTCTCTGTTACGCCATTTATGTGAAGACTAACATTAGACTACCCACCTTTAATCCTTTTCCTGAGCCTCTGTCCTAAACAAGGGCCTTTTGACCCATTCATTGAGCCTGTGCCCTTTGATATTGAGGACTGGTTGTAGAGGAGCGCAGCCCCTTTTGCAATGCCTTAATAAGTAGCTTCAAGCGCAAGGTATGGAGATCTGCTCTTGAAGGTGAAGGGTTAGCATTGCTAGGGCATGAGATCAAGCACTGGTTTATCCCAGCATGGTATTGAAAAGCAGAGCCACTTCAGACACTAACTGCCCGGACAATGCCGATCGGGTCGAACAGCGTTTGGATGAAGTGGTGCCCCTTTCACATCCGCAACAAGTGACAAAAGAGGCAGAATGAGAGACTAACCTGCTGTTTAGATAAATAAAGCTACTCTATCAGCTCTCATAATTGCTCCGGCCCCCTTCTCCTCTTCAGAGTCCCAGCACCCCTATTGTCCAGCGGCGAGTGCTGCATGGCCCCCTCAGATCCTCCTAATTGCTGACAGATTTGATTTCTCAGTGACGGCGGGAGCTCTGTTCGTGGCCTTTACATCCAGTAATTGCTTTCTCTTCTCCCCCCTCGTTCTCCCCTTCCCCTTCCTTCTTCACTCTGCAGTCCGTTCTGCCCCCACTCTTCTCCCAAAACGGAATTCCCCTCTCCCGTTCCGAACCCCCTTTTAATGGGTTCCTTCTATGTTAATAAATCCTCGCCATTTAAATCACATTTAGAGATGTTTTGAATAACTGATTCCAATTACCCCGTGCCCCTCGCGCAGAGGAGAGTCTCGGTGCGAGACCGAGCTGCAGTTGGAAAGTGGGAAAAAGTACAGGGTTTAAAGTGAAAGAGGGGTCCTCGAGTCTCTCTTCAACCCTCAATAGTGCATGAGCGCATACTGCGGAAGTTTCCAGAAGCCCTCTGAATCGTAGAATCACTGGAGATTTTTTTTCTTCGTGAATTGACTCTCCTCTTGAAATTTTGCAAGGAGATTAAAATGATACAATTGTGCTTTGTAATTCTTTTTCCTGTCTAAAATGAGGATGATGGTGATGAAGATAATTGTTCTTTATTATTATTATTATTTTATTATTAATTATTATCCATACTGTATATGCAATCAGATCCATTTTATACAAACAAAGTAATTAATAAATTATAAAATAAAAGTAATAATAATAATAATAATAAATGTTTCTAGATAACAGTTCAATGCAGCTTCAATGACACGAAAGACAAATCATACAAGTATTCTTGGTTTATGTCATGTATGTGTGTATATAGTATACATATATATATATATATATATATATATATATATATATATACAGAAATTAATTGATGCAGCCATGCAGTTAAGCCATAAACATGCCTCAAATGTGCGTATTTAGCCACTAAAATTTCAGCTTTTCTAAAATATTAGTTCAGTACTATTTTATTCTATTTGTGTATTATATATTCTAGCTTAAAACCAAAAATGCTGATATATGATAAATGATATATATATATATATATAGAGAGAGAGAGAGAGAGAGAGAGAGAGAGAGAGAGAGAGAGAGCGCGTAATTTTAATATACATACTGTTAAATAATATTATAAAATACACTGTGAATAATTACATAGGTGCACCAAAATATTTTACAATGAAATTCACAAAGCACATTCAAAACACAAAGCAATTTTGGCTCTGTAAATGTGTTTTAAGCATGAATGAAGGGCCATTCAAAAGCAACTAACCTATTAATGCAACTCCATTAAAATATGTACAAAGCCTCAAGCATAAAATCAAAAAGAAGTCTAAACAAACAAATATGCTGAACTACAAAGTTATTTACAGCCAGAAAGCCACTTTTCCCCACTAATAAAAGTCCTCAACACACATACACAAGCAAACAGTCTCATTCCCCTCAGGAAAGCTAGAGGGCCCACTTGAAAAAAGAACAGGCGCCAGAGCACAGCTCCCACAATCACTCCAGCAAACATTAAAAAGCTAATTATCCCGGGAACAAAAGTGCCAGTTTATTTTCACTTAACACAATTAGTCATAAACTGCATTTTGAGTTGTTAATCCAAGCCAGCTCCCATTCTCTGCCAATTATTCATAGTTGCATATTCATGCCGACCGTATTCAAAGTTTCAAAGCAAACGTTTTTTTTTTTTCTATTTGGTTGTGTGAACGTTAATCACCCCACCCACACATTGCATGGATTAGCCATTTAGATATGAGGCCGTATCAGGGCCCGAACGCAGCACCGCCAAGTGCTCGCTTTAATGTATATAGTGTTTATTCTCTTACTGTGGTAAGTGGCTAGGTACTACGTTCTCTGTCGAAATCATTCTAATCCACTCTCAGAGTGGGTGGAATAATTAAATGATTAGCAAAATATAGAAATATTTCATGCGTCTTGCCTTTTATTCACTGAGCATCAATGCAGCCCCCTTGAAGTGTCATAGGAGCTTGAAATGCTCAAAATCAAATTGGCTTGACATTCATTTTCAAATGCTTGAAACTAATTCAAATGAACTCTGTCAACACATGACCCTGAAAGCCACAACTTTTCATTACCGGCGTCCTGCAGACTTACACGTTCACAAGTGTGCGTGTGCATGTGAAACTGACCAACTGCTTTTCTCTTTGTCCTGCCCACCAAATATTTTGTGAATGTTCCATAAAGAGAAATGTGCAAAATCACTTGTTTGGAAGTTGCATCTCTGCTCCGTATGTTTAAAAATACCATATTATTATTTCCGATCCATCTCGGACATCACCTCTGAAGGTCATAAACCTCGATGTGTCAGTCAAACGCGTCTAAGGAGCATAATGTCATCTTGGTAACCTTTAATGTTAAGATATCATTTTTTTAATGGAAACACCTCTCTGATGTGAGATGCCCTTTGTTCAGCCAGCAAATATACAAATAATTATGTGGCTTGTGATTCAAAGACTTTCTTTTCTTGCACTCGACTCTGTCGTATGCAACTTCCCCATGTGTTTGACTATGACAATGAAAAATAAAAGTAGATGATCTGCAGGCCACGTTCAGGATAAGGCACAGAGAATAGTAGGTGTACAAAAACATCAAACATGAAGCCGAATGCATAACATCTGGATAGTGCATTAGCAGTCTGGTCAGATATAAGTGATTTTTTTGTACGGTCACTAACACGTCTTGCGCAGAGCAGGATGAAGAGTGATGGTGACAGTAAAGCAGTGCTGTGACTCGCTGACCCTCCTGTGCTACCACTCCTGGGACACCTGGGAAGAGTTTTTAACAATACCCATGACAGCTATGGTCTACACAGAGGCGTTATTTAAAACATTTAGAAGTTACGTCATTTTCACTGCAACTTACCACATTTTAGCGTCCTAGTGCAGACTTATAAAATACACATACAACATCACATACACAAATAACATGACAAATGTAAAGTGTGACCAAATTTTCTCTGATTTGATTAAAAAACGTTTTTATCGTTTTTAAAAACTTGTAACCTGTTTTTAGGCCTCCGAATGAGCGGCCAAAACGCATAATATGTTTTCCATTTTTAGTTGAAAACGGTGTCGTGTAAATGGCCTTTTACGCTCATTAATTTGCAACTAATGTACATGTCAACTAACTCTCATTCGAGTAGTTACTGGTAGCCAGTAGAATAAGTTGACTTGTTCAAAAGTTACTTGTTCTTAAGAGTCTCTTAATACTTTAAGGACTGCTAGATGACATGTAGTTGCAAAGTTATATTTAGTAGAATGTCTAAAGTGGAATATCAAATTAAAGCGTTACCTTTTGATTTATTTTTATTTGCCTTATTATTCTTTTCTTGCCTTATTATTCTTTTCTTTTCACTTGCATGCATCAGCAAAACTTGATTTATGAGTGCATGGCTTTTGCAGGTACTTGCAACACCATTTGCGGTATTTAGCAACCATAAATAGCTCTGTCTCTGCCAGTGGATTTGTTCAGTACTAGCCTTGTAACTGTCTAGTGTGGATACCAGTCCCAAAACATTTGAAAATGATTTCTATAGACGAAAGCATGTCGAGACCCCGAGATGACTTCATCACAGCTGCGGAGGGAAGATGTGTGAGTGTTTGTACAGTAGTTTTGCACGCCGCTCTCTTCTGCCTCAGGGATAAGATGAGTATGCTGATGTAGAGTAGAACTCTTCCTCTAGTCAACACAGCTCTCCTGCACTGGCCTCCACTCTCACCATTCTGACTATAAGGTAACGGGAAAAAAGTTATTCAAGGAAATATTGTCTAACCAAATACATTTGTTATGTATATTTTTATGGGTTGTTCATTGTGTTTTATAAAACCATCGAAATATCTTTTGTGTGAGTAACTATGTATGTTAAAATTAGAACTGTTCAAAGATTTTCTTAGGTAAATCTCCATTTAAATGATTAAATAATTATTTGTGAAGTAATGAATTTGTGGTAATTATATCAAATGAATGATAATAATATTTGTTGCTTTAAAAGGAACGATAAAGACAATCAGCAGTAAATGAAGCATGCAGTCACCTGATAAATTCGACTCATAGTCAACCTAAAAATCATCTTAATATATTAGTTTTAAAATGTATGATTCAGAATAAAGCAAAATATACACGGTCACAAAGATATTATCAGTGTTTTAACTTAAAGATAGATAAATACAGAATGCAGTTTTTAGCCAAATTTTTAACCCATAAATAAATTATAAGGTAACACTTTATTTCAGTGTCCTTGTACATATCTTACATGCAATTATAACAGTAAATTATGCATAATTACATGCAACTAACCCTAAACCAAACAGTAAATCTATAGGAGGGTACCCTATAGTAAGTACATTAGTATTAGTATTAGTATAGCTGTTAATTAGTATTACTTAGTATTTAAATAAGTCAAATAAAATGACACCTTAAAAAATACCAATTATAATTTATATTATATATTCTTTCTTATTCACATTCCCTATTATAGCTTCGGTCCCACTTCATGATAAGTGTCTTTAACTTATTGTACTATGTGCATTTAAATTAATCATTTGAGACAATGCACTTCTTGTGTGCATACATGTTTTTGTACTCTTTTTTTTAAACATGTAATTACAGCTGTAATTAATTTCTGTAATGACGTCTATAATTACACTGTTTACCCTTCCCTTACCTCTTAACCCACCCTTAAACCTAACCATACTACTAACCTTACCCGTATCTCACCTCAATAGCAGCAAAAGTGTTTTGCAATACAACATGAACACAATAAGCACATTGTACCAGACATTTGTGTTGTTGTTGTTGTTGTTGTTGTAAGTACATAGTAGTCAAATACACCTAATGAAAAGTGTGACCATAGCTTTATTTTATAATGGACAAATATCTCTTTGGTTGTGTCTTGAAACTACTCACAATGCAACAATACATCAGTTATGGTATCGCTCATGTGCATGGCAGGTCGAGACAACCTTTATCGGTGTAATGCATTCCCGTGGGAGAGAGAAGACCTTCGCCACAATCTTAACCTTTGGCACCAGGTGCACACAAAGGGCATCAATTTAGCTAAATGTTACCAATAAAAAGAGATGTATCTACTTATCTCATATATTACAAAAGAAAACTGCAATGACATTAGCAGCTAGATAATATTTGATGGATACATATCATTCTGTTCATGGTAGTAAAGTTCACCAAATGAAGGCTGTCTGTAAAATTATGAAACTGTTTCTATATGTATGGTCGAACTTGTTTCACTTGTTACAAATCGCTACTTAAAGTTTATTTGCAAATGAATTATTATGTATGAATTATTATTATTATTTTGATGTGAAAGACTATCTGCAAATGCTGTTAAATCTTGGAGGGAAAGAATCTGTATGCTAATCAAAAATAAATCATATATTATTCTGTATTTAATGCATTTACACAATGTGGTGACGAGTACAAAACGTGCCCATTATTTTATTATTAACCTGTGTTTATCAGTTGTGTATTCAGTAAAAATGTTTTTTATGTGCAGTTTCTGTTGAATTGACATTACTGATTACTGTAATTGCATCATGTGTTTGTCTGTGTTTAGAAAGTGAGAGGTTTCATAAAGCTGTTGAAAGAGTCCTGTCCATACGCATTCAATAATAAATCTTTGCACACTTTCACAAACATCTTCAGGAATTGTGATTGATTTGTTTAAACAGATTGAGAAAAGCCTTGTCTTGTGCTAAGATTTTGCTTATTCGGCGAGGCTTTCAATGTGGGTGTCTTTTCATTGTGTATGTGATTAACCGCATGGAGTTTGATTTATATATGTGCGATGTGTTTATTTAATTTATTCTAATATGCTGCTCAATATGAGCTATTTTCAAGCATCTTAAATAGATAAGGCTTTATCACTGAGGGAAGACATGAAAACAGTACGCCGTTTAGTGCGGAGTTGAGCTTCCCAGTGACTGCTAATAGGCTTTCACAAGAGCGCTTTAGCACTTTGAAGCCGAGGAGACTTAATGATCCCACAGAGTGTATTTCCATGCAGGGTAAAGCTGTTTCTCACACATTTTTTTGAACTCATCATTACTTTAGATGTATAGCCTCTTTCCCCGTAACACTTCTCCTGCATGTAATACAGCTTAAATATGTCCCTGGTATGCAAATAACACAGGCTCTTATACTCCTACATGGAAAAAAAATGGAATGCCGTAACAGCTTTTTCTCCATTTCTCCTACTTCAGGCTATAAGCAAAAAATGTGGAATAATAACTTGAAATTCTGAGAGCAAAAATGTTTGACTGCCTTCCTCAAAGACATCTGTGTATTTGCTCATCTTTATTACAGAAAAAAAAACCATATAGGCCTAAAGAATTTCCATAAGAATATACACACACAACTCTATCAGCACAATCATTTTTTGTAAAACAACTAATACTTATTATACTCATAAAAACCTAATATAATGTTGACAGTCGTTATATTATATTAATATAACACGATAGATAGATAGATAGCTAGATAGATAGCTAGATAGCTACACTGTAAAACCTGATGAGTTAGTTCAACTCAAACCGTTTGAGGAAACCGATTGCCTTAAATCATTTAAGTTTATTAACTCAAACAATTTAAGCATAAAACAATATTTGATTTGTGTCCAAGTAACTCAATAACTTATTGTTAAGATAACTTGGGTAAATAAAGTTAATAGTACTAATTCCATTCAGTTAATATAACTTAAATCTATGAAGTACACTGTAAACCCAAATAAGTTAGCAGAATTCAAAACACTTTTATTAGTATAAACTTAGTTAGCTTTAAAAAGCTAATCTGCTAACATAGTAAATGCTAACATATTAGCAATAGTATGTTATACAGAAACACTTGTTGTATGAGCGCAGCAATATAAAGGGATTATTTGCTCTCAAATCAAGCTGCATGCACCACTGTCACCATGATGGTAACTATCCTAAAGCCTACATTAACAGAAATTCTTCTAAATTAGCATAACAAAACATTAATCACTACTAAATCTCACACATAACATTAATCTTACACAAAAAAACACATTATATTACACTTAATTTTAGCATTTACTCTCCCTTTCGGGTGCCATCGGCAAAGCATGCTGGGAAATAGACATCCCAGCTGTTTCAGTTAAACTTAAGTTCGTGTAAATTAAAATAAATAATTTCATAAAACTTAAAACAATGAAACAGTTCAGTTTACTTAAAATATATCAGTTCTGTGAACTTGAAAGAAAAAGAAAGTGCTAAATACTCATAAAAGTTAATTTGACTGAACTAATTTGTTTAATTTAAGTTTGTCCTACTCAAACCAATTAATTATTTTGAGCGTTAGGGTTTACAGTGTAGATAGATAGATAGATAGATAGATAGATAGATAGATAGATAGATAGATAGATAGATAGATAGATAGATAGATAGATAGATAGATAGATAGATAGATAGATAGATAGATAGATAGATAGATAGATAGATAGATAGAATCACCCATTTAAAATGATGAGATAGAGTGGAATAATGCTTTATCATGTGTTAAATGCCTTATCCAATAAAAGTGTTTTTAGCTTGGATTTAAAGACAAATAACGAAGAGGCCACTCTAATTGAAATGGGCAAGTCATTCCATAGTCTGGGGCCAACTACAGAAAAGGCACGGTCCCCCCTAGACCTTAGTTTTGACTTAGGGATAGGAATCTCTGATTTGATGACCGTAGTGATCTAGACGGATAATGCTCACACAATAGAGCAGACAAATATGGGGGAGCCAGACTATTCAGAGATTTATACACAAAAATTAAAAGCTTATACTCCACTCTATAATGCACTGGCAACCAGTGTAAGGAGCGTAAAATAGATAGGAACAACACTTTAAGAAAGTATAATATATATGTGTGTGTGTGTGTGTGTGTGTGTGTGTGTGTATATGTGTATATATATATATATATATATATATATATATATATATATATATAGAAAGAGAGAGAGAGCATTACAATATAATAATATTCTTTATTTTAGTATTAAATAGTATTAAATTATATATTAAATGTGTGTGTTCTGAGACTGAAATCATCAACAACAACCACATTATTGCAAGCTCTCATGAAGGCAGTGATGAAGCATCGTAAAATTCCAGTGGAATTTTTGGCTTGTGAAATCTAACCTGTCAGTTTCCGTAGGGGGGTTGCCTGATCTTGGGTTGCCCAGCACATTTCATCAGGCGTCAGAATTGCTGACATGTTATAGCTTAACTCATCAGCACCAACAGAGAGATCTGGCTCTCGTGTTAATGGACAGGTCTTTGATATGGACATGACACGTTTTCTTTCGTCAAGTGTAAAATGAAGATTGGTTTGTGCATTTTACAGTTACTCAAACATTAAAGTCACTTTGACATCAAAATGGATCATTCTTATTTTTATGGAGTATCGCAGTATTTATTATAAATGATTTATCCACGTACATTATTATTATGATTTTTATGTGCCCTCAAAATAACTTCCCCTTCCTCTTGCAGCGAGTTCTCTTCTCTGATGACGTGTTTACTGGCACAGGGGCGGGACGACCTGTCACTCACATGAAATCACAGCAATAGCAAACCACAACCATCCAATCAATTAAAGTAAAAAAAAAACAAGTCCCGCCCTATATTTTTTCTTGTTCGAGAAGCTGTTTCTCTCATTCAGTTCTAACACTGTCAGTCCATCCCTTACAATGATTTCTCGTTGTTATTTTAATATTATTGCTGATCAAACCTATAATTATGTGCCCATAACTTTCTCATCTTTCAGAAAGCCCCTGTGTCTTTTAACACAACACCTTCAAAGCTTTTCTCCTTCGTCTATTCCCAACTTATTTCTGGGAGCACATTAGCATGTGTCTGAACTATGGCACTGCATACCTCCCCATCACTCTAATATATACATACACACAAGGGGGGAAAAGAGGGGCCGCGGGGCACACACATGTGGGTCTTTTCTTTCTTTCTCCCTCTCTCTTTCTCTTTACTATCTCCCTCTCTCAGGCTGGGGCACAGGGGACTTCTCTTAAACTCCAGCAGGAGGGACACCTGTTCACTCGCCCCCTGAAGACATGAGTTCAGTATTGCTCTGTCAATCTCTCAGCATCCTGGCTGTTGAACACATGGCAGCGGCTAACCATTCACTGACTCATTGAGAATGGAATGACTGAGTAAAAACCTGAGCAGTTTAGACATGCTTTACAATTGATACTGCAGTATCATTGCTGTCTGTTATCATTTACAATGTTTCTTTGAACATAATTTGCGTTTCATGTGGTAACATCTAAATTAATTGGGTTTTATTCAAGCCATTAATGTTTAATCTAACTAAATAAACTTGGGAAATTCCTTTTTTTTAATTCACTTTCATACTGTTTTCGGAACATTTTCAAAACTACAAAAATCCAAACCGATCACACTTGTAACACTACTAATCACTCTTTCAAAGCCTAATTTACTTTCATTACTGTTATACACATTTTCTTCACATAATCACCTCCAAAACACAATATCATGTAATGAGGTACATTTGGTTTAATCACTGAAACACAATAGTATGATTTAGAAGATATGCGTTTCAAATCAGCTTTGTTGCTGAATTAAAGATGTTAGAGTAATACTGGCCACTTTAGAAAATAAACTTACATTACCTTACTTAAGGAAATTATATTAATCCATAATGTTTGTAATATTATCTGTGCAGTGTGTTATTAAAACGTGTGATATGGTGTGAAGTGAAGATATGAAATGACTTCAAGGTTTTGTGCTAACAGTTTGCTGCAAATACAGTTATGACTTTACCATATGACTGAGTATACTGACACTTTCAGCGTGAGTTACAGTGATTTTGCATTCTCTACCATGTTAAGGCATCTGTTTACAGTATCATGTGGCATACTGTAATGTCAAATGCCTGTATTTGATCCCATCCGTCTTCTGAAGCATCTCTGATCAATCTTATGGACAGTCATTGATTGTTTCATCTCTCTTGTTCTGTATCCTACTCTATTTTCACAAACGTCTCTCTCTCTCTCTCTCTCTCTCTCTCTCTCTCTCTCTCTCTCTCTCTCTCTCTCTCTCTCTCTCTCTCTCTCTCTCTCTCTCTCTCTCTCTCTCTCTCACACACACACACACACACACACACACATTTTGAACATCATTATCGGAGATAAATCACTTACACTGTAACAAGAATTTATCATTAAGATATAAATTCTGGAAATTGCAATCCAGTTTTATGTGAAATCTAACAGTTGTTGTAACTATCCATTTTTAGATAGTTAAAAAAAAAACGTAGTAATATGTAATATTTGCGTACTATTTTTTTTTATGCCAAATTAAGATTAATGGTTTGAGTATACTATTTTGTCATAAAAAAGAGGGTTTGAGGTGGGGAAATTTTCATCTTAAATCTTGTCTCTATTTAAACCCTTCCTTTCCACCGCAAAAATTATAAATGCAACATAAGTCAAGAAAAAAAGAAAAATAAATTAAATGATAAAACTAAAAACAAATAAATAAATAAATAAATAGATTTATTAATAGAAATGAACAGAATTTATAGAATTATATTATCGAATTTTCACTCATTTCCTCCACGTGTGCAGTTATCTTTTTCCTAGTTGCCTTCGCTCATTTTCCAAAGTCATCTTGAATGTTGAATTGTCAATACAACTGAAAATGTTGAGAGAACTTCTAAGTTGACTTCATAAATTTGTTAATTTTGTAAAATGGTTTTGTTTGAAGTCACCATTATGGTGATCAATGTCCCAATGTCCGCCTGGATCTTTATTTATATTACTATAATTCTCTTCCTATTGATGCAGTGATGCAACAAGAAATCAGTTATTTTTGGTTTCTAAGGAAAAGAAGTAATAGGTTGTTTTTTAAAAGGTGACCTAACTAATAACTAATCTATATCTATGGAATCTATTCCAAAAGAAATCTACTGATGTACCAAATGCAACTGGGTGAGAAGAGATTTAAATGAAAAGTTTGATAGTAAAAGCATTATGAAATGCAGTTACTGTTAATAAAATGTTTAAATGGATGAACTGTAGTTTCTATCTTCAAACATTTTTGATGTATACTGATTACTTCATTTTTTTTTTTGCCAGCTCATTCGGGTTTACAGTGCATCAGTTTCTTTCTTGAAAAAAAAAAAAAACTTAAATAAATATTATGATTTTAAACTCCCATGCAAAAATTACACTTCTTGGATAGCCACAATTAGTTTTGACAAAATGATAACAAATTAAACCCAACCTTATGAAAGTTTTTTTTATTTTATTTTTTTATTTCCCAACAATATTATGAAATGCAATGCCATTTGAGGATTTCGACATAAAGAACTCTGACTCCAAATGATTTGCTTTGGAGAGAAGAGCTTTATAAAGACTTCAGCTGAATTACAGCAGGACACAGGGGATTCTATTGCTAATTTAATGTAATATGAATTGCACAGTAGAAACAGACCATTTAAATTAATGCAACATCTGAGAAGCGCAAAGTGGGTGTACCTCATTTGCTATATAATTGCGTGCATTTGCCTCCATAATTCCCTGAATTGGTCATGCCATTTGTGGATCCAGCTGTTTTAATCACTCTCATTTGTTTAATTTGTTTGTCATATCCCTGGTCTGCACGTCCTCTCATGCATACAAAAGAGCGTTCAAAGGCAGCACTTGATTCATGCAGTGGAATGTGGATGAAATCCGGATAACTTGTTTATTTTTCAACATACCACAGCAGTATGTTTACATTTGCAACTGACTTGCTTGCCAGTTCACAATGCTCAGCATCATTAAATAAGCACTACTCGACTGTGTCATCCTGGTAGCAGTTTTGCACTTCTATGTTCAGCCATGAAAAATAAAATAAATAATACTTGTTTGTTTCATTTACTGTCATAAAATAGTAACCGCAATATCCTCATATGACTATTCAGACAGATATGAATGCACACAAAATACACACACGGACAGTTGCATCATGAAGAGAATTTGTGCTGACACAAGATAAGATAAAAGAAATGTGCTCTCATAAAACATCTTAATGTTACCTTTGACAATGTTAGCATTGTTTTGGGGTTTTTTTTTCAAACCCATCACCGTTTATGATTTGGCCTCAGAGGTTTTCTCGACGCTGAAAGTGCAAACCTAACTTCTGTGACAGTCTTGAGCGGCTATGAAGGGGTGAGAGGTGATAGCCTTTAGTGATACTCAAATAAACACTCTTGAAGTATTGTTCCACACAATGGACCTTTCGGCAGCCGTACGCCCCCAACAATTTCTGCTCCAGCCGTCGCGGGCTACATGCACATCTGCAGATCTATATATCACCATGCATCGCACACCCTAACATTCCACAGAGCGCAGCGCCGGCAGTGATTTGTGCTCTTCTCTCCTGCTTTTTTTTTATTATTATTATTAAATTTTCATCTGCAATCTGAATGTCCTCTTGACTAAAAGCACAGCCTTTTAAATCAATCTCGCAACCCGACCGTAAACCTGAAGTGCATTATGAGGCTTACTGATGTTACAATGGCATCCGCTCACCTTCTTTTGCTCCCTCTGCACTTGGAACGCATATATTGTCGTGCGCTAACAGATGGG
Organism: Tiaroga cobitis; assembly: GCA_030578255.1. Lineage (NCBI taxonomy): Eukaryota > Metazoa > Chordata > Actinopteri > Cypriniformes > Leuciscidae > Tiaroga > Tiaroga cobitis. The sequence continues at coordinate 33,837,359 of CM060603.1, forward strand.
CAATCTTGCAGCCAGGGATGCTTAAAAGTGTTTAATAAATGTAAAACAACCTATATAGTGTTGAAGAAAGGGGCCTAAAGCAGAACCAGCTGTCTGACCGTGGCAAGAGACCTTACAGAGGATCCAGGCCCATAAAGATGATGCCTAATACAGGCCAACACGTGGACCTTACTGATACGCAATACAGGGTCCTGTTGAATATTGGACAGTTTATGGGCTACAACATTATTCCTCTGGAAAAGTGGACTGAGGCCATACGTTGCTCTTGGCTAATTTATGACTTGATGGATTTTTTTCCTTTATATACTCTATCAGAGGAGAACAATAAAAGGAAGCAGGTGAGGTTGGAATGTAGAGCCTTTCATGTTTTTATCCCACTCCAGAGGCACACAGACGTATTATGGTCTTAGAAGGTAATACATGAAAGTGTCTAACAAATTGTCAAATTAAGGATTGGTGTCATGACCCCTGGTGGTGTCTCTTTACAGCCATGAGCCTCTTCCACCCCTTGAGATTCTTTAAACCCGAACAGTGCAAAATTGAGAGCTAAATTTATGGAATGTAGAGGAAAAAGCTGTCTTCTTTCCTATTTATCTTTACTTTGTCTGTTTTTGCTCCGCCAATGAAAATAGTTCCAAACGCTAGAGGAGAACCTGTGCAACACACAGTAGTGGTGTTTTATTCATATTACTAATATTATTTTTTTGGCATTGATTCAGATAGGATAGTTAGAAATTGGACAAGAAGCAAATTGGAGATGAGAAAGGATCAAGAGCCGAGATTCAAACTACGCTTTATGTCGAAGCACTTCCCATGAGGCTGACGATAGTGGTGCTTTGTTCCTGAATTTCAAATTATTTGATTCGTTCATAAAGACAGTCTCTTTTTGCATTCCTGAATGCATCTGTGTTTTTTAATAGATTGGTTGAGTGAGTGAATAATTTGATGACTCATTTGTAAACAGTCACTTATTTAGTTTCTTAATGAATCAGTGTTTTTTAATGAATAAGTCATTGAATGATTCAAATGACTGACTCAACATAAAGTCACTTGTCACCAACTAACCATGTTACCTGCAGTCCCTGAAAAAAACTCCACTACTAATTCAGTCTGCAATGTGTAAAAATAAACAACAGAGTGATACAAACAAGGAACGACTATGTACATTAAACATGGTTTCATTGGTCCATGAAAGGACCATACAGCTATCTCCAGGGCTTGTATATAAGGAGATTCTTCCACTCTGGTTCCTCAGCTGTTTCCTGGTGTTTGCAATGAAGCTTAACTGGAAATGGCACATAGAAGGGTCCCTCCTCAGTTTAAGCTGTCGTAAATGCATTTTATATGACCTAATATTTCACCACAGCAGGTCCATTTTCATCCTGAGATACAGTCCAGATAAGAGTTATAATCTATGTGTGACGAATGTGCCAGACTCATGCCTCTGACTCTGGTATGTACACAACACTCTGCGGTTATGGCAGACTGATGGGGATAAGGAGAGAGAAAGAGAATAAAATGAAAGAGCAGGTGTGTTTGGTTAAGATCTACCCGTCAAGTGGGTGACACACACATTTAAATGAATCTCTTATCAGTACCTCAATGTCCCCACTCAAGAAACATTGGCAGACTGTATGTTAACATGGTTGGTTTAGTTTTGTCAAGACCCCCCAATAGACATGTATTGACTTTACTGTCTACAAGAAAGGACATTATAAGAATCCCAGATAGCCTGAATGGGACACAGATTCAAAGGGTTAATCTTGAACTTCCCTCTACAACCCCACATTAATTATCAATGTTGATTTGACAAAAGTTGTGATAACAAATCATGAAAATATTTTTTTACAGTGTGGTAAATTGGGACATGTTTTTAAAATATGATCCAGGCTAAGTATAAATGTCTGTCTTTACCATTTGTCCCATTTCACCTGTATTAATCTGACTTACCTATACACCCTACTTAACCTGCGAAATTAATTACTGATGAATGATCTGCTATTAACAATAAAAACGAATAGGGGTTGCCTTCTACTGAATAAGCTATCTAAGGGTCACTTAGCACATTTTTTTATCTTTAATATATATAATTGCAATCTTTTACAAACAGCTGTTGTTTATTCCTTTTCCTCTTTCTTTTTTATTGACAAAACTGACAACAAAAGGAAAAAATAAATGCTCAAAACTCTAATAATCCTCCAAGTCATTCGAATCCCAGGAACAGCGCCAGGCGCGCGCTGATCAAATCCTGTGTTTCTACGGCAACAGAGGAGGAGTTTCCACTTCGACCCGTGACCGCATCAGCGGAAATGAGGAACTAGGAAGTCGAGTACAGGGCTGATGTGGAATACCACACATACATTTGTTTAAGATGAATTAGTGTCGACTAAAACAATTTATTAATTTCCATCCACCACAGATGTAGATACTTGATGCCGGTTCGCTTAAGCAGTCATCACACATGCAGTGGCGTCGCGAGCTGTGCTCGAGGAAAGATGCTTCAGAGGTAATTATCAGAGCTTTGTGCTGTATGAATGTTTGACAGCAGTGCTGTGGCTAATAATAAAACTAGCTGTGATGCTTCAGTGGTTTTGTACCATGTCTGATTGAATCGAATAAGGGAAGACCGCGAAGTACTTGGTCAGTTTAACCAATTTAACCCATGAACACCAATTGTAAATTGAAATTTGAAGTTGTAAATCTGTATGAAAAAAAATCCTTAATGTAAAATTTCAGGTCTGGATTAAAAAAATTAATGTGACCGATCTGAACAGAAAACTTATTTGAAACGGCAGTTTTTTTCTTATTTAATTTCATATACAGTATCAAACAACATTTCATCTGCATCAATGGTGTGCTGTATAGAATGACTCCTATATTTATAGTTATTAGCCTTTGGAATCTTTAATTAATAGTTATTTTAATTTGTTAATTTTTAACAGGACAGGACATAACTATTTTGAATAAATTCATGTGCACAATGTAATAAAAAATGCATATGAGAATAATATAAATAAGTTTGAGATACATATAGTGACATTTTTTTTAAGAAATTTAGCTATGTCTTTTGTATTGTTAAAGTCACTCGTTTTAATTTTGATGTTATTCGTATTGTAATATGAATTTAAGTTTAATATTTAGTTTTCTGTCTTTTTGTCTTTTTAGGTGACCTGAGTTGGAGCGGGGTCAATGTGTGGAGTGTTTTGTAGACACGTATGTTAATAGACACAACGTTTGTAATTACAAATTATGTTCTTCCCACGCTGTTAAATATAACTTTCAACTTTTATCACCTCTTGGTCACTCATTTACTGTGATTAGAAGCTAAACAAAATGCCAAGGCCAAATTGAAGTAGCTACTACACTTTATAATTTCACACACCAAAATCCATAGTTTTACACTTGAAGTCATCATGTCATTGGGCGAACAGTCGCAGAAGTGGTTTCCAACTCATGTCCAAGCCACTGTTCTCCAAGCCACAGACCTGCAACCAAAGGGCAAGAATGGCACCAACGATGCCTACACCATCATCCAGCTGGGCAAAGAGAAGTACTCCACATCAGTGGCAGAGAAGACACTCAGCCCGGTGTGGAAGGAAGAGGCTTCGTTTGAACTGCCAGGGCTGCTGATGGAGAGCAATCCAGAGGTTTATGAGCTGTGCCTCACAGTGATGCACAGGTCCCTGGTTGGATTGGATAAATTTCTGGGCCAAAAATTCATCAACTTAAATGAGATATTTGACAACAAGGAACGACGGAAAACTGAGTAAGTTGGCTAATATTTCATTCATTGTTGATACCAGATCTTTTAATGATCTGTCAACTTTTTAATGCAAAAGCCTCGTAGAACTAAACAAACATATTCTTTCAAATGGAGCAGTTTCACATTTATAGGGTTCTCAGAAGCGGATGTCTTCATAGTTGGGTAAACTTTTATAGTGGTTAATGGGAGACAACAGCAAATATAATTTTTGTATTCCTATTTGCTCTAATAGCAAAAGATTAAAAAAAACATGCTTTTGCATGCTACGTTTGCTGTCACTCTCTCAGCCGTTGTAGTAGAAATACCCTCAAAGAAGCCTTAATTTACTGCCAACATAATAAAACAAACTATAGCATATACATTTATTCGACTTTTTCTTTCTTTCTTTTAAACAATGAAAAACTACTAGATGTTGATAAAGGTGGTGCCAACACAGTCCATGAAAAGGGTCCATAAGCAGAAGTGTGACTAAAAAGAGGAACCTGATACTAAAGCTGTGTCCTTTTTTAGTATCACACTGAAGTTAGTGACTGTGAGTGGTGTTTAAACAATGCAGTTTAATGCACCTAATGTTGCAATCCCAACGTGCAAATCTTTTTTTGCCAGTGATCGTCACTACTGTATTTTCACAATCTATACAATTCTTTTGAAATCACTGCCCTTTTTTTCTCACTTAGATTTTTTAAAAAACTATAATTGTTTTGAATATTTGTAGGTCACATGTGATAGCTGTTGACTGATTACCTTTATCATAAAAGCAGACCTCAAGGTCTGGCTCTGAAATATCAGCCTACATAGACCCTAGTGTTTAATGCTTGTCTGCATTCTGAGGCCAATAGTACTCAAAGAATAACAGAATGTAAGGTTTTGAAATGACCTGGGCTATTTTTAACTCCTGTAACTTTAACTCCACGTTGCTGACATGGAACTTTAGTGTAATCATGTCTTTGTTTTTGAAACCTGTTGTCTGAGTTTTAAATGTCTTTGGACATGCCATTGCTGTACAATACTATGGAAGGGCAACCATCTCATGTAGGCCATTTTGTTCTGGTATGCAATTCAGATAAAGGCCTTTTGACTTCTTTTAACGGCAGTTTTGAGTCACAATCCCATGGCGGATGAACCGGTTTAGTGAGGATGATTATCCTGCATGCTGTTATATTTTCCTTTCTTTTTGTCAGGCAGTGGTGACTGTATTCTCTTTAAAGAAACTTCATCATTTTATGTTCTTCTCTCTTCTGAGTTCCTCCTCTTTTATTTTCAGATTTGACATAGGCTACTTTCTGTAAATAAATGTCAAGACTAATTCATTAGTGTGTCTTAATAATTTCTGATTTCACTTTTTTAATATGTACAGACCAATAGCTTATTTGAGTACTGAGAGAGAAACAGATATGGTTGGTTGAAGTAGAAAAGGCAGTGCTGCATACCTCACGTTATTGAATGCAGAAAATGACAGAAATTACAAAATGTAGTTTTGAAAATATTACTATTTGCTTTTATCTACATGTATGTAAGTAAAGTGTAAGTATGTTTTGAATAGTGTAGGATTTTATTATCTGCAGTTATTGGCCATAATAAGAAAAATAATGTTGCATTCCATTTGTCTTTTCGTAAGTGGGAAAGTCCCGATTCCCAGTAGGAACTTTTAAATAAAACGCCCCCTCAAGTCAGAGTTGCGACTGGGAAACTCCGAGGAAGCGCAACAACCCTGACTTCAGAATTCAATATGGCTGCTTTGCGCATCAACCATAGCAAATCAGTAGTAATATAAGCTGTGTCCCAATTCCTTCGAAGGATGCAGACTTCAAAGGCCACGCCTTAAAATAATAATAATAATTTGTTACATTTATATAGCTCTTTTCTAGTACTCAAAGCGCTACATATGGAAGGGGGGATCTCCTCAACAACCACCAATGTGCAGCATCCACCTGGATGATGCGACGGCAGCCATATTGCGCCAGAACGCCCACCACACACCAGCTTATTGGTGGAGAGGAGACAGAGTGATGAAGCCAATCAGTATATATTTGGCCGGGATGGGTTTAGCCTATGGAGGATTGTTCTTGTTGCCTAGCAACTGTGACAGCCGCCGTTGGCGAGCGGCAGTAACGTTTGTACTGGACTTTAAGTTATATCAAAGACTTTAGGCTCGATATACTAAATATATATATATATAAGTCCCGCCTTCTAAGTAAAAGAGCCAATCGCCAATTTGTAAAGTCATTGCATCACTGCAGCTACCCTTAGAAGCTCCAGTTGTCTGGTCAAGCCTGAAAAATGCATTTTTTTGTCATGATTTGAGCGTTTGGAAACAAAATTTCAGACAGTTGTCACAGATTTCACTGGTGATTTCAAATATGCAATTTAATCATAAGCTTGGTGAGCAGCTTTGTAGAATTTGATGTTTCCCCATTTAAAGAGATAGGAGCTGTACTGCATGAAATAGCTGCCCGAGAAGCATTTCAAAGGTGGCCGCAAAGTGAAATGACTTGCCTGAAAGAGACTTTGGATATATTCAACTGTCTGAAAACAAAACAGGGTTAACAACCTTTCTAAATATGTTCACGGTTGTCAATTTCTGTACATATAATAAAGAGTATAAACTATAAAAGTATATCATGTCACTCCATGATAAGTAGTAACTATCTTAGTAAGATATGTCAACATTTGAACCTCTTTAAATTTTTTTTTATTTTTTTTATTTTTTACATTTCATTTAGATATTCGATTAAGTTTAAACCCAATACTTACATTTAATAGTGTAATACAGCAATTTCTCTAAAAATCCTGTCGTCACCGACTTGCAATGAATTCTGGGCTAGGGTAGGCCGTTAAGGATCCATCTGTTGTATCCTTCATTGCCCAGGAAATGAAGGATGCATTTCGAGGTCGCATTTAAAGGAGATTTGGGACAGCCTTCGTTGTGCCGTTCTGCAACATGACATCATAACTTTTGCGTAAACAGACACGCCACTTTCAAGTCAAGTGGCGTGTTATCTATACGCATTTTGAGATATCCGCGTGTATGCGTGTATGTCTACGCCATTAATGTTCAAGTGATTCCGCGTATATGTACACGCCATTAAATTTCCGAGCGAAACGAAGCAAAATGTAGATCTACATCTGGGGAGTGATATTTTTTTTCCCTAGGATGGTAGGGGAAGACTCATAAATGCTATTAACCCCAGTGACGGGTAGGTTTAGGGACGGGGTGGAGGTAGGTCATATATTTATATATACAGTAATAACGTTAAGTCAACTGCGTTCATAAACACGCTGAAAAGCGATTGTGCGTGTTGATAGCACGCCAAAAATGGAAATACGAATTGGCGTGTCATACACACGCAATTTTATGAGATCAGTCTGCGTTCTGAAGCAATCGGCCTTCGGAATACGGCCTTCGAAGGATGCAGCCTCTGAACTACAGTATATTGTTTATTAGTTCTTCCGTTTGTCTGTCTCAACAAATTCAGTGGTGCACACACAGTACTAACCAAATTCTATTTGTGAACATGATACTTCGGGATTATCTGTGCAAAAAAGAGCACAACAAAGGTTTGCTTGGATGCGCCCATCTTAGTTTTCCATCTTAGTAGTCTATTTTAACTAGGGTGCGACGTCATTCCCAGCTATGACATTACAGCATAATTATTAGCTTATTGCTGGTATCTGCTAGAATATTAATATAGATGCATCCTTACTCTCCTGGATATTACAACACTTCCTCCAAGCTTATATTGTCGGTATGTAACAATCAGGGCCTGTATTTATTCAAAGATACTATGGTGTCACACCCTTGGGAGGGAGTTATGTACTGTAACTGATTCCTGAGATCATTTTTGACACTCGTGGCACAAATCACTCTACCAACCTTGCATCCCATGGACTCTCAGGGTTAGCAGTCCCCAATGACTCTGTTCATGCAAAGGTTTCCTACTAACTGACGCTAGGGTACAAGAGTCCGTTTCGACATTGGAGTCGACAGACCCTAATTATCGCACACCTGTGTTTGTTGATTGTACGCTGGTTCCCAGCGGCCCTCGCAGAGTGGGAGTATTGTGGTTCCAGGCAGAGGAAGATTTATCTTGGCCTTGACTCCCATGTGAAGAACAGGGGCTGGCTGACTCTCCACATGCCCAGATCAGAGCTCCCTTACTGGGCTTGAGACCAGGTAAACCCTCTTCCCTCGGATCTACAAGCTCCCCAGTGTGTGGATGGTCTTGGAAAGAAACATAATCGCCATTCACTAGCTGTGCCATGAAGGAAGAAGAGCACTCAGCAAGATGGCAGCCTGTGACGACCCCAGAGGGAACTGTGTTCCGATACTGAAGGAGTGTTTACAGTAGTGTTTGCATGAAAGAACTGTGTCTAGGGTGGAAGTGTAAAACTACTGCAGGTACTACTACCAACTACTGCAACTTTCTGCAGGGCTGATTTTTTTAGTGTACTGAGTGTCTTTTTAATCAGTGCTGAGGTCAAAAAACTGTGTTTGTACAAAAATCAAACCTCATTGGACATTTTGTCCAACCTCAAAAATGTCTAATAATAAATTTACATAAGAAAACTACTTAAATTATGCAGTTAATCTGTATCTGTTATTGTTTAAAAAAATCTCACATCAGTAATTTGTTCACAATCGTCATTAATTATTTGTTAAATTGTATAAAGAGATAATTATTAGTGTTTTTAATAATTAACTTTCTGAGCGTTAAATGATGGCAAAAGGTCATCTAAAAAAATAGGGAAAATGAGCGTGCACAATAAATATACAATATCGGCCGACAAATGTAAAAATTTTCAAATATCGACTAATTAAAAAAAAACTCTATCTTTTGGAGTATGCTTTGCCACCATGTGTTTGCCTATGCAGGTGTAAGATAATGTATTGCATAATTCACTCATTGAACACTATCCAAATCTCTGTCTAGTATTGTACCTACATTAAGTGTTCACAACAATCATTTCTAAATTAATGATCCTGCTCCAACTGTCTTATATCGCAGGAGCATCACGCGGCTCTGCTGAAATATTGTCCATTTCATAATCTCCAAATAACGGTGTGAGCATCAATGAACAAAGGCCAGATTTGTGCAAATGCCACCTCCTTTTCACACAGTTACAGCATCAATCACATTACTTCCAGCAGAAAAAAAGAGCAAGAGGTTAAATAAACAGGAGCCGGGGAATGGCCTAGATGGGGGCGTATTACTTCACATTCTTTATGTGGCCCAAACCTTTGCAGTTACCAGGGAATTATGTTTATCCCTGCTATAATATGCGTTCTCAGGAAGGGGGAAGGCTTTCAAATGGACTAAATGGACTATGCTGTGGATTTATGTGAAGCGAAATTGGGTTTCTGGCCAGACAAACACATTGCCCCCATGTCGTTTTTGTATGAATTATACATACAGAGCAAAGCCTGAAAGAGAGTCTTGCCACCAGGGGGGTTTCACAGAAAAGGAGAAGTGAAAGAGTGTGCTGTTTTCTCCTGTTTGTTTTTATCAAGCTGTGAAAGTACACTGGAACATCTGCAAATTACTGGCGCATGTAGCACCAGCCTAGCTGTTTCCAATAACACCCAAGAGGCCAACCATGCACATGACACAACGATTAAAAAAAAAAAAATCTAGAATAACTAGTCAACTTTACTAATTGAGTTTTTGGAATAATAGTGTTGTGTTAACTGGAAAATTGATTTTTTTTTGTTTTTTTTTGTTATTTACCCAGTTTAAAAAAAATGTATGGATAAGCAGCCGTTTTGAAGTATAAACAATAATAAATATTCATAGGAAATCTTTCTTTAAAAACGAATTGTTATATAATAGTCAAACATTACATTATATATTGATAAGAAGAGCATGATTGAAAATGCACATGTAACCGGTCCTACTCGACCCGCTCCGGGTGGGATTCGATCCATGGTCTCTGACAAGGGAGGCGAGCACGCTAACAAGGACGCTAAAGACTGCAGCCGTGTGTTTTCCTCTTGAGGAAAGGGGACTGAGGTTTACACGCACAGCTCTTACTGGTTAGTCTGTTACACTCACTCCCCTAAACCTCACTCCCATCCAGGTCACGGGAACAAAAGTAGCCGGTTCTACTCGACCCTCTCCGAGCGGGATTCGAACTGGTGTGGGAGGTGGGCACGCTAACAAGGATGCTAAAGATCGCAGCCAGGGGAGTGAGGTACGCACAGCTCTTACTGGCCTACGTCCGTTACACTCACTCCCCTAAACCTCACTCCCATCTGAGTCAGGGCACAAAATGTAACCGGTTCTACTCGACCCACTCCGAGCGGGATTCGAACTGGTGTGGGAGGTGGGCACGCTAACAAGGATGCTAAAGATCGCAGCCAGGGGAGTGAGGTACGCACAGCTCTTACTGGCCTACGTCCGTTACACTCACGCCCCTAAAACTCACTCCCATCTGAGTCAGGGCACAAAATGTAACCAGTCCTACTTGACCCGCTCCGAGCGGGATTCGAACCAGGGTCTCCGGCGTGAGAGGCGGGCACACTAACAAGGACAATAAAGTCCACAGCCCCTAGCATTAGTCGCTAACACGCCTCTTTAGGCCAGTGGAGTGAGGTTTACACACAGCTCTTACTGGCCTTTGACTGTTACACATAGCCCAGTCCAAAGTGACATCAAGTGTATCTACTCTGTTAGTTAATTAGTCTTTTTTCAATGTTTTCTGTATTTCAGACAGTTTTATTGATAAAATTGAGCTATGCCTCATACTTCCTGTCTCTCTCTTGTCAGCTGGTACAATCTAGACTCACGGCCAGGAAAGAAGAGGAAAGACAGAGGCAAGATTCAAGTTAGCATCCAGTTCATGCGTAACAACATGACTGCCAGCATGTTCGATTTGTCGATGCGAGACAAACCCAGATCGCCGTTCTCCAAGCTAAAGGAAAAGATGAAGGGTCGCAAGCACGACGGTGCCTTTTCAGACACATCTTCTGCCATCCTTCCACGCTCAGGACGGAGCGAGACTGATTCTCTGCCAGACCAGCACCCACACCCTCAGGCTGCACCTGAACCCAAGCCAAAACGCTCGCTGCTCACTGGGACGCAGAAACTTTCTGCTGCTCACTCCATGTCTGATCTGATAGGAACTCACTTCAGGCCTAAACTCGACTCTATGAACTCAATTGAGGAGAAAGGTGAGGACATAGAGTACATGGTCTGCTCACGTAGTTCACTGTGCTCAGTATAGCAATTTTATTCTTTTATATATTTTTTTTTCATGTGTTTAATTATTGTGTGATATTAGCAGCAAAATGTATTTACTATAGAGTGATGCATTTTTGTTGGCCAACCTGGAAGTAAGCATCTCCCTGGTTCCCTCTACAAAAACACAATAGGATTTTTCCATTGGCTTTTAGATTTTTGCGGAAAATAAGCTCTGTGACCAACAAAAGTTTATGATTCTTAAACGTATTGTTCACCTTCACAAATGAACAACCAGCATAACCAAAAGTAAGTAAAAAGGTAAACACAGTCTTTAAATGAATTTCAGTATAGGAACAAGACTTTAACATCACCATCACTAAGCTTCTGACAACTCTTTCTGTCTTTATTTAAAAAAAACAAACAAAAAAAAACATTTACACTGAAAGTTTGAGTTAGAAATTAGAATAGTTTGCAAGAGCAGGATTATAAACACAATAAGGCTGTAAAAGCGGACTAGTAAGTAGATGAGATTACCTGTTCAGTGTGATGTTTAATGCCCCGACAACTTCTGTAGTCCCATTTAGCTTTTGCTTAAAAAAATCCCAAGGGGTATTACTTATGTATTTTCCATCGTAGAACAAAACGTGAACATTTCTTGAGCTTGTTCAACACAGACCTAATATCATGCATTCAACCAAAGTGCTAAAATACTAAATTGTGGACTAAACAAATATGTCATCCCTGCTGCACTCTATAGAGAAATGCTAAAGAAAACATTGTCTTTCTCATCCGTAGGGGGCACTGCATCTCACCGACACTCTCAGAGCGATGGGTATGGTGTCCCAAACAGCGACGTGCCATGTGACCCCTTTTCCGACATCGGAGACAACATGCCCCAGAAGTTCGCCACTCTCCCTCGCAACCACAATCCCTTCGAGGGAGATCAGGGGATGATGTGGGGGGCAGAGAAGAGAGAGAAGAAGGAGAAGCTCAGTCTTCTGGGCAGAGTGACTGGGAAGAAGGAAGGAAAGAAAGCAGCCACTGGAGCACGGACCGGAAGCTCTGGAGACCTGCGATCTCCAAATCCCTTTACCAATGAAACCTCAAGTGAAACCAACCCGTTCATCTCACACTACAGATCCAGGTACAATTTGTTTTTAGCCATTTTGTTTTTGTCTTACATTTGTTTATCAAGCTTTCATTATAGTTACTTGAGGTCAAATACCATTAGTATCTTTTTTTACACCATACCGTTCAATGAGGAAAAATTGAATAAAAAATTCAAATGAATAATCAAATAGATATTGTAGTACTATAATTTTATGATAGTATTATAGATTATATTAAAATAATTGCTGAGGACTGTCTTCTAGTACATCTGCATGTCATTCCCAACTTCTGCTCGTTTCTCAGTAGAGTTAGGTGAGGACAGTCAAGCACTTAATGTTTATCAGAGAAAGTCTGTCATTAGGAAGACCTTATCGATGTCATTAGGCCCAATCCAGGCTACAGGGGCCTGACCAAGTCACAGTAATGAGATCTGAATGAGAGATAGACCATTCAATTAACAATTTATCTGCCCGTAGCCTACCAGGCCGCTCATCCTCTCAGATTACTCTCTCATCTTAAATCAAAGGTCTTCCAGGGGTCACAGGTTAGCTGAAAAGACATTTAACAAACATGCTTAATGATGTCTAGTGTACAAAGACAACCTCATACATTAACTGACTTTTTACAACCAGCATCCTTAATGTATCCCATCCATTCACAAGTTTTTATCATTAAAGGATCGGACCATTACTCATAACGGTACGCCCATGTTCGCTTAAAGTCAGATTATTTTCCTGCAAGTTGCAATGGTGTTTGACTGTTGTGGTATGGGTGGAAAAAATGTCAACTGGTTAAATTTCCTAATTTCCTGTTATGATTGTTTTATGATCAAATTGCAACCTTTAGTATAATCTGCAAAATGTCGCAGGCAAGCATTTTCAGTGTAGATTTTTATACATTGCAGGATTATATAAAATTGAACTGATGTGTGGTTAAAAATGTGAAGCTGTTTTTGCTTTGATGTTAGACTTATTCATCTACTATGTGTAGTTTTATTAAAATATGATCAAACATAATAATTTAATGTTATTATAATATATAATACTCATACTATATAATAAAATATAATTTAACAAGTTTATAAATCTATTTGTCGCTAGATTGTCTTATAGAAATTAGTACATTGCATATAATATACACTACTGTGTAAAGGAAAGGGGGTTTGGGGAAAGAAATGAAAACAAGCAAGGACACATTAAACTGATCAAAAGAGACATGTCACAAAAGGTGTTGTTTACAAAAGGTGTTTTTTTTTTCTTCTTCTTGAGTGCACCTATTATGCTAATATTAAAGGTTCCTAATTTTGTTTTGGATGTCTCCTACAATAGGTTTACACGTATCCAAGGTCAAAAACACTTTGATTTTCTCATAATATAGATTGCAGGATCACCTCTTTTCTCACAATGTCTGAAACGGCTTGATCAATGATCCGGTCTCTTTACTCTCCTCCTTTCCGAGAGCATACTCTGCTCTGATTGGTCAGATGGCCCAACATGTTGGTAATGAACAAAACGTTCATTACCATATCTGAATTTTAGATTGTATACACAGTGATTACTGTCGGTTTTCATCCTTGAAATTCAGAAAACAATAAGGGTTTCCACAAAAATATTAAGCAGAACAACTTTTTTCAACTATAATAATAAGGAAAGTTTCTTGAGCACCAAATCAGCATATTTAGAAGGATTTCTCAAGGATCTTTTGACACTGAAGACTGGAGTAATGTTGTTGGAAATTCAGCTTTGCCATCACATGAAGAAACATTTAAAACAGATTAAAATTTGAAACAGTTTATATATATATATTTATTAACAACATTAATGTTTACTGTATTTTTGATCAAAGAGAATAAGAGACTTTGAAAATTATTTTTAAAAAAATCTTACCGACCCTAAGCTTTTAAATGTTTAAAACAAATGAGGAAATTAAGACATACACCGTTACTGTGGTTTAAAATTGCTCATACTGTGATATATGATTTTGGTCGTACCGCCCACCCCTACTGTGTGAGCCGTAACTGGCGTCAAATCCTTTGTTGTGGTTAGTGACCAATTGTTAGGAAATGAAAACTGGCTGTTTGCGTGTGGGGGGGCGTCAAACCATTTCCTGACCCTCTGTTTGTCACTTCACTAAAGGTCAACTCAAAAATTATATCAAACTTTTGCTGGCAAGTGGTAGTTGCGCTAGAGGATTTGATGTGTTTTATGACAGTACTTGTTGGTGTTGAGCAAGATTTCACCAGAATTGATAGGTCAGAACGTTAAATTAAGGACTTTCTTGTGAGATAAAAAAGGCAGAACACTTTAGTTTAGGGTCCAATTCTATTAACTAGTTGCTTATTAGCATGCATATTACCAGGTGGTTTGGAACACAATTTACACATTTATTGGAGTAAAATTTGATCTGACATTTCTTTTCTTTTTTTTTCTTTTTGTTTAACAGTGACAACATGAGAAATCCCGCTAGTAATGAGGACCTCACTCAGAGATCCAAAAACTCTCCCGGCAAGAAGCATGGCATGAAACATGCAAGAGAACAGGTACGATCATTCAAAAGAAATATTGCACACTCCATTTATTTTATGCTTTACACTATTGTCATACATATAAAGTTGAATTATGTGACCACACTAAATGTAAGAATATTATTTTACATTTCTACGCATTGGTAAACAAGGGTGTACTTTCACATTGTCATTGTTCAGTCTGTCCAGACACAGCTTGACCACATTTCTCACAAGTTTTTCAAACTTGCCCGAAGTTTTAATTGGTCGTTTATTGCAGCCCTATTATACATGGAAGTTGATGATGCTGATCTCTGACTGAGTATCACTTGTGGCGCTCTGCTTGGAGGCCCATTTATCTAATTAACAGCTGAATTGGGTGGTCATCTTCTTTGATCTGCATGTAATTTGAAGTAGTGTGATGTTATTAGTGCGCTTCCATTTCGTTAGTGAACCATCTTGGACAGTATGTTCTCTCACTCAATAATTGGAAATCTAATCATTAATAATACGCAATTTGTCACTGGTCTAATTTTACACTGTAGGTCAAACCACGGTCAGTGTTAAACGTGCAAAGGAGCCCTCCCTCACTTTGTCATAATTATACTGATTGTGATCGTCATCGTGTCCAGCGCAGAATAACGTGACGTTTGCTTGTCTGCTGTGTGAGAATAGCTGCTGAAGTGATGTTGAAACTGGAGACGCGTTGCTGAAAATGGCTTTCCTCGCCCATTTTTGAGGTTATGTTAACACTGCATCCGTGAAATAGTGTCTCTGGCACTCTAAGGGCTTAATTAAAGGATGGGGGGTGGGGGGTGGGAGAGTCGGCCGAGGCATTTCAAAGGACTTGGAGTTTTAGATTTTCAACGCAAAGGCCCTCATTAGTGCTCATAATGAGACAACTGAAGAATGCCAAGTGGAAGTCTTATCTCTCCCACACTCCTGATTGCCTAAATCTGCTCATCAGCTGCTTGCCAGTTCATGGTCATTTCCTGGGCTCTTTTCCTGCCCCCGCTAGCTTGTGCCCTGGTGGTTTTGCAATTCATGCAGCATCTCTTTCTCGAAATCTTCCTTTGATTCAGTGTTTGCTGTTCTGTATGTGCCAGAAAGTGTTGTTTTGGCTAGCGTTGTCTGTTGACCTGCATTACCAAACAATCAACTCAACAAATGTTTGAATTTTATTGCATGCAAGTGGCATCAAACAAATTATGAACCTGTTATGAAATAATGATGACTTTTAGTAGATTTATAAGTTCACTAAAGGTGTAGTTCATCACATTAACTAAATATTACACTACCAGAAACAAAGCATCCAAATTCTTTTTGCCTTAATTTTGAGCGATATATCTTCTTTTTTTTTACTCTGCATTCTGCAAATGTTTTTCTTGGAAAGTGTACCTTTTTAACTGTACTTTAAGTGTACTTTTTTCCTTTAAAATAAATGCTACTTGGTTTTCTATTGTGTTATCTAATGCAATGACATTCACATTTTGATTTACGTGTCTAAATGCTTTTTAGGGCCACTGTATTTTTGCATTAGTTTCTAGAATGGCAGTTTTATGGAGTCAAATTTGTTCTGCTGTTTCCTCAGGGAAAAAGAGAAGGAATGTTTTGTTTTCATTCCCGTAATCTAAGGACTATAATCATAATCAAAGTGTCACATGTATAAACATCTGTCCGATATGGTGGATCAAGTTCAAACCCAGAAGCAGTTCAGACTCGGAGGCTTCAGGTTAAAAGTGTTGAGGCTTGTTCCTGCATAGTATTATTTCCTAAGAAGAGTAGTGTATTAGTAACTATTATACTGTATTCTACTCATTAAACATTTTATGATTTTGAAACGTTTTCTTTGCTTACTGTAGTATGCCGCCAAGTCCTAATCTACGTAATCTTGTTTCCACCATGTAATGAAAAAATGTAAAAGATAATTGCACCTTTCAAAAAAGTCAGAATTGCGAGAAATAGTTAGAATCGCAATTCAGACTTATTTCTCTCAATTGAAAAATTATATCTCGCAATTCTTTACTTGCAATTCAGACTTTTTTCTTGCAATTGCAAGTTATAAAGTCAGAATTGCAGGATGTAAACTCGCAATTGCGTGGAATAAAGTCAGAATCGCAAATCTGACTTTATAACATGCAACTGCAACTTTATATTATGCAATTCTTAGAAAAAAAAGTCTGAATTGCGATATAAAAAGTCAGAATTGTCAGATAAAAGGATGCAATTACCTTTTTAATTTTTTTTTTCAGTGGCGGAAACAAGCTTCCATACTAATCACCATTGAACTAACAAAAGAAATGTTATTTAAAACGTCCCAGTTGAAACCTTATTTAATGACCTAATATATTCATTTATTATAATAATTTGCATCAAAAAATATTAAGGGCTTAAATTTCATTTCCTTAAACACCCAGATAACCTTATCAGAGTTATCAGAGCTATTTGGAGTGTTTGGTAATTAGATGAATTTCAGGTCTGTGTCCTGTTGTGTTGATGTTGATTTTGGGTGGCAGTTTTATTGTAATTATCTAAGCATCAGTAATTAAGCAGGACTGAGAGACATTGGCTCATATTTTGACAACAGTGAAATGGATAAGCTCTTTGAGAGATTGTATCAACTGACTGCATTTAGTGCTTGTTTTCACCTTGACAGCAAAAAGTGTGAATTTGTCAGACGCATGATAGCAGATGAGCAAATGTTTCTAAATTGCTGTTCCCTCAATATCATGGTTAAGTCAGATGCAGACACTTCTCATGTCAACACATAATCACTCTGCTTGAGAGAACTGAGGCTTGAACGTTTAGAGCAACACCTTTAATAAAAGCTCATTTATCAAGTGAGTTCTGTTTTGAAGGAAACATTGACATGTTTATTTCACTCTAATCTTTTACACTATTTTTGCCTAGTTTATTTTGTCCAGCTACTACTGTATGTGGCATTATTGCTTATCCACTTGTCCGTTTACAAACCAATGTGAAGTGTTTAAATTAACATTGTTTCATGTTGGAAATTTAGCAAAAATATTAGGTCAAAATATGCACAATTGATTTACGCACTTCAGAGAACAGTTTGAATTCCCAGCATTCTATGAGCAATCAAGTAGTATTTTCGAAATGTTTTTAATACATGGTACATTTAACAATCATATGTCATCTGTTCTTCCTCACGCATAGGAGCCTGAACATCTGCATGCGAATATGGCGGCCTACAGCAATCTCTCCTTTGAGGAAGTTGTGCAAGAGCTCATCAAGCAGAAAGAGGTGGTAAGAAAGAAAGATGCTCATATTCGGGAGCTGGAGGACTACATTGATAACCTGCTGGTCAGGGTTATGGAAGAGACGCCCAGCATCCTGAGAACACCCTATGAGCCTAAGAGAAAAGCTGGGAAGATCTCGAAGAAGTAAAAGATCTCAAAGCGCATTGTCACTTAAGAGTTCTGGCAAAATATATATTTCTTATAAAAGGACAATACATTGTTGATAACTTGTGACAGAACGCAAGTTTATTCTTTCACACACGGACACATTTCATGTCATTCAGTTACTCTAGGTTTGCAAGAACAACCGGATATGTTGTGAAAAAAGACGGGCACTAAATGTGGAGATGCCAAATGGCCTTTTTCGAATTTTCCATAAATTTATTTAGATTTTTTTTTTAAGATTCCTGTGAGCTGTTCACTAATACTTGTGAATGGAACCGTTTTTGAAAATATTCACAAGCAGCCATTTATAGTTTAGAGCGGCGTTTTTGTGCGAGGAGACCAATGTTATGTCTGTACCGAAAATAACTGTGTTTAAGTTGACTTTTTCTTTGAATTTAGTCAGTATAACATAATTCAGCACTTAATACTCTCAATAGTACTGTGTTTTGTAGTTATCACTGGGATGGACTGTCCATATGAGGCCTTTGCTGTGATTGAATTCATTGAATTTGCTCTGACTGAATTCACACTGCAAAAGCTGTACCAGATCAATTGATGTACATGTTTGTCCTACACACATATGTGGTGAGGCAAGGAAACACTTGGATTGATGGCACCATGTGACATAGAAGTGAATGTTTACTGGATGTTTTAGCACCAAGGCGGATTGGTTTACTGAAAGACCAGGTTGGGTTTGACAGGGTAACTCTCCTATCGCTCTTGATGGTGTTTACACTGTAGACACTGAGTGATCAGACTCTTGATATTGGCATGTGTTTGGTGCCATATTGATACGTTAGTTGCAGAATGTTGGTAATGAAACCTTTTGGTACTTTTTCAGAGCATACGTCTATGAAATAATAGACTGGTACACTACTAATTATTTATTTTGAGCTTGATTGTAATGAGCAGAATGTGTATGTGAATAACACTGTTCACTTTACAAGCAACTTTACCAACACAAGTCCAAGAAACAAACTGCCTCTGTGATGTATAGTGACAACGAAAGTGTAGAAATGAGCATTCAGTCTCCAAAGACTTTATTCTGAATGTCATTCTGTTGAACTGGAATGCACTGATGCTCCATATCTTCAGTATACTGCAGGACTGTCAAAAACGTGTGGACTGCCTACAGTTGACTTCACCAAAGTTTTGATGGTTTTTGATTAAACTTAAGCTAAGTCGGTCTGTCAGTCAAGCACAGAAGTGTTAACTTCTTTTAGCAACTATTTGAACTTAATTTCTAACTTTAACAGAGCAAGTCTAGCCCATTCAAAATTAAATTGAAACCACACCAAATAACTGATTAATTTGGGAAGTCTGAATAAGTATTTAGTTCAAAATGCCTCTTTATACAAACATTTCAGTCGCCTGGATTTATTACAAGCATGTTTCTTGCAAAACAATTATGAGCAATGTTGACAAAGCCTTGCTAAAGAACGGTTGTTTACAGATTTCTTTATAGTTTCAAGGTAGTACTCTGACATTGTACTACATTTCCAATTCCATTTTCTTATCTTCTATTGTGTTTAGTACATATCTGGTGAGAAAATGACATTGGCTGTAGGTCTTGGTAACTGAGCATCTTTTTCGCACCTTAGGCTAATAAGCTGGCCTGGAGCATCTGTGTAGTGAAATACTGTACAACAGTGGTGCATGTGTGCATCAGATACTAAATAATGTACATTTGAGAAAACTAGAATGATAAATTTAGTTTAACTGTAAAATAATCGGTTCTAATATGTTAGCCCTTCATGTGAAGATAGCCCTTCATGCAATTATTTTGGCCACAATACCCTTTTTTTATGTTTATCTGATGAAAACACAATAGTGTATACTCTCTGTATATAGCTCTGCAGAAAGATTCCCAGGTGTAGTTTTTCTTATTAACACGGCAAAACACTGTGCTGGAAAGGAAGTCACATCATCTACTATATTGGGTCACAATGAGCAAGCGTTGTATTCAAGTTATAGATGATTGTTTTGTTTAGTTTTTATTTACTTACACTTTAATATGTATTTGGAGAGGTTTACATGTGTGTAATTGACGATTCACGTTAAAATCATTCAGTGCCACTTGCAGTGTTAAACAGTGCTGACATTAAAACCCTAGTTTAATGCCCTATGTTTTTTTTAATGATTTCAATTACTAGGTTTTATGCAAGAAGTTTGTCTTTAGTTAATTTTTTTTTTCTCCATATAGTTTTCTGTACATGCTAAATTTTTTACCTTTTTAATATGCATAAATGTGTTAACGCGTTTATTTACAAATTTCACAAATATGTTGTAATACGCTGGGCTTAATTACGGTTTTATTAATGATTTTTCAGCATTATATTTGTCACCGGCCAAAAATGTTCCATTGAATGTGATTCAGTTCAGGAAAGTCATTAGCTGAAGAGTAAAGTTTGTTATAATAGAGTTTGCTCTTACTAACTCACCATCTCAGCTTTTCCTTTTTTTTCTTTTTTCTTTTTTTCTTGATCTGGACTTCTACGCATTATGCGTTCATTTTCTTCACGAGCTTTCGATCAAATAAGGTTCAAAACTACTTATGATTTGCTGTAGATCTTATTGTTGGGCAGTTAAGGTGTGTTGCCTCCCATGCACAGTATGCATTGTTGTATTTTTCTCATATTCAGCCGAGCACTTTCCTTCTCCTCTCCGTTTTGTTTCATTGAACTGGAACTGCTATGCATCTCTCTCCAGAGCAAATCTGTGTGGTGCTCTGAATGTATTTTGACCAATCAGCAATGTCTGTAATCACACAAACAGTGTTGATCACCCTGTGTAGATATTATCTAGCACTTCTTTTATCACTTTTTACAGTATATACAGCTGAAATGATAATTATACATCGTTTGTCTTCACTCATATTTACAGAATAATGGTCGACACATTGTACGTGATTTCACTGTGGTTGATTAAGTACTTTTATAGTTAAATTCATTGATTTAATTGTCCAACTGTTTAGACTACCTATTTTTTTTTTCTTCTTTTTGTTTTTACAAAATGTGTTCTGATTCTCTCATGGCTGTTGATCTTTGATTTTAAACTTTTCATTGTTGTTTACTTAGCTGTTTATAGCTACTTAAAGCTTAATGTGTTAAGGTTATCATGTTTTTGTATGCTGCTATTTTCCTGCAATTTCCCAACAGATGGTTTAGGTGAATTTACGTAGCTTTGTTGAGACTTGAAAAAAGTCAACAAAAAAAAAAGATTATATTTGTGATTTTAGCAAAGGATAGTAGCAAGACAAACGTGAAATTAAAACATATGAAAGTTCAAATAGAAAATAATATTTGAATATCAATTTGTCAAAATATCAATATCAATGGTGTCTTATATACATTAATCTCTGGTGCTGCAATCATATCTAATAAGTTACCAGTTTTTCAGTATTCTGCATCATATATGTTTCCATTGATGTAAACTACTTTCTACTCAGACACTCCTTCCATTAAAATACTTATTCTCCTCCAAAAACTTGAATTTACAATAGTGTGTAAATAACACTACTTAGAATATAGAATTTTACCCTAGGAATTTGCTTCTGGTTTCAGAAAAATCGTAGGCAAGTTGAGAACTTTTCTCAACGAGACACTTTCCTGTTGGGTGGTTAAACATTTTGCGTAGATGTAGTTATTGATGATTCATCCAGAAGTAACATGTCTGTCTTTGCATTCTTGGCATGCGGCATGAATGAGTGTAGAAGAGAGAGCTGAGTGCATTGTCTATGTGTGACTACCGTACAAAAGGGGAAAAATGATGGTACAGCCCATTTCAATAAATCTCCTGTACTTCTTGACGTGTCTTTAATTGCTTTGATATACGTGTAAAATCTTGCAGAACAACATATCTTCACGTTCCAAGCTGGGTAAACTCAAATATTATTTGACAACAATTGCTCTTCACCACAAAAGCATCAGTCTGCATTCAGCATTCAGTGTGTATCTATCTGTATGTCAATACACTGCGAGCCACTGGTGTCCACATCAACATATCTGTTAAATGAAAATTCATTAGGCTTTGCAATTATCTCTCCAAGCTGAGGGATTTTAGCTTTCTATTTGCATTACACTGCGAACCTCACGGATGTTGTTTCTTTCAGGGAAATAATGGGAAGGAAATTCTCATGCCCGCCCAAACAAATAAAATAGCCTCTTTAGTGACAAGGTAGCTTGTTAAACTTCTCACCTCATTTGTTTATGAGTAACAGGAGTGTGTGTATGTGAACGGGTGCACGTACAAGTGCCACTCAAGCTGTTTACCATCTCCTCCTTCTGAGGGGCAGTATCATTGCTCTTCATTCACGAGACCGGCCGCTTTACAATCAGCCCAGGGTCCTCCACGTCTCCGATTTGGATGAAAATGAAGCTTTTTCAGATGCAATGAGATGTAGATGAACAGAATTCCCCATTGAAACAGACCGCTTCTCAAAGCAAGGATTTCCAGTAGTTCATTCAATAAGAAACAATGTGCTGTGCCAGACAGATGCTTAAAAGTATTCAGAGAGCTTTTTCGTTCATTAGCCGTTTAGTTTTATTTTTAAGGTTTACATGCGAATAGGAAACCATTCAAGTATAGTCCATAAGTCTGGCCGAAAAAATAAAACAATGCATGCATTCTTTCATTTAAGTTTATTTGTTAAATGTAATGACCTTTGCTGAGTATTTAAACTGGTTAAAAGTCTAACACAGCTAAATTATAACATAAATCTGTAGATGTGTGAATTTTCAAAGTTTGTGGGGTCTCGCTTTACAAGTTAGATATATTTCCATTCTTGCTTAATGATTCCACAATCTATATATCTTTTTTTTTTTCCTCACACGTTTCTATGGTATGCTGGAAAACAATGATGTACATGTTTAAAAGTGAATTAAGTGTCCAAATACTTCCTGAGGTCATTGTAAATGTTCCACTGTGGACCACTAAAGTTAATGATTATGCAGCATTAGACACAGATGGTGGAAGGTGTAATGTTTAATGAGGTGCACTGTGGATCATTTTAGACTGGTAATACATTAATTACCCTTTTTGAAGGACATCTAAAAGCCAGTAGTTACATTCATTACAGCATAATGTTTTTCCCCTCTGAATCAGAAATGGGATCTTCTTTTGGTCAAGTCAAGTGTTTGTATTCTGATATCGGCCAGCAATATGCAACATAATCCTAAAAAATACATGAGGAGCATCCTTTTTTTGCTAACTTTTCATGAATTAACAATGACTAACGCTGTATATGTCCCGGCGTAGGTTTACGTCTCATTTTCATCTGCTCTAATTGGAACAATAACTTCAACACATTCATTGCGAGATACTGTTTCGTTTTGTGTAGTGTCCAGTGGACGTGGCACGTGTCACATCCCTTTCGATCTGAAGCCCATAAGGACGGGGTTTTATATGATACATGATAGCACCTGCTTGTGATCATAAATTACAGGACGGACAGCCGTGGTTCGAGCTCACCGGGCGGCGCGTGTGTTTACAGGAACACGCGTGCAGGTGGAGGCCACCCACAGTTCATCTGTGCTGGTGTTAAAAATGGATGGGCGTCATGGCGCAGGATCGGTGACACGCGGCACACGTCCATTCAGAGAGAAACACCCGCAGCAATTGCTGTGACAAGATGTTCGACAAGTGAAACTCAACACATGGATGAGCTGTTCGGAAATGACAGGCATAGGTGGCTGTCGGCCCCTCCTTATGGCCCAAGCTCTGTCTGAACCTAACATAAGCCAGATGTCAAGGTTAGCTTCCACTGGGGCTTCCACCCTGCTCTGAAGCTTTAGGAGAGAACAGTAAGTTAATCTGGCAAAGCACTTGGTTTATAGGGGAAACCTGCACGCGGCAAGGTGTCAAATGAGCCTCTCAGCGCTAGGATGGGCCCCCATCAGGCCCTATTGTGTTTTCCATTGTGTGCTTGATTGGTGCCACGTGTCCTGGATCAGGTGAACAAAGGCCAGATGACACCCTGAGGTGCAGGACGAGGGGAAATCAGACTACAGGACAATTAAAAGAAAAGGAGATGTAAGGACCTGAACCAAAGCTAAGAGAAAGCAAAGAGAAATTCAAAGCAGTTTACAAAAGAGATCAGGGCCAGTGGGAGATACGAGGATATTTTCAAACAGTTTTAGAGAACTGCAATAAGGAATGACTTCATTTATCAAGAGATATTCAGAACTTTTATTAAAAAGCACAGATTGTTATGCAACAAAAAAAGGGCTGGAATATAATTAATGCTGTTCTATATAAGATTATGTGCATCAGTCCTGACCTTTGGCACATTGCTTTAGTTTATCCTAAACATTACTCGGTTGAACAAATATAAGTAACATATCAATCTGTGTGTGTGTCTGTGTGTGTGTGTACGTGCTAAAATAAATATATATTACAATTATTATCTACAATATTATAAAAACCTTATAAAATATTGTACAAAATAATGTTATGTTACTAGCCACATCATTAGACTGCTTGATAATCCAACAGTTGAGCTGCAATGGCAAAAGAAAACAAAAAAAAATTCACATATTATAACTTTAGATTTTTATTTTATTTTATTGTTTTCTTGAGCAGGTTGTAGTTGATGTTTCAGAAGGACTACCGGTGTCTCTTTACCAAGAATTACTTGAGGTTTCCCAAACTGGTTTTTGAGGGAACTGCTGGTGTTTTGTGAGTTGATGAAAAATAAAACAATACATCATGTGACCATTTGCCAACATCAGAGAATGTTAAAATAGTTCAATCAAATCAAATGGGTTTAGCTGACAAAAAAAAAAAGTTTGGAATTGCCTTAAAGGGATAATCACCCAAAAAATGTTTATTCTGTCATCATTTACTCACCCTCAAGTGGTTCCAAACCTGTATAAATTTCTTTCTTCTGCTGAACAAAAAATATATTTTGAGGAATATGGGTTACCAAACATTTTATGGGCCCCATTGACGGACATACTATGTCAAAATACTACAGAGGTCAATAGGGCCTATCAACTGTTTGGCTGTTTGGTTACCGACATTCTTCAAAATATATTATTTTGTGTTCATTTTATGCTTGTGAGGACTGCCATTATGTCTAGTGTCCCCTAATCTGACTTTAATGTTGTGATTTTTATATATATATATATATATATATTTTACCAGGCTATCTTATCTGCATCTTATCTCATGGTCGCCCAGCCTTGTCAAACTGGTCCATATGCAGGTTTGAGCTTTTTTCCCCCAGCAGTGAGTTGTTCAGCAATCAGTTCAAATATATCATCCGGGCTTGACTGCATGACTTATAGCATTTTATCTTAACTTATCATAAAATATTTCTGTTTTTATGAGAAATGGCTGTTGGTTGCATAACTCCTGTCAGATAATTACCAACAAAAGCACTTGTTCAGATCTGTTGAAATACAAATGACAAATTGAACTTTGGAATGTTTGTTAAGGACGACTTGCCTGAGTCAGTGTGTGTTGATCTGTAAATGCCTCATTAGTCAGTCTTTACATTGTTCGTAGTCTACCCATCTGGTGGTACCAGATTTTCTGGTTTAAGCTGATACGACACAACCTCAGGCCCGCAGGGGAGCAGGTTTCTCTCTTGATCTCCTGAGCACTTTTACTCTCAAAAATGCTGCTAAACACGGAGTTATACAGTCAATCAGTCAGTTGTCAGCCTGCCTTTCCTCTAACATGAAAGCCCAGTTGGAGCACCGCTGGACCCTGTACCAGCCAAATTACTCCGGCGGGAATTACCAGCTCATAAATTCTAATGTGTCAGAGGGGTGGCGGGCTTTCAGAAGCAGAATGTTTTCAACAGTTTCTATTGGTTCCTCTGTAAGAGCTTGTCATTTTGCAGGCCAGACAAACAGTATCAGAAACTGACAAAATGTAATGGTGTTTACACCCAAACACAGCCCAAAATCACAGCAATCTGGGCGGAGGGAAGCGATGGAAGCTGGGAGGCTGAGTGGCTTCCCACCATGCCTTAACAGGTCTCTTCAAAAGCAACATCTGTGATGTGTCAACTCCCAGAGACTCAAATCACCATCCTAAACCATGATAATCCACTTTGTAAATGTGGGGCAAGTAACAGCCTGCCTTTTTCTATTTCCTATTTTGCTCTCCCGCACACTTTCTCTCTGTTTCACCGTCGTAAATGTTTATTCTTCCGGCGCCTTGCTGACACTTTTTGTGGTATTTAAATTCACATCTTCCTCCTCTATGCGGTTTCTGATCATTGAACACATCGTGAAGAATTGAAGTGGATGGATTTAGATGCACATTAGGGAAAGCTGCTCTGTGCTAAATGTGCTTAATGAAATTTCTGATGTTCAATGAAGAGAATATTAGGAATATTAGTCATTTTCCTTCCAAAGCAATCTCCAGCTCACTCAAATACATTTCAGGCTTTCGATGGAGGTTTTGGAAAATATGCTCCGCATGCTTTTAACAACTATTCCATTGAACTACATGTATATTTCTCCCTGTTATTTTCTTGATTAATCACAGGCAACATGGAGACTAAATGGATGGACACCAAAACATGACAGGTGTTGTATTTGTTCCCCATATTTCAGTGCACAAAAGCATGTAGGCTACCGAGTTAACGATGAGACGAAAACATTCACAAAATGGAAGATTGAGGTGTCATTCCAGCAGCTAGCGCCTCTGTGTTTTCATTAAATACTAGGATGCTTGATGAATTTGTGAATTTTGAAGGTGTATTGGTGAATTTTAGCGTTATGTTTATGAACAGCCTCGGTAGGGCCTGTAGTGGGTCACATAACTGACAGTGCCAGCTAACCAGGCACCAATTTGTTTGTTTATTTATTTGAGTTTTTTTGATATGCTGTTAACTAGCCAGTCTGAAAATGTCTGGCCTGCTAGTTTTCTTGTGTCAATGCTAACAGAGGGCACATTCAGATGTCTGATCACGGGCACAGAGAGAAAGGAGGACAGGATGACCGTGACTAGACTAGTCTTGCTGTATTAAAGGATATGATACCAAGCTATTTTTTAACCTATAGCCTCATAGTTATAATAGCACAATGTAACACTGTAGCTTTGGCTGTCAACACAGACAGTTAGCATAAAGAAAATAGTGTTCATGCCTCACTGTGTTAAGCATTGTGACCTTTTCCCTGTTAAGAAAATGCAGTGAGGGATTAAGCATAAAGAAAAATTGTGGCACTTTTTTTGTTTTTGTTTGATTGTTTGTTATGAAATTTCAATGGAGGTTGTACAATAATGCAGTGTTTGTATTGAAAAATTTCAAACAGTGTTGTGGAAATGTTCTCAAAGACTCTGTGCAATGATTATGGGTCAATGATGTGAGGCTTTTATTTTTTCAACTATTAAAATATTTGTAAAAAAATATTTGCCTTTGTCAAGGTCAGTAAAAAAAAGTAAATTTTATTAAAGCCACACTGTGGAATCTTTGGCCACTAGGGTGCGCTCGACCTGTAATTTTCACAGTCTAGTGCCCCTAGAGGCCACAAGCGCCGCAGCATTGTCGCAAAAGTCAACAAACAGTCAACCGGTCAACCTCCCGTGTCTTTATGTGTGTGCAGACGGCATTTGATTTGAGTTTTGCCATTTCATTGAATCGGTAGTTTGTTTGAAAATTACAATAAGTGTACCTTTTATTCAATATAAAGGCTTGACTTCTTTGCCTGTTAGCTTTGTGTACCAACTCTTCTAACGTTTCTAATGTTAATGCTACCAGATGAATTGCATACAAATTAAACAAAGCCTGTAGCTATTGTTAAGTTGCAGCCCTGTTTCGTTTCAAAATCGGAGGATAAAGTGTCTGCTGAATGCAAACCTTTCCCAATATTTATAAAATGTATAACATCTAACTACCAGATTGATAATTCGCTAACTTACTCTACTAGCATTCCTTGTTACATTAAGTTAAATGGAGGACAATATAGAATCAGTAACATGGCCAGGCAGAGAACAAATTTGAAAAAATAGAGATATTGTGCAAGCAATAGAGGGTATGCGCATGACGTCACCGTCGGCCGGAGTGAATGCGGTCACGCCCACAAGTGGCAAAAAGACTGAGCGGCAGCATTTGTTTTCAGCGTGAATGCCGTGAAAATCACACAAAACACATCTAAAACGGGAAAGAGCTTTGCGATTGACTGTACAACTAGATTTGACCAGAAATCTGAGGTACTGTATATTTTTACAGACTGCAAAAAGCTACAGAACCAGTGGCGGCTCCAGACAATTTTGATTGGGGGGGCAATGGGGGGTCCTGGTTATTTCAAGGGGGGTCTCATGAAAACCAACAAAAAATACAGTGGACACGGCTAATAACTGCATATTGCTGCTACTTAACAACAAAAACAACACAGCATATCAACTACTTTGTTTTTAAATAATTAATCAATTGCAGTTTGCAAACAATATGCTCGAACTTTAATTGCCATAGCCACACCCATGACAGAAAACATATTTACAAAATAGTATACTCCTCATCCTCCAATTCCTCGGTGTCCTCTGTTTCCAGTCTTTACTAAGAAATCCTATGAAAAATTATTTACAAAATCTTCTGCAGGACAGTTCAATTCTTTACAATAATATAATATATTATGAAAGAAAATTAAGCTACACTGAGATGGTTTAGGAAAACCATAAAGTTTTTTTGTACAGTCAATTAATTGTACAGGCAGCATTAAACCATCAAAGTTAAATGATTGTTTATAGCTTATGAATTTCCTAGCCTATATTTTCTTTAGCAGGGGGTTTCAAACTTTTTAATGGCAATGAGCCCTTAACAATACCCTTGTGAGATTCTTTATTTAGGCTTATAATATAATAAAATATAGGCCTAATATAATATAAAAAAATGAATTGAAGTATTTGAACTGATATAATATATCAGTTTAAATGCATCAATTTGTTTTCATATTATATTATTATAATATGAAAACAAAACTGAAGCATTTACTGTAAATAGCTAGATCTAATAGCTAAATATTTTCAAGAAAAGTGAATATGTGAACTCTTTTATAGTAGCCTAATCTAACCATGCCTGAAACTATTTAAATCTATGTAAACTAATGATGTATTTTGACTTTGCACGCGGGTGTGTGTAATTGTTACCGTTCTGTGTCCATCATCCGTTATTTCCACCACTTTAATCAAACCACTCTAATTTAAAACATGATATTATGATTTTATTTCACATGACTTTGCGTTTCTCGTCGCCTCTCGTATTGAGATATTTGGTCCGCACACACACTCACTGCCAATCACACGCGCTCACATCGTTCTCTTTCTGTGAGACCTGTAAACTGCACTCACCAGTTTGAGCACTGCAATTATTTCTCACATACAATCAAATGGATTTCCCCACACATTTCGCGTCAGTCCTCTGCGTGGCATATTATTCTTTTCTGCGCGGCCGCGGCATCAGAAGTGCACGACCGCGCACGCGCGCAGCTTAGAGGGAACGTGATTCTTATGTTTATATATTTTGTATGTCGAATAAATTATTAATTATTATTGTTCTGCGTAGTTTGAAGATAAACATTTTTAAATATTTATCCCGGATACATATTTTTTAATCAGGAAGGGGGTGGGGGGTCAAATGGGGGGTCAAAGCATTTTTTGGGAGGGCCTTGAGACCCCCCAAGACCCCCCCTGGCGCCGCCGCTGTACAGAACAGACTATATTCTGCATAATTGGATGTTTTTAAATAAACACTGACAAAAAACTATACAAGTTCTAGGGCTGGACGATAAGATGATATACAGTATAACATTAATGTAAGTGATCACTCGGATTTAGATCTATATTGTATTTATATAAAACGTTTACAGGCAAATGTTCTTCATTTATTTCCCCGGCGTCGAAATCAGGCACATATAAATGTCAGGAAACACGATTCCTGGCTGCATGTCAATATCCATGGATCACTGGATCTTTGATAAGTTGTAAGGAACACTATATCGAGTCCAACTTTTAGTTTAAACTGATAATAGTTTGTTTTACTCGCGTTAACGCAGTTTCCCCTATTAACTCCAGTCACGCAGCAGCTCTTCTGCCACTCAGTCCCGCTGAGGGGGGCGTGTTCCGGCGGGGAAGTGACGTTAATGCATTCCCTCTATATATTTAACTTACTAGTCCAAAAGCATGACGGCCAGGTCAGCATCGGTCGGGAATCCCTCATCCTCCTTTATCGCACGCCAGCGAGGGAACGCTTGACCAATGTTTATCGTGTCCTTGCTTTTAGTTGATCACTCTCCCTTTTTCTTTTTTTGGTCTCCTCTGACAAAATCTTTGCTTTCTTCGCTTTCTTCCGAGTAGCTGTTGATTCAGCCATGACGACAACATACAGACGCCGGCAAACAAACGCGAGTTGAGCTTTCACGTTAGAATTTGAGGAAGTTGGGGTGGTGGGGGAAGTGACGTATGCCGTAAAGCGGTCGAATTTTGTAGTTCTTTTTGTGCTCGGGTTCCTACCCGAAACCCGAAGTTACATAGTGCTAGTAAAAGCGATACAGACACCTTCAGGCTACGGCAGACATGTCATTCAACCTATTGTAAGTCGATGTACCATCTCAATGGGTTTTGGTAATATATTATAAAGGTTGAAAAGTTCCACAGTGTGCCTTTAAATGGAGCAAATCTAAGATTCTTATGATATTCGTTACTCAAACAGTCATGATATTTTTTAAAAATACTTTGAATACATTCGCATGAAAATATATTTTTAATGTATGAAACCAACATGAATACTTCACAGAATTTGGCACTTGCATTTTGATCTAGAGCATAAACGGTTGATCCATATCATTAAATAAGTATTCCAATTTTGTTTTGTTTTTTTATTCTACTTTTCCAATGGTTTTTTTTTTCATTCATTCTTGTAATTAATTTTAAAGAGTGATGATCATCCTGTGCACTTTATCACAAAGCAAAGCAGTATAATCTGTCTCGATGGGACAGGATATATTATTTTGGAAAGTTGCTGGCATAATGATATATAAGATTGGTTTTGATAGATCATGATGGCGGGACCCAATCCCTCTTTACACCTGCCACCTCCGTTTTACAGGTGCCTAAAATCAAACCGGCTTCTCCCAGTGTGAATGTCACTTCACCTTTATTGCATCTCACTACGTCTGAAATCTTTGTAAAGCTTTAACAGTCAGTCTCAAGTGAATACTCTAATTTCTCTGCCTGCATTAGAGGTGTCAAGGTACTTAGTGTAATTTCACTCTAATCCTCTCTGCTAGCCGCTAACAACAGGTGATATGATTTCCCAGCTGTATTTTTTCCCATTATTCCCATTTTTTTAACCTCTATAGAATAATTCTTTGGGACGTTTTATGTTTGGATATTCTTTAGCCTATAGCTGAGCGTGGATTGAATATACTGGCGGAATGAAAATTGGCAGTGTCTCCAGCGTGAAAAAGGTCACTGTGCAAGAGGAGACATCAGTCTCTCGGTGGTCCCTCATTAAGAAACAGGACAATTAGCCAATTGCCCAATTAATTACAATCCTCTAATCTACAGAAAATGACTGGCTGGAAAGATGCACTGCTGCTTTCCGCCGCTTACAAAGAAAAGCTCCATGGGCGCTCCACAGAAGAGACTTAAAAGCTCTTTAATCAAATTAATCTGAGATAAACAATCATTTACCCCACTATAAAACTGCTACCAGTGAGGATTACAGTGATGTTTAAGAAATGAATTAGCTTGAGTCATTCGCGTTCGCTTCTTTCTCTGCTATCGAGAGACTTTCTCATTTTCTTCCTCACTCCCTTCCCTCTGTGTGCCCGACCGTTTATATTACAGTCAAATACTCTGCTGATTTGACACCACTTGACAACAAACCGTGGACTGAAAACCCATCTCCTAGTAATCCCAGAGGTCACGAGGTCACCACGGCTATAATGATAAGCAGCGATGCCAAATCATGCCGAGTGAATTTTTTGTGCCGAAATGAAGCATTGCTGAATATGAGTCAGCACAGATGTTTTACCCTCTTGCATTGACGCTGTAATTATCCTGGAGAGCCAATACGGCCTCACAATGCTTCATTTATTTTTCAGCCTTTGTGGCAAACTTTCTAAATGATTGTGGTGTTGACATGAAGAATGATCGTTCAGTTCCCAGTCACGGCCAACAACCCCAGGCTCTCACAATCCCCTCTTAGCGGCATGCTTGCAAACATGCCAAGGTTTATTTTATAAACACGGGAACATGGCAGATAATCGTGCAGT